>OY856414.1:787086003-788318503 GCA_963693085.1 Alisma plantago-aquatica | reverse complement strand
ACTATTGGTATTGTCCATTTCCCTATCACCATCAGTTCAAATTCGTCTAACAATGATGAGGTATGCGACACAGCAACATCAACAAAGTAGGTCCAAGAAACAAATTTACTTTCCTGTTTTATGCACATGTTTAGGGGTGTACCACAAGCCCCTTATTTAGTTACTGTCATGTTAATTTCTAAAGTTTGTTGTCATAATTAGTATTTTGATAACATGTTCAACTTTGAAAGACACTTATATATAATGTATGCATGATTTTTTTTTAATTGTCTTATCTATATACATGTGTTTGTGAAGATGGAATGAATGAATGTTTCTGTGTGTGAATATGAAAAGAGATGAAATGAATTAATGGAACTACATGTGGTTAAATGTGTGTGAATATGAACTGGAGGAATGAAATGGAACTATAGATTTCTACATGAGCATGTGATGAATCATATTTGAAATTAAATGTGCTTATACATGTGTGTGAATCACATGATTCATATATAATATATATGATTGTACATCTTGTTAATATTTGTAGGTTTGTGGCTTGTTTTTGGCTGAAATAAAAGGATATTGTAAACCTACAGTTTAGAATTGAACTACAGGTTCTGCATCCTGCTGACCAGCCAGACAGCAGGCCTGGGAGCTGATAAGAAAAAAAACATCGGTGTCAGTTAAACACCAACAACTGATAACAAATGCTTAATTGTGTCGGTTGTTTTCTAGAAACCAGCGCCTATGATCCGACTGCTGGCGCTTTGTAATCAGGAATGGCTTTGTGTCATCGATTATGTAACCAATGCAGAAGGAGTCTACTTTTAGTGTCACCCACTTGGGTGTCTCTTCAAAACTTATGACAAAAGTCTTACTTAACCGACGCTAAAGGTGTTATCTGTACTAGTGATATGAGATATGGATTGATAAACGTCCCATTATATATTTTATGAAGATTGAGGATGTGAATCTTATGTTAGGAAACTATTTTTTGCAAAACTTGCCCAAATAGGAAAATGTTATTTTTTATATCCTAGACAAATCAGTGGATATTACTTCTACATTCCATATGAAAACAAAGAATTTATTTCATGTTATATTTCTTGAAAATGAATATATTTATATAGGGGCTAGTGGGAAGTAAATAGAATGAAAAGAAGTTATAGACGAACAAAACAACATTGACCCATGGAGGTAGAAGAAGAACCACAAGTTGTGGATTGTCACATTCCTCCTGTAATACAAGAACCTAGAAGGTCTAATGGAGCACTTTTGAGCTATAGAGATTTGGATTTCTCATGGATCAACAATAAAATGTGTTGGTCATAAATGATAATGAACCTATAATGTATAATGAGGCTATTGAGGAGCCCAATTATGATAAATGGCTTGAAGCCATGAGATCAGACATGGACTCCATGTACACCAATAAGGTACAAACCTTGGTTGATCCACCCAAAGTGATAGAACCCATAGGGTGTAAACGTGTCTTTAATAAGAAGACTGACATGGATGGTAATGTAAAAATATTCAAAGGGATATTTGCTACAAAAGTTTTAAGCAAGTTCAAGGTGTTGACATAATAAAACCTTTTTATTTGTTGTCATGGTTAAATCCATTAGGATCATGTTTGTCATTGCAACTTATCAAGACTATGAGAACTAGAAAATGGATGTTAAAGTAACATTTTCTAATGTGGATTAGTTGGAGGATATGTACATGACACAACTCAAAGGTTTTATTGTTGCAAATGAAGCTAGAAGGTCAAAGAGTTTGTCTTTATCCAATGTGTAAATGGACCTTGTGTTTACAAGAAGGATAGTGGGAGCATAATTACTTTTTTAAAATTATAAGTAAATATATTTCCAAGCTCAAAAATAGGAGGCCAAAGTACAAGATACACACTTACATGCTACTTACAAATGGATACCTTGCATGTCGAATGCATGCACCACCCTCAAATAGACAAACTATTTAGATAGGCTTATACAAGTTCCTGATTTCTAGCTATGCCATGTGTAATACCCAAAAGACTACTCCTATAAGTGTTATGAACAACCCTCATGTTTTTCTCTACTTTGTTGAATAGAGTGAGTGAGTCACTTTGCCTACCACCATGTTTTCTTCTATTTTGTTCAATCGAAATATTTATGAACACAAATTATAATTGCCTAGAGCTTAGAAACTCCATTAGCTCATCCTTTTCTTACTATCTCATTCATAAATATATGTACATTATAAGATATCATAATATTAAGTTTAAGTCATGGTCATTCCCACATGTATTTCTAGAAGGAACACTCTCCAAATAACTAGTCAATTGTTTTAGTACCAGTCTTGTTAAGGTAACAAACCTTAGTTTGCCTAGTTTTCATCTACTAAACTTATCCATGGTAGGAAGAAGGTTTTAAGAGCCCTAAATGTGGTTAGATTCCATCTTGTTTTATTCATATTTATCCAAAGATGCTAAAATACTCTATTCTTTAGTGTTTTTCTATAGCTCTCCCACAGGTCAGACACATCTGTATTGAGAAACTTAAGCCACAACTTCACTAGTCTATTCCATTAGTTTGAGAATCGCCACCAATGGTCATGCCTCAAAATGAGATTTTTACCATACCTAATCCTCATCCAAACACTCTAAGGTGAATTTTCATGAAGCATCTATGTGACTCTTTTCACCGTATGGAAGTCAGCTAAATCATGTAACTTCCTTAAGTTCAGCCCACCTTTTTTCAAAGGATATGCCAGTCTACTCCATCTAGTAGGATGGATTGGACTTCCCCATATGAAGTCAGCCATTAGTACTTCCATATAGTTCAATGAATCCCAAGGAATCTCCCATTTTTTTCAACTGGTAACTAATCAAACCCATCACACAGTGCCTGATGAGGATGAGTTTGCCTATCATCAATGTTTTTAATCTAGGCCAACTACTAATCATGTATTTAAATCTATCCATACACTCATGCAAGTGCTTCCTTCTCAGGTTCCCACATGCAATGGGAAAGTCAAGGTATTTTGTTGATCATTCACCTTTTTGAATCCCCAAGGATTCGATCAATACCATATTATTCATGCAAGATGTAGACATGTAAATGTGTGCTTTACTTGTATTATGCTTCATGTTAGACTCTTTCTCAAACTCCTTGAGGATATGTGTTAAAGGTTTTGGATGTGTTCCTACCTTAAACAAAGATAAGAACATCATCAACAAACATTAGGTGACTCATCACATTAATTCATCTTGTAGTAAAAAAACTAGATCTCTCTCAAGTTATGTACCTTTTTCCAATCTCTTTTGAGACCTTCCATTGCTATGGTGAAAAGTATAGGTGTTGATGGATCACCCTATCTAAGACCAATAGTATTCTTTAATAAACCAACAACACTCCCATTAAGAAGAAGTGAGAGGTGAGGTTTCCTCACACTACTTCACAGGCCTTATCCAACAATCATAGAACCCCAATTCCTTCAAACATGTCCGCAGATTTGTCCAATGAACTGAGTCATATGCTTTTGTGATATCAAGATTGATACAAGCAGATGGTATACTCCTCTTCACATTAAATTTCAATGTGAATTCTATTGAAAACATAGAACAATCCTCCATCTTTCTATCTTTGAAAAATCCACCTTGATTCACTGAGATTATTTTAGGTAGAATTATAGCTAGTCTCTATGTAATTATCTTTGTAATGATCTACAACATTGAACACCAAGAAATATGGAAAAATCGGTTGTTTTGCCACTATATGCTTCTTTGGAATGAGTTCCAAGAAGACATGGTTAACTTGTCAAACCATGTTTGTTCTTTCAAACACCTATTTCACTATATTGACAAGATCATTACTGGTCAGATCCCAATTTTCCCTATATAAATAACCATTGATGACATCTAGGCCTGGGTTCTTCTGAGCACCAATAATCCATACAGAATCCTTTATTTCTTTGATCTCTAGGCTCCTACATAACATCTCATTGTATTCATCAGAAACCTTGTCAATTCAATCACACTCAGTTATTATTTCATCTAGTTGTACCTGGTTATATAAGCCTTCAAAGGAAGACAATGTCTCATTAGAAATACAATCTTCATCCTCTAAGCAGTACCCTTTGTCATCATACTATTCAGTGATTGAATTTACTGCTTCCCATCTCTTCACAGTAATACGGTAAAGTTTGGTGATCCTATCACCATTAGTCACCCAATTCATCCTACTTTTTGTCAATAATACAATTTCTCATCTTGTGCCAAACTCTCCATTCAATCAAATGTAAATCTCTCTGCATTAATACACTCCACATCTAAAGGATTTCTTCTTATGAAAACAGCAATATCAGTCATTTCCATCCTTTCTTTAGCCATAAGATTCTCCAAATTCACATAACTCTTTGACCACTTCTTTAATTCATATTTGATATTTTTTAATTTTTGAGAAAAGTAATATAAAGGATTACCATGGCATTGGTAGTCCCAAGCTCTTTGGATAATATTTCTGCATCTCAGGCAATCCATCGAGAAATTTAGAAAACAAAAAGGCTTCTTCTTCCCAATCATCTCCTTTAGGTTTACATTAATGGTTGATTGATCTAAAAATTCACAAATAACCAGTTTCATCTTGGTTCTTGGGGATCTTTAGATCCATTCATTATAAAATAGGGTACGATCCAACTTGCCATAATTCTCTTGGCTGCACCTTGTTGATTATGCCAAGTGTATATGTCCTTCTCAACGTATGGTAGCTAGATAAGTCCATCATTGTCAGTCACCATGTTAAAAGAGTTGATAATGAATGAGGTAACTCCATGTCCCTTTGTGTAACATCCCACAATTTCAAGAATAATTTAAGCCTTAGAATTTGGTTTTTCTTAAATATAAATAGTTGAGGGTCTAAATGCAAAAAGACCATGAAACAAAATTTCTTAAGAGATAAGGAAGTAAGAAGAGTAAAACAGGACTCAAAATACTTTTCCCTTTCATATGTACAATATGTGTTACAATTGACTCAAAGATATAAATGTTGGTTTCTTTTCTCTCTCCTCCAAATAAGTTATTCAAAAAGACACAAAAGGGAAGATGAAATAACTTTTGAGTGGACAATAAGATTTATCTCGAATTTTGACTCAATGTATCCCAAAGGAAAGTCATTTTCACAATATCCAATCAATTAATGCATTAAAGTTAAAGTTAAATGAGAACAATGTGGAATTGTCTAGAAAGAAAGTGTTAAATGCAAATAATAAATTAGATTTAGTTCAATATTATACATAATGAAATAATACACCTAAATAGGATTACTTTCCAAGTTTGGATGGGAAAAACAGTTATTATATGCTTTAAACAACTCAAATATGTCATTTTCTTAAGGGGAAAGAAAAGGATATCTAACTTTCATATTTTGGCCCCAAATCTTTCCCACATGTAGATTTAAATATTAAAAGATTTCTTTTAAAATTTGGGATTGATCTGAGTTAAGTAGAAAAAGATATGAATTAAATAGGATTTCCTAAAGTAAAGAGGACAATGGAAATATGTATTAAATTTCACGATTTACATCATTTTAGGAAACCCTGTGCCCAGCCATTGTATCTGTCATGCGTGCCTACTAACCATTGGATTGTTGATCGATGGTCAGTAGACCATCCCTAACCTCTAGTCAGATCGGGAAACTGACACAGTATACTCCCTCCTTCTCTCAAGCTTTTCTCTCACATTGATCAATGAAAATACTTGGAAGCTTTTCCATCGCGATCAGGAGACTAGTCTGGGTCAGGGATACCCCCATTTGGATGCTACACAAGAATCCCCCAATCCTGTCACTTCCCGCCGGCTACCCCCCTCCTTGGACCAGGGATATATATGGGGTAACAATCCCCTACGAGACCCAATTTTGGTCCGCAAGCCTCCGCGAGACCAGACACCTCTATTCCCTCTGTCAATTTCACTGCTAGCCCCTTATTTCCCTCTGTCTTTCTCTCTGTACCTCACCGAAGAACCACTTTATGTTCTCACTACTCTGGCCATGCAACTGGGCAATCGAAGCCATCCTCGAGTTCGATCTATTGAGGCAAAGGTGAGGGGACCGTTGTTGTCTACCCAAGAATAGTAGATCTCTAGGTCAACCATCGGGTTGACTCCCCAGCCATGGAGCAAAAGATTTCAAGGTTGAAGATGATTTGTACTGATTTTACTAGCCTACCCTCGAGCCATACATGGAAGGTAAGGGAACTTTAGTCCTTTCATTTTTTCCCCTCACCCTGACAAGCGGGTGTCCCCGCAGGAATAGGTAGTCGAGTTGGATTGAGGCCATTGGACGGCCCCGACTCCATGACACGGCCAGCCATTGAGGTGGCGGTCAGATTGGCCTAATAATATTAATATTGCAAAATTTATAGTAATTTCTAGTATGGTCAGATTAAAACAAAATTTATATGAAAATCGATCATAAAAATTTAGGAAATGTAATAAAAATATAATCAAGGCCAAATAAAAGTGCTTAAAGTTGCTAGCTTTAATATGATTAATGTATTAAAACCATAATTACTAGGTTTTGATGATCTTGATATGCTCAATGGATCTTAATAATCAAGTATTGACCTTTTTGGATAAAATGATTGTCTTGAATCAAATTCAAGATTAATAATTCATAGGTTATCAAGGCTTTTAAGTGATAAATGGAATATAGATTGATATGTTGAATGTTATGAACAGGGTGTTTAGGGTTTTTAAACCCCAAGGACATGATTAGGGTTTACATAAAACCTAGGATGGATGATCATATATCCTCTAAGTACACGGTAAGTGGTCCATGCTAATTGAACATAAGTAATTTTTGCTTTTATGTATGTATGTATGCCATGAATGTTATGAATGTGTTATCTATTTCAATTTCTTAAATTCAATGAATGTATGATAAATTGAATGTCATGTTTTTACTATTCTTGTTATTGTATCACATTCATGAACATTAAGAGTAAAGTTAAAGTTAACTTTTAAGAGCAAAGTAAGAGTTTTCAAGAGAAATATAATGTTAAAAGATAGCTTATATAAGATCCTCATCAAGAGGCTCCTCAGAGCAAAACTAAGAGCCACTTTAGTGGATAAGAGAAGAGTCACTTCGGCTCATAAGAGAAGAGACACTTCGGTGTAACCTAAGAGGCACTTCGGTGCAATCCAAGAGGCACTTCGGTGCATAAGAGAAGAGGCACTTCGGTGCAAAACCCAAGGATCCTTATATAAGTCAAAATAAAAGAAGTAACTTCAAAGAAATTGTGTCTTTTTTTTAAGTTTAATGTTCAAAGTTTATTTTCAATTTACAAGCTTTCTTTAATTATAATATGTTCAATTTCACTTACCATTGGTTTTATGCATGGATGGGGGCACGATGCCTGCAAGTAAGGAGCAAGTTTAGGAGGAAGAAGTGCAAGGAATAGCTCAAGGAATCTTCAAGAAGAAAAGACCTAGTGGGGTGCCTTTTACCAAGATGATCCAGAGAATTAGATATCTTTTACATGATGTATAATCTTTTTATCAAAGTAGATTAGATGAACTTGATGTAGTTTTCCTTTTGCCAAAACTATGTATGAATCTATATTTTGATCTATATTTTGAGTTAATGTGTGGTGTTTCAAATATCATGTTGCTATTGCATATCATGTTTGTAATGTTCCTCCAAGACAAGTGACCCATGTTATGGACAACATAGGGTTTTCTTTCGTTGTCATGTATGTACTTGGAGGGGCGTTACAATATGGTATCAGAGCAATTTGGTAAATGGCCACTAAGCAAGCATGTTTCACATAGTCACCCTAGAATGAATATTTGAGATTAAGGTATTGGAAAAGACTCCTTGGAAGAGTATCAAACCCTAATATAACAAGAGTATTCACCCTAGAGTAGAAATATATGTATTAGGGATAGGTGTATATCTAGTTTACATCTTGGGTATAAACCTAATCTTAGATAATGGCATCTCCTCTCATTTCTCAAAGGAGATGGCCAACCAATCGAGGGTTGCAGAGGGAATTTCATCACATAAGTCTTATTATGCATCTCTTCATTTCTTATTAGTACATGTGGTATGGGACATGTGTGCTATTAGATTGGTGAAGGGTATCATAACATGATTTCACATTGTTGGGTATGTTCCTGATCAACACATGCCTAGCAATGTTAAAACATGGGCAATACAAAAGACCTAAAATAGATTGTCATCTATACCTAATGTTAGAAAGTCATGCCCTATGTATAGTTATGATTTGGTTTCTCAACCCTAAATATAAGTTGAGAAGATGAGGAGTTAAATAATAGCTAGATCAAGTCCACATAATCATAATGAAATTAGATGCCTTATATTACATGAAATGTTAACTATCATTAAATGAAGAGGTAAGAAAAACCCTAAGGTGGGTAGTAGCCTAAGGAAAATTTCAAGGACGAAATTTATTTAAGGTGGGTAGAATTGTAACATCCCACAATTTCAAGAATAATTTAATCCTTATAATGTGGTTTTTCTTAAATATAAATAGTTAAGTGTTTAATTGCAAAAAGACCATGAAACAAAATTTCTTAAGAGATAAGGAAGAAAGAAGAGTAAAATAGGACTCAAAATACTTTTTCTATTTCATATGTACAATCTGTGTTACAACTAACTCAAAGATATAAATGTTGGTTTCTTTTCTCTCTCCTCCAAAGAAGTTATTCAAAAATACACAAAAGGGAAGATGAAATAACTTTTGAGTGGACAATAAGTTTTATCTCGAATTTTGACTCAATGGATCATATAGGAAAGCCTTTTTCACAATTCCAATTAATTAATGCATTAAAGCTAAATTTAAATGAGAACGATGTGGAATTTTCTAGAAAGAAGGTGTTAAAGGCAAATAATAAATTAGATTCAGTTCAATATTATACATAATGAAAGAATACACATAAATAGGATTGCTTGACAAGTTTGGATGGAAAAAGAGTTATTGTATGCTTTAAACAACTCAAATAAGTCAATTTCTTAAGGGGCAAGAAAAGGATATCAAACTTGCATATTTTGGCCCCAAATCTTTCCCACATATAGATTTAAATATTAAAAGCTTTCTTCTAAAATTTGGGACCAATCTGAGTTAAGGAGAAAAAGATATGAATTAAATAGAGTTTCCTAAAGTAAAGAGCATAATGGGAATATGTATTAAATTTCACAATTTACATCATTTTAGGAAACCTTGTGCCCAACCCTTGTATCTGGCATGCATGCCTACTGACCATTGGATTGCTGATTGATGGTTAAGAGATCGTCCCTAATCTCCAGTCAGATCGGGAAATTGACACAGTATACTCCCTCCTTCTCTCACGCTTTTCTCTCACACTGATCAATGAAAACACTTGGAAGCTTTTCCATCGTGATCAGGAGACCAGTCTAGGTTAGGGAGTCCCTCATTTTACCTCCTTTGGGATGCTACACAAGAATCCCCCAATACTGTGATTTCCCGCCAGCTATCCCCCTCCTTGGACCAGGGATATATATGGGGTAACAATCCCCTACGAGACCTAGTTTTGGTCCGCAAGCCTCCGTGAGACCAGACGCCTCTATTCCCTCTGTCAATTTCACTGCCAGCCCCTTCTTTCCCCTCTATCTTTCTCTTTGTACCTCACTGGAGAACCGCTTTACGTTCTCACTGCTCCAGCCATGCAACCGGGCAATCAAAGTTGTCCTTGAGTTTGGCCTATTGAGGCGAAGGTGAGGGAACTGTTGTTGTCTACCCAAGAATAGCAGATCACTAGGTCAACCATCGAGTTGATTCCCCAGCCACAGAGCAGAAGATTTCAAGGTGGAAGATGATCCCGACAGATTTTAATAGCCTACCCTCGAGCCATACACGGAAGGTAAGGGCACTTTAGTCCTTTTGTTTTTTTTCTTTCCCTAACAAGCGGGTGTCCCCACGGGCACAGGAAGCTGAGTTGTCTTGAGGCCATTGGTTGGCCCCGACTCCATGGCAAGGCCCATTGGCCCGGCCATCCATTGTGGTGGCGGCCTGATTGGCCTAATAATGTTAATATTGCAAAATTCATAGTAATTTCTAGGATGGTATAATTAATACAAATTTTGTATGAAAATTGATCAGAAAAAATTAGGAAATGCAATAAAAATATAATCAATACCTAATTCTTTCTCATATTTTAAAAGTGCCTAAAGTTGCTAGCTTTAATATGATTAATGTATTAAAACCCTAATTTCTAGGTTTTGATGATCTTAATATGCTCAATGGATCTTAATAACCAAGGATTGACCTTTTTGGATAAAAATATTATCTTGAATCAAATTCAAGATTTATAATTCATAGGTTATCAAAATTAGGTTTTTAAGTGATAAATGGAATATAGATTGATATGTTGAATGTTAAGAATAGGGTGTTTAGGGTTTTCAAACCCCAAGGACATGATTAGGGTTTACTAAATCTAGGATGGACGATCATATCTCCTCTAAGTACAAGGTAAGTGGTCCATGCTAATTGAACATAAGTAAGTTTGCTTTTATGTATGTATGTATGCAATGAATGTTATGAATGTGTTATCTATTTAAATTGCTTAAAGTCAATGAATGTATGATGAATTGAATGTCATGTTTTTACTATTATTATTATTGTATCACCTTCATGAACATTTAGAGTAAAGTTAAAGTTAATTTTTAAGAGCAAAGTTAGAGTTTTCAAGAGAAAGATAATGCTAAAAGATAACTTATATAAGATCCTCATCAAGAGGCTCCTCAGAGCAAAACTAAGAGGCACTTCGGTGCATAAGAGAAGAGGCACTTCGGTGCATAAGAGAAGAGGCACTTCGGTGCAATCCAAGAGGCACTTCAGTGCATAAGAGAAGAGACACTTCGGTGCAAAACCTGAGGATCCTTTTATGTATGTATGTATGCAATGAATGTTATGAATGTGTTATCTATTTCAATTGCTTAAAGTCAATGAATGTATGATGAATTGAATGTCATGTTTTTACTTTTCTTATTATTGTATCACCTTCATGAACATTTAGAGTAAAGTTAAAGTTAATTTTTAAGAGCAAAGTTAGAGTTTTCAAGAGAAAGATAATGTTAAAAGATAACTTATATAAGATCCTCATCAAGAGGCTCCTCAGAGCAAAACTAATAGGCACTTCAGTGCATAAGAGAAGAGGCACTTCGGTGCATAAGAGAAGAGGCACTTCGGTGCAATCTAAGAGGCACTTCAGTGCATAAGAGAAGAGACACTTTGGTGCAAAACCTGAGGATCCTTATATAAGTCAAGATAAAAGAAGTAACTTAAAAGAAATTGTGTCTTTTTTTTCAAAGTGTAATGTTCAAAGTTTATTTTTAGTTTACATGCTTTATTTAATTATAATATGTTCAATTCCACTTACCATTGGTTTTATGCATGGATGGGGGCGTGATGCCCACAGGTAAGGAGCAAGCTTAGGAGGAAGAAGTGCAAGGAATAGCTCAAGGAATCTTCAAGAAGAAAATACCTAGTGGGGTGCCTTTTACCAAGACGATCTAGAGAATTAGATATCTTTTACATGATGTATAATCTTGTTATCAAAGTAGATTAGATGAACTTGATGTAGTTTTCCTTTTGCCAAAACTATGTATGAATCTATATTTTGAGTTAATGCGTGGTGTTTCAAATATCTTTTTGCTATTTTTGTAATGTTCCTCCAAGCCAAGTGACCCATGTTGCAGAAAACATAGGGTTTTCTTCCACTATCATGTATGTACTTGGAGGGGCGTTACACTTTTTCGTCTCCTCCCTCTTCCTGACGTTACTAAAATTGCCAACAACTAGCCATGGTTTATTAATAACCCTCACTATTCTTTCCAATGTCTCCTACAAACTAGTTCTTTCATGCATTTGGTTCCTGGCATACACAACAGTGAGGTTAATCACTGATCCACCTTTATTAATGCACTTTAAAGATATTTTACAAACGTCCATCTCAAAACTATCAAAATCCCAGTATTTAGGATCCAACACATATATGTCCATTATCATCACACTCATGGTTATATAGCCACTTCCATCCACTAGGGATAAGTTTCTAATGATTTTTCATATGGCCATTATTTTTGTTTCAACCAACACTGCAATAGAAGCATGTGCCTCAATAATCGACCTCCTAGACTCCCTCTTCTTATGTGGTTTCCTTGAACCACGTACATTGGTCATTAGTATGGTAATTAATGATCCCTACTAGAATAATATGTTCTACGTGATCCATCCTCTCTCGTATTCTTATTTGCATTGTTCTTTGAGCTAAAATTCTTATTGCTTATCTCTCCCTCCTCAATCTAGTCAGAAACCCACTCCCTCACTCTACCAGAATCATCATCTTCCTCCTGTTGAGCCTTATTTGACTCAGCCTCATCCTCCCCATGTTCATCAGTAATCATCTTCTAGAACATGTTGTCGACAAGAAATTAATTGATGTCATCTGTAATCTTTACACTGCCTCATATATTCTTCTTTTTATTACTCACCATCTTCCAAACTTTGTTATTCTACTTCTTTGGCTCCTGAACATTCTCATCCACCTTCTTCAATGGGCAATCATGGTCATCATGCTCGAATACCTTACACTCACATCATCTCTTAGGGATGTGCTTGTAGTTTCTAAAAACTACATATAGTTCCATCTTTGGCATATCAACCCAGATCTCCTCTGGTGATTCCTCCTCGACATCAATGTCTACCAGTTCTCTAGCTTCCCTTGACGATTCCTATCCAATTGACATGTAGTCAATATGCAAAAGATTTCTAACACCACTCGCACAATACCCACCACCCTTGGTGACCAATTCCTACCCATGCTAGGGAACTGATCAAAATTGGGATCATGCTGAAGAAATTCTTTTGTAGATCGAAACACGTCTTGCATTCCTTAACAACCAAAAGTCTATTATCAAATCACCTGGGTCCCTCATTGATGATATTCTTCATATCCCTGGCTGAGTTAAATCAAAGTAAAAAAAAATAGTTAGGTTTGGAAAACAAATTGAATCACCTTTAGGTTTCCACACCCTCCTTATCCATGCCAGTGTGTTATAATAAAATGGACATTTCACCATGACATATAAGATTGTGTGTGCCCATGATTTTTCCATTGCTTAGTAGGTCATATCATTGATGGTAATAAAACCTTTACCATCCACCTTTCTGGAGGCATAAAGTTGTGTTACTTGAATGTTTTAGAGCTTCCAAGATCCTGGCTCCAAGTCTTCATGTTGATCATTTCTCCCATCTAATTCTATGTTGTTGCCATCTTCCTCTATGATTGTCTAAGAGAGGGGAGGAGGCCCTTCCCTCCATGGTTCTGGGATGATTGCCTCCATGGTCGCCATTCTTTCTATGGCTCTAGGAAACCTTAGACACATGATTAATGTATATAGTGGGAACATAATTGTGTTCCTCATATGTATGTAGATGACATACAATTGATGGTTAATTGACATCCCTACTCTATTTTTGGTTAAAACATGGTTTGGAAATACCTTCTCCATGAAGGAATTAGGAGAAGCATCATATATTATAGGAATCAAGCTCTATAGAGATAGATCTAAAAGGCTTCTTGGTCTAATTCAAAGTACATACATTGACAAACTGTACAAAAGGTTCATTATACAAGAGTATAAGATAGGAAAATTATCCCTCCCTCATGTAATAAGTCTCTCCATATCTCAATATCACAACTCGTCAGAAGAGAGGTCATGTATGAGTAAGATTTAATATTCCTCTATGATGTGATCTATCATATATGTGATGTTATATACACATCCCAACGCCTCATATGCCTTATGCATTACTAGTAGGTACCACTCAGATCCTGGTGAAGGTCACTAGATTGTCATAAAGAATATCCTTAAGTAATTGAGAAGAAATAGTGATTAGTTCCTTATTAATGCAAGTGATTAAGTGCTCGTTGTAAAGGGTTACACTATCACAAGTTTCCAAACCGACAAGGATAATTACTGGTTGCAACCAAGTATAATGTTTTGCCTCAACGTCAAAGTTGTAAGCTAGAAAAGCTCTAACATAGAAACAATGGTTGATTCTACAATAGTGGATGGGTGTATTATTGCATCCTATGATGCAAATGAAGTTGTATGGATCAATAAGTTAATTGGATAACTTGGGATAGTTTCAACCATTAGTAATGTAATAGATATATATTATGAAAACAATGGAGCCATTGTACAAGATAAGGAACCCAGATCACATAAGTGTTCCAAGAACATACTACTGTGTTATCGTCTCATACAAGAGATTTTACATAGAGGAGATGTGTAGATTTATAGAGTGCCAACCAAAAAAATGTTGTTGACCCTCTTATGAATGCACTTTCACAGCAAAAGTATGATGATCATGTTAGATAATTTGGAACTAGATTCATTAGTGGTAGGATCTAATGAAAGTGGGATGTGTTAGTTGTATTCCCTAAGAGACAATCACATGATGATTATAATGGGATACATTTTACTTGATTTGATTAATAATAGTAGTATTTCCAATTGTTATGTTTATTTTTGTATGAGATAATGATTAAACATAATATTTTACTAACAATGTATTACTTAATGACATGATTTCAAATTTGAAATCATGAACTTCATATCATGTGTATATTGAGGGTAATAATTTTTTCTAATTCAATATTCAAATATTCTGTAAAATTAGGATAACAATATTACATAAGACTAGTATGTGTATTGATTGATGAGTGTGTCCCATTGGTCATGGTATTTTATATCAATTCAAGTACATATGTACTTGTTAATGAACAAGTGTGCTTGATAGAACCACCTTGGGTTTGATACATGATAGTCAGAAATGGCAGCCAGAATCACATCTCAATGTGACAGTGGTGATTGTGATCTTTAAACCTAAAGTCCCTTCAATGATGACATGTTGTTTTGTGTACTTTAACATTACTTAATGTGATCTAAAATAAGTATTTCCATATAAGTAGTGATTGGGTGCACAATGAGACATGTGGATGATTATGAGCAACATACAAGGAATTTGTTCCTCCTATTGAAATGACCTCTCTAGGTAGTGAATCAACATCTTTCATGGAAATCACCATCATAAATGCATCCTTACCTTTTTTAATGATCCAATATCTCCCTCCCTTGCTTTTTGTACTTCCATTATTTATCTTGAGACATATTTTTAAGGCATTATAAATTTGGTTTAAATTTTTTTTCTTATTTCACCCTCTCGTGAGCCCATATCTCCAACACATAGCTCATGCTCAGATTTTATCTGACAATATAACCAATAAGTCTATCAACCACATTCCACTAGAGCATATCCTTACATTGTAGCACAACCAGAAGTTAACACCTTTAATAGAGCCATAAAGAAATTTGCTTCAAACAATACGCTACCCATGATGCTGAATGATATTAAAACTGGTAGACATTAAAAAAATAGATGAATAACTATTGAGATGGTGTTGGAAGGTTGGACGTTCACATGATAAATCTATCAATACTAAAGCTTCATATGTAGATCTCTCATGAATCATTCTTTAGTCTTTCTCTGATCATGATTCTGTTATACTAGAACCCCTTGTACTAGAGCTTTTTGAGAACTTTTTTCTTGGCCTAGCTGCTCAGATTTTATAAAATTCTCGCAATACTGGATTATAATTGATTTATTTCTATGAAGACAATAAGGTCGTAACACAATTGTATATTATATTGGTTTGGATGGATAGATGTCCACAAATTATCTCTATCAATCAACTAAAACTTACTACATTTGTATATTACCTGATAGTGCCAAAATACATTTTTGTTTTAACTAATGTTCTTTATGACTGTCTACATCTTAGAATATAGGTGCATTAGTTTCTATCAAACTTTGACGCTCAATTAGAATCTTCATTTTCTTCAAATAAATTTTGGGTTATTTCTATACAAGAAACAAAATTATGTCTTCATAAAAAAAGTCTCTCTCTTTCTAAGACACGGAGCACACATTGGTTATAAAAACCTTCCACTGGCCTTAGTGGAGGCATACATATTGGTTGTGTTGGAAAACTAATATCTTGTATTAATAGATACATAATCACCTAGACATGAGTTTAGAAAATATGAGTTGGTTCTTCTTTGGTATTTATGGGATGGCTAGTTCTAACAAAGAACAATACTTTTAGGAGTTGATACATCTTGCATATAAATATAAAAACAACCTTGTATGATAGGAGGTGACTTTAAATGCAATACGATGAACTTTGAGAGATCACATATGTTAGACCTCCATAATTTTCATATACATCACAAGAAGTCCTTCATGGTGTTTATATATGATGCTACTCTTATAGATATAAATGTGAACAACACACATTTGACATGGTCCTAGGGTTAACCTTGGGCCTTACTTGATTGTTTTTTGAATCCTCTCTTTTAAGTACATTTTCCCTCTTAGTTACTCCCTAGAGTGTCACACCTAATTTAGGCCACATACATATTATACTGACTACCAAACTTAACCATTAGGCATTGAAGCCTTTATGATTTGAGTGTTTCTACTATAATCACCAACAATAACACATTTATAGTTGAAGTTTGAACTATGTATGACACCGCAATCCATTGGTAAACCTTTTTAAGAATAGGAAAATGATTAGATAGCACCTCATCTCATGGATTAATAAAATGAATGGCAACATAAAGAAAAAGATCAATTTTCTAAAAAAACAATTCTTGGTGATTGAGACACATTTCAATCTAGACTTTCTACCCATTTCTCAACAAAAAATAACATTAAAAATTGCTCATCGACAAAGTGACACATTTAAGATAATGGCCAAAAGTCAAATAGATCAATGGAGGGGACCTCAACACAAAATACTTATACATGATCTGTAATGGTCAAAAGATACACACCTCAAAACATATTCTCACTATAGACCCACACATCACAAGTTATAGAGCATGCATCATAAACTAGGTATAAAATCACTTTGACATAATCTATATCGCAAGATTTTTTTTTACTTTTTCTACTATAGTTGTGATAAGCAATGTTATTTATATAACAATCAACCACAATCACTTACCATTCTTAGTAGTGTCACAAAAATTGTTGTAGTTATCCTTGGGTTGATAATGCATTGAGGGATGGTTTCAACCTCTCATTATACCAAAATAGTTTATGCCTATTTCAACACCTCTTTCACAGTTTCAACCACATATCTTAAATAACAATATGGCAGATGATAACTCTATCATCAACCAAACACACTTTGTTTTAGTCAAAAATTTAATAAATATACATCTATCAACCAATTCCATCCCATTGTCTTATTAACAACACATCAAGATCATAGGCAAAACCAAAAACACTTGTATGAAATTGCATATGGATTGTAGTATAAGTATGGAACAAACTACTTTTTAAAAGGTTGGGGGATTCAAAATGTGTATATTATGGGCAATGAGGTTTGCACTCCCATAAAAGAAACATCATACATATCCTCACACTCAAACTAGAATTTGGAAAATCTTTTGCAAACAAGTATAATGTTCTTATCCTTTCCATGGAAGGCAATAAATTGCTAGAAAAATATATTCACTGGATTTATAATTTCACTAGCAATAGTAACTTCTTAGGTTCACCATGGCTTTACTTTAGTAGTTCAAATTGTTTATATTAAGGAGATGCACTTTGTCCTTATATATTTTTCATAGTTACATCCATCCTGGCATCTATGTTCTAACTTGTTTTGACTAACTATATTTTGGAAAACATTATTTTCAAAACAATTTACTTCTCATCCAACTTTCTCATGATACTATCATATTTACTAACCTAGTGATCAAAATGTAATTAATTAAATTCACATTCCTGGCAACATCACGTGGGCCTTCAAATCAATTTTCTCAAGTCTACTCTCTATGATACGACACCAATGAAGATTCCTTGGCCTTATATGGAAACATGATCAATTATAGGATTGAATAATTCCTCCTAACATACTTGGGAGTACCACTTTCCCTACCAAAACTTCCCTACCAAGTTTGGACACCCATTATTACTAAAATGATTAATAGATTCACCTCTTGTAAGGCAGGTGTTTTTGTCTTGTGGGTCAACTCACACTTTCCATGCCATCTATCACTACATGTCCTTATACTTTTATCAATTACATCTCCTTCTAGTAAATATTGAAAAGTCAAGTAATAAAATCCATAGAGATTTCCTTTGAGGAGACATGCATGACAACAAAGTACTAACCTTTTAACTAGATTGCACTTTGTTGTCCCCATCATTTAGGTGATGGGGTATTAGAAATCCCTGGTTGCACTCTCATCGCATGTTCAACAAAGTCAGCTTTCATCCGTTTTCATCATGATTGTTCTTTGTTAGACTTTCTAAAGTAAAATATTATTGATACAAACCTCTTTTATCTCAAGTAATAAAAATTATATTTATATTTTTGGAGATATCTTCTTAAAAGTCTGTATTCAATAAAAGCCTCTATTTAGACTTGTCCCAGCTCATGGGCTTTGATTACTTTCTAGAACCCTTGATCAAGGTCGTCTAAATCCATACATCCCAGATTTCCACACACTAAGATGTATCAAGAACAACAATATTGCACACTACTACCAAATGTTGACCTCTTAACAGGATAATAACCTTCAAAGGCTCATTTCTAGCTCAACATGCTCACTGTCCATAACGATAATAACTTTTGGATTTTGGGTGCATATTCTAGTGCTAAGAGTACTTATCAAATCTTCATCCACCTTGGACGCACCAGATACTTTAGCACAACAAGGGGAGTTAAAATGCCCCCAAAGCGCAGCTCCCTTTGTGGGTTCTTGGGCACATCAAACTACTCTCAGGTTTAAAATAGCATAATAAAGGCCATCCATACCCCTCCTTTTGTTTCATGTGTCATGATAGGATAAATGATGTTGACCAAACATTTTCTTGCTTCTTTTTAAATGTGTATATGGTGTCACGTATGAGGTGAAATTTTCCTTTTTGTTGAACCTTAAAGTTATCACCAAATACACTCTCTTCAACAATAAAGCTTGAATTGATCAGGACATTTTCTCCCTATGGGGAACCCTTGTTGCTTTTATAATATGGCACATATGGCGTAAACAAAATATAATATATTTTGATAATATTCGACCCCATATACTAATACTATCTGTGACATATACTCAACTCATTATTGTTGGATAAAACCCAAATGAGGTTCTTCATATCTTAAACCTAAAACCACCCCTAGCCTTCTCCATCTCCACAGACGATGAAGGAATTACCCAACAATAGTTATTACCTTTGTCAATGTTACTGTGAGGTCGATGTAGATGTTGATCATGTCCTAAGTGAAATATGACCTTGTTTTTGTTTTGAATACCCATATCATAATGTTTACTCACTGGTAATGTTTAAGTTTCTCTCTATTCATAGTGAAGTAGTGGGTTGTTAGAAGGGGAACCCACCCCATTTTGAACACATGCTGGTAAGTCTTACCCATTTTATCATTGTAGTTATGGGGATCCCACCACCATCTCACTGATCAATGGTTCTAAGTACTTTGTCATGTCATGATGCACGACCACTCCTGGCCAACCTTGTTGTCCCATCCTCCATTGGTTTCTTATGTGTTATCTACATGCATTTTCTATCTATCTTTATGTATATGTGGAATAGTTTATTAAAAACAATACAATAATGTTAGGCTATGTCCATATAATCTTAATGATGTTGTTGTCTTATGTAAGATTTTACCACATGATTGTCTTGGTGGGTACCATCCAACTAGAAACTAAATCATCAATAATCATCATAGGTGTAGGGGATCGTAGGTCAAGATGCTTGTAATACCTCATTGCAATACATATACAAAAACTAGATATTGTGTGCCTAGTCCATATGTGTAGGTGTTTGTTTTATATTCTACATGTAAGACATATGTGAATCTGTACATATGATCTCCTTTGAGTGGTATCAGAGTGCGGCTAGTTATGTGGACTAGATGGAGGGCACAAATATATGATTAAGTTGATGGTGTATAATTGGTCAGCATGGAAGATAAAAATTGATGATCTTCTTTAGTATAATAATTTGTACAAACTTGTTCATGGATGGGCTAGAAAGGATGAGAACATGTAATGAGAGTATTGGAAAAAGATGAATATGAAATTCTTGGGACTCATCTGTCATTGGATCAACAATTCGATCTTCCATCACATTGGAAATGAGACTAATGCCCATCACTTTGAAAGAAACGTAAGTTGTTGTATGAGATGAAGATGATATGAACAAATAATTTTTTTATTAATAGCTTTTGAATCTAAAGTTCAAAGAAGGAAATAATATTTGAGTATAGTTGAATGGTTTTAAAAGCATGATAATCAGTTAGCCATGATGGTTGTGTCACTTGATGATGATTTGCATGCACTTTTACTTCTTAGTTCTTTACGTGACAGTTGGGAACTGATTATTTATGTTAGAAACTCTTCTCTTAAGAGGAAGTTGATATTGGACTTGGTGTTCAGTTACCCAATAAGTGAAGAGAGCAGACAACATAGCTCAGGAAGAGCATCTACTTCACATGCTCTTATTACTAAGGACAAGGGGATGAGCTAGAGTCGAGACTGGGATGCTGATAGAGGAAAGTCAAAGCATAGGTCAAATTTCAAAAGTAGGGTGGTTTGCCATCACAACAACAAGCTAAGTCATATCAAGAAATTTTGTAGGTGGTATAAAAAGAAAGGAAAATTGCAAGAGGAAAGATGAAAGTGACAAATGATGATAACACTATTGCAGTTGTTGCAGATGTCATAAAGGTACTCACATGTTGAGTTGCAATGGGTTGTTTTCTACATGTCAGTAATAGCACTAAGTGGGAATTAGACATTGGTGCTTCTTACCAAATAACTCCCAACATACATTTCTTTTTCTCCTACAAGTTTGATGACTATGGAATAATAAAGATGGATAGTAAAACCAATGAAAAAACATGTGGAATTGGTGTTGTATGCATAGAGACGGAGCTAGGATACACTATTTTGCTGAAGAATGTTTGACTTATTATGACCATGGACTATAATATCATATTCGATTATGCATTGGATCTGTAGGGATATAACTATAACTTCAGTGCATTGGACGCCAAGGTCACTAGTAGACAGTTGATAGTGACTAAATGCAAAGTTCATAGAACCTTGTATAAGATTAATATAAAAGTTTATATTGATGGTATTATTATTGTGGATAGCTCTAGTTCCACATATTTTGGAACATATGGTTTAGGTGCATAAGTGAGAAAGGGATACATGTGTTTGCAAATAAATAATTCATCCCCTATGTGAATAATGCAATTTTTATTCCATGTAAAATGTGTTTTCTTAGAAAGCAATAAAGGATCACCAATTCAAAGCTCAGTCTAAGAAGAAGTCTAATGTTTTAGACATAGTTTGTTCTAATGATTTTGGTCTTATGGAACTCAACTCATTGGGAGAAAATAAATTCCTTGTGATTTATATTGATAATGCATCTAGGTAAGTGTGGGTCTACTTCTTGTAGAGGACGAACATGATCTTTGATGCTTTTAAGAAATTGCATGCCACTGTTGAATGGGAAATAGGTAAAAAGTTGAAATGACTTTATTCTAGTAGTGGAGGTGAGTACACCTCTAGAGATTTTGAATCTTATAAGATCTAGTATTTGGCATGATAAGACAATTTTAGGCACCCAACAACGCAATGATTTGGTTGAAAGAATAATAGAACCATTATGGAGAGAGTAAATGCACGATGAAGAATACAAAATTACCTAAGGAGTTTTGGGCAGAGGGTGTGAACACTGCTTGCTACTTTATTAACATGTTACCATCAGTTCTTTTAGATTTTAATACTCTACAAATTGTGTGGATAGGGAGGACAACTGCTTATTCTCACCTTAGAGTGTTTGGGTTCAAGGAATTTACACATTGTTCATAAGGAGCAGAGTTAGAAGCTTGATGACAAGTCTACTCCTTATGGTTTTCTTGGCTATGGTGATGCGCAAGTTGGATACAAGATTTGAGAAGGAAAAAAAGGAAACAAAATAATCAGATGCAAAGATATGACCTTCTTTGAGGACTACATGAAATCTGATATCGTGATGAGAAAGTCTTAATAAGTAGTAGATGAGAATGTGATTGATATATTAATTCCCTCTCCAATCCAACAAAATGTTGATGTAGAAATGATTGAGGATGGTGAGATCCTAAATGCTGACATGACAGAGGATGATTTTGATGAAAATGGTGTATATATGACTAGGAGGCTCATGAGTGAGGGGAGAAACCTCAACAAGAAGATCCACAAGAGCCACAACTGGGGAGGACTACCAGGGAGAAAAGGGTGTCAACTACATATCCTGATTTAGAATGCTCATTGATCACATAAGAGGGGGGACATAAATCTATGAGGAGGCAAAGTCTCCTCGATAAAAAAATACCAGTGACCGGAAAATGCAAGATGAGATGAACTCATTGAAAACAAATGATACACATGAGTTATGCAATCTTTCTTGAAGATAAAAAATATTAAATAATAAGTGGATCTTCAAATTAAAAAAAGTGAAAATGACAACACTGTAAGATACAAAGTCAGACTTGTGGTGAAAGGCATTGGTAAAAATAAGGGGATAGACTCTAATAATATTTTTTTCCAATGGTCAAAATGATTTCAATTTGTGCTATTTTGGGCTTGATAGTGAGCTTGGACCTTAATATTGATCATCTTGACGTGAAGACAACCTTCTTCCATGGTGAGCTAGAGGATAATATTTGCATGCAACAACATGAATGATTTGTAGTGAAAGACAAAAAACACACGGTTTTCATTTTGAAGAAAAGTCTCTACGGGTTGTAATAGACACACATGCAGTGGTATAAAAAGTTTAATTCTTATACACTGAAGTAAGGTGTGGTAACACATCCCACTATCACACAGACAGCGAGGTGTTACGCGAAAACGTGTGGAAATCACCATAACCACAGATTATCGAAAACATGGGTTAATTAAAACTGTTTGCAGAAAGCTGATAAACTGAGAAACTATTACATTCCAGTCCTCATCCTGCACAGAAACAGGTCATATATACATAAAAAAATTCTGATACGTGTCCACAGCTTAAGGGAACAGTTGTCTATTCATCACATGAGTTCACCACCTGTTCATAACACAAAGGCCCACATCCGGCCGACAATAGGATATACAAAACATCAACGATCATACATCGTGAAATAACGTCAAAACACTGCCAAGGACTTGAGAGTACAAGGATGACTCTAGACTCTACTACAAAACATCTAAAATAGCAGCATATCTGTCTCTTGCCTTCTCATTGCTCTTCTTGTTGCTCGGCCGCAACCCCGCGACCACCACCACGTCTAGCTCGACCACCTGAAAAACCAGCGGAGTGAGACAATTGAACATTGTCCCAGCGGGAAACATAACCTCCTCACCGCAGTTTCAGAACTTCAGAAAGATAAAGCTATACAGCAGATTAACTAATAACAGGTATAACAAGAGCAGTGTATATATGAAGCAAAACTACTCTTACCGACAAGCTTGTCGGCTGGACGAAAGGCATATAACCAAGTATCTCTTAATGGAACATGATTGACAAGATGAAATATATTGCTATGTAACATGATTGACCAGATAAGATATATTGTCACATAACCTGTGGAAAATAGAGGTAACCGTAAGATATAACAGATTAACTACATAAACAAGGCCTCAACCAATGTTTCATATTTTGCCTTAGTAATTATTATACGACAGCATTACGTATTTTATTATGCCCTAAGGAAGTGAACTGTACTGTCCAAATCCAACCTTCAGCTACGAAGCCTAGTGCCATTCAAGGTCAATGGAAGAGCCGGACTCCACAACCTCCCACCTCGTGGTAAGAACATGTATACAACACAAGCAGGACCGTAGTCTCATGTTGAAGTGGTCTTAGCCACAGGGTCAGGCGATCCTCTGCCTAGCCTGCCTCGGTACAGGTATCGGTGTTAGTGGAACTGAGCCACGGGCCTGTTCACCATGCTCTGAGCCATGAACGCATTCATGCTCCTCATATCACATATCCTGAGCCATGGGCTTGTTCCCCATGCTCTTCACATAGCTGGGCTACGAGCCTGAATCCACACCCTGGAGTCTACAACCGTAGTTGCACTCTTACCTCCTCACTTTAATCTAGAAGCAACCTCGCATATTCAACAATATGCGCTCTGGGTTAACCCGTAGGCGAACCCGTTTCACCATCATCAGCTGCTGACGATGATGAATCTATGATCAGGGCAAACTACATGATATATTCCACTGTGATTGATTAGTATCTTTTATATGGATTGAAGGATTCAACCAAGTTATATAACATGCAGATATAACAGAATAAACAATCTAAAACTCAATATTATTCTTTTATGGTAATCTCATCAACCTGATCCATCTCAAGGATCATTACATACCATGGGATCTCAATCCCTCATTATGTATTACCACTGCCTCTCAAGGCTTGCATCATCATCGTGGGACTAACACATCGCATATGCAACCAGAGTAATTATCGAAGTGATGTTACTCATCACACATGTCTCATAGCCTTTTCATGGCTAAGCATCACCTGCATGGTTAGTGTATTCAACAATCATAGTTTCATCATAAGGACTATGCTTACTATCATGAGGTGACATTCAAGATGTTATACTTATCAATCTTACTCTATATGGTGATCAAGTGCATTAAGCACATCATAAAACGACTTTTTATGTACTTATCCTTGCCTCAGCATTACACAGATATTCAAGGGAATCACTCCATACATATGGTCATGTTTAGATATAAAAGGACAAACGTTATCATTACCACTACCATTCGTTGATTAAGTGCTTTATCACACCATGTGACATTAGTGACTCTATACTTTCTTAATCATGCTTCAACTTATGACCACATGCATAAGACACATCATTAAACCATTATATCTAGACTTGTCCTCGTCTTAGTATTGTATAATTAATCAAGGTGTTCACTTCATGCATGCAATCATGCTAGATATACAGAATAAGCATTATCATCACTACTACCATTATCATTATTATTACTATTATTACCATCATTATCATTAAGAAAACCACTAGTGTAACTACCACCATTCTCCTCATCATTAACAAATAAACATGATGATCACTTCATGCATATAGTCATGCTACTACCATTACCATTCTTAACATAGATAGATAATCATCATGAATAACTTAGAAATGCATATTATCAACACAGGGTGACATTTAGGATTAAGCGCATTATCCACACAAAGTGACAGTAGAGATTATATCCTTTTCTTAATCATGCCTCATGACACTCTACATTACATGCTCATTATTATTCCTGGGTATTATACTATTGATTATGATGATTAAGATAAAAGGGACTAAAGTTGCCATTATCATTATTAAGCATAGCACAGACCATCATCATTATCATTTCTATTAGCAAGGAGTCACCATCGTTTGGAAGCAAGGATATATGTATGACTAGTTGCTTCCATGATACGAGGATCCATCACAAACAAATAACAAACCCTCACCAAAGCTCAACACACAACGGCCATCTCACAATGCTGCGTTGTCACCAAGACAACCAGCAACAGCGCAACACTGCGTCACAGGAGCAAGGGTATCGCGCGTCAGGGGCAACGCATACCCGGGGATGTCGGGCACTCACTCATTGGGTGACGCCCGACACAACATGATGTTATCGGCCGATACAAGACCAGCGTGACGCCCGTTCACTGCTTGTCCAGCAATGCCCGTCACAGGGCAACTATCGGCCAGGACCAGATCACCAAGGTATCGCTCGAAGTGGGTAACTCATCTATGCATCGTGCACCCTACAGGATCAAGCCCTACTGGCCGTCACAAAACCAGACCCCATCGCCCCATTGATCAAGGCATAAGGAAAACATCTATCCAAGGTGTGTCGGACATGTCATCTTAGCATGGTGTGACGCCCGTCACACAAGGCAGAAACTAGGTATGTGACACCCAGCACAAGGCTGATGCCCATCACAAGGCTGACGCCCGACACAAGGCCTATCGGCCAAGACACACACTCAAGGCCTCATACTCAACACATACTCATATCGTGCAAGACTAGTCTAGAAGGCTGTTGGGAAGCACCTCACTATCCCCATCTCGACCAAGATACCTCTCACAAGGGTGTCCTCTACCCCCAGCACATGATACCCGAAACCCTAGAGAAGGGTCACCACCAAACCGAGCTCACCTTCTAGCCCATGGTGAGGAGAGGGTGTTGCTTGAGCAACTAGGACACAAGCTCACCTCAATCGGCCAAGAAGGAGGGGTGTTGCTCATGGCACTAGAAGCCCAAACTCACTCTTCTAGACCAAGGGGAGAAAGGAGTGTTGCTCACCTACAACCCTAGATCACAAGGAACACTAGACCACATAGATGATCGGCCAACATGAAGCTAAGCAAGAAACTAAGCTGCTAACAAGTAAACAAGATCATAGCAAGAGATAATGGAGTTAGGGTTAGAAGTTATGCAACCCGCCTTAAGCTCCAAGCTCCAAGGAAGAAGAAGAGCTTCAAGCTCCACACACCACCAAGCAAAGAAGATGGAAACTCCAAGGCTATCAGCCACCACTAGCTTCTCCAAGGTGTGTCGGCCACCAAGATGCTCCTCCAAGGGGGTGTATCGGTCGACACAAGCAAGGGAGGAGGGAGTGTCGTGCACTCAAGGTGGAGGAAAAACAAAGGACCAAAGGAACTCCTAGCTAAGGGAAGGACATGCCTATATAGAAGGAAAGGGAGGAGAAAACAAGGCTGGTCCACACAAGGTGTCACTTGCCTAGGGACACTTGTCCTAGAGCACAAGCCACCACTCTAGCAAGCTCCATCCACGTGGCCAAGATATGCACCAAGTGTCCACCAAATAAGGTCAAGGTTGGATCAAGCATCATGGGCGACACAACATGTTGCTCCTTGGGCGACACACTCCATCCTCATGGGCGATACACACTCAACTTGGTCGACACAAACACCATCTTGGGCGACACAAGCATCACTTGGGCGACACAAGGCTCAACCAAGCCCAAACAAGGCACCTCAAGGCCCAAACAAGCTCAATCAAGGCCCAAAGAACTCAAGCAACAAGTCCAAGCCTTCCTCTCAACCCTAGAGGAAGCAAAGAGAGGGAGGAACACCTCACAAGGTGGCAAACTTGCTCTCAAAACCCTAGACTTGGGTTATTTGCAAGTAGCCCCTCCAACTCTCAACAAAGCACAACCAAACCCTAATCACCATTAAAGGTGATTAGCAAGCATCAAACCATCAAAGTTAAGCAAAGCAAATAGGGTAAACCCTAAACGAAGGTCAGGGTCCTTACATAAGGGTACCACTGGACAGACCTAGGTCACTGTGTTTACTTGAGGAGGATTTTGACCGATAGTTGCATCATTCTCTTTCTTCATGTTGTTGATGTTTTATTTGTTAGTAAAGATTCCCAGATGATTGTCAAGTTAAAGAAGGAATTGTTTAAGTCTTTGGACTTGAAAGACTTAGTAACATCAATAGATTTTTGACATGGACATCAGGTGTGACATGAAAGTATGAGAAATATGTTGAGAAGATACTTACTATGTTTAACATGAGCAGAGCAAATTCAAATGATACTCCCTTAGTGAGTCACTTTAGACTGAGTGGAAAACAATTTCCTTTTATTGAGCTGGAAAAGCACGAGATGTCTCACATACCCAATTCTTCTACATTAGGAACTCTTATGTATGATATGTTGTGCATTCGACCTGATATTACACATGTAGTTGGATAACTAACAAATTTCTTTATGACCCTAAAAAAGACACTGAATGTTGTGAAATGGATCCTCAAATATTTAAGGGTGCATCCAATGCTTCTTTATGATTTGGCGACACAACACTAGTTCTTATAGGTTTCACTAATGCATATTTCGCAGGTGCTTGATTAGTTGAAGTCTATCTTGGGTTTTTTGTTCACTTTTGTCGGGGGGGCGTTAGTTCTACAAAAGTGTGATGTTTTTCTATGTTTGAGGTAAAGTATATCACAACTTGTATGTCTTAGAAAGAACTGAGTTGGCTCAAAAGTTTTTTGTAAGAATTGGATTTGATACATGATGTGTATGCTATCTTTTGGCATAGTCAGAGCATTAAGGACTTGAGAAAGAATTCTTCTTATTGTCACTGGACAAAGCTTATTGATATGAGATCACTAGTTATGTCAAGCCATAAATGATGTTCAATTGAAGTTGAAGAAGGTTCAC
The DNA here is from genome assembly GCA_963693085.1 of Alisma plantago-aquatica. Taxonomy (NCBI): domain Eukaryota; kingdom Viridiplantae; phylum Streptophyta; class Magnoliopsida; order Alismatales; family Alismataceae; genus Alisma; species Alisma plantago-aquatica. The sequence continues at coordinate 788,290,130 of OY856414.1, read as the reverse complement.
ACCAACATATTCTTTTTGACATGCTAAAGAAGGTATTTCCTACAAAGAAGCTTACTACTTGTAATGAAGTTATCTAATTGGACACCAACTGATAACTCATGAGAAAGGTCCTCCTTTAGGCTAGAGGGAGAGATTGTTGGGCCCAAGGCATCTTTGTCCTAGCTCAATGTGAGGAAGGCCCATTGAGGCTTGTCATATGTGACAAGAGGGGATTTCAACCCCTCATTCTTTTCTAATTGGACATTGTTGTGTTTTTGACGGCGAAAGACAACGAGGAAAGCAAAGGAAGAAGAAACAAAAGAAAGAAGAAAATGAAGGAGGATAGTGTTGTTCTAGTCTGTCCATCAACTTCTTTACAACTTATGTTTTAAGTCTACCCTAGGCATTATCTACAAAGGGGTATTTTCCCGAAAGGTTTTTTTATCAGTGACATATCTACTTGGATAATTTTTATATCTCTTATTATTTTGTATTTTACAAATTTTGGTCAAACTTAAGACAACTCCTTATACGTTCTTGATTATAGTGGATTTCCCAATTGAGTATAGCCTCGTGATTTTTTCCTGACATATGGTGGGAGTTCTCCACATACATGCGGTGTTCTTCAGTTATTATGTATTGTATGTCTAGCTCATACGTACATGTGCTTCCTCTATATTATGCATGCATGCGATATGAGTAACATATATCTTTACCCTTCAACATGAAAATCACACGAAGAGAATTGCCAGCAGCTAGATGAGCGTTCGGCTGGGTAATAACCAAAACAGACCAGCTAGCTGAGCAGCTAGATGATAACCAAAACATTTGAACTCCTTAGTGGTGATCAAACTCATGTTTGGTCAAGCGTGGATTAGCTTCCAATGGCTGCCCGAGGTTGTCTGCATTTCTACAATGCTGCCCCACCAGCTTTGCCCAAACAAAACTTTAGGTTCACAACTGCAATAGCTGACTAATGTTGCAGGCTTAGACAGCTTTTAGTCATGCGATTACTTCGGATACATTGGCGGTGGAATATCAGAAGTCTACTGCGGTAGTTAAAAGTATCAGTATTGAAACACTAGTTTAACAACCGGTAAATTTTTACATATTTTTCACACTCATCTGCTATTACCCAACTGAGATTATCTACCGGCCCAATTTTATGCGGTGGTTTATCTTAGATGTATAACCACGGTTAAAATAATCGTGTTGCCAAACAAAGCCTTAGGCTAATAACCGTGATTGCTAACTGTGGGCTTGAGCTAATCACTGTACCAGCTTACTGCTGTTTTTAAGCTCTTTGTTATACTAAGCTTATTAAGAAAATATGCAGTTTGAATATCAGTTTTCAATCAAATCAGGCATCCAATTGATGCATATGCTAAAGTTGAAATCCTCCGAAATGTCCCAATAGAGATTTAACGGCTGCATATTAACTAGAAATGTGGAGTAAAGAATGCTTAGTACACGGTTTGAACCGAACATAAGCAAAAAAAGCTTGAAATCACCCTATTGCATACAAAATATATACAATTCATCATGCCAGCACTAATTTGTAGTGTTATCTTTCAGACAGAAAAAAATAACATCTGGAGCGACGTTAAGGCAAATTCTGTTACACAGAAAGCAGAATTCCGTTCCGGACAGCATAAGAAAACGATTTCATCAAGAACTATTTTCCATAGTGGCTACTGGATGTTCCCTATCTTAAATTTCACACTCTAAACTTTCATCTTGATTTTCCAAGGAGCAAACTGCTAGAGCCATTTTGTCCTCCGCGTCAGCTTCTAAGGATTTATCAATCTTCTGCTAAATCACAGATTAAGCTTCTGATTAGATGAAAAAGATTAAGAAAAAAACAGTTTCAAAAAGAACATTACTTCAATGGATGATGTGTCGACAGTAAACTTTATAGCGTCTGCAGCTGCCCGTGTCCGAAGATAGTACATCCCTGTTTTCAGACCCTTGAATTGAGAGCATAAAATTTTGTTAGTTCTTTAGTATATCAATGTGAAACCATTGTCAAGGATAAATAAGGTACGATACCTTTGACCATGTATGAAAGTGCAAGGCTGTCAATTTTCCAAAGTTTGGCTGTTCCATGTGGATGTTTAGGCTTTGGCTTTGATCTATGAAGCAACCTCGGTCTACAGCCATATCGACCAATGCCCTTTGTTTGATCTCCCAAACAGTCCTGCAGAGATTAACTTTTAGTGAAATAAAATTTTCGATAATTCTTGAAATCCATTTTTGCAATAGTAGTTGACCTGTAAATTGCTTTCAGATGATCAGGAATCTCTGGAATATTGATGACAGAACCATTATCGTACAGAATCCTATTCTTGAGGGCAGGAGACCAAAGACCCATCTCGCTCAAATCATGCAAGAGATGCTTGTTCACTACAACAAACTCACCACTACAAATCCAGACAGGATCAGTATCAGACCCAACTATAAAATTAGAAAGACAACCAGGTCGAAGAAGCAAAGCAAACCTGAGAACCCGACGACTATATATGTTTGCCGTATAAGGTTCAAAACACTCGTTGTTCCCGAGGATCTGACTTGTTGATGCAGTAGGCATCGGGGCAACAAGAAGGGAATTCCTTACCCCATTCTTAGATATCATTTCTCTTAAAGTGGGCCAATCCCAACGGTCGGAAGGTGTTATGTTCCACATATCAGGTTGAAGAAAACCCTATATGAGATAAAGATTAAGAAAATGAAACTCACAGGCGGGGACACAGTACACATTCGATAACTCACAAATTAACTATACCCATTAGAGGATGAGTAAGGCTTAATGCTCCTTAATCGTATTGTATAGTAGACCAATAGACGCCTACCATTTTCAAAGACTAGTAAACTGTTAAAATCTATAATACACCCATAGCTGATCATCCATTACTTTCAAGATATGTAACTTCAGCCAAGGGCCTATTTCTCATCAGCAACACTCGGGAAAACTCATTGATACACCATGACGGATCCAAATTATCATTCTACACCATTTTAATAGGCCAACACAAGAATGCAGAGTCTCCAGCCCTATTCCAACGGCAGAGCTGATAATATATATGATCAAAAGTCAAAACCCTCCAACTTAACAACCTTTTGTCGGTCTGTCACTTCTTATTCATGAATCATTGTCTGGGGTTATTTTTCTTTTGTTTTCCAAGATTCATACCGTAAAAGCCTTAATATTTCGTCTAAAATCTATGGGGCTCATCTTCATTTCCCTTGCATTTAATGCTACTTAGAAATTATAACATGTGGTCAGCCTGTCAACTTATCAAATTATAAGATGATATAGACAGACATTTTTGCTGATCAAGAAAAGATAAAACACACGGACCTTGCTTATGGGACTCCCTTTGTAAGATTTATAGGTTCCATCTTTGGCAGCAAGCTCAGAAGAAGCTCTCAGAGCATGGTAGTATATAGTTTCAAATATGTCCTTGTTGAGCTGTTGCGCCTGTCCAATAACGAAGCAACTGGATTTCATTGAAGTATGAAGTCATTAAAGCATCATTTAAAGAAGAAAAAAAGTTTTCAATACTAGAATCACCTCCTTTGAGTCAAAAGGCATGCCAAGCAAGATAAAAGTATCTGCAAGACCCTGAACTCCTATCCCAATAGGTCTATGATTAAGGTTTGATCTTTTGGCAGTCTCAACAGGGTAGTAGTTAACATCAATTACTTTATTGAGATTTGCGGTGATTGTTGCAGTTACCTGAAAAAATATATATATAATACCAAAATAAATGGTATAAACGTAATAAAATAAACAAATATATGACCATAAAGCAAATCAAACCTCAGCTAATTTGTGAAAATCGAAGTATCTGGTTTTGTGTCCTATACTGCCAACCAGTTTAGATGGTTGTGACTCCATAGGAATACCCTGTAATCTGGCGACCATTAGAAAGGCCAATTTAATTTGATATTAATATAAGTGCAAGGCTAAATGTAGCCTACCTGCTCCCTGACGTATCTTGGTAAAGCAATGGATGCCAAATTGCAGACTGCCGTTTCATCAGGACTAGTGAACTCAATAATCTCAGTGCACAAGTTAGAAGACTTGATCGTACCAAGATGTTGTTGATTACTTTTTCTGTTGCAGCTATCCTTCAAGCATATAGCTTATTTATTAGATGAGAATGCTATTTTCTATGGAGTCATACAACTATAGTCAATCATATATCTGAGTCATACCTTGAAAAGCATATAAGGTGTTCCCGTTTCTATTTGGGACTTCAGAATTTCAAACCAAAGATTCTGTGCAGATAAAGTTTTCTTTGCCCTTCCCTAGAGTTCAGAAAAACAAGAAATGATGATTTTACATGCAATCAAGAAAAGGGAAGACTGTTTGCTAAATGCAAAACCTCTGCTTCATATTTGACATAAAGTTTCTCAAAATCAGCACCCCAGCAATCTGCCAAACCCGGTGCTTCATTGGGGCAGAAAAGTGACCAGTTTTCAGAATTTTGGACTCGCTGCATGAAAAGATCAGGAATCCAGAGTGCATAGAATAAATCTCTTGCTCGGTGCTCCTCCTACATTTCAAAATTTTGAATTTATGAACTTTATCTGACAATAAAAACTGATTCTTTTTTTGAGAATATGTTGATTTGCTTTACAGGTGTTCACAAGAAAGAGTGGCACGTGGATTTTAATTTAGGCCAATACTAATTTCAAGAAATCAAATAAAAAAGCTTTTTTATAATCTGTTTATCTAGCTTGTAAAGAAGAATAACAGAAGATATGCATTTCTCAAGCAATGATGCCGTGAAATGACTATTGACTAATATGAGAAATCAAAGAAAAACTAATTTGACGTATAAATGATGAGTGGTTGACTGACAGAGTTATGTATACGGTGATTTTTCTAATGTAACAATAATGTGATTTACTAGCCAGTGGATATGTAAGTGGGTGTTTTTGAGAAAATGCAGATCCTGGTCACTGGGAAAAAATGTTTCATGTAGCATTTATGCCAATTCAACATAAAAAATGAAAGACTTCAAGCACAAATAAAACATGATGACGTTGGCATATCCATGTCTTTCAAAATTGCTTAGAGAGTGTCAACAGAAAAAATGTCATGCAAACCTTGCCATGGTTCTTTTTGAGATCAAGAAACTCATAAATATCTGCATGCCATGGCTCCAAATACACTGCAAATGCACCTGAGGATACAAATGTGGCTTAACTATAAGTAAAACGGGAAAAAGCACGATGGGAAATGTCAATGGATTTTCATATAATTAGTAAATAATTTAGATTATGAAGAGAACCTTTTCTTTTTCCTCCGCCTTGGTCAGCATAACGGGCAGTATCATTGAATACGCGCAACATTGGCACAATGCCATTGGAGATTCCATTAGTACCTCCGATATGACTACCTTGAGCACGAATGTTATGAATAGAGAGACCAATTCCTCCTGCGGATTTGCTTATGACTGCACATTCCTTCAGTGTATCGAATATTCCCTCAATACTATCGTCTTTCATGGATACAAGGAAGCAGCTACTCAACTAGACGAGAACAGAGAAAAATGATGTATTTAGGATTACTATAGATCATAGCCCCACATTTGAGCCTGCAGGGCGTCGTTGAGGATCAACAGTTAGTGTTAGCGTAACGCACCTGTGGCCTCGGTGTCCCTGCATTGAACAGAGTGGGGGTGGCATGAACAAACCAGCGCTGGGACATCAGGTGATAAGTCTGAATAGCGGAGTCAATATCATGCTTGTGGATTCCAACAGAGACTCTCATGAGCATGTGTTGCGGCCTCTCAACCACCTTACCAGAAACTTTTAGGAGGTAGGACCTTTCAAGAGTTTTGAAGCCAAAATAGTCATAATCAAAGTCTCTTTCGTGAACAATCACTCTGTCCAAGTGAGCAGCATTCTACATGGACAGAATGGCACATTAAGGGATCAATTTATCAGTCAAATTGTAAGATGTAACGCTATATAATCACTAGGCATGGATCTGTGACCAAATAATAATGTCCAACATCTCTCTTTCCTACGGTAAGAGCCTCGGTCTCACCTCAAGTTATTACAATTAAACTAACAGTTAATTTCACGGCAATAATAAGATAAAAAGTGGTACAGTAAGCAATAGCACTGCCTTTGGTTACCTCCATGACGATCTCATATACATCATCAGCTATAAGAGAAGATTTTTTCCCCGATTTTTCATCAACATACTGGTACATAACTTTCACCCTGTACGCGTATTCGATGATTTTGTTAAGAGAAAATGCAAATTCCTGGTTTTCAAAAAAGGGCAAAACGGGAAAATGGGTCTCTCACGTCTCGGAGAACGACTCGACGGTGTTTTTGTGTAGGTTTGAGAGCGCGATCCTCGCAGCAAGCTGAGAAACGACTGGTTTAGAATAGGAGTATCAATGATCGTAGTTATAGAGATCACAGAAAGACGATCACAGAGTGCCTAATCAGGCGACCTACCACAGTGTAGTCCGGATGACTGGTTGCCATGGCGGCGGCGGTCTCGGCGGCCAGTTCATCGAGCTGGGACGTGGTGACGCCTGCGTGCACTCCGGCGCAGACCTTCTGAGCGACGAGCACAGGGTCGCAGTGTTCGGCGCTGAGACCGTAGCTGAGATTCTTAAGGCGGGCGGTGATCTTGTCAAAGTGCACGGCCTCGCGGCGCCCGTCCCTCTTTGTCACGTACATCTTTTTCAGAAGTTAGGGTTTAACTTATATTGGCGAAGATGTGTGTTCTTCTGTGGCGACAGAGCGTGCAGCGGGGCAGTTACTCTTTCGGTCAATCTTGCCAGGGAAGGAGAGCGACTGCGCTAGGAACAAGAAAAGGGGTGAAGTTAGGAATTGGCGCCAATAGCGAGTTCAATTAGCGCAACCTGCAAAGAGTGCCAATTTTTTTAGCGCTAAGCGCTTTTTATTTTTCGATATTTTTTATACCAGATATTTTTTCGAATGTTTCAATTAGACATCTAAACCTGCGATTAACAAACTGATCCGATTTAATAATTGAACCAGTTAACAAGTGCAGTGCTACTTGTCTATGTAAATTATTTCACAATTCAACTACTCAAATAAATCATATAATTCAATATTAATTGCACATGGATAAAGAACAACTTTTCATATTAGTATGCATTTGTCATGCGTGTATAATGCATACTTCTTCAATTTAAAACATAGAATAACTACATCATATATACATAGAAGATCAGATTGGAGGACGCTCCAATGCTTTCTTAAACAAGTATGTAGAAGTAAACAACATCTACTTGTGCTCACTATACTATTAATTTAGTCATTGTGGATATAAATGTGTACATAGAATAACTACTATATGTGATTGATATAACTACAATTAAATGTTATGAATAATTTTATGAAAGCATTAGCGAGTTTCTTTTTCCTTGAACATACAATTGTCGCTAAGTCAATTCATTAACAATTGTAAGTTCAGTATTTAATTACATGTGAACTTGTAGACTCTAGCATTCAAATATTTGACAAACATAACATGGGAAGTTAGTAAAAAGAGGAAAACCTTCTTAATCTATAATGTCTTAAAGGAAAGTGGGTATAAATGGAAATGATTTAGAGTGTGGAGTTCAAATGGTGGTGGGGTCACCGCTCAAAATAGAATTTTGGGAGGGTTTGTGGTTGATGATAATGAATAGATGGTTAGATCAGGTAGGTGGGATAGATTCATACATTAATGGATAAATATTGATGTGGAAAATATGTATGTGGAAGGTGATACACTTCATTCCCTCAATGTGTGGTTGTACATGCTACGCATATAGGTGCAAAAAGATTATTAGAGTAGTAGAGATGGAAGATAAAAGGAAGGGGAGAAATAAATTGGGGGGCGGGGGGGGCAATTAAAGATGGAGATATATTAATTTCATGTTCCATATTTGGCAACTAATTTTGATAAATTTCTTCTTTTAAAATCTAAGGAGTTGTGCTTCCTTATTGAGTTGATCCTCTATCATATCTAGTTGGAAATAAATTGACATGTTTCATATTAGGGATATATACCACTCTTTGGCATCACATTTTACTTGGTTGCATACCTCTATACTATACTCTATATATATATATATATATATATATATATATATATATATATATATATATATAGCTTTCCTTATTTCTTATTGCACTTTTCAAGCAACCATAAAATTTTGAGGTCTATAGTTCACACAATCATGTTTGGTTTGCCGAAAATGTTGAAGAAAATGTGAAATACACACCACACAAAAATGTATGGGTGGAGTAATGAGAAAGAGTGAGAAAAATAAAGGTGAGGGAAGAGATAAACAAAGGGGAGCGAGAAATAAAGTTGGAGTGAGACAAAGAGAGATAATGAGAGGGATAGATGGTGGGAAAGGGGAGAGGGGCTAGTAGAGAGAAAAATACAGGAAGAGAGTGGAAACACAAATTGTTTTCTACCCAAGATAGAAATAAATGATCCCTATGGTACAACTATGGTAAAGATAATATAAAATTAATGTTATCTATCACTTCCTGAAATAGAGAGGGACTATGAAGGTATTTTTTTCACTTTACCTAATATAAGATATCTACACACAGTTTTGTGTGTAAGTTTCATAATAGTTGTGGTTTTGGGTGTGAAGAGATGTGGGATGATTGTTGTGAAACCCAAATTGGTGGACGTCGACGAATGGTTCAGAAAAAGGAGTCACCACCATGTTTATAAAGGAAAAAAGATTAAAACATTAACATGCTTAGGAGGGTTGGTAAGAAAAAAAGAAAAACTAGATATTGGTAGGGTTCTAAGTTATGCATGAAGAAGGTGTTGGGCACCCCCACGATACCCTTCCTATATCCTAAATCTCAATGAGGCCAATATAGTTTTTTTAATATTTCTTATATGGGAAAGTTTAAAAATGTTAAGGAAAATTTGGTATGCTAATCAAATGCTAGAGGTAACAAAACAATATGGTGATCATCAACCCAGTGTGCTCATATCCTCACATCACCGAGGGGTCAGAAAAAGGAGGGAGATAGAAAGAATAAGAAATAACAACATGCAAATGATAGGTTAGGGACAAAAAAAGTCGTATAAGTGATCATTAACTCCAGGTGCTCATACCCTCACACCATTTAGTGGTTAGAATGGGGAAAGGGGGGCCTTCATTTATTTTTAGACCCAATTACATTGCTTTGATGTTGTTGGGGATAAAGGTGGACTTCTCCTCTCTTTTCTCTCTTGAGTTTAGAGGTGGGAAATGATAGATTTAGGGGTAAAAGTCCCAAAAGGGTGGCCTTTTGGGTATCTCTCCCCAAGTGTTAGCTAAGCTTTAGCCTCTCTCAATATCATGTCCTATGTGAATAGATAGCTAATGAGTGTTTCTAGTGGCCAACCTTTAGAAATGGTGGTTGGGGGCATGTAAATAGTGTTTGGGGTTGTCTAGGGTTAGGATTTGAGTGGGGAGTCTCAAAGGAAGGTGGAAGCCAAGAGACATGCATTAAATGGGCACCCTCCCTCTATAGCCTTCTAGACACATTTATAATGTAGTCTAGCTGACTCATACAATGTAGGGAGTGCATGGAGTAAAAGATGTGCATTAAGTAGATGCCCCCTTTCGAGAGTCTTCGTGACATGTTTCAAACATGGCTTGGGTTACATGGTCAAATGGGAAAGAACATGGAGGCGAGGCGCGAGATTGGGGCGCCCTCCATCCCTCCCCTTCTCAGGGGCTTTATTTCATACAGTGGGGTGTTAGTGGGCCTAGAACTAGTGGAGAAGGAGGGCCATGTGTCAGAAGGGCACCCTACCTGATCTTAATCTCTACGAGCACATTGATTAGGTTGCACATTAATGACTTGAGTTGAAAAGTGTGTCATAAGTGTCAAGGACCAAGTTATGGAACTATCTCAAGTCTGGGCCTTGGTGACAACGTCCAACTAAGATAGTTAGTGGTTTGTCCATCATTTGGCTCCTACTCTGGTTATTAGTCTTTGCAATGGTGTGAATTTTACTGCCAAAATTGTAGGGAAATGGCTTGTAATCATGATTGATATGGGTTTGTATTTTGCTAATATATCAAGTGACTATACTTTGTACTGAATTTTGAGTCATATATTTATATTTGAGAATGGATCTAGTAAAAATTCTATTGTTTTATTGGATATGTTGAGTATCGCAGTTGAATCATGCCTTTTTATACTGACATCCCTTGGGACATAACTTGCAGTTGCAGATCTAGGAGGTTTATATTCCTTTTTCTCACTCTAGAATGACCTTTAGTGCCTTTAGACTAGATTTTGCTTAATATGGTTACACCTATAGTTCCTCACTGAATCTATTTGGATCTTGAAGTTCGTTTCTGTGATAAAGTGAGTTTTTTTACATTATTTATTTTCTCTCTCTTGCAAATTTAATGATATTGGTAATCACTCAAACTTAGTTGCCCAAATACCTTCAATAACCTCTCTCTAATAATTTGATCATATTTATACACAAATTTCAATACCATGCAAACTTTAAATGCAAATTAGAGTAAGTCATATTACAAAGGTCAACATTCGATTTTGGTTCTCAAATTTATACCATAATTAGATAATTTCATGATAAGTCTCCATTAAATTTTCATTACAATTAGCTGTACCAATTGGGAGACATGAACATTTTAATTTATAAGGATGATTTTGATTTATTAGCAGCCCTAGACCTAAGTCAGTCAATTAAACGACTTTGGTGTGACATATAAATGTCAGACGACCCTTTACAAGCTTGGGAGAAGGCCTTTATTCTTGGCCCTTAGATCTCGATCATCTGTTTCCCCGATCTAACGAGTGACAAGTTGTCATCAACCTCTAGATAACTCAGAATAATAGTAGGAATTGGCCCTGCTCGCGGTGCTTATCCTCACAACCAACAGACCTGGTCCTTCAGATTAAGATTTGGAGGAGAGATTCCTCACGGTGAGATGAACTCAACAACCCCTTACACGTCACCCCTCACCCTTGGATCATGGAGAACAAACTCCCTTATCCCCGCGCCTCTCACCCGCTGGCAAGCCCACATTTAGGGCTTCTTTATCCTAACACCCTTATGCCTATATAAGGCCTCCAACATGACATCGCTCTTCCTTTATTTGTTCCCTACCCTCGATTGCACCTGAGCTCACCCATAATCTCCAACCTCGAACCTCATCCACCTTTTCCTGACATGGAGCTTTGCTCGCTCTAAGGGTCAAGGCCACTCAATTACGGGTGCCCTCACCATCATGAAACTTCGGCAATAAGGTCCCAACTTCCATTTGGGCTCGTGAAGCCAAAAGAGGTTGGGTTGACAAACACTTGTACCTGAGCTTCAGAGCTTCACTGTCGGTAAAGCTTGGACACCCTCATGATTCATGGAAGATCGTGGAGCATCATCGAACCCCTTACATAGCTCCTTGATCCCTCAATCCAACCACAAAGGAGGTAAATACTCTCAACTATGTTTTGTGTTCTCTCCACTTGTTTTGATTAAAACCAGATATACAGTTAGTCTTCGGTGACCTCTCTAGGCCTTTTGAACTTGGTATGACACACCGAGGCCAACCGAGCCCTCAGCAAGACCCTCAACAACCTATCATAACCTCAAGACATCATCCCCTTCATCCCTCATGCACTGCTTCCATGGTGCGAGTAGCAGAAGATTCAAGCAGATGAATCCCATACCCTGGCCATGCCATGTCACTCCCAATCATTTTACCCCCATGGGCATTTGGGTCTTTTAAAGCCCTTGCTCGACCCCTCTTACCCAAGGCTAGCTCGCAGGTTAGGACCAAGATCAATGGAGTCAGATTCCTCCTCTGATCCATGAGGCCCAATCGAAAATCTTTTTTTATTTTATTTTTCTTGTTGGTCTCCAACCTTTTTTCAAATTGGTTCATTTCGAAAAATTGATAATAAATAACTCCACTATCTGAAAAATTCCCATAAAATATCCACTTTCATAGAAAAATGTAAAAAAAACTATATAAAATAACACTTGTACTAAAAACCAATCCCAGAATCAATATGCTATTATATGACCTTGATTATTGTCCTTTCTATTAATTATTTAATAGAAAACGAGTACATAAATAAATATTAGTATTTTTTGATATCATGAAGCATAAACTATATCTTTGACTCTTATGAAACACGAAACCTTATTGGTGGTCAATGATGGACTCAGACTCTCCATATACCATATGAATGATTCTCCTCCCTCTTGATTAATGATGGTAATTAATGTAAATTAATCATCCAAAATATCTATCTACTCTCAAAACCCTAAAATGAGGATTCTCCCTCTAATACCCTATCTGAAGCCTAAATCACTAGATGATGACCCTAAGTGAGTCCAAAACCCTAACATGAAGTGTTATGGATACAATATGACACTAGGTCTTTAATTTCTTTCAGGGTGACATATTTCCTTCGTCAATAATCAATTTCAAATTCAAGATCTGACAGTAATAGGTACATGGATATAAGTATAAGACTAGTTGTTTAGGATGAAAGTATATATGAAGTACTTGCTTGTATGTATGTACATGTATTATACTCTTTCACCTTGAAACTAAGAACACTAAGAAAGAGAATGAAATGTAGGTGCTCATTATTCTCCCTAAAAGAGAGGGAAAGTATTAATGTTGAATAGTTCCTCCCTAGAGTACATGGTACACATGGAGATCCCCAGAGTACATGGTATACAAGGAATGGACCCAATAATGTATGAAATTAAGTGCTAAGTCCACCATAGTAATGCATATTCATTGAAATGAGATTAATAGTGTGGGTTTACCTAATTTTTTGCCTTAAATGTTGTTTCCTTTTACCTTTTCTTCTTTTTCAAACTATTCAAGTATGTAAGCATAGTATATTTGTGTCTTTCAACCACGTACACAAAATTTTATGTTGATTTGATGTCTCACATATTTTCTAGGTGCAAAGAACCATGAAATGCAATCAAAGTACTAGAAGGCAATAATAACTCACATTGGAGGATCTAGAGTAGATGTTGTTTATCTCCATTTCCTTTATAGTTGATATATAGGATGCACTATGTCCTATGTACTTTCCTTTTCTCATAGTTAGTATTTTCTTCTGTGCAAATAATGTAAACACTACTACCTTCTTGTTTATGAATGATGGTTTTCGTGTGGCAAATTATGTGATGTTTGCGAACATGATCTGGCTTCCATGTATTATATATGATAACCATAATTCTTTGTATTTTCCCTATTGACATCTTATTCATATAAGTGCAATCATATTAGTAGAATCTCAACATGGAAAGTATGTAGGAATTGGGGTCGTCACAGTTTGGAACAGATCCAGGTTCACACATCAATGTTGCATGAAACCTCATTCACCCTATTGTGAGTCTAGGGTAGTCCTTGAGTTAGGGATATAAGGGGTGGAGGTGTCTAGGATAACATCTGCCATGGGTCTGGCAAAAGTCTCTGAGATACTTTTCTTAGCACACGAGGCTACCTTATGGCAATATAAGTCTACCTAGCCAAAACCCTAAGTGTCCCCTACTTTTGGTCATACATTAATTAAGGACCCTTCTCATATTTAGTTTTTCCTTCTCATCTATCTCCATTCTATGGATATTCCCTCTCATCTTTCTCTCTAAATATTATATAGGTTAGGAATGAGTCACTCTATTTAGAGTCCTAAGGATGACTGATTTATGGATTAATTATTATTAGGGTATCCTCCACAAAATTATGAAATATATTTCAAAAAAGGGGAGAACAAAAGTATCTAATTTACTTTTACCTAATTTTCAAGATGCCACCAAAAACATGTGGCTCTAAGGCCTCCGAAGAGTCATCCTCTCACAAGAGAAAAGATCATGAAATTTCTGAACATGAATATGAGAAAATGGCCAAGGGTATGTGGAAAGAACAAAAGAAAATCCTTTTGGACTTCACGGAGATTGTTGTCCTAAAAGGAACCTCTGAACATAGTTCTTCTAAGAAGGAGGTGACCGTGCTTGACTTTGTCAAACTGAACCCTGATACCTTTTGGGGGAAAGACTAACTTGGAGTAATGGACAAAGTTGATATCTATATCCTATCAATAGAGTATGCCTTTCGTACCCTAGAAGTACCTCATGGAAAGAAAGTTAAGTTTGCCACACACCTACTTATGGGAGGAGCAAAAGTCAGGTTGGAAAATTTTTGTGATAATAAGGAAAAAGATGTTGATACCATGGAGTAGGAAGCCTTCAAAACCCTTTTTACCGACCATTTTATGCCCACATCTGAAGGGAAGAGGAAGAAGCAAATGTACACTAAGCTTAAGCAAGGCAACCTCTCATTGGTTGACTACACTCAGAAGTTTAGACTTCTGGAACATTATGAACCCATTAAAATAGAAGAATGCCTCTTGGAGCACTATATTGATTGCCTAGATTCCAACCTGAGAACTCTAGCTATCAGTTCCCATCCCAAGAACCTTGATGAAGCCCTACATATGGCCCTTAAGATGGAAGAGGATCAAGGTATGTAGAAACCTTCGAGCATGGGATACCTAGGGTTAACCACTACCAATGAAGATAAGTCTATGAAGTTTCACCGTGGTCATAATAAGGGATAAGGAAAAGGAAGTTCAGGTAAATAAGGTCAGAAGAACAACCAGAACCACCAGAGGCCACTTCACCCAGAGTACAAGACTTGTGGGCGACGTCATGGCAGAGTATGTTGTCACACCAAGCCCGTATGCTACAACTACAAGAAGGAGGGCCATTTCATTTCTAAGTGCACTATCTATCTTTGGTAACCATACAATGGATGGTCCCCCTTCTCAAGGGCACCACAATGCCAGAGTGTTTGCAGTTACTACAGAAGAGGATAAGGAAAACCCAAACCAGGTGATTGAAGGTAACCTTAATTCCTTTCATTTATCTAATATCATGTCTAATGCCTTTAAATATTCATGAAAAATTATTCTGTGTAGGCATTGTATTTCTTAATGATCATCCTATTAAAGATTTGTTTGATTTTGTATCTACAAATACCTTCATATCAAAAAATCCAGCATCTATGTTACATCTACATCTAAAAGATATGGGATATATTTTTTATGTGTTAACTCGTAGTGGAAAAATTCACTACATTACAGAAAACTGATATCCTACCTATAAAATTCTAAAATTGTGACATGCCCTTTGAATTTATCCTCTTGTCTATGAAAGTTTTTTGATATTATACTTTGTATGGATTGGTTGTACAAGTATTATGCACATATTGATTGTAGGGAGAAGAGGGCAGTCATCTCTCCACCTCATTTTAATCATGTGGTAATCCCTAGGGGAAGAAGATTCTATAATAATGTTATAATCTCCTCTCTTAAAGAAAAAAAAGTTAATTTCTAAAGGTTGTAAAGTCTTCCTTGCATTAGTCTCAGAGACCAGTCCTAGTACCGGACCCATAGAAAGACTGGAGTGGTACGCAATTTTCTTGACATATTCTTGGAGAAGCTTCTTGGGCTGCCTCCTTAGTGAGACGTTGAGTTATTTATAGATCTTCTTCTTGGAACCACTCCAATTTCTAGGGGCCCGTATAGGATGGCTCATGCTGAGCTTTTGGAGCTGAAGAAATAATTGCAAGAACTTCTTGATAAAGGCTTCATCCATCCTAGTGTTTCCCCTTGGGGCGTGTTTGTTCTCTATGTAAAGAAGAAAGACAATTCTATGTGCATGTGTATTGACTATCACATGTTGAACCAAGACACTATTAAAACTAAGTACCCTCTTCCCCTCATTGATGACCTCTTTGATCAACTTCGCACTGCTAAAGTTTTCTCCAAACTTGACCTTCGTTCTGGATATCATCAACTCAAAGTCAAGGATAGTGATATTACTAAAACTAGTTTCCAAACTCATTATTGGCACTACGAATTTCTAGTGATGCCATTCGGGTTAACCAACACACTGGCGTATTGATGAATATGATGAACATGGTCTTCCAACCCAATCTTGATGAGTTTGTGGTCATTTTCATTGATGATATTCTGATCTATTTTGGTTCTACAGAGAAGCATCATGAGTACCTAAAGGCAGTTCTTGATGTCCTTTGAGATCAGAAGTTCTATGGGAAACTTTCCAAATTTGAATTCTGAATTGATAAAGTCATGTTCCTTGGCCATGTTATTTTTGGGGGTACTATTGATCCTACAAAAGTGTCGGTCATTCTCGATTGGTAACCTTCCCATAATCCTTATGAATTCTAGAGTTTCTTGGGTCTAGCCAGATACTATCGTCACTTCATCCCTAATTTTTCTAAAGTTGCACTTCCTCTTACTAAGCTTACTCGAAAGGATGAGCATTTTATATGGTCAGCTGCTTGTGAGTCCAGTTTCTAGGAGTTAAAGTAGCAACTAACATCAACACCTATTCTAGTTTTACCCTCTGACAATGAAGGGTTTGTGATATTCATCGACGCTTTGAGGAATGGTCTAGGTTGTGTACTATAGTAGAATGAGAAGGTAGTGGCTTTTGCATCCAGACAGCTAAAACCAAATGAACTTAATTATCCCACCCATGATTTGGAATTGGTTGCAACAATATATTCTATCAAAATTTGGAGGCACTACCTATATGGGGAAATATTTGATATCTTCACTGAGCATAAAAGTATAAAGTACACCCTGAACCAAAAAAACCTAAACTTGTGTCAACGTCCATGGATCGAGTGTCTAAAGGACTACAATTTCACCATTTCCTACCATCCGATAAGGAAAATGTCGTTGTTGATGCCCTTAGCAAAAAAAGGGTCGTGTGTGCATCTCTATCTGTTCTCAAGTGGAGGAACATGGACGATCTGGTGAATTGGAAGTCGTAGTTTTTGCATGATTTGTCCATTTCAGCAATATTTTTATCCTTCTTGGTCTACAGTCTAAACATCTTGAGGCACAAAAGGCTAGTCCTGATTTGGAAGAGCTCTCTTCTCTCCTATCTAAACCTCAAATACACTTGTCTGTGGGTCTTGATAGTGGTATTCGATATAAGAACCATATGTGGGTTCCTGAGCAGTCAGCTAAGAAGACAAAGAGTCTCAAGGAGGCACATGGTCAAAGTACATAGTTCATCACGACACCACCAAAATGTACAAAGACATGCAATGAATTTTTTGGTGGAGAAGTATGAATCATGATATTGCCAAATTTGTGTCCAAATGTTTGACTTTCTAGAAAATCAAGGCAGAGCACCAGAGACAATGTGGACTAATACCCCTTGAAATCCCATAATGGAGATGAGAACACATCACCATGGATTTTGTGGTGGGTTTACCCAGGAACAGAAAGGGATATGATGCTGCATGGGTTATAGTGGATCGTCTCACAAAATCATCTCACTTCCAACCCGTGAAAATGACAATAAAAGTTTCTGATCCTGTTGACCTCTATATATGGGAGATAATATGTATGCATGGAGTTCCAGAGTCCATTGTTTCAGACATGGATCCAAATTTCACTTCCAAGTTGTGGAAATAGGTTCAAGAGGAACTGGGTACAAAATTGAACTTCAGCACAACATATCATCCGTACACTGATGGCCAGTTGAAACGTACATTGCAGATTTTGGAGGATCTTCTACATGCTTGTATTCTCGATTGGGAAGGCCCATGGGACCATTATTTTCCTTTGGTTGGGTTCACATATAATAATATCTATCATGAGAGTATTGAAATGCCTCCATATGAAGCTCTCTATGGCAGATTGTGTAGATCTCTACTACACTGGGATGACATCAGGGAGCACACCTTGATGAAATATAAGGAGATGTAGCTTTAGACAGACAGTGTTGCACTGAAAAGATAGAGAATGAAATGGGCACATGACATGCATAAGTCTTATGTAGATTCTCACTGACAGGAACGTCCATTCAAAGAAGGTGATCATGTTTTTCTAAAGATCAAACCTATACGAGCTTTGGCCAAGAACTAAGGGTAGCTCAAACCTCGCTTTGTGGGACCCTTTTAGATCTTAGAAAGGGTTGGTGAATGGACATATCATCTTGCTATTCTGCCTTAGTATAGTGCAATTCACAATGTGTTTCGTGTATCTAATATGAATCCTTATGTCAAAGATCCCAGTCACATTCTGAACCACAAACCTTTAGAATTGAAAGATGATCTAACTTATGTAGAATCCCCAATTAGAATCCTTGATTCTAAGATAAAAGGAGCTTCTAATATATGGTGAAAGTTCTTTGGAGCCACCATGATCAGACTGACATCACCTGGGAGCTCAAGTCCAAGATCAAGCAGAAGTACCAACATCTCTTTCAATCTACTTGAAATTTGGGGATAAAATTCTTAAAAGGAGGGGAGAATGTGATCAAGTGAGTCTTTTACATTATTTATTTTCTCTCTCTTGCAAATTTAATGATATTATTAATCACTCAAATTTAATTTCCCAAATACCATATGCAACATACCAAAATATAGTTGCTCTGACTCTAGAAACCCTAACTCTGTGATTAGGAGGTTAGTGTGCTTAGATAATTAGAATTGACCAAAACAAGTTGTAGTTTAAACCTCACATGTTTGTTTATATACTAATGAGCATATAATAGTCATCTAATGAATAATTGATATGTTTGAATCCTAATGAATATTTTTTTTGATTTGCGAGAGAACCACCCCCGTACGAGCGCCACTTTTGTGACCCCCGCAGGCGGCGTAAACTCTCGGGGACCCTGACCCACCCATAAGGGTGGCCCCAACTAGTAGCATCATTGGCCGGCTGACGCTATGGGCAAATCATTTCTGAGGCCATATCCAGGAGTCGAACCCGTGACCTCTTGCAGAGGCCTTGCGAGCCGCACCGCCTGAGCTATGCCTCACCGGCAAATCCTAATGAATATTTAATGTACATAATATGAGTAACTCACATATTAATCCTAATTGTGGATACACGTGATCTTGACCATGTCAAGAACCAGTAAAACCTAATGATGTGATGAGTAAGATAAATGGAATCTAACCCTGGACTTAATAAGAAGGTATAAGTGAAGTATAATGATCATATTAACACATATCCTAAGTTGTAATCATCTAACCTTAACCTATACATCCTTAATGACATTCATTATACTTTAGTGACATTAGGTGTCATAATCAGATAATATACTTTGATACACATAAATGGTATATGATCACCTAATTCTGAGTTAATATATAAATCAATTCATTAATATATAATATTTTTCACCTTGTTCACTAATATACACCTAATGACTCAAATATGGATAATGAGTACCAGATTTACATAAACATGCATGAATGGCTAATGTGAGGTTATATGTGCATAATTGGTAATAAAAATTAATAAACATGAGTAAATGATCATTAACGTGAGTAAGAAGGTAATGTGACAATGTGACAATGTTTAATATAGATATAAGTAACTAATGTGACATTATTTTGATTAATTGCATACTTAAAAACAAATTGGATAAAATTTGTCCATTTCATGCAAAATAATCTGATATAATCCAATGTGATGATACTATGAGGATAATGAAATCTAAATCCAAATTATTAAGGACAATGATCTAATATACTAATAGATATGGAGATGATTGAGTAAACTCTAATTGTACTAAAATTCTTAATGAGATAAATGCGAAATATATAGGATTTCTTACATAATAATGAAATATAACTCTTTTGGCAACAATGTGAATATAGCATGACACAATTTATATAATAATTAGGATGATGTAATATCATAATGAATATAATGATGTTAAGCCAAAAATGTTAAAAAGAAATCTTAATAGTGGAACCCTTGGTGACCATGAGAACCTGACCTATGAGGAGTTGCCTGTGAAGATTCTAGAAGTACCATGGTTTGGATGAAAAAACATGGGAGCTTAGAGATGAGTGTTACGTACTCACCCTTCCCTCTTTGCTTGAGATTTTGGGGACAAAATTCTTTTTCAGGGGTGGAGTGTTGTAATGAACTGAAATCTTGGTATATTCTTAATCTAGCCCTTTTCCTAAGTTTTTCCTATCCTTTCTATCCTTTTTGTACTTGATGTTAAATTTGTGGAATTATTAGTGTTTTGGAGTGAATTTGATCTTTATTCATGCAAATGAATGGGTTTATGCACAAATACCCCAGTTAATGTTTTAATCACGGGTTAATACGCAAATTTTCCAATTAAGTGGGATAATGATAAAATAATTTTGTCCTACAACTTTCTATGGCCTTTTGGAACAATAAAGAGAAAAAGGAATAAATAGTAAATGTTTAAACATGATTATGTGGCAATAGATAATTTAATATGAGAAATAGTGGTAATAATGGATAATGGGCTAAAATTCATAAAAGGAATACTAATTGGATAAAAATAACTTTAGATTCATTTTCTTTGGGTTTGGTTTGGCTTGGAGGTCAATTTTCACAATTTTGGGATAATATTAACTATATCTATTTTATTTAGAAAAGAAAAGGTGATTTTTCTCTAAAATATGAAGTAAAACATTAATTAACTCCAAAAGTGGCAACAAATCTCAAATTCGTAATATACATGTTAAAATAAGCCTATGAATGAATTTTCAACTAATTTAGACAATCTTTAATGTTCTAATGTGTTTAGGAGAGAGAAAGCATAAATAAAGCCTAAAATATCAAATAATGCATCAAATAATACCTAGGGATAAAATTAATGGCATATTCATGTTCTATATGCTTAAGTTTGGTTGAGGGTGAAGTTTCACCAAAATTAGGTAATTCTAGAAGATATGCATTAAGAAAGAGAAAATATGATTTACTTCAAAGGAATTAAATGAAATATCAAAAGTCCTTAAAAGAAAAAACTAATGCCATATTTGGATTCTACATGTTCGAATTAGGCTAGGTGAAAATTTTCAATAAATTCAGAATTTGTTTGCACCCTCAATTGGAGAGAGAGAGAGCAAAGGAAATAATGTACCCACACTTTATTAAAGATCAAATTTGAATTTGATATTTTGTCACACTATCACGCTATAGTTATTTGGTTTCCAGATTTATTTTATTGTGACTATCCCTTAAATCCATTGGATCCAGATCCAAGGGTAGTGATATTGTATCCTACCTTTGATCAGATTGCCTTTTTTGCTTGAACAATATGTGCAATTTTCTCTCCATGATTTCTCTCTCTTACTTACATATTTGTCTCCATTTTTCTCTCCCCCACTCTCCTTGTATCTCTCCAAATAGATAGACCCTAAGTTTTCTAGGGTTTTGTCATCTCTGAACCCCAATCGACGAGGGGTTTTCTCCCCTTCCCTTATTTCTCAATCTGTATATGATCATTGCTTCTTCAACCCATCACATGTATAAATAGATATACCTACACCATGAGGAGGCATTCTATATTGTTTTCTCATGTCTAGATTTTCCCAAAATCTTCCAAGCTCCAGCCTGCTGCTCGAGCAACAATGGCGTGGGCTCACGAAGGGGAAGAATTCCCCGACTAATTTTATTATCTTCCCCTTGGTCTTTCTTCATTCAGTGTTTTCTCACTAGGGGTGTTTTGGACTTTTGGTCCCTTGTTTCTTTGTTTTGGGGTGAGTCAAATGGTCCATTGACCATGCGACTTAGCCACCCTTGATTAGGCCAAGTCAGTGGGTCGATCCCCTCTCTCTTTTTTCTCTCGCAAATTCTTTTGTTGATGTGGATTTTTGTGATTGGTTGATTTTGAAAATTCATAACTAACTCTCTGGTTATCCGAAATTATGTAAAAATATGTTTTGAAATAAAAAAATGTGATCTCTATAATAAAAGTAGTTTGAGAGATAAATTTCCATGTTTGCAATGGTTGATTCTATAAATTGTATAAAACCCTAAATATTGTAACTAATTCATATAATCTCCAAATAAAGAAAATAAATATGTTTTCTTGATAAAAAAAAGCATACCGAATAGATTGGTTTAGGTTTTGTGACCAAAATATGAGATTTTCCAAAAAGGTCTAAAATTAGTGTTTCTTTACACATTATGCTTTATAAAACACTAATACATGTGAATACCTCGTAATTAGGCAAAGGTGATCTTGAAATCTACTAAGTTGGTGAAAAGTGTTAACTAGGACTCCGAGTTGAGGTATGCGCATCTTATCCCTTTAAGTTGGGCATATTTGTTATCCAAACCCTAATTTCCCAATGAGGCCTAGACTGAAACCTTTATTTCTATAATTGATCTTTGTGACACAATCTACATTATTTAATTGGGTTTTGAGCCCCACCTACAATATTTCTATTATTTTAGCTTGTCGTAATATTTCTTTTAGCATGATGATATGTGTGACTTGTTATCTAATGTACTGGTACTTATGTATAACCACCCATAGTTTGGGCATGTGTTATTTTGCCATGGGGAATGTGTTTACTTTCCCCCATATATAAATATTTTGTAGGTGACTGGGAATGTGTTTACTCTCCCCTCACCTATTGGTTGGGTTTCGGTAGGTGCCTCAACCCTACTTAGTTAATTTAGACTAAGTTAACCATTCATGCATAATTTCTTATTATTTGACATGGCAAGATTATTTTGATATCTGCCTCATACTTTTTACCCTCCTTATTTCTTGGTTATTTTTTACCCTTTATTATCCTTTGTTGATATTATCTTGTTTTTGTCCCTTATTTGACACATACCTTGTTTCTTTATCTTGCTGGGTGATTCCTAACCACCCAAGCCTAGGACAAGGTGTGGAATAAGATCAAGGAGGACCAACCTAGGTTTAGGATAAGGAGTACATGGCTTTCAGCATCAATCTACTCATAAAGTTGATGCTTGGAGACAAACTTGATATGATTTAGATTTCCCTCTACTAGATCCTTATGATGTAATATCCATGTAAACCCTATATGGGATATGATGCTGTACTTTTGATAAATTGATTATAGTCATGTTTTATATTCCACTACTATGCCACATCAAGTCTCTCTCCCTAATTAGAAACCTTGCCTTACATAGTTCCCCTTTAATTAACATGTTTTCCCTATAATTGATTTATTCTACCCTTCAGATGATAAAAGCTTGATTTAGGATCATAAGAGTTCCACATTAGAAATATGTTTAGTTAACCTTATGTGATGAGCCTATTAGGTAGCTACTAGGACATAAGTTGAAAGATAAGGTGTTTAGAAAGGATCAGGGTTCAGGGCCTAACAAGATTTTCCTCCATGCCACTAGCTTGGTTTACGAGGACTCCTAGATCCGTATAATACCTACATGTCCTGAGATGATATTGATTATCTAAAATAGCATGCCTATAGACAATAACAGTCTTGGACATCTATGTTGGACACTCTTGTGAACCTTATATGTTGACCTTGTCTTTCAGTTGCAATGACTTGTTTGAGGATGGATACCCAATATAGTTCCCTTATGTCCCATAGAACCACATGTATGGGCAGTCAATCCCTAGAACCTAGACTTTGAAGTTTGGTGATTAGCTAGCAATCAAGTGATAGATCTTATACATGGTTTAGTTAGATTAACCCTTCACCTCTAGTTTAGTTTGACCTGGTAGGTCAACCCTTTAAGGGGTGGATGGATAGTACTAGTGCCTTGATAGATCATGGATATGCTAATTTCGAGGATGAAATCCTCTTTAAGGGGATGGAGTCCTGTAACATATCAAAATTTAGTTACTTTAGAAACCCTAACTCCATTATTAGGAGGTTAGTGTGCTTGAATCCTTAGAATTGACCCAACAAGATATAGTTGAAACCCCACATGTTTGTTTATATACTAATGAACATATAATAGTCATCTAATGAATAGTTAATATGTTTGAACCCTAATGAATACCTAATGCACATAATATGAGTAACTCACATATTAATAGTAATAGTGAACGCATGATGTTGACCATGTCATAAACCAATAAACCCTAATGATATGATGAGTAAGATAAATGAAACCTAACCTTGGGCTTAATGCATGATAAGAAGGTATAAGTGAAGTATAATGATCATGTTGACCTAAACCCTAAGTTGTAATCATCTAACACAAATATATGCACCCTTGATGTCTTTCATGATACATTAGTGACATTAGGTGTCATAACCAGATAACATACTCTGATACACATAAATGATATATAATCACCTAATCATTGACTAATCAAGTCGCCGATATGTAATTTATATACTTTGTTCACTAAAACACACCTAGTTAATCACCTAATCATGACTTGGTATGATAACCAAATCATTGGTATGTAATATGTTCCACCTTATTCACTAAAATACATATAACGAGCTCAAATATGGTTAATGTAAGGACCCTGACCAGGGTTTTAAACTAACCCTATTTGCTTTTCCTAATTAAATTGTTTTGAACTTTAATATAATACTTTGAGATGTTTTGTTATCATGTGATACACTTATGATTCAAGTTTGGTTCTATTTGGATAATGTTTGAGTAATGTTTGCTTGTTTTGGAACAAAGTGCAATTTACCCAAAATGAGGGGTTATCTTGCAATATGTCACATGTTGAGCATGCCCATAGCATTTTAGAATCATGAAAGATAGGGTTATGCCATGGGGTGCCTTGTAGAGAGCTTAAGTTTCTAGCTGATCCTGTGTGGATGATGCTTGTTCTTTGTGTGCTAGTTTTGGTGTAAATTGCAATTTACCCAAAGTAAAGGGTTAACATGCAATTTAACATCTCCAGAGTGTTCCTTATCTTGTTTAACATCATCTAGAAGATATATAAAGAGGTGGGCACCTAGTTTGAATCTTTGGCAAGAGATGATATCCTCAGTAGTGATAATGATCTATGGACAATGTGTGTTTTGACCTTGGAATGTTGTGTATCAGGTTGGTGTAGTGTAGTGTATCGGTTTGGCGGTGTGTATCAGTTTGGAGATGTGGTTCCCTTGGTAGGAAGCCAAGAGGCTGATACTCTACCTAGAGTATATCACCATAATCTTGCATGTTAAAGTGGTTGCATGTGGCCTTTGCACGTGGACAAGTGGCACCTAGACTCTTAAGGTGATGACACCTCTCTTTTGATCTCTTTTTCTTCCCTCAAGTATATAAACCCCTCCCTCTTCACACAAGTGAATCCTTTCTTCCATTCTTGTTCTCTTCTTGAAGGACAAGCTTGGGAGCTTAAGGAGCTAGAGGAAGTCCCCATGGAGCTTGGGAGGTCAAGTTCCTTGCTCATGGTGATTCTTTGTTTAACTTCCATCTTGGTGAGTTATGTTTCTTGGTGAAGATTTCTTTGAGTTCTCTTCTTCATCTTATTCTTCCCATCTCATCCATGGATCATACCTTGAATAAAGGATGAATAGGTCGTAGTTCTCTCTTTCCTTTCTCCTTGAGATATCATAACCTTGACATCTTCTTCTTCTTTCTTGGAGGCAAGGTTGAGGTTGAGTTTGGAACTCTTGATGGATCATATACAACCTTGAGAAAATGTTGGCTTTGGAGCTTTGATCATGGAGCTTGAACCCTTGATGAAGACCTTCTTGAGGTGGGTTATATAACTCTTAGCCTTCTTTATTATTTTCACTCTTTCATGTGCTTATATTGATTCTCATCTCTAAATCGTTTATCCCATATATGTTAGTAGTTTATGATGGTCTTGAGAACTGATTTGATGAAGAAACCTCGTTAGTTTTCTATCCATATCTTGTACTTTCCTACCATGATAACAACTGAACTAGTGGCCAATACCCTACGGTTGAAGATGACAAGTTGACACACTTTTATCTAGACGAGACTCCAAGTTAGTTCAACCCGACATGCTCTAGAGGGGCTAAACCGATATGCTTTGTTAGCCGAAACCTTAGACTGAGATGTTGAGGATGCTAGCCCAACATGTCTTCTGGTGCTTAAACTGACATGCCTAAATGGTGCTCAAATCGACACACCTTGATGAGGTGAGTTATTATACCTTGTTGATGACATAACTCTAATAACCTGACACACCTCTAGCCCGACACAAGTGTGATGAGCGACACACCTTGGCCGACACACTAGATGATGGCATGGCCGATACATGTGTCTAGCCCGACACACTTTCAAGTAGGGTTAAACTGACACACCTTGGGGAGTTCAACCCTTTGTTCCTTGCATAGAGGTAGTCGACATGTTATGGTGATGACAAGTCAACACTCAATGTCAAGTAACAACCCGACATGCTTGGATTTATGCTAAACTGACACACCTTTATATGAGCTAACCCGACATCCATGGATGAGCTTGCCCAACACACCTTGATGTGGTCAGGATGACACATGAAGATGATGAAACCAGGATCCCTCTAGCCATATGAAACTGATATATCAATGCTGACCCAAGACGTTACAAACCGAGACACACCTTGATGAGGTAATTTGATACACCTAGTGGGTGTTAAGACCATGTTGCTATGTGGATGTCAAGTCGACACACCTGGGAAGGAATGAAATCAATACCTAGGGTTGATGATAAATTGGTACCCTATGCTAATGCTAACTCAACATCTTGAGAAGGTGGCGGAACTGATATCACATGATGAATGTGAAATCGATACCTTAAGTTGAAGGTGAAACCGACATCTAGGGTTAGAGGATAGACCGAGATGCTATTAGTTGATACATGTGTAATGAAGGGCTGTTACACCTATACTCTTGTGTATGGATACAATCAATACATAGTGTGATGGTCTATCTAAGATGTCGTGACTATGAATGGTCAATCCCTAATTATGATGTGTAGCTCTAAAACTCTCCAATAAGGTGGGAGGTTATAGAAGTACAGTTTAGTGGTAAAGTAACCATACGATAATCCTAATCATGAGAAGGTAAGACTTATGTGATCACCTTATAGAAAGATTGTAATCCATGACAGATGTCTTCTATATTCCTTTCTATGTGATCATAATTTGAGAGAGAGGCTAATGAGACAACTATGTGTGTACATGATAGTGGAGACGAGCCTTGTTGAAATCAAGGGGTGTTAGCTTTTGTGTAGAAATCATATGAATACGTTTAATGATCTAATGAGTGCCTTGTAAATAATCTTCTATTTATGTAATCTATGGTTTGAATTTCCTTAGTATGATAATGTGGTTGATAACTTGTGGGGGGTAATAACATATGGGTCAACATCAGGTTGGTGCAATAGTCAACATGTTTATATGATGCATTGATTGTGACACCTAGTGTTGATGACACAATGATTTATTCATACCTAAATAATGTTGTTCAAGCCTAAATTACTTTCAAGAGAGTATAAATTTATGTAATTAGGGTGGGTGATGTAACTATGAAGTAAAACCCTAATTGACTATATGTGAAGAGAACTGACCCTGATTCTAAGGGTAGGTCATATTCTTGAATGGAAAGCATGATATTGTACTCTCTCTCTCTTAAATATCATGATTTTAACCTAATGTGTTAATTGGGTGTTATAATTAGTGAATACTATGAATATGGTTAAATAACATCAAGCATTGGCTATAAGCCTTGATAAGGGAACATGGAAAGTATGAATATGTGAATGTGCATCTTGGTTATATTTTCTAGTTCTTAGCCTCATACACTCCAACTTATGGGAGGTAGTGGAAGTCAGAGATTTGAGATAGAATGATGCTTAAGAACCCTATGTGGAATAAGCATGAAGCCTAATCCTAAATTAGAGAACTTATGATGCATTGCTTGCTTTATTTAAAGGTGTTTAATGTGTTGAAACATATTTTCTCTCTGATTATATAATATTAACTGTGCCAAAGAGATGAGTGTAATAGCTAATGATTGTTAGGGATGTATATGTAATGTGACACAAATGATGATTGGTATAAGTAATGCTTATATGCCCAATGAAGCATGACGAGATAACAATGAATCACAAGTGTGATGCGATGGGTCTTAGGACTTGGCAAGGGCTTAGTGCCTAGTTGAGGTGATATCCTCTAGTACTACAATGAGGGATTAATATCCCATGATAATATGTTGATGGTGATAGCCTTAAGAATGGCAATTATGAAATGTTATGAGATGACGGGAATCAATTTATTGCTTAAATGAATATATCTGCTATTGTAATACTATGTCCTTTCTTTTAAAGAATTTGTCTATGATTTGTACGTTATAACTCGATTTATGCTCACTTTTAATTGGTCTAATTAATCAAGTGGAATCTAATCACATAGCTTGCCATGTGCCATAGATCCATTCAGTGTCAGCATTTTCTGGATGGTGAAACAAGTTTAACTCGGAGTGCATATTTTTGAATATGCGGGGTGCAAGCTGAGTCTCCCCTTGCATCCTTAATTATAAGTTGTGTTGGATGACCATGCGTGAGTCGATCTCATTGTGATATGGATGGTCATGCGTGAGCCACTCCTTCTTGTTAGAACGGCCATGCATGAGCATGTTCTTCTAGCATCGTTACCCATACTGAGGCGAGATATGTGTTTCTATATGTGGGCGGCCATGTGTGAGCTGCTCCTTCAGTTGACTATGAGTCACTTTTGTTGTTAACTGACATGTTTCTGTGGCGTTACTCATGTACTGAACATGAGGTTTGGCGAGGTCATGGATTCTGGCTCTTCTATAGACCTTTTATGGCACTGATTTTAACTTCACAGTGGTCAGTTGGATTTGGGTGGTACGACTAAAATCCTCATGGCATAATAAAATACATAATCAGCCATGCAATATACATGTATAGGATCAAATATGGAAACATTGGATGAGGTCTTGCTTTTCTTTTACACTATTTAGTTTATAATAGTTATACATGTTCTTCATATTCCTTTTCAAGCATAAAGATGATCTACTGTGTAGTGTAGATGCCTAAACTGCTTAAACAAGTGATAGTTGCCTTGCTTAAGAGAATTTGCTGAATCTACTCATCTTATAATAATTTTCCTTTCTGCTTAGTTGTTTGTGATAATAATAATGTTGGCGAAGAGTTATATCTCTCGCTGGGACTTTTGTCTCACCCCATTGGTTAAATATATTTTAGGTGGACGTGCATGCCAAACTAAAGATCAGATAGTTGAGGACATAAAATAAAGAGGAACCACACCTGGTGGATCATGGCATACAAATAACATCTAGTAATAGAGTCCTATGTGTCGTCCCTATATACTCGGGTCCTTGGGGGTGTTCTCGATGTGTTTTGTAGACATGATGATCAATATGTGGTTTTTTGTCTTGTTTACCTTTGGTGGTATGTATATACATGTGGAGTTGCTATCTTATGTAACAGGTGTTGGATCCTAGATAGGTGATTAGATGCTCTAGAGGGGGGGTGAATAGAGCTGAATGCACTTAAACAAAATTCATTAGACCTTCAAGATATATCACAAGATAAGGTTTCTAAATAGGAAATTTGTGTGCAACTAAAACATGCATATCAAGGGAGAGAGAGATTGAACATACACCAATTGACAAGCTATTTAGAGTGGTTCCTCACTTCAAACTAGAAGTGAGTCAGTCCACTTACCTAGAGAGGTCAACCTCTAGGATTTCCTAACCATCGCACTCTTATATTCATTTATAAGACTTACAATACATGACCAACCAAAGGACTTACATATCCAATACAAAGAGTCTTCAACCTTACCAAGGACTTACCCACTTTGCAAGGAGTCTTTCACCTTCTTGCAAGGACTTACCTACTCTTGCACAAGTCTTCAGCCTTGTAGGGATTACCCACTCTTCTTGGATCTTCAGCCTTTGACTTCACCTTCACTCGGAGAAGCTTCCACCAAGGACTTACCCACTTGAGCAAGGAGTCTTCTGCCTTCACCAAGGGCTTACCCACTCTTGCTCCAAGTCTTCAGCCTTGATCTTCACCAAGGGACACCTTCCCTTGTTCTTCTTCACCTCTCTTAGCCAAGAGAGAGAACCTTCATCTTCATGGTTGAAATGAGATATAAGGAGGTGAAGTGAGAGCCTCACAAGATATACATGTAGGACTAGCTCTCTTACAGATTTCCTACTCACTCTAACGAATGTAGCAAGTGATTAATCTTAAAGAGAGAGAGGAGGTTGTAGGAAGCACTCAACTATGGAATAGGAACCTCACATAGAGTTTTGCATTGAATGCTCAACCTTGGAATGAAGCCCAAGGGGTCCTATTTATAGTTGGCAACTCCACAATGGCAAGAAGCACTTTTCTGCACTTTTTCGTACAATGCAACCGGTCGAGTTTTGATAAGAGTAACTCGAATGACAGAGTAAAAGACAAAGCCGATATTCAGACCATCGGTCGAGTTTGTCTTGGGGAAACTCGACCGACCAATGAAAATCGAATTGGTCAGGTACTTCATCGGTCGAGTTCTGTGAAGTGTAAACTCGACTGATCAAAAGTCATTTTCAAGATCCAATCAGGATCGGTCGAGTTCTGTGTATTGACAACTCGACCGATGAACAGCCTGATGTGAATTTTGGAAAATGACTTTTGAGTGCTTAAACATTCGATCTAAGTGCTCCTGATTTTTTCAAGCTTAATTACAAGTCATACAATCATTACAAGTGATTTACAACATGATTCGAATAGATTTACGTCATATTACAAAAACGTGCACTTGTATTGACTTTGACTTGTCTTTTCTCCAATTTGATATGCGCAAGTTAGAGCATTTGGTGTGTGTCTATACCTAATCTGAAATCACTCAAGTAGAGACATTAGACACAAATATGTGGAATGGTTAGTCATCATCAAAATACGGGTTTAGTCAATTTAGACACGAGTCAACATTGACCTAATTGACCTTGAGTCAACATTGTCCCCCTTTTTGAAGATGACAAACCATTCCATAGATGTATTGAAAGATTTTAAGTAAAATCATACCTTCAGAGAAACCTAGGGGTTTCAATAGGATTGAGTTCATATGCTCCCCCTCAATTGATGCTCGTGGAGTTCTCATACCCCCCCTCAATTGATGCTATTTCTACTGCATGGTTAGTTTTCATAACATTTATAGAGTACTATGTCTTCTACTTATATATGTTATACACATAAATGTCTTCTCCCATTTACCTTCTCCCCTTTACATGGACATACTTTTCTTCTTCATGTAAGACATGCCTTCTTCCCTGTTTTGTCAAAAGAAGACATACCTTTCTCCCCCTTTGTCATTTCAAAAAGTGGGGGTATGAAGAAATAAGAAACACCACTTGTTAAGAAAAAGGAGATAACAAAAAGTTTTATAAGGAGAGTAGAAGAGTGCAGATAGGGGCTTGTCCAAGCATAGAAATAAAAGCAAGTTAAAGCATGCATTTGAACAACCCAAAATGCAAGATGAAGTGCTGCAGAAAAATAATAAAACACAATTTTGACCCTCAAGATGACAGAATTTTCCCAAAAAGTATCAGTGCTCATGGAAAAGTGATGATCCTTGCTCAGAAGGTCATTTCTGCATAAAAAACACTACTCTTGCAGCAAAAACTAAAACTGGAGCAAAATCTACATAAAATCCAAAAATGCTCCAATTTCTACATACAATGTCGATCTATGTACCCTGCATCACAATGTTATGCAAGCAACTCAAGATAGTAGATATGCAATTCAAGGAACAAGCTTGAGCATGTATGAGACAAGATACAAGCATAGCATATAGTGAAATACCACTAGATGAGCAAAGATACCAATTATAAACAAGGTTAGAACTATATGTATGTGAACTACTAGTAGATGTCATCACAAGTTAGGACTACTAGTAGGATCTAGATCATAGCAAGAGATATCAAAAGATACACAAGATAAAGCAAGCTATGAGTAGATGTAGAGATATATCCAAACAAAGAGATATGCAATTTTAGAATCATGGAAGGATATAACTCACTAACAAATATGCACCATTACCAAAAGATGATTACCACTAAGAACCTCAACGTTGTATCAAAAACAAGATATATACCTAGATAGATGTAGCAAGTTAGAGTACAACGAAAGAAATTTTAGGCACAACTAAGAGATCCAGAAAGATCATCATCAAAACCTACAAACAACTCAAAGCAAGTAATTACAAGATAGTAAAACTTGTGAGATCCACAGTTTGAATTTCAAATTAAGGGAGTAAAGTCACATCACAATAATGTAATGTTACTGATAAGGACCAAACCCTAGAATGTTTAGAGTTGTAGTAGTTCAAGGGATGTCACTAGTTATTTGACCTTGAATACTAGCATCTCTATAAAAAAATATCATGAGATTAGCACTATGAGAAGTAAACTAGAACTGTTAGTAGTCCAGGGTTTAAATGTAGCAAATCTAAAAGGTAGATAAACAATTTGGAAATGATTCGGAAGAAAGGGTAAGAAATAAACTTGAAATGTAACAATATAGATATACCAATTTAGAGAAATTAGAGAGATAGAGTTGTAAGAAAGATAGACAATTTAAAGCATGGCAATATACATATATAAAGGTACCAAAGGAGTGTGCCAAAGAATAAGTCTATTGGTTGATAAAATCTAGTTGATAGAGAAATTCTCATTCAATAAGACGAATGTATATTCTGTGCACAATATTATCGGTCGAGTTCTGTGTATTGACAACTCGACCGATGATAGATGCTGGTAACACCCATTGGTGCCTATTGGTTGAGTTTCAAACATGGTAAACTCGACCGACAGAGCTACTGTCAAAAAGCACATATATATCATAAACACATATTTAAAGGCATGCTAAAAATACAAACCATATCCAAACATGTGTAAGCCAGTTAGTAATGCACTATGAAAGCATTAGAAATAGTTTTTGAGTAAGAGTGTGAAGAGAAACACAAAATACCACTTTTGACTCAAAAACCACATGCATAGTGCACACTAACTTGACAAAAACAAGTTAGAAATTGTAATAAGCAAGAAAACATTTACTTTTGTTCTTACCATTCCTTTTTCCATTTGTTGTCACCGTCTGCACATCTCACCTTTCTTATTTCATATGGATTGACAAGTCAATTTGTAATTCAATAGCTCAAGTCAATCCATTTGCAAGTACCTACAAGAAGAAAGATGAAATGGTCCCCAATCATGTTTTTGGGTCCAGAGGGGTTAGCTTAGCAACCCAAGTCCTATTGTTCTTGGGTGCTTTCCTAAAAGGACAACAAGTAGAATAATGACCAAAATCATTGCAATAGTTGCATGTGCCCATAGTCTTGGAACTAGAGGATTCTCCATGGAATATTGGAGGTCCTTTACCTTTGTTGTTCCTTTGACTACTATCATACCCTAAACCATGTCTACCAATTTGTCTAGTAGTATGGTGTAGGATGTCATTAAGATTCTTTTTACCAATGAAAATATTTGCAAAGAAGATCTCAAACCATCATTATCATGCATAAGAGAAGTAATAGTGGAAGACAAATGATTGATATTATCTCTAGCATGTATAAGATCATTTTATAAGCAAAGAGCTTTAGTTAAATAAGAATCTCTATCAATATGAAGAGCAACAACATCATTCTCTCTACTAGTAGAACTAGAACAAGATTCATGCACATTGATTTTAGCAAGCAAGGAGGCATTTTCTGTTTCAAGCAAAGCAATCTTAGAAAGATAAACACTATTTTCAGATTTTAATTCTTGTAAAACAAAATCTTTATCCTTGTTTTTAGATTTAAGAACATCAATATCATGCATGAGAGAATCAACAATTAAAGTATGCTCTTTATTAGAACTAGGCATAAGAGGTTGAGCTTCTATAAATCTAACCTTATCAAGTAAACTAGTATTTTCAAGTTTAAGTGAATCTACTTGACTAAGACAAACATTTTTGTCATCAAGCAAGCAACAATTAGCATTTTCAGGATCATCTAGTTCTACATGCAAATTATCAACAATTCTAGCAAGCTTTTTCTTTTTCCTTTTATAAGACTTAAGAGAGGCACAAGTATCATGAATAATAGCAATCAAAGATTCTTTATCTAAAGAGTTTAGATTTACCTCACTTTAGCCTTTACTTGTTGATGCCATGAGAGCAAAATGACATTCTCCTTCTTCACTAGAGCTTGATCCTCCACTTGAATATTCACTTGAGCTTGAGTTGGAGGAGTCACTTGAGCTTGAGTGCCACTTGTCTTCTCTTTTATTGTGATAATGGGTCTTTATGATTTGTGGGCAATCTATCTTGAAGTGACCCTTGTTTCCACACTCGGGGCATCAGATGGAGGAGGACTTGCCTTTATAGAGTTTACCCTTGGAGTACATGGCATCTTCTTTAACTTGATAGGATGGAGAAGCTTGTCCCATGATAGCTTCAATTTGAGCCTTCATTTCAGCCTTCTTCATTCTCTTTAGCTCTTTATTCTCTTATCTTTAAACTTCTTCTCTTTTGTCAAGTGTGACTTCATGTGCTTGTAGATTTCCAATGCGCTCTTCAATAGGGACATCCTTAAGAGACCTTGCTTCTTCAATGGAAGTCACCTTGGGTTCCCACCTCTTGGGAAGAGTTCTAAGGATCTTTGAGTTGATCTCTCCTCTAGACATAGGATGACCTAGAACCGCAAGACCATTCACAATGGTGTTGAGCCTTGAGTACATGTTGGCTATCCTCTCCTCCTTTCCCATCTTGAAGTTCTCAAGAAGGCCCTTGAGCATGTAGACTTTGCTTTCCTTCACTTGATCTGTCCCCTCATAGGTGATACATAGCTTTCTCCATACCTCATAGGCCGTCTCACAAGAAGAAATCCAGTTGAACTCGGTGGAGGTCATGGAGGCATAGAGGATGTGCATGGCTCTAGCATTCAAAGTTGCTTTCTTCAAGGCAGCATCATCCCATTTTTCAATCTTTGTCTTTGGTAGCTTGTATGGGCTGTTCACCATTTGCCACATCTCAAGACTTGATCCTTGGATGTAGAATTGAAGCCTTCTTCTCCAATAGAAGAAATTTCTCCCATCAAAGATTGGAAGGTTGATCAAGTATCTCCCTCCTTGGTAGTCACCCATCTTCTCCTACTTGTTGAAGTATGCTTGGAGAATCCCACTCTGATACCAATTGTTGGACCCTAGATAGGTAATTAGATGCTCTAGAGGGGAGTGAATAGAGCTGAATGCACTTAAACAAAATTCATTAGACCTTCAAGATATATCACAAGATAAGGTTTCTAAATAGGAAATTTGTGTGCAACTAAAACATGCATAGCAAGGGAGAGAGAGATTGAACATACACCAATCGACATGCTATTTAGAGTGGTTCCTCACTTCAAACTAGAAATGAGTCAGTCCACTTACCTAGAGAGGTCAATCTCTAGGATTTCCTAACCATTACACTCTTATATTCATTTATAAGACTTACAATACATGACCAACCAAAGGACTTACCTATCCAATACAAAGAGTCTTCAACCTTACCAAGGACTTACCCACTTTGCAAGGAGTCTTCCGCCTTCTTTCAAGGACTTACCTACTCTTGCACAAGTCTTCAACCTTGTAGGGATTACCCACTCTTCTTCGATCTTCCACCTTTGACTTCACCTTCACTCGGAGAAGCTTCCACCAAGGACTTACCCACTTGAGCAAGGAGTCTTCTGCCTTCACCAAGGGCTTACCCACTCTTGCTCCAAGTCTTCAGCCTTGATCTTCACCAAGGGACACCTTCCCTTGTTCTTCTTCACCTCTCTTAGCCAAGAGAGAGAACCTTCATATTCATGGTTGAAATGAGAGATAGGGAGGTGGTGGAAGTGAGAGCCTCACAAGATATACATGTAGGACTAGCTCTCTTACAAATTTCCTACTCACTCTAACAAATGTAGCAAGTGATTAAGCTTAGAGAGAGAGAGGAAGTTGTAGGAAGCACTCAACTATAGAATAGGAACCTCACATAGAGTTTGCATTGAATGCTCAACCTTGGAATGAAGCCCAAGGGGTCCTATTTATAGCTGGGAATGCCTCTTAGCCTTTGGGAACACTTAAGAACAAAAACTAGCCGTGTTGTGGCTTGCAACAGATATATTTTTACTTGTTGCAACTCCATAACGGCTAGAAGCACTTTTATGCACTTTTCTGTACAGTGCAATTGGTCGAGTTTCGATAAGGGTAACTCGACCGATAGAGTAAAAGACAAAGCCAATATTCAGACCATCGGTCGAGTTTGTCTTGGGGAAACTCGACCGACCAATGAAAATTGAATTGGTCAGGTACTCCATCGGTCGACTTCTGTGAAGTGTACACTCAACCGATCAAAAGTCATTTTCAAGATCTAATCAGGATCGGTCGAAATCTGTGTATTGACAACTCAACCGATGAACAATCTGATGTGAATTTTAGAAAATGGCTTTTGAGTGCTTAAACATTCGATCTAAGTGCTCCTGATTTTTTTCAAGCTTAATTACAAGTCATACAATCATTACAAGTGATTTACAACATGATTCTAATGGATTTACATCATATTACAAAAACGTGCACTTGTATTAACTTTGACTTATCTTTTCTCCAATTTGATATGCGCAAGTTAGGGCATTTGGAGTGTGTCTATACATATAATCTGAAATCACTCAAGTAGAGACATTAGACACAAATATGTGGAATGGTTAGTCATCATCAAAGCACGGGTTTAGCCAGCCAATTTAGACATGAGTCAACATTGACCTAATTGACCTTGAGTCAACAACAGGTTGATTGGAAAACAACAATGTAGCACTTTGAACATATGTTATGAAATGCAAGTATTAACTCTTGTGTAATAAATCTCAGCTTATGGGGCTTACTGCAAATAGTTTTAATTTCTTTTTATTTTTGGTAATCCGCTTTTAATGATTGTAGTTTATGTTTTGAGTAAAGGGTGTCACATTTGGTGGTATCAGAGTTATAGGTTCGTTGAGTCTACAGGGATACTAGGACTAGGATTAGGATGGTGTCTAAGATAAGAACATGATATAAAATATGGTGCATACTGCCTAATCTCAGTACTTGAGTGCCCTGGCCAGGTATTCAAATGTTGAAGAAAAGGTAAGTATGGAACTCTTAGATTGATTTCTCTTTGATTACTATGATCAAGTAGTCATTTTGGAGCAATCTAAAGAGCATAACAAATCAGGAATCATGATGCTAATACCTTCATCATTCTATAAAAAGAGATAAGAACTGCACCATAACTTACAAAAATTTGAATGTTTGGTAACTAAAAGAGAAAGATACAACCCATGAAATTTAAAGCTAAGCGAGAATAAGATATGAAATGTTCTTGAAGCTATAATTTTAAGAAATGTATGAAGAAAAATATAGATGAATATATGCTAATAAAGTAAGTCAAGGTGTAAAATCCACCTAATATGAAGAGAATTCTTAAAAACAAATGAAGTGAGAAGACATATGAGAATGAATAATGAATAAATGAGATGGAACCTGATTAAATCTTAGACCAACCTATGAGTATAAGAAAGTATAAAGTGTAATTCTCATGATATGTGGAAGGGAATAAGGAAGATGATCCCTGCTCAATAAAGAATATGTAAAGAATAATGATCCTTTTCATGATGTGAAGATGAAAAATGTGGTAAAACAAGGAAAAATTCATGAACATGATGAGAAATAATCAAAGAAAGAGTAATGACATGCAATCATATTTATAGTTCCCATGTTGATGGCAAGGAAACCAAGGTGAAAACAAGTTAAAGTGACACTTGAATAGTTGAAAACTTGTGTAATAACCAAGGAAGTTGGTAATCCCTTCCTCTTAATAAGAAATCCCTGGGTGATGATGTGGTGATAAGAGAAGTATGTTCCCTTGCGTTCTTTCCTTTCAAGGATGTGTCAGTCAAGTGAGTCTTATGTCACTTGATGTGCATGGTTTAGAAGAGATCTTAAGGTGGATACTCTGCTAAGCATCAATTGGTCTTGGACTTTAGTTCCAAGACGGTGACATCTGAGAATGGTGATTTTTGTGAACCTTATAAGATGCTAGAAAGATTCTTTTGATATGTTTGGGTTGGTAGTAGCAGTAGAGGGTGGATGTGATGTGTTATTGACACATATGAAGGATACCAAGGTGACCAACCTATAGTATGGATATCACATGTTAGGGGTTTATGCACCGCATAAGATGACATCGACAAGGATGCATAGGTTGAAGACACAGTTGCAAGATCTGCTTGGGTAAAGTTCATCGGGTTGAGTACAACCCCTTGGAATAAACCTATCAGGTTTGCAAGTAAGAAGGGTTCCAAAAGGAGTGTACGTTGATGAGTAGGATTTCCAATCCCTATCTACATAAGTTGAGGAGAAAGTATAGTTGGGAGTGTACATAATAGCAGACCAGTTGGTACAAGTCATAAGTGAGCTTTGTGTTGATTCAGTAGATTAGAGTAGCGCAACAGAATCATGGTATGTCTTGTAGTCCCAAGTGACATAATGCATCTCTAGTCTTTCTTTGAAAGAGACATGCTGATGTTTGAGAAAGGTATGGTAAACCTCTAGGTTTTAGAATCTTATCATATGATGTGGTAAGTTGATAAGGTGATACATAAGAAAGAATTAACACCTGAGTTGGATAAGTATGTATAGTGCTTCTATGGCTAAGAAAGCATCACCTAGCAGAGGGTTGACTTTGCATCCAATAGTGGAAAGGATAAGTTATGTGTTCTGTGCACCGGATCCTGTGTTGACCTTGGATGAAAGAATAATATGTTGGTAAAGTCTTATGACATTGCCCTGACATCAAGGAGCTATGTGAAATTTTGAAGGTGTGATGCATGAGTAATATCCATCTCCTTTCACCTGGGATTTTGGGGGTGAAATCCTTATTAGGGGTTTATGACTTGTAAGGACCCTAACATGGGTTTTGGACTAAAACTATTTTGTTTAGCCTAAGTAAGTTATTTAGAACTTTAATATAATACTTTGAGATGTTTTGTTATCATGTGACACACTTATGATTCAGTTTGGTTATGTTTGGATAATGTTTGAGCCATGTTTGCTTGTTTTGGACCAGAGTGTAATTTATCCAAGACGAGGAGTTATCCTGCAATATGTCACATGTTGAGCATTCCCATAGTTTTAAAATAATGAAAGAGAGGGTGATTCCATGGGGAACCTTGCAGAGAGCTTAAGTTTCAAGTTGAGCCAGTGTGGATGATGCTTGTGCTCTGTGTGCTAGTTTTGGGGTAAATTGTAACTAACCAAAAGTAAAGGGTTAACATGCAATTTACCATATCTAGAGTGTTCCTTATCTTGTTTGACATCATATAGAAAATAGAGGAAGAGGTGGGCTCCTATTTTGAATCTTAGGCAAGAGATGATATCCTTAGTAGTGATAATGATCTATGGACAATGCGTGTTTTGACCTTGGAATGTTATGTATCGGTTGGAGATGTGGCGCCCTTGGTAGGAAGCCAAGAGGTCGATAATCTACCTAGAGTATATCACCATAATCTTTCATGTTAAAGTGATTGTATGTGGCCTTTGCACATGGATAAGTGTCACCTAGACTCTTAAGGTGATGACACCTCTCTTTTGATCTCTCTTTCTTCCCTCAAGTATATAACCCCCTCCCTCTTCACACAAGTTAATCATTTCATCCATTATTATTATTCTCTTCTTTATGGATGATCTTTGGATCTTAAG
Source organism: Alisma plantago-aquatica (assembly GCA_963693085.1). Lineage (NCBI taxonomy): Eukaryota > Viridiplantae > Streptophyta > Magnoliopsida > Alismatales > Alismataceae > Alisma > Alisma plantago-aquatica. The sequence continues at coordinate 788,250,597 of OY856414.1, read as the reverse complement.
GAGCTAGAGGAAGTCCCCATGGAGCTTGGGAGGTCGAGTTCCTTGCTCATGGTGATTCTTTGTTTAACTTCCATCTTGGTGAGTTATGTTTCTTGGTGATGATTTCTTTGAGCTCTCTTCTTCATCTTCTTCTTCCCCTCTTGGCCATGGATCATACCTTGAATAAAGGATGAATAGGCCGTGGTTCTTTCTTTCATTCCTTCCTCCTTGAGCTATCATAATCTTGGCGTCTTCTTCTTCTTTTTTGGAGGTAAGGTTGAGGTCAAGTTTGGGACTCTTGATGGATCATCTTCAACCTTGAGAAAATGTGGGATTTGGAGATTTGATCATGGAGCTTGAACCCTTAATGAGGACCTTCTTGAGGCGAGTTATATAACTCTTAGCCTTCTTTATTATTTTCACTCTTTCATGTGCTTATTTTGATTCTCATCTTTAAATCATTTATCATGTATATGTTAATAGTTTATGATGGTCTTGAGAACTGATTTGATGAAGGAAACTCGTTAGTTTGTTGTCCATATCTTGTACTTTCCTACCATGACAATAGATGAACTAGTGTCCTATATCCTAAGGTTGAAGATGATAAGTCGACACACTTTGATCTAGATGACACTCCAAGTTAGCTCAATCCGACATGCTCTGGAGGGGCTAAAAGGACATGCTTTGTTAGCTGACACCTTAGACAGAGATATTGAGGGTGCTAGCTTGACATGCCTTGTGGTTCTTAAACTAACATGCCTAATTGGTGCTCAAACCGACACACGTTGATGAGGTGAACCGTTATACCTTGCTGATGACCTAACCCTACTAACCCGACACACCTCTAACCCAACACAAGTGTGATGAGTGACACACTAGATGATGGCATGGCCGATACATGTGTGTAACCCAACACACTTTCAATTAGGGTTAAACCGACACACCTTGGAGAGGTCAACCCTTTGTTCCTTGCATAGAGGTAGTTGACATGTTATGGTGGTGACAAGTCGACACTCAATGTCAAGGAACAACCTGACATGCTTGGACTGATGCTAAATCGATACACCTTAAGATGAGATAACCCAACATCCTTAGATGAGCTTGCACGACACACCTTGATGTGGTCAGGCTGACACATGAAGATGATGAAACCAGGATCCCTCTAGCCATATTGAACTGATATATCAATGCTGACCCAAGACGTTACAAATTGAGACACACCTTGATGAGGTAAATCGATACACCTAATGGGTGTTAAGACTGTGTTGCAATGTGGATGTCAAGTCGACACACCTTGGAAAAGATGAAACCGATACCTAGGGTTGATGATAAACCATTACCCTATGCTAATGCTCACCCGACATCTTGACAAGGTGGTGGGACTGATATCACATGATGAGTGTGAAATCGATACCTTAAGTTGAAGGTGAAACCAACATCTAGGGTTAGAGGATAGATCAAGATGCCATTAGTTGATACATGTGTAATGAAGGATCGCTACACCTATACTCTTGTGTATATATATAGTCAATACATAGTGTGATGATCTATCTTAGATCTCGTGACTATGAATGGTCAGTCCCTAATTATGATGCATAGCTCTAAAACTCTCCAATAAGGTGGGAGGTTATAGAAGTAGGGTTTAGTGGTAAAGTAACCATATGATAATCCTAATCATAATATGGTAAGACTTATGTGCTCTCCTTAGAGAATTATTGTAATCCATGGCATATGTCTTCTATATTCCTTTCTACATGATCATAATTTGTGGGTGAGGTTAATGAGACAACTATGTGCGTACATGATAGCGGAGATGAGCCTCGTTGGAATCAAGGGGTGTTAGATTTTGTGTAGAAATCATATGAACAAGTTTAATGATGTAATGAGTGCCTTGTGTATAATCCTCTAGTTATGTAATCTAAGGTTTGACTTTCCTTAGTATGATAATGTGGTGGATAACTTGTGGAGGGTAATAACATACGGTTCACATAAAGATGAAACATCACGTTGGTGCAATAGTCAATGTGTTTATATGATGCATTGATTGTGATACCTAGTGCTGATGACACGATGATTTATTCATACCTAACTAATGTTGTTCAAACCTAAATCAGTTTCAAGAGAGTGGAAATTTATGTAGTTAGGGTGGGTGATGTAACCATGAAGTAAAACCCTAATCGACTATATGTGAAGAGCATTGACCCTGATTCTAAGGGTAGGTCATATTATTGAATGGAAAGCATGATATAGTACTCTCTCTCCCCTAAATCACATGACTTTAAACTTGTGGGTTAATTGAGTGTTATAATTAGTGAATACTATGAAGATGGCTAAATAATATCAAGCATTGGCTATAAGCCTCAATAAGGTAACATGGAAAGTATGAATATGTGAATGTGCATCTTGGTTATATTGTCTAGTTCTTAGCTTCATACACTCCAACTTATGGGTGGTAATGAAAGTTAGAGATTTGAGATAGAATGATGCTTGAGAACCTTATGTGGAATAAACATGAAGCCTAATCCTAAATTAGAGAACTTATGATGCATTGCTTGCTTTATTTAAAGGTGTTTAATGTGTTGAAACATATTCTCTCTCTGATTATATAATATTAACTATGCCATAGAGATGAATGTAATAGCTAATGATTGTTAGGGTATGTATATGTGATGTGACACAAATGATGATTGGTATAAGTAATGCTTATATGCCAATGAAGCATGATGAGATAATAATGAATCAGACCACACAACGGCTTAGTGCTAGTGAGACAAAGCTCTAACTTCTCTCTACAAACAACATATGATCCCATCGTATTGCTACAACCACTGAGCTTTTGATCTTGCTACGACCTCCATTGGACGGCTACAACGCTGACCTCTGACCCACACCATAGCTTGGCAACACCAAAAAAACCATAGTAACATCTCCTTGAAGAATAGCTCAACATTGGAGTACATATCTCCACCCACATCAACACCGGGATAATTCCACACTATATTCTCTTGGATACACCGTTACGACTGGGTCGCATATCTGCATTGAAAGCTACAAACAAAACTTTGCTTCCCAACTAGAACAATGGTGTAGTATGATACAGTCAGATCAAATACACACCCTTAGGGTGGCACTGCTACAACTAACTCCATTCGTAGCCAAAAAATAGAATGAATTGTCCCCCAACATGAGAACAAGAGGACATCTCACAGTGGCTTAGAGCCAAAACAAGCATCTTAAATGAAGGGTCGTAGCTCTACTTCATCTCTGTAAGGCTTATAAGAATAGGAAGACCACATCGCCGTTAACCTCACACAACCTATTCATTCTAGTCCAGAGATGGCATCACACTTTCCATTCATGAGCTACCCTTTAGATGATCCTGATAACCACTCCATCATCCAACTACTAAGAGCATGGAAGTATCACAAACACGACCTCCCTCCAGGCATCAACAAAATCTAGATAGGTCATAAAAACTTTGACGTCATCATTGACTATGACAAGAAGTCCAACATCTACATAGTCCACAGATGGGAAGATATGATTGCAGAGTTCAAACTCAAACTAGAATGGACTATCTTCATAAGTCACCAATAGGTTCCTGACTGCCTGGGTTGCTGACTTCAACAATGAAACACCCACCAAACTATACTCACTTTTCTTCTTAAGGGATGAACACATCTCTACCAGTTCATACTTTGTTGATCATGTATTCATTCCTGATAAACACCGTCCCACTGAAGGTACTAAAGTCAATCCAATCAAGATCACTTCTAGCTAGGCATCACAAACTAGCTCAGAGGAAGAAGATACAACTTCATCAAAATAAAAGCCCACCACCATTGCAGATAGGTACCAACAACCTTACACAACTGATCTTTCCCCCACACCCTTTTTTTATTTTAAAAAATCTCAGAATTTACATCTGCAAAGTACATCATCTCCCTTATTTTTGTATGACCTCATTTCCCACCACTTAGTCAGCCTTCAATCACTGACTTAGCAATAAAAACCTTCAAACACAATACATTTCACTTGGCTTGGCAACGAGCCCTTCCAAAACACCAATTTCTCTCTCTGTTTTGCAACATATGCTCTAGTAGAAAACACTCAAGGTCCCAATGCACCACTTCGAGATTTTTCTACTTTTTCCACAAACCTGGACATGTAGCATATAACTGCTTCTAACTCAACACCCATTCCCTAGAAGACAACATAAACTCTACCAAGGGAAAAGCTTTACACCATGCACCTGCCACATTTTCCAATAGATCACAGTGTTTTAGATTTGACAAACCAAATCACAGATCAAAGCCCAATGTCAAAGAGATTAGCACACATAATTCTTTCACTTGTCTCTTCCCATATGAGTTTTCTGCAACATCACCACACTCTTCACATGCACACGTCCACCACCGTTCAAAACACCCTATAAAACCTTTTAGCCGCTCAAAGCCACCACCACCCATTGCACCAAAAATCTTGCCTCAAGCTAGCATCCCTCAGAAACCCTCAACCCTTGTGAAACCTAGTTGTATCTCACCATTCCTTATGGATCCTTCATTACATCTGGAAATGGAGTTCCCCTTTGATCTTCTTGCCAACTCTATGAGGCTTTTGAAAGTTTTCACTAGTCATAGCATCCTCGTCACCATCGCAAACAACATTGACAACAACACCGTTAACATCCTTGATGTTACACGTGCCATAGCTTTTCTCCTCCCTGGCCACATGGTCTTGAAACCAAAAATCCTTTCACCCTCACAGCTTCTCTATTCTATCCCAGAAGGCACTAATATTGATCACCTTTTTAGACAAGTTATGACTATACCATGTGGAACTAGTTTTGTCCAAGCAAATATTACCCGATGGACACCTGAACAAGGCTCATCCCTTGTTGGATCTGGTGGTTCTCGATGGGTAGCGATAGCTGATCTTCCACCACATCTTTGGGAGGTTGGTGTTTTCAAAGCCATAGCTCACTCCATAGGAGCCACACTTCAATTTGTTAGTCAGGAAACTCTACAACCCACACAATACATCAAAGCTTTCTGTGTTTTCTCTATCAAACATGCTATCACTCTCCCCGCTTCACTCAAAATCCGTCTGGGTGAAAATTTTTATAGAATCAAACTTTTGGATGAAAACCTAACTACCATCAAGACCACTTTCTCCGATATCAGTGTTCACCCCCCTCTTGGTATTGCCCAACCAACTTAAAAAACCCTTCACAAATGTCAGAAAACCAAATGAAAGGAACTTGGTCTGTGAAAGAAAGAGCACCGCTACCAAATCCACTAAAGAAACCAACTGATATGTCAACAACAAAATACCTAGAATGTCATCACCATCGACAGATAGCACAAACAATACTCTACTGAATTCCTTCAAACATTTCCTTTTTCACAACAATGACACATACTCTACTATGAATATAGATTTTGATATTGTGCAAAAACTGAAGACTGCTATCATTGATGAGATTTGATCATCGTAGAGTCCAAAGCCAAAAAGCAAAGGAAAGGCTACGTGAACCATCCAATCCATTAAAAACATATCCACCACACTAGAAGGACTGACTAGAAGAAACTATTTTGCCACAAAAGAGCCAGGTACATCTTCACTTTCCACATCTAAACTAATTTATCTTCAAAACAAATTCTATTAGTTTCTACATCTTCTGATTTAGATGAAAACAATATAGAGAATATAGAAGACATAGCTTCATGGCCTGATATACAATCTTTCACAATTTTTTTTAATAAATTAGGTATCACTTTTGACGATGACACATCAGCACATCAGGCCTTAGACAACATAGAACAATTTATGAACTGGAAAAACCACAGAAAAATTCACGAAACGTACTCACATTTTGGAGCATTGCATATCTGCTAAATCCACTACACACAATTTTTGCATTTCAAAACTTTTTGCTATGGAGATTACTTCCTGGAATGTCTATGGGGCATCAAATTTGAACCGAAGAAAAGAAATTCGCAGACACATTTACAAAAACAACATTAACATCATCAACATTCAGGAAACTAAAACTACTCTATCACCTTTTTCTCTCAAAACTATATGAGGCAAACACATTAACACTTGGCACCAAATCCCACCGCAAGGTTTCAAGGGGGACCTCCTTATAGGCATAAACAACAAACTCTTCAATATTGCACACACTGAACCACGAACATTTTCCATCACTCTTCATATCACAAACACCACTGACAACTTCAGTTGGATATTCACTGCCATTTATGGAGAACCCAACACAAACAAAATAGAATATATGGAAGAAATCATGCACATCATGAGCATATATCATGACAAACCCTGGCTTATGGGAGGGGACCTCAACCTTACAACAAAACTTTCTGACAGAACAAACCCCACCACAACCATGGGTTACATGACTTCTTCAGATAAAGCCTTCCTTAAACTTATTCAAAACCACCATATGATGGATATCCCACCAGCCAATGCTCGTTACACACAGACACATCAACAAACCTGGGCTATACTTGATCACTTCATTTTCTCTACTATATGGGAATACCAATACCCCCATGCCTATGTCACTGTCACACACTAACCCATCTTTGACCACTTCCCCATCACCATTGACACAAAGCAAGAGAAATTGGGACACATACCTTTTTGCTTTGAAAACTTCTGGAATACTGATCCCACATGTATGACCCTATGTAAAAGGCATTGGGTTGTAGCAGATAAACAAACCAGAAATGTTGGCTACCACATTCACAACAACACTAAATGTGTCAGGAGTAATCTCAAAAGTTGGCAAAGAGAAACCATAGGAAATCTCTCAAACAAACTTGCTGACCTAGAACAACAACACCTATTTGTGGATAGTGATCCATCTGCTGATTCGGCCCTAGTTCTCACCATTAAAGCTGAACTAGATCATGTTAAGCACTGCTTGGACACTATGTGGAGGCAATGTGCAAAAATTAAATGGGATAAGGAGGGTGATAAAACACCAAATTTTCCCACAAAACTTGCAATAAAAATACTCGCAAAAATATCATTACCAAGTTGAACGTTAATGGTAGCACTAAATCAAACAAACATCTGAACACTACACACATTTTTCAACATTTCTAAAACATTTTCACTACCAGACACAAGCCGGTCTTTCTCAACTGCATCAATTAGAAACACTTGTGTGGCTGTTATATCACCTCACCACAACTCATCATCTGTTCTTTCACCCCTGAAGAACTTGATTTGGCCATCCACTCGCTCAGTAAAAACAAATCCCCAGGCCTTGACAGATTTAATACAGAATTTTACTTGGCTAACTGGAACCACATCAAGGGTGACTTTTGGAAACTCCTCAGAGTTTTTAAACACAACATAAACATTCACAACATTATCAAACACATTAACCACACCAATATAGCACTTATAAAAAAAGTTACTCTCCCCAACCAGATCTCACAATTCAGACCCATTAGCCTCATCGACACTTCTTACAGAATCATTTATAAGGTCCTCTCAAATCACATCAAACCCCATAAGGAAAAAAATCATCTCTCACAATTAAAACTCCTTTCTTAAAAATTGAAGTATTCACGACGCCTTCATCATGGTGAATGAAACTCTACACCTTTGCCACAAAAACAAAATGCCACTTCTAGCCATCAAACTTGATTTTAAAAAAGCCTTTGATTACATCAACTAGGATTGCCTCATCAAAGCCATGTCAAGATATGGTTTTCTTGAAATTTGGAATAATTGGATCCACTCCTGCATCTCCACAAATTACTTCTCTACCATTATTAATGGATTACCCTTTGGCTACTTTCATAATACCAATGGGCAAAGATAAGGCAATCCCCTCTTTCCTTACCTCTTCATCATTGTAACATCCATTCTAAACAACATGATCAAACTTGGTATTGCACATGGACTTATAGTCTCTCCTCATGAATGCCATGAAAACATCATACAATTTGCAGATGATACTATAATCCTTGTCAATCTTGAAGACTACACCATCATCAACACTATTCGTATCATTGGCCTTTTCTCATACATTTTGGGTCTTAGGATAAACCTCTCAAAATCTTCTATCTTTGGAGTTAATACACATCCTCAAGGGAAACTAAACTCTTGGACCAACCACTTCCTCAACTTGAATGGTCGACTCACTCTCATAAATAGTGTCATCACACCAATTACCACCCACTTCCTTAGCTGCATCCCTTTACCCTCCAAGACCCACAAAATGATTGACAAAATCAGAAGAAATTTTCTCTGGAACAACCACATAGAAAACAAACAACACAGAAACATCCATATTGTCAATTATGGTACCATCACGGTACCAACCAAACCTGGGGGATGGGGAATCATTAATATTAGAATACATGCCATCTACCTCATTACAAAAATTATTCACACTCTCACTGACAACAACAACAAGGTCTGGAAAAACCTTATCCTTCAGAAATATAACAAAAACAAACCACCTTGGCACAAAACACCACACAAAATTTCTTCCCCACTTCAAAAATATATCAATAAAAACTTGGACATCATCAATTACCTCATCTACACCCCCACATGCACATCAGAATATCAATTTTTGGGACGACCCATGGTACCATCACAACACCATTCAAAATCTTAACACACATATGCTCATTCTATCTTCACTACATAGACTCAACATCACCAAAGCCCTTAAACTTCTTACCAGCAACAAACAAAATTTACTCAAAAGACATCTTCACAACCATGTAGACAACAACACTCTGAGAGACATTGTCCATGAACTTGAATACAACATCAATAGTAAGATTTCCTGGAAATGGGGATCCTTCTACACACCCAAAGTAGCCTACACCCACCTCATTTATAGGGGCCATACATCAAATATAGTTCACTTTTGGAAAACAAAATGGCCGAAAAAACTAAAACTATTCTTCTGGTTGCTCACAAATGATAAAATCCTCACTGACCATAACCTCACCTATAGAGGATTTATGGTACCAACTAGATGCTACCTCTATAAGGAACATGAAGAAATCACACAACACCTCTTCACCAACTCCACAGTCACAAAGCACATCCTGCAAAACTTCTTCCCACAAATTTCAGACAACAAAAACCTCCTTAAACCAACTTTTGTCACTAGACTTAAACCCTTAACAAAACACTCTAGATATCTTCCACATGACTTAATTATCTATATCTTTTAGAACATTTGGTTAGAAAGAAACAACAGAAAGTTCAATAACATCTCTAAACACACCTAGATTATGCTAACTGATATTAAACATGCCTTATTTGTTCAATTGCACTGTAGGACAAGCTTCTACATCAACTCAGGTGATAAGTGTTGAAGTTGATCTGAGCAACATATTTGGTGATCACAATGAAGGTGGATGCTACTCCCTAGAGGATATTATCACAGACGATATTGGTTTATGAAGATCTACTCATCGCTAGGCTGGAGCATACTACATTAGCTACTTCCTTAGAAACATCTTTTTGATCATCTTATCAGCTGAGGCATATGTTTAAGGGGTGCCTCCCCCACATACAATCTCTTCGATCTCCATCTATGTGGTTCTTTTTTTCTTTTGTTTGATTACTTTGGTAGAGGGGCCTCACCTATGATTGATGCCCACCATGTTATTTCAGTGTTCTAGCTTGCAGACGTCGTGTGTTTGTAAGCTTTGTCCATTTTATTTTAATGCATGGACTCTTATAAAAAAGAGAGATAACAATGAATCACAAGTGTGATGTTATGGGTCTTAGGACCTGGCAAGGATTTAGTTCCTAGTTGAGGTGATATCCTCTAGTACTAGAATGAGGGATTAATATCCCATTATACTATGTTGATGGTGATAGGCTTGTAAATGGCCGTGATATAATGCTACGAGATGATGCGAATCAATTTATAGATTAAACGATTATATCTGATGTCGTAATACTATGCCCTTAATTTTGAAGAATTTGTCTATGATTTGTGCATTATAACTTGATTAATGCTAAAAGACACTTTAACTGGTCTAATTAATTAAGTGGAATCTAATCATATAGCTTGCCCTATGCCATAGATCCATTCAGTGTCAGCATTTGCTGGATGGTGAAACAAGTTTGACTCGAAGCGCATATTTGTGAATATGCAAGGTGAAAATAGAGTATCCCCTTGCATCCTTAATTATAGGTTGTGTGATATGACCATGCATGAGTTGATCTCATTGTAATATGGATGGCCATGTGTGAGCCACTCCTTCTTGCTAGAATGGCCATGCGTGAGCCACTCCTTCTTGTTAGAACAGCCATGCGTGAGCCTATTCTTCTAGCACCATTACCTATATCGAGGTGGGCTAGGTGTTGATATATGTGGATGGTCATGTGTGAGATGCTCCTTCAGTTGACTATGAGTCACGTGTGCAGTTGATTGGCATGTCTATGTGGTGTTGCTCATGTACTGACCATGATGTTTGGTGAGGTCATGGATTCCGACTCTTCCATAGACCTTGTATGGCACTGATTTTGACTCCACAGTGGTCAGTTGGATTTGGGTGGTATGACTCAAATCCTCAGGGCATAATAAAATACATAATCAGTCATGTAGTATACATGTATAGGATCAAATACGGAAAAATTGTATGAGGCCTTGCTTTGTTTTTTATGTTGTTTAGTTTATAATTGTTATACATGTTCTTCATATTCCTTTTCAAGCACAAAGATGATATACTATGTAGTATAAATGCCTAAACTACTTAAACAAGTGATAGCTGCCTTGCTTAAGAGAATTTGTTGAATATACTCATCTTATAATAATATTCCTTTCTACTTAGTTATCTATGATAATAATAATGTCGACGGAGAGTTATATCTCTCACTGGGACTTTTGTCTTGCCCCATTGGTTAGATATCTTTTAGGTGGACATACATGCCAAACTAAGATCAAATAGTTGAGGACATAAAATAAAGAGGAACTAAACCTGGTGGATCATGGTATACATATAACATCTAGTAATAGAGTCCCATGTGTCGTCCATGTACACTCAAGTCCTTGGGGTGTTCTCGGTGTGTTTTATAGACATGACGATCGATATGTGTTTTTTTGGCTGGAGTATGTTTGGTGGTATGTATATACATGTGGAGCTATTATCTTATGTAACAGGTTGATTGGAAAACAATGATGTAGCACCTTAAACATATGTTATGAAATGCAAGTATTAACTCTTGTGTAATAAATCTCAGCTTATGGTGCTTGCTGCAAACTGGTTTTAATTTCTTGTGATTTTCAGTAATCCACTATTAATGGTTGACCGTGGTTTAAGTTTTGAGTAATCTCTCTTTATGTGGCAAAGGGTGTCACAGTTAATGAGTAATTTGATTCACATAAACATCCATGAATACCTAATGTGGTGAGATATGTGCATAATCAATAATAGGAAGCTTATAAACATGAGTAAAATATTAATGATGACATTAATGTGAGTATGAAAGGTAATGTGACAATGTATATATGTTTGATGTAGGTGGAAGTAATTAATGTGACTTTAATTGTATTAACTGTAGACTTAATAATAATCTGATAAAATTGCTTATTTTGTGGAAAAAAACCGATATAATATAATATGGTGATAATATAAGGATAATGAAGTCTAAATCCAAATTATTAAGGATAATGACCTAATATATTAATATATATGAGATAATTAAGTAACCTAATTGAGCTAAATCTGTTGATGAGATAAATAAGAATATATATGATTTTCTTGCATAATAATGAAATGTAACTCTTTTGGATACAATGTGAATATAATAGGACACAATTGAAAGATTAATAAGGATGATGTAATGCTAATAAGACAAAAAAAGTTAATTGTGTTATATCTAATAAAAGGAAATCTCAAAAGTGGAACCCTTGGTGATCCTTGAGAATCTTACCTATGAGGAGTTTTTGGAAGTACCTTAGATTGGAAGAAACAACCTGGGAGCATAGAGATGAGATGTTATGTACTCACCCTTCTCCTTTTAATTGAGATTTCAGGGACTAAATCCTTTTTAAGGGGTGGAGTATTGTAATGAACTGAAATCTAGGTGTATTCTTAATTTGGCCCTTTTTCCTATCCTTTCTATCCTTTTTGTCCTTGATGTTGAATTTGTGGAATTATTAGTGGTTTGGAGTATATTTGATCAATATTTATGCCAATACATGGGTTTATGTGCAAATACCTCAGTGAATGTTTCAATCAGGTCTAAAAAGCAAATTGACTACTTAAGTGGGATGTTGATAAAATAAATCCATTCTAAAAATTCCTTTAACCATATGGAGCAAGGAAGAGAAAAAGGAATAAATAGAAAGGCTTTAAACATGATAATGTGACATTAAATCATTTCGTATGACAATTAGTGAAAATAATGTGTAAGGGAGATAAAATTTATAAAAGGAAGACTAATTGGTTAAACGTAACTTCAGATTCATTTTCTTTCGATTTGATTTGGCTTGGAGGTCAAGTTTTACAATTTTGGGATAATAATAACTATATATATTTTATTTAGAAAAGAAAAGGTGAGTTTTCGTCAAAATAAATAAAATAAAATATTCAATAACTCCAAAAGTAGCAACTAATCTTAGATTCGTAATCTACACATTAAAAATATCATTTGGGTAAATTTTCATATAATTTGGATAATCTTTAATGTACATGTGTAGATTAGGAGAGAGAAAGTATGTAAAAGCCCAAAATGTTGAATAATGTGATAAATAACTTCAAAGGATAAAATTAATGTCTAATTCACATTTCAAAAGTTTAAGGTTGCTTGTGGGTGAAGTTTCAGATTATATGATAATTTCTAGATGTTTCTAAATCAAGAGGGAAGAGAAAATATGTTTTACTTTAAAATAAGTAAATAAATACTTAGACTCCCAAAACTAAAACTAATGTCAGATTTAGATCCTATATGCCTTAATTAGCCTAGGTGCAAAATTCCACCTTATTTGGAAGATATTTTTGTCTTAATTAGAATAGAGAAGAAAAGGGAAAGAAAATGAATTTATTGGATTTAAATAAAAAATTTCCTTTATTTATCGAGCTGTCACGATAAGGTTCTCAATTTCTAGATTTAAGATATGCACCAAGTTTTCTTGGCTGTGGGATCCTGATATAAAGGTAGTGAGTTTATCTCCTACCTTGGATCAGACCAATTGCTTTGCGCGTACATTAGCCCAATTTTCTCTCTGATTTTTCTCTCTTTGCTTAATGGTTTCTTGAGATTTTTCCTCCATCCGTTTCCTTTTTTGTTTGCAATTGCAACAAGCTCTAGGCGAGACCCTAAATCTCAGTATTTAAGAAAGCCCCAATCCACCCCCATGAACGATCTACCCTTCAAGCTACATATTTCCACTCTTTATCTCTTACCTTAAGCTAAGCACCTAGAAACCATCACCCTCACTGTGGCACCCATCCACAACAAAACACGATTACATGCTAACTAGCAGATTATCGAAAATAACGGGAAATTAAAACCGATTTACCACAAGCACCACAAGATGAAGCATGTAATATTTGAGCCAACACTTTTCTTTCATAACATATTTCCAAGGTGCTACATCATAATTTCCCATTATCTCATTACATGAAATAACTGTTCCACATCCTAATTTACATCAAGATACATAAACTGAAAACCATACATCAATCGTAGTACAAGAAACATCGAAAGGCTTCCCAAGACCTGAGTGTACATGGACGACACATAGGACTCTACTGCTAGACACTATCTATTCCACCAGGTACGATACCTCTGCATATCATCTGTAGCCACATGATCTTCATCTCGCCAGACACGTCCACCTAAAAAGGGTTATTAACAAACGGGGTGAGACACACAATCCCAGCGAGAAACATAACCCTCTACCAACTTATTATGATCACAGATAATTGATATAAGCATATTATAAGAGCACTATACTGAGCAGGGCTAATCTTACCATCAATCTTACCAACATATTTATGAGGCATATAACCAGATGTTCTTTATGAAACATGATTGACAAGATAAGCTTTATAAGAACTCATCGCATGATATAAGGTTCATATAATAAACTGTAGATTATAACTAGAGCACTATATAGATAAGGCCTCATCCAATGTTTCGTATTTGCCCTAAGCAAGATACTATATGGCTTGATTATGAATTATTATGTCGTGAGGAAGTGATCCATACCGCTCAATTCCAACCTTCGGTTGTGAATCCCAAAGCCGGTGCCATACAAGGTCATTGGGAGAGCCGTACTCCATGAACTCACCTCTTTGTGGTCAGTGCACAACAATCAACAAGTAGGACCACAATCTCTTGCTTAAGTGGCCTCAGCCACATGGTCAATCCCGCAGGCTGCCCTATTCATCATGAGCCATAGGCCTATTCATCGTGCTCCTGAGCCATGGGCCTGTTTATCATGCTCTATCTCATTGAGTCTACAACCGTAGTTGCATTCCAATCCTCCTATTTTCGGCTAGGAGAAACCTCGCATATTCAACAATATGCGCTCCGGGTTAACCCGCAGGAGAACCCGTTTCACCATCACCTAATTACTAACGATGATGGATCTATGGTCAAGGAAAACTACATGAGAGATTCATCTGTAATTAGTTAATGCATTTTAAGTAGATTGTTGGGGCAATCAAGTTGTATTAAGCAACCACAATATAAAGCATGAACAACATTAGATTCATTACATTGATGTTATATTGCTACTGCTATTTCCATTGCCCTCAACAATCATCATATTTACATGGGATAGTAATCCCTCATTCATCATACAGTGCCACTGCCTCTCAAGGCTTCACCATCATACATCATCATGGGATCTAAATCACTCAAGGTATCATTGTCTCTCAAGTCTTACATCATCTCCATGGGATAACAATCCCTTATCTCAACATCAGAGGATAACACCTCAACTAGGCACTCAGCCTGTATCACATCATCAGGCCTTTCTCATCATACTGGGGATATATGCTATCTCATTAACGAGATTATCATTATTCTGTGTTATACAAAACACATACATCTCATAGCTCTTACCCAACTATGAAATCATTCAATACACATACATGGTTAGTTATGCATAAGAGAGAGATAACTGGATTCACCAGACATAGAACATAGATCTCAGGGAACATATTGTGATTATCCTACTATCAAGAATTTAGATGCACATGATTGGAACAACATCCATGTTTGTATTTACACGAAGTACAAAGCTATATCTGTGAACAAATTATATTATTGATATCAAACTGTGAGCATCCTCCATGCCCTATATCTCATAATCATATCATGATTATCATGATATTAAGATTAAGGTTTAAAGTATTGGAATATCTTTCCATCATTATGAACATATGCAACTTAATGTCATAACTGGTGTATTAATCGATACATACTACTGCTATCACGTCAGGGGTATCCCACCATACCCTGTATCTCAAGTTATTAAGCACATCATCCCTAAGGATTTATCATTTGAGGATCATACACCATAATCCACCATCCAACTTTATCAGAGGTTCATCTATCATTAACCATAAGTAACCACTATACAAGGGTTCACAACCTGTCTTGTCATAGCTAGTCATAATCAAAGGTGTGAGTTTAAGAAACATGCATAGGGTTATCGGGTTAGGCACAACCCTCACTAAAGGTGTCACCTACCCTTACCAGAAGCAGGTAGTGACCACACAATCCCTCACTAAAAGCCGATATCAGCTACAAAGCTTAAACATCACAACCCAAGGTGATATCAGACAAGATTCATATCGGATAAAACCAACAAGCTCCACCTATTCCTCGTATGGGGCAAAACATGTTGTGCAAAGAAGCTACCAAGGTCATACCGTTCAGACACACCTCAGCCCATCATGGTCAAAGGACCATCTTCTAGGTTGTCGGGCAACTCATGTTTCACTTCATATCGGGTTGGGCAAGCTTGCAACCATGTCGGCCAAGAACCACATAACCTTATAGTAACTAAGGTATCCTTTAGGTCAACCCAGCATGGTCAACTCCCTTTTTCCTCGTCCATGATCATTGATATGATGCATACTTTCTAAGCCAAAAGACTTCAAACCCTAGGCTGCATATTTATATAAGGATGAGTATATGGATCTTCATATTTAATGCCATACCATCAAAGCTCTCAACATGTGTCGTCCTAGACACCATATCGCCCAAGCTCAGAGATATAACGACCTATACCTCCCTATGTGTTGGGTAACCAAGCATGTACCAGACAAAGGCATCATAACTACTCTATCAGCCAAGAACCCTGTCGTTCAATCAGGGTTAGGGTTTCTATCGGCCACCCTCTTCATCATATTGTCAAAGACACCATGTCGTTCAAGGCACTATGTCGTCCAAGACATCATATTGTTCAAGACTCCATGTCGTTCATGGGTAGGGTGACCACTATGGAACCATGTCAGGCAACCTACTTAGGGAGTGTCGTGCAAGCACAAACCTCATGCCCGACACAAAATTCCTTCTACCACACTCATATCGGTTGGGGAAGCAGCCTTGGTATCACCCACCTAGGGTTTCACCTTTCTCAGCTCAAGACCTATCCATATCACCCAACAACACTACCATGGTAAAGAGTCATATCGGGCAACAAGATTAACAGAACTTTACATAACATAACGTCTAAGGCAAACCCTAGATGAGGGGGTATCGTTCAGGGCACCAAAAATGTGTATCATGCAAGGGCACAAGAACCATATCAAGTTGGTCATCTTCAACCTCAATACCATGTCGTGCAACAAGGGTAGATCATCCATGTAGCCCAGGACAACCCTATCGCCCAAGCTAGGGTTGAAGCTTCATATCGTCCAAGACACTAAGGTTAGGGTTTTATGTCGGCCAACCACCATATCGCCTACCACCATCATCTTGGGTAGAGGTGCATATCGGTCACAAGGTAAACAAAGGTTTGACTTAGCATATTACCCAAGACTCAACTCTAGAAGAGGGTATCGGGCAACAACCTCAAGGAGCTACCAAGTAGAGCACATATCGGACAAGGAACCAACCATGTCGTCCAAACCTAACCCAATGGTAGGAAAGAGATATCGGTTACTACATCATATTGCCCAAAACATCTAGGCCATAGGCTTACCTTTCAAGTCCAAAGGAGAGAAAGGGGTATTGCCACAAACCCTCAACCGAAGCATAACTTGTTAAACAAGGTAGTGTATCGTTCAAAGCATAGTTGTCTCGAGAAAAGCCCTCATTTCGGGTAAAGCCCCATATTGGGCTAGTCGTCTTCAACCTCTAGCCATCCATTACCATCTAACACAAGGAGAACAAGCTTCAGACAGTAATAAAACATGACCATCTCCATTAAAACATATCTCTAGATCCATATGCATGGTTATCATGAAGAAGGGTATTGATTTAAAGACAAGCATCAATACATGTACATATGGAGAGTGAACATAATAGAGATAGTTAAGAGTTATTTAACCCGCCTTAAGAGGGTATCCATGAAAGGCACGAAGGTACTTGGTCCAAGAAGCAACACACATTCCTCTCCAAGAAAATCATCCATCCAAAGCTCCAAACATGCCTTCGGCACCATCATCATCACCTCAAGAAACAAAGGAAAAAGAAGAAGAAGATACCATGGTTATGCATAGCTCAAGAAGAAGAAAGGAGGGGAGATAACAACGGCCATGTATATTCACATAAAGGGACTATCCATGGCTAAGAGGGGAAGGAGGAGATGAAGAAGAAGGCACAAGGAAAGACTAGTCAAGAAGCATGACTCACCAAGGTCGGATCTTGAGCAAGGAGTCTCCATGACCAAGGTGCTCGTCCTCCCAAGCTCCATGGGAGTTTCCTTAAGCTCCTAAGCTTCCATGATCGTCCCATATAGGTAGGGGAAGGAAGGTGGCCGAAAGGGAGCACTTGGTCAAGGAGGAATGGAGTTATATACACCAAGGAAGAGAGAGGTAGCAAGGGAGAGGTGTCACAACCACATAAACCAAGGTGCCACTTGCTCCTGCACTTAACACCACATGTTGCCACCCAAGCTGCTCATGCATGGCCTGGTGATACAGTCTAGAATGTGTATTGTGCATATGGGCAACTGCCATGGCCGATACACCCTCTTGGGCGACACACCTTCAAGCCCTAGCCGATACACTAAAGGACAAGGTAGCATATGTGACACATATATGTTATAAAGGTCATATAGAGATGTTACTCCTCAACTATCATCCAAGAAAGGCACCCCAACCTCCATACTCATCCAAGGTGATGAAAAACAGAAGTAAGAAGACTCTAGAGCTGATAAATTGCATATTGACCCTCCATTTTGGGTAATTTGTTATTTACACCAAAACTAGCACCCAAAGCACAAGCATCAACCAACCAAGCTCAAACTTACAACATAGGTCCTCCACAAGGCGCCCCACAATATCATTCTCTTTATGATGATTCTAGAGAACTACAATCATGCTCTACATGTGACATATTTCAATATAACCCCTTAACTTGGGTAAATTGCACTTTGGTCCAAAACAGGCAAATATTGCTCAAACAACATCCAAACGGGACCAAAATTGAAACATGAGCTTGCCACATGATATCAAAACATCTAGAGAGATTAGATTAAGGTTATAAGCACCTTTCATAAGCAAAGAAAAGAGGGTTAGCCCAAAACATGGGCCAGGGTCCTTACAAGTCATAACCCCTTACAAGGATTTCATCCCCGAAATCCCGAGCGGAAAGAAGATGGGTGTTACTTGCGCATCGCATCATACAACTCCGTAAGGCTCCTAATTGTCACAGATCTGTGACCAACATACTTGCTCTTCTCCCAGAGCTAACTAAGGGTTTCCTTGTATAGGTCACAGACTCAACCCTCTGTCTCATCATCCTTTGTCTGGTAACACTCTTAGACACTGGAACATCACATGAAACTCGTATTACTCAGGTATCAGTTCCTTCTATTGATATATCACATTCCTCGTTACATTTCCGCTGTGCTACTATGATTTCACAGGCTCGATACTTAAGCTTCACATAACTTGTAGTCACCATCCTTCTGCCATATACGTTCCAACTGTTCCTTCTCCTTTCACAAAGGATGTCTCTAACTCAAGGGGGATCTTTCTTAGAAGAGGTTATCACAAGATACATACTCTACAAAACACCTGTATGCACATGACAGGGCTCATAAGGCACCTCACTATGCATCGCTTAAGGCTGAACATAAAAAGGAGTTATCGGACAACCAAGGAACCAAGCTTCTTGGTTAAGAACGACCACATCATCCCGATTCAAGCCTGCCATGTCTTCCTGTCAGCTCCCAAAGGTACAACAAGCACCAAAATAGGTGGTAACAAATATGCACTATCTTAGCCGATCTGGATAGGATTCACAAACCTCATTCATCCATCTCCATCTGATGCACATCCTGCCTGGATCTTTCTTTACTCAAGACTTAACGAGGAGTATTCTAAGGAATCAGGCTTATCTTGAAGAACCTTTCCCAAGATGACCTATCCTCAGTTCCTTTCCTTAGTTGCATACCTTCCGATGTCATGTTTATGCAGAACATAAACCCCTAACAGATGATAGCCATACTATAAGCACTTAGCCAGATCATACCAAAGCCAACCTCTCCACCTCAAACAACTTCACACCTTTCCAAGGATATCCATTCCTAGGGTTATAATGATCCTTGACCTGTTACACGGAAAGGGATTCACCTGACTGTCACATCCAAGAAGAGAAAAGGTACTAGAAGGGTATACTTTATCCAACACACTAGGTCATCCAACAAGGTGCTCAACAACAGGCTATCTCTCTCTTGACTAACAAAAAGGGAGAATCTGACAAACACACTATAAGCGTTCAAAGGAGGGTACATCCTATATTGGGTCAAAAGAAGAAGATAAGAGGTAAGAAGAAGACAAAGCAGAAGAGATTAACTCCATCGGCCAACCAGCACACCCTAGTCATCTCACCGTTTCGGGTCAGCTCATTCCACATGATCTAACTGTTTCCTGTTGCCCTCTACTTCCTGGTCAAACCATCCGATCCTCGCTTATTCTTATCAGCATTCCTCAGTGTTGCTGAACGGCTGCTCCGCGGGTCACTTCATAGATCCATACTTCCAAAACAAGCTTCAAGCTTGTGGGTTCAAGGTCAAGGATGATCTATAAGATGGTTCACCACCATACCTTCACTTATCTAAGCATATTGATTCTTAACCTTTTTCCAGAAGGCATGTTCTCATGTTCCCATACAGTTGGCGCTTCTCATATACTAGTTTTCCTTACCTTGGTATCCATCTTTTGAGTCAAAACACATCACTTCCAGTATCACCTTCATATACTACCATCGTCACCGGATCAAAACATGTCAAGAGGATCCTACCATCATCATCTATCACAGATATCTCTATCTTGGAAACTAAAGTCCAAGATCAACTTATACTTTTCGAAGTATCCAACCAAAGATCACTCCAAAAGCATACATATCAAGTGACACCAGGTCCACTTGACTACCACTTCCTCAGAAGGAAGGAACAAACTCCTCCAAACACCCCAACAACACCTATGGTTTCATTTCAAAAGGGAGGATATTATCATTTTCTTTGATCCTTACATGAGCTTTCAACTATTTGTGCATCGTTAAACCTTATTCCCTCTGGTTTTATCATGTTTCTTCTTGGTTTCCTTGCACTCATCATAGGAATCATCAAGACCATTACATGTTGTTACTCTTTTTCTCTTATTGTCATTTCATCATATTCATGATTATATCAGATTTTTGTTTTCTTTTTGTGAAAAAAGATCGTTACTCTTCACATATTCTTTATTGAACGGGGATCATCTCCCTTGTTCTCTTTTTCTTATCATGAATTTGCACTTTATACTTTCTCATTTTTGCTTACATTTATTGGTTGGTCTGAGATTATCTCAGGGTCCATCTTGTTTACTCATCACTTGTTCTTCTCTTTCCTCTAACTTTATCTTTGCTTTTAGGTATTTTCTTCATCTTGTGTGAGTTTTACGCTTTTACTTACCTTGTGATCACAAGTTAATCTGCCTTTTGTCACGTATATATCTTGAGATTATGGTTTTAAGAACTTATCTCATCATATTCTTATATAGATTCAAGTTTCATAGAACCATTACTTCCTCTTTTGATTATCAAGCATCCATGTTTTTAAGAGGTTATGGTGCATTCATTAACTCCCTTTATAATAAGATGAAGGTATTAGCATCATATTCCTGATTTTTTATGCTCTTTAGATTGCTCCATAATGACTACTTGATCAGAGTAATCAAGGGGGAAACAATCTAATGCTCCATACTTACCTTTGTTTTCAATGTTTGAATACCTGGCCAGGGCATCAAGTACTGAGATTAGGTAGTATGCACCATATTTATGTCACAGTACAACCTTAGACATTGTCCTAATCCTAGTCCTAGTGTCCCTGTAGACTCGGTGAACCTAGCGCTCTGATACCAAACACTTGTGGCACCCCATCCACAACAAAACACGATTACATGCTAACCAGTGGATTACCAAAAATCACGAGAAATTAAAACCAATTTACAACAAGCACCACAAGATGAAGCATATAATATTTGAGCCAACACTTTTCTTTCATAACATATTTCCAAGGTGCTACAACATAATTTCCCATTATCTCATTACATTAAATAACTGTTCTACATGCTGATTTACATCAAGATACATAAACTGAAAACCGTATATCGATCGTAATACAAGAAACATTGAAAGGCTTCCCAAGACCTGAGTGTACAAGGACGACACATAGGACTCTACTGCTAGACACTATCTATTCCACCAGGTACGATACCTCTGCATATCATCCGTAGCCACATGATCTTCATCTCGCCAGGCACGTCCACCTAAAAAGGGTTATTAACTAGCGGGGTGAGACACACAGTCCCAACGAGAAACATAACCCTCTACCAACTTATTATGATCACAGATAACTGATATAAGTAGATTATAAGAGCAGTATACTAAGCAGGGCTAATCTTACCACCAATCTTACCAAGATATTTATGAGGCCTATAACCAGATGTTCTTTATGGAACATGATTTACAAGATAAGATTTATAAGAACTCATCGCATGATATAAGGTTCATATAATAAACTGCAGATTATAACTAGAGCACTATACAGATAATGCCTCATCCAATGTTCCATATTTTCCCTAAGCAAGATACTATACAACTTGATTATGAATTATTATGCCCCGAGGAAGTGAGCCGTACCGCTCAATTCCAACCTTCGGTTGTGAAGCCCAAAGTCAGTGCCATACAAGGTCATTGGGAGAGCTGGAATCCATGACCTCACCTCTTCGTGGTCAGTGTACAACAATCAGCAAGCAGGACCGCAATCTTCTGCTTAAGTGGCCTCAGCCACCGGGTCAGTCCCGCAGGCTACCCTATTCATCATGAGCCACAGGCCTATTCACCGTGCTCCTGAACCATGAATGCATTCATGCTCTATCACACTGAGCCATGGGCATGTTTATCATGCTCTATCTCATTGAGTCTACAACCGCAGTTGCATTCCAATCCTCCTATTTTCGGCTAGGAGAAATCCTACATATTCAATAATATGTGCTCTGGGTTAACCCGCAGGAGAACCCGTTTCACCATCACCTAATTACTGACGATGATTGATCTATGGCCATGGCAAACTACATGAGAGATTCATCTGTAATTAGTTAATGCAGTTTAAGTAGATTGTTGGGGCAATCAAGTTGTATTAAGCAACCACAATATAAAGCATGAACAACATTAGATTCATTACATTGATGTTATATTGCTACTGCTATTTCCATTGCCCTCAACAATCATCATATTGCCATGGGATAATAATCCCTCATTCATCATACAGTGCCACTGCCTCTCAAGGTTTCACCATCATACATCATCATGGGATCTAAATCCCTCAAGGTATCATTGTCTCTCAAGGCTTACATCATCTCCATGGGATAGCAATCCCTTATCTCAACATCAGAGGATAACACCTCAACTAGGCACTCAACCTATATTAGATCATCATGCCTTTCTCATCATATTGGGGATATATGTTATCTCATTAACGGGATTATCATTATTCTATGTTATACAAAACACATACATCTCATAGCTCTTACCCATCTATGAAATCATTCAATACACCTACATGGTTAGTTATGCATAAGAGAGAGATAACTGGATTTACTAGACATAGAACATAGATCTCAGGGAACATATTGTGATTATCCTGCTATCAAGAATTTAGATGCACATGATTGGTACAACATCCATGTTTGTATCTACATGAAGTACAAAGTTGTATCTGTAAACAAATTATATTATTGATATCAAACTATGAGAATCCACCATGCCCTGTATCTCATAATCATATCATTATTATCATGATATTAAGATTAAGGTTTAAAGTATTGGAATATCCTTCCATCATTATGAACATATGCAACTTAATGTCATAACTGGTGTATTAATCGATACATACTACTTCTATCACGTCAGGGGTATCCCACCATACCCTGCATCTCAAGTTATTAAGCACATCATCCCTAAGGATTTATCATTTGAGGATCATACACCATGATCCACCATCCAACTTTATCGGAGGTTCATCTATCATTAACCATAGGTAACCACTATACAAGGGTTCACAACCTATCTTGTCATAGCTCATCATAATCAAAGGTGTGAGTTTAAGAAACATGCATAGGGTTATCGGGTTAGGCACAACCCTCACTAAAGGTGTCACCTACCCTTACCAAAAGTAGGTAGTGACCAAACAATCCCTCACTAAAAGTCGGTATCAGCTACACAGCTTAAACATCACAACCCAAGGTGATATCAGACAAGATTCATATCGGATAAGACCCGCAAGCTCCACCTATTCTTGGTATGGGGCAAAGCATGTCGTGCAAAGAAGCTACCAAGGTCATACCGTTCAGACACACCTCAGCCCATCATGGTCAAGGGACCATCTTCTAGGTTGTCGGGCAACTCATGTTTCACTTCATATCGGGTTGGGAAAGCTTGCAACCATGTTGGCCAAGAACCACATAACCTTATAGTAACTAAGGTATCCTTTAGGTCAACCCAACATGGTCAAATCCCTTTTTCCTCGTCCATGATCATTGATATGATGCATACTTTCTAAGCCAAAAGACTTCAAACCCTAGGCTGCATATTTATATAAGGATGAGTATATGGATCTTCATATTTAATGCCATACCATCAAAGCTCTCAACATGTGTCGTCCTAGACACCATATCGCCCAAGCTCAGAGATATAACGACCTATACCTCCCTATGTGTCAGGTAACCAAGCATGTACCAGGCAAAGGCATCATAACTACTCTATTGTCCAAGAACCCTGTCATTAAATTACGGTTAGGGTTTCTATCGGCCACCCTCTTCATCATATCATCCAAGACACCATGTCGTTCAAGGAACTATGTCGTCCAAGACATCATATTGTTTAAGACTCCATGTCGTTCATGGGTAGGGTGACCACTATGGCACCATGCAAGGAAACCTACTTAGGGAGTGTCGTGTAAGCACAAACCTCATGCCCGACACAAAAGTCCTTCTACCACACTCATATCGGTTGTGTAAGTAGCCATGGTATCGCCCACCTAGGGTTTCACCTTTCTAGGCTCAAGACCTATCCATATCGCCCAACAACACTACCATGGTAAAGAGTCATATCTGGCAACAAGATTAACAAAACTTTACCTAACATAACGTCCAAGGCAAACCCTAGATGGGGGGGGTATCGTTCAGGGCACCAAAAAGGTGTATCATGCAAGGGCACAAGAACCATATCAAGTTGGTCATCTTCAACCTCAAGACCATGTCGTGCAAAAAGGGTAGATCATCCATGTCGCCCAGGACAACCCTATCGCCCAAGCTAGGGTTGAAGCTTAATATCATCCAAGACACTAAGGTTAGGGTTTTATGTAGGACAACCACCATCATCTTGGGTAGAGGTGCATATCCGTCATAAGGTCAACAAAGGTTTCACTTAGCATATTACCCAAGACTCAACTCTAGAAGAGGGTATCAGGCAACAAACTCAAGGAGCTACCAAGTAGAGCACATATCGACCAAGGAACCAACCATGTCGTCCAAACCTAACCCAATGGTAGGAAAGAGATATCGGTCACTACATCATATTGCCCAAAATATCTTGGACATAGGCTCACCTTTCAGGTCCAAAGGAGAGAAAGGGGTATTGCCACAAACCCTCAACCGAAGCATAACTTGTTAAACAAGGTACTGTATCGGGCAGAGCATAGTTGTCTCGGGCAAAGCCCTCATATTGGGTAAAGCCCCATATTGGGCTAGTTGTCTTCAACTCTAGCCACCCATTACCATCTAATGCACGGAGAACAAGCTTAGGACAGTAATAAAACGTGGCCATCTCCAATAAAACATATCTCTAGCTCCATATGCATGGCTATCATGAAGAAGGGTACTGATTTAAAGACAAGCATAAATACATGTACATATGGAGAGTGAACATAATAGAGATAGTTAAGAGTTATGTAACCCGCCTTAAGAGGGTCTCCATGAAAGGCACGAATCTCCTTGGTCCAAGTAGAAACACACGTTCCTCTCCAAGAACATCATCCATCCAAAGCTCCAAACATGCCTTCGGCACCATCATCATCACCTCAAGAAACAAAGGAACAAGAAGAAGAAGATACCATGGTTATGCATAGCTCAAGAATAAGAAAGGAGGGGAGATAACCACGGCCATGTCTATTCACATAAAGGGCATATCCATGTCCGAGAGGAGAAGGAGTATATGAAGAAGAAGGCATAAGGAAAGACTAGTCAAGAAGCATGACTCACCAAGGTCGGATCTTGAGCAAGGAGTCTCCATGGCCAAGGTGCTCGTCCTCCCAAGCTCCATGGGAGTTTCCTTAAGCTCCTAAGCTTCCATGCTCATCCCATATAGGTAGGGGAAGGAAGGTGGCCGAAAGGGAGCACTTGGTCAAGGAGGAAGGGAGTTATATACACCAAGGAAGAGAGAGGTGGCAAGGGAGAGGTGTCATAACCACATAAACCAAGGTGCCACTTGCTCTTGTACTTAACGTCACATGTTTCCACCCAAGCTGCTCATGCATGGCCTGGTGATACACTCTAGAATGTGTATCGTGCAGCTGGGCAACTTCCATGGCCGATACACCCTCTTGGGCGACACACCTTCAAGCCCTAGCCGATACACTAAAGGACAAGGTAGCATATGTGACACATATATGTTATAAAGGTCATATAGAGATGTTACTCCTCAACTGTCATCCAAGCAAGGTGCTCCAACCTCCATCCTCATCCTAGGTGATGCAAAACATAAGAAAAAAGACTCTAGAGCTGATAAATTGCATATTGACCCTCCATTTTGGGTAATTTGCAATTTACACCAAAACTAGCACACAAAGCACAAGCATCAACCAACCAAGCTCAAACTTGGAACATAGGTCCTCCACAAGGCACCCCACAACATCATTATCTTTCTGATGATGCTAGAGAACTAAAAGAATGCTCTACATGTGACATATTGTAATATAACCCCTT
This sequence comes from Alisma plantago-aquatica, assembly GCA_963693085.1. Classification (NCBI taxonomy): domain Eukaryota; kingdom Viridiplantae; phylum Streptophyta; class Magnoliopsida; order Alismatales; family Alismataceae; genus Alisma; species Alisma plantago-aquatica. Next base: position 788,223,943 of record OY856414.1, on the reverse strand, counting down.
ACCTTGGATAAATTGCACTTTGGTCCAAAACAAGCAAACATTGCTCAAACAACATCTAAACGGGACCAAACTTGAAACATGAGCTTTCTACATGATATCAAAACATCTAGAGAGATTAGATTAAGGTTCTAAGAACCTTTCATAAGCAAAGCAAAGAGGGTTAGCCCAAAACATGGGTTAGGGTCCTTACATGCACCCCATGAAGCCCTCCTCTCCACTCAATTGCAATGATGCTCACCCGTTCTGATGACACCATCTTGAATTTTTGTTCTGCACCTCCTGAGTTGATAGTGGTGTTGGTGATGACCTCATACCAATTGCACTTCCCTGATCCATCCCTGAAGGCTTTCAGAGGTGTCCCTAGTCTCAAAACCCCTCTCTTTGATGCCCAACTCTCTGATGAACCGAGTTGAAGGTCCTCACTGGAGCTCTATCGGTAATTATCTCCATGGGATGCTGAGAAGTCTGGGTTACCTATACGAGTTTGGCATATGTCCAGGGAGCTTATGGACTAGACAACTTCTCATTGTTCCAGGTAGAATTCTACTTCTAGGTTTTCATCCTTAAACTAAGTAATGGAATTTAAACCAGTGATTTTGATCGCTTTTGGCTCGAGTTTTGGCTTGTCAGCCTCGATGTGGCCTCGTGAGTTCATTGGACATTTTCTCTGGTCACATGGTTGAACATATCTTAGGCTCTGAATCAGGAGTTGAGCTCCATGGCTACTACTTGTGAGACGTTCTTCTGAGAACAATGGGTGGGGTTGATTTATTGGTTCACCTCTAACATCTGTTTTTGGTTTGTTTTCTCACTCAGGGGTAAAGTTGTCGTTTCCACCCTGCTCAGCTTTGTTTTCGCGCTAAGGCGGGTTGCTAAGTTGGCGATGGGACCGGTTGAGTTGGCTAGTGATGATAGGTCCAACTCAGCATGTCCTGCCTCTCACTCTCTCTCTTCCTCTCTCACAAATTTAATTGATGATGTGGCATTTTCTCATTGGTTGATTTTATAAAAATTATATCTTTTGATCTACTTGTCCATAAATTAAGTAAAACTATGTTTTGGAATTTTAAAAAAATGACATTTTTAATAAAATAGTTTGAGAATATGATTTCCATATTTTTTATGGTTGATTTTTGAGAATATAACAAATCATACAAAATCCCTAAAAATTGTAACTTTGTCATATAAACTCCACATTTGACAAATAGATATGTTTTATTGTTAAAAAAATAAGGAATCATCTGGTTAAGGTTTTGTGACCAAAATCTAAGGTTTTCCAAAAATGTCTAAAATTAGGGTTTCTTTATACATATATGAAAATACAAACCCTAATCTATGTGATTAACTTGAAATTAGGTTAAGGTGATCTTGGAATCAACTAAGTTGGTGAAAAGTGTTAACTAGGACTATGAATTGAGGTATGTGCATCTTATCCTTTTTGTTGGGCATATTTGTTATCCAAACCCTAATCTCCCAATGAGGCATGGACTAAAACCTTTATTTCTATTATTGATCTTTTTGGCACGATCCACATTATTTGCTTGGGTTTTGAGCCCCACCTGCAATATTTCTATTATTTTAGCTTGCCATAATATTTCTTTTAGCATGATGATATGTTTGACTTGTTAGCTAATGTAGTAGTACTTATGTACAACCACCCATAGTTTGGGCATGTGTTATTTCACCCTGGGGAATGTGTTTACTCTACCCCATATATAAATATTTTGGAGGTGACTGGGAATGTGTTTACTCTCCTCTCACCTATTGATTGGGGTCCAGTAGGTGCATCAACCCTACTTATTTAATTTAGTATAGCTTAATCATTCATGCATAATTTCTTATTATCTATTATGGCATGATTCTTTTGATATGTGCCTCATAATTTTGACTCTCCTTAATTCTTGGTTATTCATTACCCTTTATTATCCTTTGTTGATATTATCTTATTCTTGTTCCTTATTTGACACATACCTCATTTTCTCATCTTGCTGGGTTCCCAACCACCCCGGCCTAGACAAGGAGTGGAATAAGATCAAGGAAGACCATCTCGAGTTTTGGATAAGGAGTACATGGCTTTCAACATGGACCTAACTCATGAAGTTGATGCTTTGAGAAAAACTTGATATGGTTTAGATTTCCCTCTACTAGATCCTTATGATGTAATATCCATGTAAACCCTATATGGGAGATGATGATGTACATTTGTAAAATTGAATATAGTCATGTTTTATATTCTGCTACTATACTTTGGTCTTTTCTATACCATTATGTAAGATTTGAAAATCTTACACCTATACCAAAATACCTTTTGAGTGTGTTTGGAATGGATGTTTTATTCTTCAAATTTTAGTTGGGAGTGGATCCCCTTCGGGTCCCACTTTTTACAATGACAAACAACACATTTTCTTTGCGATTGGTCCTTGAGAAGAACAAGTTGAATAAGAATAATTTCCATGATTGGTTCATGACGAGAATTATTCTCACACAAGAGCATAATATCTATATCCTAGAAATACTAGAGTGAGATGAACCTGCTCCCAGTGCGCCTAAGGATGACAAAGATTCTTACAAGAAGCACTCTGAGGATGTCATATATGTCAAATGATTGATGTTGTGATCCATTAACTATGAGTTGTAGAGACATCATGAGAATATGGATGTGGTTGATATGGTAACACATCTTAAGAACATGTACCAAGATTAGGTCAGACAAGAGAGATATGTTGTCTTGAAGGTGTTGTTCAAGTGCAACAAGGAAGAAGGAGATCTAGTAGGTCCCCATGTGCTCAAGCTTATTGGGTATGTGGAGAATCTTGTGAGACTGGAATTTCCCTTGGGCCAAGAGTTGGCTAATGATGTGATTCTATAGTCATTGATAGAGTCATATAGTTAAGTTGTCATGAACTAAAACATGAACAATTTTGACAAACCATTGTCAGAATTACTTGGCATGTTGAGAACAGTTGACGCATAAATGAATAAAGACTTGCCCAAGTATGTGATGATGATCAACAGAGCAAAAGGGAAGTCCAAGGGCAAAGGAAAGGCTAAGAAAAGTTCTAAATCTATCCAGAAGCCCAAGTATCCTACACTCAAAGCAAAGGGAGGGGTGAACAAGGGAGGCAATTGTCATCATTGTCCCTAGCCTAGACATTGGAAGAGAAATTGCCCTCTCTATCTGGAGGAACTAAGGAAGAAGGAGGGGAATGAGATCTCCACTTTAGGTATATATGTTATTGAGATAAATCTATGTACTTATTCATCTTGGGTACTAGATATCAAATGTAGATCTAACATATGTTTGAATGTGCATGATTTGAAAAGAAGTTAGCCTTTATGAAAGAGAGAGGTTGAATTGTGAGTCACAAATGGAGCAAGAGTTGTTGCCACTGCAGTTGGAACCTATAATTTATCTCTGCCCACATGACTTGAATAGAGTTAATGAACTACTATTATGTACCTTACATAAATAGAAACATCATTTCTTTATCTTGTATGGACAAGGATTGATATGAATTTCATAAACTCCGTAGGTCGAAGGAGTTGTGTAACACTAAATTGGTGTTCACTGGTCAATGTTCTATTGCAAAAGATAAGATATTTTATGACATCCCAAATGTCTTATTGTCTTTATTTGTTGGATCTAAAGACAAATGCTTATAACATATAGACTAAAATATTAAAAATAAATAGCTCAAACAAAACATATCTTTGGCATTGTCGTCTAGGGCACATAAATGAGAATCACATATCTAGACACCATAAATATGGTTATCTAGATTCTTTTTATTTTGAATCAATAGAGATATGTGAGTCTTGTTTGTTGGGCAGGATGACAAAGACACCCTTCATTGGAAACAATGAGAGGGCTAGTGATTTATTATGACTCATGCATACTGATGTATGTGGCCCTTTCATACCAAATGCTAGAGGTGATTATCAATATTTCATTACCTATACTGATGACTTCAGTAGGTATGGTATATTTACCTGATGAAACATAAGTCAGAAACCATTGAAAAATTCAAGGATTTCATGAATGAAGTACATAACCAACTTGGAAAAAGTATTAAGGCATTTCCTTCTAATAGAGGTGGATAATACTGAAGCTAAGAGTTTGAGGACCTTCTAAGAGACCATGGTATTGTATCATAATGGACTCCACCCGGAACACCTCAGCATAATGGTGTGTCAGAAAGAAGGAATCACACATTGCTAGGTATTGTGTGATCAATGAAGAGTTTATCTGATCTTCCGACTTCCTTATGGGATTATGCTCTAGAAACCATTCTATTTACACTAAACAATGTACTATCTAAATCGGTTCAAAAGACACCATATGAGATAGGTATGGGAAGTGTCCCAATGTGTCTTTAACGAAGATTTGGGGTTGTGAAGCTTATGTGAGAAAGTAGTTTCACACAAAGCTTGGACCCAAATCAAACAAATGTTATTTTTTTGGATATACTAAAGAAACCAAATGATATGAATTTTTGTTCCCTATCCAAGAACAAAGTGTTTGTTGCTAGGGATGATGTATTCCTAGAAAAGGAACTTATTTCCAAATGAATTAGTGGGAGGAAAGTAGAACTCAAAGAAGTTTGAGACCAACAAGAAAGCATTGCACCTTTAGAGGTACCATAGGAACATAGAGGGTCACAAACTATTGTGGAATCTCAAATTCCTCATGTAATATAGGAATCTTGCAGATCTAGTAGGACGCGCCTTGAGCCAGGCATATATGGTTATTGTAAGGACCCGTTCCTAAATTACTTTAATTCCTAGTTAGATATTACTAACCATTAATAGTTATTGATTTAATTTTCTTCTAATCAGGTCAAATATTAATAAAAAACATAAAACTTTTTTTAGATTAATGTTATGAATGATTAGGTTAGTAGGGTTATAAATTTAAAACCCTAGTTGCATGAAATCATCAATAGAGAATGTGATGATGAATTTGGTGTTAAGTATAATAGTCTAGTAAAAGATTTTTATTATTTTGTGTGTGACTCATATTACATTCAATTTTGTATATTTATTGTATAACTCAATTATGCATGTTAATGAAAAATTTCAGAATTTTTGGAGTTTCTTGGACCTGTTGATCGGTCGAGTTTCCCCAGGAAAAACTCAGCCGATCATGCTATATAGGCTTAAGTATAGTAGTCTAGTATTTGATTTTTTTTAGTTTATTGGATTATTCAATTAATCTCAAATTTTAACTGAAGGTTTAAAACTCAGTTTGCAATAACATATTAATTTTCAAAATTTTTGGAAGAAGTTTTGTATCACAACAGAACCTTGATCGGTTGAGTTCTGAGAGAGACAAACTCGACCGACCAAATTTTTTTGGAAAAATAAAAAAGACTGAAATTTTTTTATAATTAATTATTCCAAGCACCTTAATGAGTATATAGGACTCTATTACAACCCAAGAACCTCTCATTTCCATTCCACACTTCATAGCTTCATTATTTTTGAGAGAGGAGGGGTTTTTAGGGTTTGGAGAATCTGAAGTGGAAATTTCAGACTTCTGGGTTTTCTCTTTCCAAGGTTGGTAAATTCTGTATAGATCATTAATCTTTACTAGGTTTATTTAGTTTTATTCTCTGGTATGTATAGAACTCATCACTTCCCTGATTTGGATAAAAATATTTCCAAATTAATCTCTTCTTTCATTCTTTCTTCTTCAATTCTTCTTCTTCTAGATTCTTGAGTGAAGAAGAGCAGGAAGATTCTATTTTCTTGAAGCAAGGACTTGATTCAAGAATTAGCAGCAGTAGATGGGCTATGAATTTCAGGTGTTTCACACCTGAGGTGAGTGGTGTAGGTTCATTTGAAAACTATTAGTGAACTATAATCCTAAATCTCCTCATTAAATTACAATTGGTGGAAATTGAGAACTGCAATAATGCATAGGTCTGTTTGCTTATTTGACCTTGGATATGATTCTTGTATTGATCCTTGTAAATGAATCAAGTGGATGTTATATTATCTTGATCATGAGTAATGTAAATTTAATTGAATTCAGATTGCATATTCTTATTACATATACATTGCAAATACCACATATTGTTTAAATATGGAGTGTTGTCTATGATATGTGAATTTTTGAGTTGTGATTGTTTCATGCAAATTTATATGATGGAAAAATGATATGTAGGGTATATGTAATCTGAATTGAAACATATATATATCTGAAACCCTAATCCATATATCCTAGGATTAGAATGCAAAGTCACATATGCGCCATATAATAAACCCTATTTTCCTTAAAGTGAGTAAATGCACTTAATATCCATTATAACCTAATTTCAGAGTGTGATTCTAGACCTTGAAGGCTAGGTCACCAGAATTTAGAAAATATTTCAAGATGAGATGCTAACCTAAATTCTCTGTTGCTGAGTGAATGAAATGCATTGTATTTGAAACACTGTTATGGAAATTGTGATCTTGATGTGAAAGGGATCAGTAGGGATAGCTTTGTTTAGTATCTCATACGTGATGCCCTAGCTTTGACATTTATGTCGTTAAACCTATCTCATGTACTTGAGATGAGGTCTGTAAGGTAGAGAGGTTTTATGCTCTTACCTAGCCAGTGTTTGACAACTCTGAGGCAGACCAAAGTCTGTTGTTTATCTTAGGGTTTTTGGTTAACCCTAAGATGTGGATAGTGAGTATTTGACACAAGAACCTGGCGTGGTGACTTTTACTTGATTAGGCACAAATCAAGTAATTTTAGGGCAAACCTAACAATGAATCTTGACAAGCCAAGAACAAGATTTGATTATCAATATCCGATTACATGTTAGTTCTATTTGTTATTTCATGTTCATCTTATGAAGTTTATATCTGTCATTATCTGCATGATATTTAGAATTGTTTGATTAAATCTGAAATATACTTGTCTCTGATAAAAAAGATTAGTTTAATGCTAGTTTTGTCTTGAACCTATTCCACTCACTCAGTGTGTTGATAAGTGGTGGTTCGAATTTTTGCAGGTACTGATTCAACTTCAATTCATCCAGGAGCTTCTCATCCGTAGTCATCTTTTCTTCACCATCTGAGGTGGAGAATTGTCTTCTTGTTGTAGGTTATATGTATAGGTTGTCCATGTACTAGGGAGTTATAGGATGGTATGCGTGCTTGTAGTGATGTACTTTACCTTGATCTAGGTTGTTTATGTGAATGTAATAGTGTAACTTTCTACTTCATGTTGTATTAGAGTTTTATTTTGAATAATGCTTACATTTCGGGCTTGCATATATATGATCTGTTGAAAATGAATAGTATTTAGTTGCTTGTGCTAGATCTGGAATTAAATGGAAAAGGTTATTTGTGTTTTTCATATAATAGAATGCCTTAATTCTAGGTTTTAATTATTAATTTGAGATTTAGTGTGGTTAGTATGGATAGCATCATGGGGTCTCAGAGGTGGGGTCCCACAAATTGTGGTATCAGAGCCTAGGTTTTTGTTAGTGCCTATGTACATGGACATTAGATGATTCTATGAGTCTTATTGAATCCTTCAAATTATCTAATGATATATGGCATGCTCTCTTTTCTTTCAGATCATGGCTGGTAGAGGTGAAGAACAGGCAGAGAGTCGCTATGTGGCACCTCCATTAGGTGGTGCTAGGGATGAACTAGGGCAGGAAGATCCTATTGAAGTAATTGATCAACACCATGCAATGACTACCTTATCTACCACTGATCCTCTCTATGCTATGGCACAAAGACTAGTGTCAGTGATGGCTCATGCAGCAACAGGGGTAGTCCCTCCATCGCCTCCTAGTGTTCCTGATCCATTGTGTGATATTAGTAGGTCTTATGAGAGGCTGAGAAAGATGGGTGCCTATGACTTCTATGGCACAACTGATCCTGCAGAAGCAGATGCTTGGCTGTATGAAACTGAAAAGGTATTTAAAATAACTCATGTATCTGATGTAGAGAGGGTGAACCATGCTACTTATCTCCTAAAAGGTAGTGCAAGTAACTAGTGGAGCATGGAAGAGACACACCTGGCTGAATAGAGTCTGACATGGGCTGAATTTAGAAAGAGGCTTGCATCCCGCTATTATCCTTCCACATACATACATGACAAGATTCGTCAGTTTGAGACTCTGAGGTAGAGACTGATGACAGTGACTGAATACGAAATTCTATTTCTTGATTTGCTTAGGTTTTGTCTGCAGCTATGTGTCACAGATGAGGACAAGATTAGGCATTTTGAACAAGGTTTGAACTATCTACAGGAGAGGATAGCTGTGATAGAATCCAGGTCATATTTTAATGCCTTTGTTGATGCAGTCAGGCGTGTGGAGCATGTCATTCAAAAGAGGTGGGAGTTTGAGACCCACAAGAGGACAGGTGGTGAATTGAGTAGGCCAGGACCTAGTTCACATTCGAGGATGACTAGGCCGCCTACATATCCTTCTAGGAATCTAGACACGCCAGCTAGTGCACCACCACAAATTCCATATGTCAGGGGTACTACTACTTTTGTAGCTAGGGGACCAGCACCATAGAGGACACTGAGTACATGAACTGTGACAGGACCTCATAGGAAGAGTTTTCACTCAACACCACCACAATGTACATACTGCAATAGGTTTCATAAAGGTCCATGTTGGGGCCCTAATTTCAAGGGTTGTTTAGTATGTGGTCAGGAAGGACATTCTGTTAAGGATTGTCCATAGAGAATTCAGAAACAATCAATGACTAGAGTACAGAGATCAGTGTCACCACAAAGCTCAGGTAGAGGGTACGCATCACAGGCATGTTCCAGTACTCAGGGAGCCACAATACATCAGAGTAGAGGATAAGGTTGAGGTAGGAAGCAGGCGACAACCTGTGCTTATGCTTTGACTCAGCAGGAGGGAGTTGTTTCTCCACATGTTGTGACATGTCAGATTTTTTTAGTTACATCCCTCTTATACCTATTATAGTGTTGATTGACCCTGGTGCTACACATTCTTTTGTGACTCGGGATGTCATAGCTAGAGGTCAGCTTTCTGTTGAGGAGCAACCTTATGATTTCTTGTTGGAGATACCTACTGTACATCCTACAGTTGTGATAGAGGTTTGTCCAGGATGTGTTCTAAGTTTTAATGGACAATGCATACAAGTGGACTTATTACCACTTGAAGTGCATAGCTTTGATATTATTCTAGGCATGAATTGCTTAGAGAAGTATCGAGTGAAGCTAGATTTCTTTACCAAGGAAGCTATCTTCTCTAATGGAGATATTTCTTGGATCTTTCAAGGCGACATGAAAGTACTATCTACATGTTTGATATCTTCTATAGCTACTGAGAAAATGATGAGGAAGGGATGCACATGTTATCTTGCACATGTAATGGATACTAGGGTTGAGAACCCTATCTTATCTGATGTACCCATAGTAAAAGAGTACAATGATGTTTTTCCTGATGAACTACCATGATTACCTCCAGTTAGAGAGATTGATTTTGAGATCAATCTAACTCCAAGCACTCAACCTATTGCACAAGCACCATATTGCATGGCTCCAGCTGAATCAAGAGAGCTAAAGAAGCAATTGCAAGAACTGCTTGATAAGGGTTTTATTCGACCGAGCACATCGCCATGGGGAGCACCAGTGCTTTTTGTAAAGAAAAAGGATGACACAATGCGTTTGTTTATTGATTATAGGCAAATCAAAAAATTCACTATCAAGAATAAATATCCTTTGCCTAGGATCGATGACCTATTTAATCAATTAAGAGGGGCAACAATGTTTTCTAAGATTGATTTGCGATCAGGTTATCATAAACTCAGGATCAAGGTTGAAGATGTCCCTAAGACAACTTTTAGGACTAGATATGGACACTATGAGTTTTTGGTTATGTCGTTTGGACTAACCAATGCACCGACATCTTTTATGGATTTGATGAATAGAGTATTTCATTAGTACCTTGATCAGTTCATTGTTGTTTTCATTGATGATATCTTAATACATTCTATAAACAAGGAGCATCATGAGGATCATTTATGGTTGGCTTTGCATTTACTAAGAAAAAATAAGCTATATGCTAAGTTTTGTAAATGTGAGTTCTGGCTATCTGAGGTGGCATTTCTAGGCCGTTTGATTTCCTCTAAAAGGATTTGTGTAGATCCTAAAAAGGTAGAATCTGTAATCCAGTGGGAACAGCCCAAGACAACCACTGAAGTGAGAAGTTTTCTTGGTTTAGCAGGATATTACAGAAGGTTTATACAAGACTTCAACATTATTATCATGCCTTTGACTCATTTGACGAGGAAAGAAGTCCAATTCATATGTACAAATCAGTGTGAGCATAGCTTTCAACAATTGAAGAAGCTATTGTCATCTGCACCAGTCCTAACTCTTCCTGAGATAGGGAAAGCTTATGTTGTGTATTGTGATGCTTCTAAGAAGGGTTTAGGTTGTGTTCTTATGCAGGATGGCAAGGTTGTAGCATATGCTTCTAGATAGTTGAAGAAGAATGAAGAAAACTACCCTACGCATGACCTCGAACTTGCTGCAGTAGTCTTAGCAGTGAAGACATGGCGACCTTATCTATATGGGGAGCCTTGCCAAGTATATACTGATCATAAGAGCTTGAAATACATCTTCACACAGAAAGATCTAAATATGAGGAAGCGTATATGGCTTGAATTGATTAAAGACTATGATTGCACCATTGATTACCATCCTGGAAAGGAAAATGTGGTGGCAGATGCATTGAGCAGAAAGTCATCATCTTTTATTCCTTCTATAGAGATGAATTCTATGGCTTGCATTAGAAGGGACATGCTTTTGTCTTTGAGGGAGATGAATGTGAATATGGATATGACATCTTCTGGTGGTCTTCTAGCACAACTCCAGATAAAACTTGTGTTGGGGAAACAGATTAAACAAATGCAAGGCACCAATCCTTATATTCAGACTTTAGTGAAAGAGATGCAAGAAGGGAAGAGAGAAGGCTTCCACTTCACTAATAACGATCTTTTATGTTTTCAGGGAAGGTTATGTGTCCCGGATCAGGCAGAGTTGATAAATATTATGCTTGGGGAAGCACATTCATCTATGTATGCAATGCATCCAGGTAGTTCTAAAATGTATAAAAATCTCAAACAATTGTATTGGTGGCCTGGAATGAAGAAAGTGTTGGTATGTATGCCCTGAGAGCCAATCATGGGATGATTGGTGGGATACATTAAGATTGATTTGATAAACATCAAAGGCAAGCTTCCAATTCATTCTGGTTCAGTCATATGAGATAGTGATAGAACAGATTGAATGTCTAAAGAATGACAAAACTCAATGACGTATGCTTTCAGGTTAAGGACCTGAACGATGAGATCATACGGATTCTAAGAGTTTGTACATTCTTGTTATGTCCCTAGTCGGATGTCATTGTGGAAGGTAGATAGACAGCAATGACACACAAGACTAGATTGTGGTGTTGGTTGATGACAGAATCTCATTAGTCATGATATAGAGATATCAAACCAAACACATAGGTACTTGTTAGAGAACAAGGTACCGGACAGACCCATCGTGAGTTTGACACATGGAACCATGAGATGGTAGTCACAGTCAGTACTCATAGTGATGGTGGTGAGTGTGATTCTTAGACCTGAAATCACTGCACTCAACATGTCGTTGGGCACACTTTGACATTATCAAATGCAGTCCTGAAACATGGGTTGTTATAAAGGTGATGATTCGGTGGCTTTGACACATGGGGCTTTTGAGGGGTGAGTGATAGATATGGGATTTGTCCCTCCTAAGGGAGTTTGATATCCATGGCCACTTGATGAGTAGGATTGAGAAAGGCGTGCATGCATGTGTGAATCAGTATGTGATATTGATGTCATACATATCTCTTCTAGTCTACTCTGAGATCAAGAAAGTGAATGAACGTTGACAGGATGACTGTTCCATGCCTCGAGTTCATTCGGGATATCAGTGACAAAGGAATTATACATCCGCTGTAACACCATTCACGGATTGTAGGATGAAAGTTGTTCTCCAACTTTCTACTTTCACTTGGGTAGCACTGATGTGTGACTAGGCACCACTCTTTGCTTGTGAAGTCATAAGTGTTATGGACTTTCACTGCCAACGTGAAATGGACCTGCAGGGTCACACACATAGGATTTAACCTGGAAGAGGAGTTTTGTCCACAAAACAATGTTTAGATTGATTACTAAAGGAGTTTAGTAGTTCAATTAAACACTCAATCAGTCGATAGCTCGATATCGTATGGTTCAAAGTGTTGGACGCATTGATTGGAGTATCAGATTGATTGAAATCGCAATTGACTGATTTTGCCCAACCTGTGCTCCCAACCGATCGGTTCATGTGATGAACCGGTCGGCTGAGGTTGCTGAACCGGTCGGCTGGAGTGTCCAGGCCGATCGGCTCATGCCCAGGTTGAGACAACCGGTTCAAGAGTTGAACCGATCGGCTCAACTGGTGCAACCGACCAGTTGGGAAAGTCATGTCGGCAAGAATTTTCCTTTCGTTTCAAATTGCCCAATTTGATTGGGAATATAATTGGTATTCGATACCAATTGGGAAAGAAACAAGGAAAGTCTTTTTGAGCCGGATTAGGACCATGAACCGGTCGGTTCAGGGCACCAACCGATCGGTTGGAGTGCCCCAAACGATCGGCTCAGGTCCAACCGATCGGCTCAATGGCCGAACCGATCGGTTCAGTTGTGAACCGATCATTTCAAGTTGCGAGATGGTTGCTTTTGGTGGAAAATCCCGAACCCTTCTACTCCTACTTTAGTCCCGCATTTCCCGGGATGGAGAACCCTGTCCCATGACTCTCCTATATATATAGGGGTATTGGGGGCTTCTCACAGTACAGCTCAGTGCAACCAGTTGCTCTGCAAGTTGTCGTTCTCTCTGGTTTTGGTAACCGTGAGAGAGCCCGAGCAAGTGCTTCCCGCAAAAGGGAGGTGCAGCAAGGGAAGGACAACTGCAGTTGCAACAGGAGGCAGGAGAGCGTGTTGGCGACTAGTACGTCAACAGGAGGGTGAAACTCCTTCCACTTCCTTGTGGGACAAGGAGAGTGGAGTTCCAGGTGGTCCGTGTGGACTACTACAGAGGTGGGAGGACACTGCCTCTTAGGAGGACAACTGTCATCCGACAGTCCGGTTCGAGTAGGAGTTGCCAGTCCCGGTGCGACCAGGAGCTGCACAGACACCATCAAAGTCTGGAGTTGAAGACCGCGCATTGCGCGAGGTATTGTCGCCGAGCAAGCCTCGAGACAAGGTATGATTCCGCAAACCATCCTTCCTATTATATAGACATTGACGCATTTCCTCGGTATGGGTTGGGGAGAAAATTTTTGTTTCCGCTGCCTTCTCTGTCTCCCCTAAAACCCAACAGTGGTATCAGAGCCACGTCAACTGCTCTATGTTTTAGGAATATCAATATGATCAATTTTGGTTTGTCGCCTTTATTTATTGCATGCGATGCGAATAATATCGGCTTTATGCATGTCCAATCCTAAATCCACAAATCCCTAATTACATATATGATATGTATTATTAATGCACTCGATACGCGTCGCCCTTAAACGAGTTTTGTGGTGGATGTGTGTAGCGTGATTATGGCCTATAAACCCCTATCTGTGATTGGTTGTGTGTGGTTGCTTGCATCTCGGTCTACGCACCGATCTTCCCTCTCTTATTCCTGATGTAACTCGAAATAATTCGAGATTATTTCCTACCTTTGCTCCCCCCGAATGTAACTCGGGGTTTCTTCTTTAAAGCAATGTAATAAATAGAATAGGATTTTATTTCCTGTTATGCCAAAGACCGGCGGACATCAAGACGACAGCTGAAATGATCGGTTCAAGGCGTGAACCGATCGGTTGACATTCCAGACGATCAGTTCAAGGAGTGAACCGATCAGTTGATGACTGGTTCGAGGAGCGAGATGAGCGGGTGGCAGACATGACGAGATGCACGACGACCAGGCGAACCGATCAGTTGGAGGAGCCAACCGATCGGCTGGTGGCACCCAGACGACCGGCTGGAGAGTACAGATCGTTCATGTGATGAGTTGATCTACTCGAATGGCAATGCACAGAGTTCATCTTGTACAGGTTGCATGTGATGTAGACCTAGATGACCGTGATTCCTCTTGGCTCGAGGAATCACATTAGGATGGCCATAATCATCGCTTTTTATCGTTTGTGCATGTTTTTTGTGGGATATAGCATGTATATGATACATACTATGTATTGTGGTGATTGGATATGTATATGTATATAAAACCAAATCCCTCATTAAAATATTAAGTTTTAGATGCCTTCCAAATGCGACACACGTGAAAAGCTTGATCGACCAAGTGTGGGCACGCCCAAGCGTGGTGCACCGTCTATCTCGTGGAAGCGTGAAGGATGAATGTGTGGGTCTGCCCAAGCGGGGTGCATATTCATCGTGTTCGCTTTGGGTCGGACTTAACAAGGTGACCTAGATAGGATCTAGCGCCTTGAAGCATGGAGATGATCATTGCAAGGAGTTGTATATGACATCTTATCAAGAGTTGCATATGATGCAATTGGCAAAAGTTGCCTACCTGAGAGATCTATGTTGTGGGTGACAGCCCAAGCTGGTCCATGACTTAGAGGATTTCAGGATCTTGCCCACTAGAAGGTTGTACGCTGCAATCTTCCAAATTGATGGTGAGGGCTATCAATTTGAAGTAAAATAGTGGGAGCGATAATTAATTAAAGGCCTAATTATATCGTCAAACTTTCAAATCAATCAAATAAGTCAAAAATGAGTTTTGGACTAAAATTGCATATTTTCCTTTTTGTAGTTCAAATGGCAACAAACAACAACAACTTTTCTTTGCGATCGGTCCTTGACAAGGACAAGCTAAATGGGACAAACTTCCACGACTGGTATCGGACATTGAGAATTGTTCTCACTCAAGAGCATAAGCTCTATGTCCTGGATACTCCAATTCCAGAGGAACCCGCTCCTAATGCACCAAGGACAGAAAGGGATGCTTACAAGAAGCATTCTGATGATGCCATTGATGCAAAGTGCTTGATGCTATGTTCAATGAACCATGAGTTGCAAAGGCAACATGAGAACATGGGCGTCATAGAGATGATTCTGCATCTCAGGAACATGTATGAAGATTAGGCACGGCAAGAGAGGTACAATGTTTCTAGGGCGTTGGTCAAGTGCGTCATGACAGATGGAGATCCAGTTGGTCCTCACACACTCAAGATGATTGGGTATGTGGAGAACCTGCAGAGACTGGGATTTCCACTGAGCTAAGAGTTGGCTACTGACGTGATACTGCAATCGTTGCCAGAATCTTACAGTCAGTTTGTGATGAACTACAACATGAACAACTTTGATAGGCCACTGTCAGAGTTGTTGGGCATGTTGAGGACAGCCGAGTTACAGATGAAGAAGGACAAGCCTAAGTCCGTGATGGTGATCACGAGCAAGAAAGGCAAGTCCAAGCGCAAGGGCAAGGGCAAAGCTAAGAAAGGTTCTGAAGCTAGCCAGGAGTCCAAGCCATCTTCAGCTCTCAAGGCCAAGGGAGGCGTGACCAAGAAAGGAAATTGCCACCATTGTCAAAAGCCAGGACATTGGAAAAGGAATTGTCCTCTCTACCTGGAAGAACAAAAGAAGAAGGAGGCGACTGAAGCCTCTACTTGAAGGTGTCATGTAAATAAACTTGTAACACTTTTTGAGGTATATGATACCAAGATGTAAAGTGTAAAACATTCTTATTTGGGGCAAGTGTTGCCTTCATAGATAGGAGTACTTTAGTTTATTTTCAGCATACAAGGCATGTAATACAGTTATGAATTGATATTTCATATTTGCCAATAGATAGAAACACTTTATTTTTGCATATTGTATGACAATGATGGCAATTAATAAAGAGATGTTTCAAAAGATGTGATCTTTGTGGCAATGCCTTATTTATCTTATGGTATTTGATATGCATGAGATAAAATGATACCTAAAAGTTATAGATAACTCAAACAATTTAATTAGCATCAATCATGAGAAATTCATTTCTAGTTTCCATGTGATGAATAAAACTAGACTCTTTTTGGTTAGAGAACCAGTAAGGGACATGAATATCTTGGACATGATTAATCAATCTTCACTAATGTAATGGGAGAGTGATTATCCTATTAGGTATAATACATGTGATGTATTTACATACCTATTGGAACAAATGCTAATACTTCAAATGGTGTTTAGAGAAATACCAATATAAATGTCTTGAAGTGTTCAAGATTATCATAAATGAAGTACAAATTTGGTAAAGTACTAATTCTTGATGAGATCAATGAATAAAATACTTGGACCAAATGTTTGAGATCCTTATGAGTGATTATGATAGTGTATCATAGTGAACTCATGATTAAGGCATGGTGATGTCTGAATCAAGAAGGAATCATACTCTAAGGAGTTAGAGAATGATTATCAAATAACTGAATTCTTATTAATAAATGAATACCCCACACTAATAAAAGAAATTAAGAATCACAAGGGTTGTGAGTTCTTATATCTTTAACAGATACACCTCAATTATCTGTTCATATGATGAGTCAACTATCAAGATGAATATGAGGAACCGAATCTTGAGTTATGGTTTAAGACCATTACATCCTAAATGACTTCCATGTGAACCATAAGGTATGACCTTGATGGTAGCACTCATTGGATCATATCCATAAGTGCAGATGAGTCTTAAGTGTTAAGACACATGGATAACATTTTGAGAAGAATGATGCTTGTTGATTGCAACTTAATGGCTAAGACATTTGGCATATGGATACTAAAACCACATTCCTATGAGGAATAAAACCAGGGTGTGTACGTGACACAGCCTATAAGGTTTATGAATCCACTAATGCAAATGGAGTCTATAAGTTACAATGGACTAATCAATGTGATTGATTGAGTACAAGCAACTCAAAATTGGATCTTGATTTTGATGATATAGTCAAAGGGTTTGACTGATATGTCAAAGATAAAGAAGGGATCTGTGATTTAGTGGGAGCGTATTCACATTCCACATATTGATGTGAAATGGAAATGTTCTAGATTGGAAATCCGAATGTGGAAATTATCTTTAAGGAAGATAGAGATGTTTCCTATGTGATAGGAATAGAGATCTATAGAGATATTTCTCGAAAAACCTCTTGACCTGAAAAGAGAGAGCATACATTGGCAATCTGTACTGAAGTGTTCAGTATGCACAGATTCAGTGGGAGAAAACGTGTCCATGCTACATTGAGTTAGTATCCCAAGGCCAAGTGTCCAATTCTTATAAAGAATGTGAACACTAAGAATAGATATGGATCTATCATGTATGTAATCATCCCATTATCTTGCATGTATGACATGGCAAGAATAAAATGCATTCATCATCTTGTATGTAGGACATGGCAATATGATGTGCTCATCCTGATAACTCGTATGTAGGACATGACGAGTGAATGTCTGTCTATCTCCAGTAAGGGTTACTGGAATACCATGAGAACTTGATAAGTGCTTGTGAAGTGCTAGTTCTATGGAGATAAGGAAGAGTTCGATGTAAAGAGTTACATTGATGCAAACTTCCGGAAAAGACAGAAAATTAAATCGCAAAATATACATAAGATGTATAAAAGTAAATGTTTGTTGATAATTGGAAGTGTTCCAATATAACCATTTAAAAGGAAATATCGAGTATCTATGTGTTAGAGAACATCAGTGGATACTATATGGATCTAAAAGTTCATGAGATGAACTTATATTCCACTCATTGATGACAAGTCTGGAATCCTTGATCATGCAATGTGGCTAAAGGTTAGCAATGGAATACTAGATCGCATATTACGACAACTCCATCTCATACGTATGATGTACAATGAAGAGATGTGAGACATGCAATTTGTACATACTTTGGCAAGGTGTTGTCATTACTCACTATGTTGGCACTAGAGCATAGTAACATGTGGGACATGTTTGAAGATCACTATGAATATGATTCAAGGGTGATTGGCTCGCAGTGCAAGTGGGAGTCTGTTGGTATGTATGCCCTGAGAGCCAATCATGGGATGATTGGTGGGATACATTAAGATTGATTTGATAAACATCAAAGGCAAGCTTCCAATTCATTATGGTTTAGTCATATGAGATAGTGATAGAACAGATTGAATGTCTAAAGAATGACAAAACTCAATGACGTATGGTTTCAGGTTAAGGACCTGAACGATGAGATCATACAGATGCTAAGAGTTTGTACATTCTTGTTATGTCCCTAGTCGGATGTCATTGTGGAAGGTAGATAGACAGCAATGACACACAAGACTAGATTGTGGTGTTGGTTGATGACAGAATCTCATTAGTCATGATATAGAGATATCAAACCAAACACATAGGTACTTGTTAGAGAACAAGGTACCGGACATACCCACCGTGAGTTTGACACATGGAACCATGAGATGGTAGTCACAGTCAGTACTCACAGTGATGGTGGTGAGTGTGATTCTTAGACCTGAAATCACTGCACTCAACACATGTCGTTGGGTACACTTTGACATCATCAAACGCAGTCCTGAAACATGGGTTGTTATAAAGGTGATGATTGGGTGGCTTTGACACATGGGGCTTTTGAGGGGTGAGTGATAGATATGGGATTTATCCCTCCTAAGGGAGTTTGATATCCATGGACACTTGATGAGTAGGATTGAGAAAGGCGTGCACACATATGTGAATCAGTATGTGATACTGATGTCATACATATCTCTTCCAGTCTACTCTGAGATCAAGAAAGTGAATGAACGTTGACAGGATGACTGTTCCATGCCTCGAGTTCATTCGGGATATCAGTGACAAAGGAATTATACATTCGCTGTAACACCATTCACGGATTGTAGGATGAAAGTTGTTCTCCAACTTTCTACTTTCACTTGGGTAGCACTGATGTGTGACTAGGCACCGCTCTTTGCTTGTGAAGTCATAAGTGTTATGGACTTTCACTGCCAACGTGAAATGGACCTGCAGGGTCACACACATAGGATTTAACCTGGAAGAGGAGTTTTGTCCACAAAACAATGTTTAGATTGATTACTAAAGGAGTTTAGTAGTTCAATTAAACACTCAATCAGTCGATAGCTCGATATCGTATGGTTCAAAGTGTTGGACGCATTGATTGGAGTATCGGATTGATTGAAATCGCAATTGACTGATTTTGCCCAACCTGTGCTCCCAACCGATCGGTTCATGTGATGAACCGGTTGGCTGAGGTTGCTGAACCGGTCGGCTGGAGTGTCCAGGCCGATCGGCTCATGCCCAGGTTGAGACGACCGGTTCAAGAGTTGAACCGATCGGCTCAACTGGTGCAACCGACCAGTTGGGAAAGTCATGTCGGCAAGAATTTTCCTTTCGTTTCAAATTGCCCAATTTGATTGGGAATATAATTGGTATTCGATACCAATTGGGAAAGAAACAAGGAAAGTCTTTTTTAGCCGGATTAGGACCATGAACCGGTCGGTTCAGGGCACCAACCGATCGGTTGGAGTGCCCCAAACGATCGGCTCAGGTCCAACCGATCGGCTCAATGGCCGAACCGATCGGTTCAGTTGTGAACCGATCATTTCAAGTTGCGAGATGGTTGCTTTTGGTGGAAAATCCCGAACCCTTCTACTCCTGCTTTAGTCCCGCATTTCCCGGGATGGAGAACCCTGTCCCATGACTCTCCTATATATAGGGGTATTGGGGGCTTCTCACAGTATAGCTCAGTGCAACCAGTTGCTCTGCAAGTTGTCATTCTCTATGGTTTTGGTAACCGTGAGAGAGCCCGAGCAAGTGCTTCCCGCAAAAGGGAGGTGCAGCAAGGGAAGGACAACTGTAGTTGCAACAGGAGGCAGGAGAGCGTGTTGGCGACTAGTACGTCAACAGGAGGGTGCGACTCCTTCCACTTCCTTGTGGGACAAGGAGAGTGGAGTTCCAGGTGGTCCGTGTGGACTACTACATAGGTGGGAGGACACTGCCGCTTAGGAGGACAACTGTCATCCGACAGTCCGGTTCGAGTAGGAGTTGTTAGTCCCGGTGCGACCAGGAGCTGCACAGACACTGTCGAAGTCTGGAGTTGAAGACCGCGCATTGCGTGAGGTATTGTCGCCGAGCAAGCCTCGGGACAAGGTATGATTCCGCAAACCATCCTTTCCTATTATATAGACGTTGACGCGTTTCCTCGGTATGGGTTGGGGAGAAAATTTTTGTTTCCGCTGCCTTCTCTGTCTCCCCTAAAACCCAACAGAAAGATGTAGCTGATTTTGTTGCAAAATGTGGTATATGTCAGTAAGTAAAGGCAGAACATCAAAGACCCGATGGATATTTGCAGCCTTTGCCTATACCAGAGTGGAAATGGGATCACGTGACTATGGATTTTGTAGTCAGTTTACCCCGTTCCTCTAAGGGATATGATTCCATATGGGTTGTCGTAGATAGATTGACAAAGACAACTCATTTTATTCCTGTCAAGACAACTTTTTCTACTGAAAGACTAGCTCAGATATATGTTGATGAGATAATCAAACTACATGGAATTCCACTTTTGATTGTATCAGATAGAGGTCCATAGTTTACTTCTAGGTTTTGGGATAGATTACGTGAAGCAATGGGAACTCAATTGAAGTTCAGTACTGCTTTTCATCCCCAGACTGAGGGATAGTCAGAAAGGACAATACAAACCCTAGAAGACATGCTTAGGGCATGTGTTCTACAGTTCCTTGGAAGTTGGGACTCACATGTTAGCCTGATTGAATTTGCATATAAAAATTGTTACCAATCTAGTCTTGTAATGGCACCTTATAAAGCTCTATATGGCAGGAAGTGTAGATGTCCAATATGTTGGTATGAGACTGGTGAGAGATAGATGTTGGGACCTGAGATGGTACAACAAACCTCTGAGAAGATCATTGTGATACGCCAACAATTGAAGGCTGCACAGGATAGACAGAAGAGCTATGCAGACTGCATGCATAGACCTCTTGAGTTTCAAGTAGGGGATCTAGTATATTTAAAAGTTTCTCCTTGGAAAGGTGTACTTAGGTTTAGGAAGCGGGGCAAGTTAGCTCCTAGATATATGGGACCATACCCTATTCTACAACGGGTTGGAAAAGTAGCTTACCGACTTGAGTTACCAACTGAGCTAGAGAATCTACATGATGTGTTTCATGTATCTATGCTAAGGAAGTGTCATCCTGATACTTATAAAATCTTCTATCCATCTGATGTATAGTTGGTAGATGATGTGACTTATGAGGAAGGCCCAATTCAGATCATGGATAGGAAGATCAAAAGGTTGCGTAGACGTGAGATACCAATGGTGAAAGTCTTATGGAGACATCATGGAGTTGAAGAAGTAACATGGAAACTTGAAGATGAGATGCAAAGATGTCATCTTGACCTTTTCTAGAGTTTCAGGACAAAACTCTAAAAAGGAGGGGAGATTTGTAAGGACCCGTTCCTAAATTACTTTAATTCCTAGTTAGATCTTACTAAGAATTAATAGTTATTAATTTAATTTTCTCCTAATCAGGTCAAATATTAATAAAAAACATAAAACTTTTTTTAGATTAATGTTGTGAATGATTATGTTAGTAGGGTTATAAATTTAAAACCCTAGCTGCATGAAATAATCAATAGAGAATGTGATGATGAATATGGTGTTAAGTATAATAGTTTAGTAAACGATTTTTATTATTTTTTGTGTGATTCATATTACTTTAAATTTTGGATATGTATTGTATAACTCAATTATGCATGTTAATGAAAAATTTCAGAATTTTAGACTTTCCTGGACCTATTGATCGGTCGAGTTTCCCCAGGAAAAACTCAGCCGATCATGTTATACATGCTTAAGTATAGCAGTGTAGTATTTGATTTTTTTTAATTTATTGGATTATATAATTAAGCTAAAATTTTAACTGAAGGTTTAATACTTAGTTTTGAACAACATATTAAAATTTCAGAATTGTTTGAAGAATTTTTGTATCACAACAGATCCTTGATCGGTTGAGCTCTGAGAGAGACAAACTCGACTGACCAGATTTTTCTGGAAAAATAAAAAAGACTGAAAAATGTTTATAATTAATTATTCCAAGCACCTTAATGAGTATATAGGACTCTATTACGACCCAAGCACCTCTCATTTCTGTCCCACACTTTAGAGCTTCGTAATTCTTGAGAGAGGAGGGGATTTTTGGGTTTGGAGAATCTAAAGTGGAAATTTCAGACTTCTGGGTTTTCTCTTTCCAAGGTTGGTAAATTGTGTATAGATCATTAAACTTTACTAGGTTTCTTTAGTTTTATTCTCTCCTATGTATATAACTCACCATTTCCCTAATTTGGATCAAAAGATTTCCAAATTAATCTCTTCTTTCATTCTTTCTTCTCTTATTCTTCTTCTTCTAGGTTCTCGAGTGAAGAAGAGCAGGAAGATTCTATTTTCTTGAAGCAAGGACTTGATTCAAGAATTAGCAGTAGTAGCTGGGCTACGAATTTTAGGTGTTTCACACCTGAGGTGAGTGGTGTAGGTTCATTTGAAAACTATTAGTGAACTATAATCCTAAATCTCCTCATTAAACCACAATTGGTGGAAATTTAGAACTCTAATAATGCATAGGATTGTTTGCTTATTTGACCTTGGAGATGATTCTTATATTGATCCTTATAAATGAATCAAGTGGATGTTATATTATCTTGATCATGAGTAATGTAAATTTAATTGAATTCAGATTGCATATTCTTATTACATATACATTGCAAATACCACATATTGTTTAAATATGGAGTGTTGTCTATGATATGTGAATTTT
This sequence comes from Alisma plantago-aquatica, assembly GCA_963693085.1. Classification (NCBI taxonomy): domain Eukaryota; kingdom Viridiplantae; phylum Streptophyta; class Magnoliopsida; order Alismatales; family Alismataceae; genus Alisma; species Alisma plantago-aquatica. The sequence continues at coordinate 788,201,078 of OY856414.1, read as the reverse complement.
TGAGTTGTGATAGTTTCATGCAAATTTATATGATGGAAAAAGATATATAGGGCATCTGTAATCTGAATTGAAACATATATATATATATATATATATATATATATATATATATATATATCTGAAACCCTAATCCATATATCCTATGATTAGAATGAAAAGTCACATATGTGCCATATAATAAACCCTATTTTCCTTAAAGTGAGTAAATGCACTTAATATCCATTATAACCTAATCATCTAGATAGGAGCCCTGAACACTGTGATTTCCCCCCAAGGTCTGCACTGGGGAAATGAAATAGATTCCTTCTAGTAGTCCTTGGATTATGAAAAGGAATGTCAGAGTGTGATTCTAGACCTTGAAGGCTAGGGTCACCAAAATTTAGGAAAGATTTCAAGATGAGATGCTAACCTAAATTCTCTATTACTGAGTAAATGAAATGCATTGTATTTGAAACACTATTATGGAAATTGTGATCTTGATGTGAAAGGGATTAGTAGGGATAGATTTGTTTAGTATCTCATACGTGATGCCCTAGCTTTGACATTTATGCCATTAAACCTATCTCATGTACCTGAGATGAGGTCTGTAAGGTAGAGAGGCTTTATGCTCTTACCTAGCCAGTGTTTGGCAACTCTGAGGCAGACCAGAGTCTGTTGTTTATCTTAGAGTTTCTGGTTAACCCTAAGATGTGGACAGTGAGTCGTTGACACGAGAACCTGGCATGGTGACTTTTACTTGATTAGGTACAAATCAAGTAATTTCAGGGCAAACCTAACAATGAATCTTGACAAGCCGAGATCAAGATTTGATTATCAATATCCGATTACATGTTAGTTCTATTTATTATTTCATGTTCATTTTATGTAGTTTATATTTGTCATTATCTGCATGATATTTAGAATTGTTTGATTAAATATGAAATATACTTGTCTCTAATAAAAAAAAGATTAGTTCAATGCTAATTTTGTCTTGAACCTATTCCACTCACTGAGTGTGCTGTTAAGTGGTGGTTCAAATTTTTACAGGTACTGATTCAGCTTCAATTCATCCAGGAGCTTCTCATCCGTAGTCATCTTTTCTTCACCATCTGAGGTGGAGAATTGTCTTCTTGTTGTAGGTTATATGTATAGGTTGTCCCTGTACTAGGGAGTTTTGGGAGGGTATGCGTGCTTGTAGTGATGTACTTTATCTTGATCTAGGTTGTTTATGTGAATGTAATAGTGTAACTTTCTACTTCATGTTGTATTAGAGTTTTATCTTGAATAATGCTTACATCTCGGGCTTGCTTATATATGATTTGTTGAAAATGAATAGTACTTAGTTGCTTGTGCCAGATCTGGAGTTAAATGGAAAAAGTTATTTGTGTTTTTCATATAATAGAATGCCTTGATTCCAGGTTTTAATTGTTAATTTGAGATTTAGTGTGGTTAGTATGGATAGCATCGTGGGGTCTCATAGGTGGGGTCCTACAGTTATCTAGTGACTCAAGAAGGCGATGAGTTAGTCATTGATGATGAACCCACTACCTACCTAGAAGATGTTAAGGGACCAAAGCCTGAGAAATGGCTTGAGGCCATGAGATCTGAGATGATATCCATGTACACCAACAAGGTATGGACCTTGATGGATCCACTTGAAGGGGTAAAACCCATAGGGTGCAAGTGGGTCTTCAAGAAGAAGTTTGACATGGATGGTAATGTACAACCCATAAGGGCAGATTGGTTGCAAAGGGTTTTAGATAAGTTCAAGGCGTTGACTATGACAAAACCTTTTCTCCAGTTTCCATGGTTAAGTCTATCAGGATCATGCTTGTGTTGGCTAAATTGGACATTATTATAATCCTTTTATTTTGATGATGACAAACATTTCTTTCTTGTGGTTTTAACTTGCTATTTGAGTGTTTCAGGGACAAGCATATAAGGTGGTGGATAGCGAAGACTTGGAAGATCAATTTGCTAAAATTGCTTTATTTTCATGATTGTAATCAATGTAAAAACGTGTACAAGTTTATAATGTACAAGTACTTAGATATCATGAAAATCAAGCGTTTAGATCTTCCTATCCACACACAACACTTAGATAGGTCATCCCTAAGTGAGCATCACAATTGCACATTCATTTGTTACACTTAGCATATGAGTTAAAGTTCTGAAACAGAGTTTGTCTCAGTCGACAAACTTCTCGACTGAGATACTCTCGCTCGAACATCTTCTCGACCGAGAAACTCCCAAGTCTAAAGCACGAACATCTTTGCAAAACCTGCTATAAGTCATCATACAGAAGGGCTGGTCGAACTTAACTTCGACCGAGACAATGTTTCGAGCAGGTTCTATAGTCGTTAGACTTAGTTCTATATCCATTAAAGTTAGTGGGAAAATGTGGTTGGGAGTTGAGTTGAACGTTGCTCCAGACTCACCCTCGATCGACAATTTCCTCGACCGAGAGACTCTCAGTCAACAAACTTCTCGACCGAGAAGGTGTCTGTCTGCACTTTTTAGAAGTAATTAACTAGCCGTTACTAATGCAATTAGTGGATACCTAACGGCTAGTTAAGCACTAAGAACCCCCTAGAAAGTGTCTAGAACGTCCCTAAGTACTTGTAGGCCATTCCTATAAATAGGACATGCCTTAGGACACCTAAACTCACTTGAGTACACAACTTGCATACACAATTACACTTGAGATTCAATCATTGTGAGCAAACTAGTTGAGCTACACTTGCAATCTATTTTCCTTGAGCTCTATATTAGTGTCCTATAGGAAGATATCTCCTATCAACTATACATCCACGTCCATCCACTTTGGTTAGGAGATCAAACACTTGATATAGGATCAAAGCGCTGTAATCTATTGGTAACGTTGTTTCCTTCTTCCAATCTTGTTCTTTTTATTGTGTTTTGTTCTCATTTGCTACTCCTAGGTTGGAGGCTGCGGAAAGGAGGTTGTTGGAGCTTCTTCAGGTGGTGAAGGTAGCTCGGTGGACTTAGGGTTACTTCAAGAAGGCTGTCTCAATGGGAAGCTACTTCAAGAGGAAGGCTACTTCAAGGGGGAGCTTGGAGTTACTTCAAGGAAGGCTGCTTCAAGGTTGGTGAGACTACTTCTAGGTGAAGGCTATCCTAAGGGTGAAGGCATTTGTATCTTATGTAACATCCTTGCGAGGTAATAAAATACAAGTGCTTTCAAAATCCCAATTGGAAACAATTGGGTAGTGGACTGACTCCCTTAGTATTTGCTAAGGGTGGAACCACTCTAAACGCCGTGTCTCCTACTCCAAATTTTCAATTGTGGTTGCTTGGTTGAATTAATATTAAAATTATTATAAAACCCTATTCACCCCCCTCTAGTGTTTTTCAATTGGTATCAGAGCAGGCTTCAAGGAACTTTAACAAAGTCTTGAAGAAAATGGGTGATGGGGTACTCAACAACCTCAACTTGGAAGGAACACTCGTAGCTCAACCTCCACCATTTGATGGCACCAACTACACCTATTGGAAGAGGAGAATGCAATTCTACTTTCAAGGGATAAGATGGGATCTATGGAGAATGGTTTCAAATGCTTACACCCTTCCTCAAATGGAGTATGCTACATGGGATGCTAATACGGTAAAGTTAGCCCAATTGAATGCAAAGGCTGTAAGTATTCTTTATTGTTCAATTTCTGTAGGTGAGTTCAATAGAATATCAAATTGTGAAAATGCATATGAAATATGGCATAGAATCTCTATTACTTATGAAGGAAATGTTCAAGTAAAGAATTCTAAAATTGGTATGCCTAAACAAAAGTTTGAATAGTTTCGTATGGAACCATATGAGTCTATTAGTGAAATGTATGCAAAGTTTGTTCTATTATTAATAGTTTGAATTCTTTAGGTAAAACAATTAGTGAAGAGGATCAAGTGTCAAAAATTCTTAGATCTCTTCCTCCCAAGTACAAGCCTAAAGTGACAACAATTGAAGAAGCCAATGATCTCACCCGGCTAAGGATGGAACAACTCATTGGCAACTTAGAAGCACATGAGGCGACCTTGGAGGAGGAAGAAAGACGAGAGCGTGAACTTCAACAAGGGAGAAAGAAGGACATTGCATTCAAAGCATCAACCAAGAATAGTCATGACACAAGTGAAGATGATAGCGAAGAAGAAACTCTCATTGTAAACGGTAAGAAGTGTAGAAGTTTTAAAACTAACAAAACTTCTAGTGTTTGTTCTTCCAGGTGCTTCGAATGTGGTAAAAAGGGACACTTAAAAGGTGATTGTCCCAAACTTAATAAGGGGAAGAAATCATCTCACAAGAAGAAAGAAAGAGCATATAAAGCTGCATGGGATGATTCAAGTGATGATAGTGAAGATGGAGAAAATGAAGTAGAGTGCCTTATTGCTACAACAAATGAAGAAGAAGAAGAAGAGGTAAGCCTTTTTTATTTTCCAAAACAAGATCTAATTGCTAGTCTTCAAGATACACATGAGAAATATGTTGATTACAAAAAGAAACTAAAGAAAGCTACTTAAACTAATGAGGATTTGTATGCAAAATTAAATAATCTTTCTTTTGAAAAATACAATATTGTTTCTGAAAACCTTACCTTGAAATCATCTTTAAATGATTGCAATATGAAGTTGCTTACTTTAGAAACAAATCATGATCTTCTTTCTCAAGAAAAGTTTGATTTGCTTACAAAACTACATAATTTTCAGACTCAACCTATCCTATGTAATCAACTAGATTATGATGCTATTGTTAAGGAAAGAGATGCTCTATCATATAATCTTGATCAAGCAAAGTTAGATATCAAAAAGAAAATGGATGAGATTACCAAGTTACAAAGAGAAATTAATAGCTTGAGAAACAATGATGTTCTTGATAAAATTCTAAAAATTTCTTCTAATTATAATGGAAGGAGAGGTTTAGGATATGTTTCAAAAGGGAAATCATATCAACCTAAACCTAGAAGAACACAAGCACCCAAGGCCAAGATTATGTATGTACCCAAGAACAACTCAACTCCTAGAAAAAGAAATGAGATTGACTTTATTAGTTGTCACTATTGCTTGCGTCTTGGACACTACTCTTTTTCATGCCCATACAAGAAAAGGAATGATGATCTAGTTTGGGTTCCTAAAACTTAGAGAATTGAATTTGATTACTTGAGATTTGACCTAAAACGTTTCTTTGATATTCAAATGTATTATCTCAACAAAACTGAGCTTCAACTTTTATATTCTTGCAAAATTGTATTATCTTTTACTTGCAAATAATTACTGAAAAACAATATAGAAACATACTCGGTTGAGAAAATATTCGACCGAGACACTATCGGTCGAGAATTAGTCGACCGAGAAGGTTACTATTTTTAAGCTTGCAAAAATCTGATAAAACTTGTACAAGCAGCAGAATACTCAGTTGAGAAAATCTTCGACCGAGATGAATTCGATCGAAGAAAAGTTCGACCGAATCAAGTTCTGCTGAACCTATTTAATTGATCCAATTTGCTATCAATTTGCTATTAATGATTGAAACATATTGATAATCTTGCATTATGACTTATTAGTATACTTTAATTATAACATTCTTATTAAACTTGTTACAAAACATGTTGATTAAAAACCTGTATACTTTTTGCACACTAAAAGTTGACATGCCTTCTTGCAAAAATGAATCAATACAGATATAGCATAGATTGCAAGTTCAATTGCTATAATCTCCTACATGGTTTGGCTTAAAACTGAAAATTATGAACCATGTTGATTTAATCAAGGAAATTACTATTTTAATCCACATGGTTTGTCCTAAGTATTCCTTGGTTTATCTATATAGAAATCATTGTAATTATGGATATGCCTTTACTGGTTCACCATGATCATTGTGTTTCATCTTTTACTTGGTTTGTCTAAAATAATTCTTGATCTATATGTATATAAACCATGAATGGATATTGTTTTAAAAGTGATCATAGTGATTCATCTCATAAAGATGATGTTATCATTGAAAACACAATTTTTACATTAAGATAAATCTCTATGGCATGATACTCTGTATTCAATTAAGTAGATCATTGTGAATGCTTAAAGTGGAAATCTGCAGAAATTGCCTCTCGGTCGAAATCAAGTTTGACCAAGGGGTGCCCAGGTCGAAGTCAAGGTCGACCTAACATAAGCTTGATAAAATGCTTAATTGTAAATCATTTCCTTCCACTCAATCTCAGTATATTGAAAACAAGATTTTAGTGCATAACTCTCATAAAAGGTTAACTTATTATGATCTAATTCTGACCTTAGAATCCTTAAATTATCTTGATTATAAGATTAAGGGGGAGCTCACAAAACTATCTTGACTATAAGATTACAAACGAGTTCACAAAATTTTGTAAACATCATGAAGAAAATTTGAAACTAGTTATGAGCTTAGTATCTTTAAAGTAATCTTGGAGCCTACAATATTTATGAATATAATGGAATTCTCTAAAAAAATTAGGGCTTAACATCCCATGAATTTGGTTAGAGATACATTCTACTATAAGCTTAAAAGAATCTCATATCATTTTATGGCTTAACATCCCTTGTAAATGGTTGAGAAACTACTAAATATACTCATGAGCTTAAAGGATTCTCATATCATTTTCAGGGCTTAACATCCCTTGTAAAATGGATGAGAAATCAAAACACATATGCCATGAATCTAAAAGGATATCATGTCATTTCAAGGCTTAATCCTTTGCAAATGATTGAGAAATAAATTGTGACTAAATTTGACATAAGTGGTTTGCTTTGAGTATCAAATTATCAAATTAAGGGGGGAGAAATAAAAGTCATAATTAATGTTTAGCTTATCTTTTTGAAATGACAAAGGGGGAGAAACAATATAAATCAAATGAAAAGAGTTTCATAATCTCTTGGTTTTAAAAATGATATCTTTTGAATAAGAGAATACATGAAAAGGAAATGCAAAGGAAATTTTAGGTATGAAACTCATACGATTTACATTGTTTTGATTCATATTGGAAATGTTTGCCATCTTCAAAAAGGGGGAGATTGTTGGATAAATTGGACATTATTATAATCCCTTTATTTTGATGATGACAAAAATTTATTTCTTATAGTTTTAACTTTCTGTTTGAGTGTTTCAGGGACAAGCATATAAGGTGGTGGATAGCGAAGACTTGGAAGATCAATTTGCTAAAATTGCTTTATTTTCATGATTGTAATCAATGTAAAAACTTGTACAAGTTTATAATGTAAAAGTACTTAGATATCATGTAAATCAAGAGTTTAGATCTTCCTATCCACACACAATACTTATATAGATCATCCCTAAGTGAGCATCAATATTGCACATTCATTTGATACACTTAGCATATGAGTTAAAGTTCTGAAACAGAGTTTGTCTCGGTCGACAAACTTCTCGAACGAGATACTCTTGGTCAAACATCTTCTCGACCGAGAAACTCCCAAGTCTAAAGCACAAACATCTTTGTAAAACCCGCTACAAGTCATCACAGAGAAGGGCTCAGTAGAACTTTACTTCGGCTGAGACAATGTCTCAAGCAGGTTCTATAGCCGTTAGACTTAGTTCTATAGCCATTAAAGTTAGTGGGAAAAAGTGGTTGGGAGTTGAGTTGAGCATTGCTCCAGACTCACCCTCGCTCGACAATTTCCTCGACCGAGAGACTCTCAGTCGACAAACTTCTCGACCGAGAAGGTGTCTGTCTGCACTTTTTAGAAGTAATTAACTAGCCGTTACTAATGTAATTATGGATACCTAACAACTAGTTAAGCACTAAGAACCCCCTAGAAAGTGTCTAGAACATCCCTAAGTACTTGTAGGCCATTCCTATAAATAGGACATGCCTTAGGACACCTAAACTCACTTGAGTACACAACTTGCATACACAATTACACTTGAGATTCAATCATTGTGAGCAAACAAGTTGAGCTACACTTGCAATCTGTTTTCCTTGAGCTCTACATTAGTGTCCTATAGGATGATATCTCCTATCAACTATACGTCCATGTCCATCCACTTTGGTTAGGAGATCAAACGCTTGATATAGGATCAAAGCGATGTACTCTATTGGTAATGTTGTTTCCTTCTTCCAATCTTGTTCCTTTTATTGTGTTTTGTTCTCCTTTGCTACTCCTAGGTTGGAAGCTGTGGAAAGGAGGTTGTTGGAGCTTCTTCAGGTGGTGAAGGTAGCTCGGCGGACTTAGGATTACTTCAAGAAGGCTGTCTCAACGGGAAGCTACTTCAAGAGGAAGGCTACTTCAAGGGGAACTTGGAGTTACTTCTAGGAAGGTTGCTTCAAGGTTGGTGAGACTACTTCTAGGTGAAGGCTATCCTAAGGGTGAAGGTATTTGTATCTTATGTAACATCCTTGCGAGGTAATAAAATACAAGTGCTTTCAAAATACCAATTGGAAACAATTGGGTAGTAGACTGACTCCCTTAGTATTTTCTAAGGGTGGAACCACTCTAAATGCCGTGTCTCCTTCTCCAAATTTTCAATTGTGGTTGCTTGGTTGAATTAATATTAAAATTATTATAAAACCCTATTCACCCCCTCTAGTGTTTTTCATCTTGCCATTGTGTCTTATCATTACTATGAGATTGGGTAGATGGATGTTAAAACCACATTCTATAACGGGAATCTTCTTGAGGATGTGTACATGACACAACCTAAGGGTTTTATAAATCCAACAGATACAAATAAATTATGTAAGCTATAAAGGTCAGTTTATGGATTGAATCAAGCATCTCGGAGTTGGAATCTCCATTTTGATGAAGCAATCAAAGACTTTGTCTTTAGTTCAAAGGAAGATGAACCTTGTGTTTACAAGAAGGTTAGTAGGAGCATGATCGTATTCCTCATATTGTATGTGGATGACATACTATTGATGGGGAATGAAATCCTACTTTATATATGGTAAATACCTAGCTAGGAAATGCATTCTCTATGAAGGACTTAGGTGAAGAAACCTATATCTTAGGAATCAAGATATATAGAGGTAGATCTAGAAGTCTTCTTGGCTAAGTCAGAGCACATACATTGACAAAGTGTTGAAGAGGTTTGACATGGATGACTCAAAGAGAGGAAACCTACCCATGTCTCATGGTGTTACTGTCTCTAGACCTCAATGTCCCAATTCTTGTGAAGAAAGGGAACACATGAGTAAGACTCCATATGCATCTACAATTGGATCCATCATGTACGTAATGTTATGTACTCCTCTAAATGTCTCATATGCCTTGAGTATGATAAGCAAATATCAATAAGATCACAATGATTTCCACCGGTCTGCCATAAGAACATCCTTAAGTACTTGGGAAGATCTAAGGACCAGTTCCTTGTGTACGGTGGTGAGTAAGAGTTGGTGGTAATAGGTTATCGATGCGAGCTTCCAAACTGACAAATATGATTATGAATCACAATCAATATTTGATTTTTGCCTCAATAATGGTGTTGTAAGATGGAAGAGTTCAAACAAGAACATTTGCATATTCTACAATAGAGGCCAAGTATATTGATGCATCTAAGGTAACAAAGGAAGCTGTATGGATCAAGAAGTTCATTTTTGAACTTGGGATGGTTCCAAGCATCAACAATGCAATTGAGGTATATTGTGACAAGTGAAAACAATGGAGCTATTGCACAAGCTAAGGAATATAGATCACATTAGCATTCCAAACACATATAAAGGCAGTTCCATCTCACATGAGAGATCGTACAATGAGGAGATGTGAAGATTTGTAAAGTGCCAACCGAAAGCAATATTGTTGACCCTTGACAAAAGCACTATCACAACAGAAGGATGATGGTCAAGTTAGAGCACAAGCTAAGGAATCCATATCACATTAGCATTCCAAACACATATAAATGCAGTTCCATCTCACATGAGAGATCGTACAGTGAGGAGATGTGAAGATTTGTAGAGTGCCAACTAAAAGCAATATTACTGACCCATGACAAAGGCACTATCACAACAGAAGCATGATGGTCAAGTTAGAGCACTTGGGATTAAGTTCATTGGTGATTATCTCTAAGTGCAATTGGGAGTTTTTTGGTATGTATGCCTAGAGACCAATCATATGATGATTGTAATGGCATAACTTATAAACAATTTGATTAATAATAAAACAATATTCCAATTTATTTTGTTTTATTCAGTTATGAGATAATGAAGTTACATAATAAATTTCTAAAGAATGATATTACTCAATTATGTATGTCTTCAGGTTGAAGACATGAATAATGAGATCATACATATGTTAAGGGTATATGCATTCTTGTTATGTCCCTAGTCGATTGTTATTTTGGAAGGCTAATAGACAACGATAACACCTAAGAATAGATTGTATGTTGGTTGATGACAAAATCTCATTAGTCATGATATATGATATCAAACCAAACACATAGATACTTGTTAGAGATCAGTGTATTGGAAAAACCCACCTTGAGAGTGATACATGGAAATCATAGAATGGTAGTCAGGATCATCTCTCATAGTTATGGTGATGATTGTGGTTCTTAGACTTGAAATTACTACACTCATCACATACTGTTTGATGTACTTTCTCATTTTCAAACATGACCTTGATTATGGGTTGCCATAAAGGTGATGTTCAAATGCCTTATGACACATGGGGAATGACTGTGAGTGATGTAGATGGGATTTGTAACTACAACAAGAGTTTGATATTCTAGCCACTTGGTAAGAAAGACTGAGAAATGCATGGCCATGCCATTGTGAGTCAATATGTGATATTGAGCTTGAAATACTCTACAGGGGGGAATAGAGTCACAAGAATCTATTTGCAACTTGAAACACAAACACAATGAATTGCAACTTGCTTAAAGAATATGGAAATATAAAGCGAGTTAGTGGACAAAAAGAAGCAACCACAAAGAACACATGATATAGAGTGGTTTCATCAAATGACATCAGTTCACTACCTAGTTGTTTCCAAAAAGGATTTATGAATCATGGATTTTATTCCTTTTATATACCAATACACAATAAATAAAATTTATCGATATATTTTGTGGCACAAGACTAACCCTCCTTTTTAGCTGAAGGAGAACTACACCTTCTTTGACAAGTCACCAGAAGGTCACCCTCTTCACCTCTTCTTTGACGAACTTGGAAGAGCACCAATTCACCTCTTCTTTGACAGACTTAGAAGAGCATCATTCTTCACCTCTTCTTTAACTTCAAGTAGAAGCGCACCAAGTTGAGAAGACTCATTCTTCTCACAAGTTCCTAGACAACCTTCACTCCAAGAAGTAGCCCAAGAGTAATAAAATAAAGGGGAAATAGAATGGAAAAAGAAAGTAACAAAGTAAGCTCACAAGATATACAATTCAACTCTTATGGACAAGTGATGATGATCCACTCCAAAATGATTTATGCAAAGTAATATTAGTGGAGAGGATAATATAGTTGAGCTAAGGGCTTAGGCTTAGAATGATAACAGCTTGAAGTACTGGACCTAAGCTCTTTGAGAAAGATGTCAAGTATGCTCTAGTACGTATCAAACATTGTTGCAATGTAATGTGCAAAGTTGTGTACAAAGTTGATGTCTATGTGTCCTAGGACCACTCCTATTTATAAGAAATGTTTGCAAGTGGTTAGGGTACATGTGGGAAGATTCTAGAGTTTTCATAGTGGTCAATTAGTCATTTGATCAAAATTAATTGGATTGCAACGACTAATATGACTGTTAATAAACTAAAATTTTAGAACCACTCTCGATCCACAATATTGTCGACCACAAGAGTCTAGGTCCTCAATATTGTTGATCGGAAAAAGTCTTGGGGTCAAATTTCTCTAACGGGTATGTGTTGGTCCATATGCTCAGTCCAACAACTCTATTTTGGTCAAACTTTTCATTGACTAAGATTGACTTAGAACTCTAGATATGCAAGGCTATTTCTCAATTTTTTTGAGTCTTCAACCGAGAGTGTATTGGTCCACAAAATTATCAACTGAGAAGGACTCTATGCAAAGATTTGAAATGTATGTGAGGTCCTATTGATGACTCATATCAAACCTATCAACCCTCAGCTCTTCATGTGAGTGTAGGATAGGGTTTTGGGTAGGTTTTGGAGGATCATCACTTGTCCTTACATCATGTCTATCAAGTTGTACGAAAACACACATGTACAAACAAATACATAAATACATGGGTACAACTTGATTTGCAAGTATCCAATCATATATAATTGCAAGGTTTTTGTAGTTGGATCTAGACTTAGTTCCTTGACCACCTAAAATCCTTAATACACATGTTAATAATACAATATGGGAAATATTTGTATCACCAAAATATGAGTATGGCATATCCAAAAATCCAACAATCTCTTGCTTTTTGATGATGATAAATATTTCCATAAGATAAATTGAAAGTAGCAAATTTAGAACTTCATACCTTCATATTGATTTGTTGATAGTTGATAGCCAATTTATCTCCAATCTCATGGGTTATTCCCCCCGCCTTTTGTAGAAGTCACAAAGGGTTGATACCTACCAATGCTCACCCTCAAGGAGACACTCCTCCTAAACAAGATAGTCATTTTGGAGAGGGAAAAACTTATACTTGATGTATTAATTGAAAACAAATACCAATAGATGGTAAATCCAAGGAAATAGACATTAAGGCATAGTCAAAAAGCCATATGATCAAGGAACATCAAAAAGTTCTCTAATTGCCAATGAAAGGGATGCTAAGTCCTTCATGACAAAAAGATCCCATAAAGACAAATATGAAAAAGATACTCTAAACCAATGGTAAGGAATGTTAAGTCCGCCATTATATAGATATGCCATGTAAATCAAAAGTCAAAACTAAATTTGATTTCTCAATCATTTTCAAGGGATGTTAAGCCCAAAAATGATTAGAGAATCCATTAAGCACAAAAATGAGGTCAAGAAAAGTATCTCCAGACTGAATATAAGGGATGTGAAGCCCTTACTGATATAGAGAACCAATTTAAGCATAAAATGTAGTCAACAAAGAATCTCTAGACTAAATATAAGGGATGTTAAGCCCATATTGGTATAAATGAGGCATTAAGTGCCATAATAACAACTGTAAAAGAATCTCTAAACCAAATGTCAAAGGATGTTAATCCTACATTGATATGCATAATCAATTCAGAGTAGAAAAGATATGCAAGTTATATTAAAGGACTTTGAGATCCCCCTTAATCTCATACCAAGTATATACAAATCAAACATAAGAAAAAATAATTCCCCAAAAAGAAAGCCATTTAATATCCCAAACATCATGATGAATCATTGATGTCGGTGTAGGGAAATATGTGTATAGAGTAGGCAGTGGAAACACAATTTTATCTATCCATATTCCCCAGAACAACAAGATTGCGTCAACAACTATGTAATGGAAAACATGGTTTAATGAGTTCATACATGGTCCTAGAACAAGTCCAGTGACTTTAACTCATCGCAGTAGTGCAACACTCCTAGTTGCACAAGGACAACATCTATTCAACTCCTGGTCTTCACCACTTGAGTGCATGCTCACATTGTCCTCCTAGCGGCAGACACTAACCTCCTCACCTCTAGAGAAGTTCACACAGACTGCTTAGAACTCCTATCATTCAACTAGAACAGATCGGAAGAAGTCGTCCCTCCTGTTGGTGTACTAGTAACCAACTTTCTCTCCCACAATTGTTTCTCCCTTGCTATACCTCCTTTTACCAGGTAGGACTTGCTCGTGCTCTCTATTGGTTATGACAACCAGAGAGGACAATGATTTTCAGAGGATTTTGATTTGTGTGTCTGGGAATCTCCCAGTACTCCTCTATATATAGGAGGGGTTAGGGTATGGGTTCCCAGTCTATGTGGGAGTGGAAGGGATTAGAAGATCATGAATTTTCCAACCTGTGAGCACTGAACCGGTTAGTTCGCAAGCAAGCCGGTTGGTTCACATGCAAGCTGATCGGTTCGCTCAGTGAACTGGTAATTTCTCCATTTTTTTAACGCATATGAATTGGGAATTTGAATCCAATTTATGCACAACATGATGTCATCACTAATACTTGATGCAATTGAATTTCTTCATGAATTGGGTGTCTTTCTCTTGCGAGCCAATCATCTTATGACCCCAACCACTGAGTTGGTGAGCTGAGTCGATCGATTCACTATGTGAACCGTTCAGTTCGCTCCCTACTTTGGGCAGGACTCAGCCAATTCAATTTCTAATCAACTTGACACTCCAACCGATCATTTCTACACTTGATCTAATGAGTTGGGAGTTCAATCAGCTGATTTGTTGCTTGAATCAAATACCTAAACACTTTATTAATCAATTCAATAATTATTCATGATTAAACTCATCTTCTAGGTGAATTCCTATATGTGTGACCCTATAGGCCCCATATCATGTTGGCAATGAATGTCCATAACTGGTTTATGACATCACAAGCAAAGAGTGCCTAGTCACACATCAGTGCTACCCAAGTGAATAGAAAGTTGGAGAACAACTTCAACCTACAATCTATGTAAGGTGCTACATTGGTTATAAAATTCCTTTGTCTCTGATATCCAAAATGAACTTGAGGCATGGAATTGTCATCCTCTCAATGTTCAATCCATGCTCTTTGTACCTAGAGTAGACTATCTTAGATATATGTGACCTTGATATCATATATTAATTCACATGTGCATGCACATGCATTTTTGAATCTCACTTATCAAGTGGCCAAGATATCAAACTCTAGTAAGAGGGACAGATCCCATCTGCATCACTCACAATCAATCCCCATGTGTCACAACTACCCAATCATCACCATTATGACAATCCTTAGTTAGGGTTAAGTTGGATGATGTCAAAGTATACAGAACGACATGTGATAAGTGTAGTGACTTTAGGTCTAAGAACCACAATCACCACCTTCACTATTAGAGATGAGTATGACCACCAAATATGGTTTCCATGTGTCACTCTTAAGGTGGTCTATCCGATACACTATTCTCTAACAAATATTTGTGTGCTTGGTTTGATATAACATATCATGATTGATGAGATTCTATCATCAACAAACACACACTCCATTCTTATGTGTTACTATTGTCTATCTACCTTCCACAATAACATCTGACTAGGGACAGAATAAGAATGTACATACTCATAACATCCATATGAGCTCATTTTTCAAGTCACGTACTTGAAGACATATGTCATTCAGTATTGTCATTCTTTATACATTCATTATGTTTGCTCATTATCTCATAACTAAGTGAAACAATATGAATTGGAAGCTTGCCTTTATAATTATTAATCAAATCCTTTATGTTATATGCCATGTCAATTATCGTATGATTGGCTCTCAGGGTATACATACCAATAGGATCCCACTTGCACTTAGAGCAAATCACCAATAAATCATATTCTTAGTGATCTAAACATGTCCATCATGTTTCAATGAAATGTCCCTGATGGTGTGGTAGACCTTGTTGCCTCTTAGTGCTCGGGTAGCTTCTTCTGGGTTGGTGATCTTTGTGTCCCCTTGACGGTGACATCAGAGACTAGAGGTGGTATATGCTAGGCTACACCTCCCCAATTGAGAGCTACCCTAAATGTGGTTGTGAGAGAGGCTCATGGCCCTCATGTTCCCAAGGACGTGCATTTTGGTTCCTACACTGAGGTCACTGGAGGCACCAATGCTCTGCCGCGACGACTTGTTTTCGATGTCATGCTTCGATCCATCTAACATGAGATTGTGAGGCCAGGAGGCTAACCAAGAGGCATCCCTCATCTCATGGGGCATGGGGTCCTCGCTGCCTTCACTGTGGATGCTAGAGGTGATAATGTTCATCCACAACATCCTGCTTCTACTACAGGTCGCCTGGTCACTTGGCAAGGGATTGAAGGAAGCACAACTCTATTGCAAGTGTCCTTCGGCCCATGGCAAGTATCCCTCCAAGATCCGAGTCTATGGGTGGATTGTTTGGTGGTTCCAGGGCCAACATCATAGATCATCTTCAGTATGAGGAGAGAAAGTCTAATTCCAGGGATGACATGGTTGCTAGATGGGTGCTTGATTCGGCTGGCTTTCACAAACATCTGCCTAAAAGATATCTTCATGTTTTCTTTGAGGATCATTTGGGAGATGAGGCCATGGGTCCCCTATGTTGGTGCTTTGAGGAGCATTCCCATTGCTCTTCAAACATGTATGTTGATGGTTCTTCCCACGATAATGATTTTGTAGGTGACATCAAGGACGAGGACTTTGACATCTTCATTGACCACTCTGGGGGTAGGAAGAGAGGAGGATGGAACTTATGAGGTGATGTGGGTGCAATTTGATGATGTACTTTGCAGTGAGTAATGGGGAGGGTATGATATGTGGATGTTCTCTATGAGGTGTCTTGCACGTATGATGATGATCTAATGTAATGGCATGATGATTACTTTTAGCCTGCATGAGGGGCAAGATGAATAAGATTGACCTCAATTAAAAATGTTTCTGCTGTGCAAGTGCTAATCTAGGGGGTTAGCAAAATTTTACTTTTAGTTGGTATATTGCATGTTCCTTATCTCTTCACTGTACGATTTCTCGTATGAGATGGAACTACCATGATATGCTATCTGATATTCCTTTCCTAACAAGTGGCTCCATTGTTGTTATATTATCTCTACTGTATCATCAATGATTGGAACATCTTTAAGTTCATCCATATGAACTTCCAGATCCATGTAGTACCCATTCCTGTGTTCATAACACCAGGATACTCGACTTTAATTATATAATTAATGGTCTTAGAACCCTTATGACTTATAACTCTTCTCTTAAGATTCAACACACAACTTTAATATTCAACCATTCTCTATCATTTCCAAAGCTTGCATCAGTGTAACTCTTTACACTCAACTCTTCCTTGTTGCTATAATTTAGAAACTTATCCTTTAGTTCTTCTCAAGTACTAATGGATCTTTTAATGACATTCCAATGACCCTCATTGGAACTAATACCATCTTGTCATGTCCATTACATGCAAGATTATGGGATTAGTACATTTATATAGCATACATGAGATCCAATTGCTAGTGCATATGGCATCTCACTCATGTCTTTCCATTCTTCATAAGAGTCAAAACATAGGGTTCATGAGAGGCTAATCCCATGTAAAATGGACATACTCTCTCTTACTTCATGTTGAACTCTTTCAACATCTCGCTATTGTATGTGCTCATACTTATGTTATGAAACTTTGAAGGACTATCTCTATAGATCTCAATCCCTATCTCATAGGATGTTTCACCTAATCCTTCATTGTTGAAGGTGTTTTCCACGTCAAATCTCAATGTTTATAGTATTGAGATGTTATTCCCCATCAATATTTGGAATATTCATATATGCTCCCACTAAATATTTTGTAATCACTGATTTCATCTTTTACCTTGATTCAAGTCAAACTCTTTGACTATCTTATCAACTCAAAAGATCCCATCTCTGAGATGCTTGTTATAATATCTCAAATTGAACTTTGTAGCTTATAAACTATATTTGCATCAGTGAAGTTATAAAACCTTTAGGTTGTTTCACATACACATCCTTTCAAATATTCCTTTTTAAGAAATGTAGTTTTAGACTTCATATGCCAAATCTCATAGTATATACTAGCTTCAACAACAAGCATGGCATTTGGTGAGAGAATTTCTTCATGTTCAACAATTTGAATGATTTGAAAACCTTTGTAACCTATCTATCCTTTTAGGTTATGCATGCTGGCCTTCATCTTGAAAACTCAACTTCACCCTATGGGTTTTACCCCTTTAGGTGATACTAGCAAGGTCATACCTTGTTAGTCTACGTGGATTCTGCAATGGTCTTAAGTCTTTCTCAGATTCTGGTTCTCTATAGCTTCTATTTGATTTATTGGCTCATCATTGTATGAACAACCTATCTGAGTTCTTGGATTCACAATCTTTCAATCTCAAATGTGTTCTACTAGAACTATGAGGTTCTGTGTTACATCAGAAACTTGAGATTCCACACCAATTTGTGATTCCCATTTGTTCTCATTGTACCTTTTGTTGACCTTGAACCTTTCGAGTTCTACTTTTACTCCCACTGATTCTTTTGGAACTCCGTTATCCTAGAAACAAACACTTTGTTGTCAGATTAGGATTAAAGTTAGTATTCTACATTTACGATTTGTAGATAAACCTTTCCAAGAAACTACTTTCTTTATGTAGGTTTCAATCCGTAAGACATATCAGGACATTCCCATATCATATCTCATATGATGTCTTTAAACCACTTTAGATAGTACAATATATTACTGCAAAGTATACATTCGTGAGGAATTTAGAAGATTAGATAAAATTATAATCAATCATGATCCATCAAGATGCAATTCCTTCTTTTTGATACATCATCATGTTTCAGGTGGATTGGACTTGTGATACATTATCCAGAAGGTTCTCAAACCATTGACATAAAGTATTTCAACATTTGATCATATCAATATTTCTTAATAATTTGGCCAATGTTATACTTCATTTATAATCTTCTTGAACACTTCAAGAGATTCATGTTTGTATTTCACCATATACAAACCCTATATCAACTGAGATCATCAATGAATATAATGAAGTACAAGCAACTATCTCTATAAGATCTTCATACATCAACATGTATAAGTTCTAATAGAATGCTTATCCTCCCACTACATTTAGTGAAGGATGTTATGTCATATTGCTCATAATTAATACTTGCATGTCTCTTATTGTTTCAATAACCAAAAGAGTCTAGATAAACATCAATATGGATTCTAGATATGCATTTCTTATATATGTGCCCAAGATGACAATGATAAAGATTTTTTGAGTTATCAATTATAATCCATTGATATTTACATTATAAACATTTATTTATAGATCCTTTCATATAAAGACCACTAGATGTTGGAGCATTGCCATACAAGATTGCATCTTTGAAATAGAAACATTAACAACTCTTTATTGATTTATCATAATGTCATACAAGATGCATAAAGTAAAATCTTTCGATTTTGTCATAATTAACTCTATTACATGCCCAATGGTCTAAGATAAATTCTAAATGTAGACTAAAGGTGTAGAAACTCTTGCTCTACATAGTCCACTCTTGCCCATTCATAAAGGCTTTACTTCTTATCAGATCATGCAAATCAACATATGTAAGATCTACATCTGCTATCACATACCAAGATAAAGAAGTAATCTTATCTTATAATGTTAATACCTGAAGTAGAGGCCTCTTCCCCTTCCTTCTTCTTGTTCTTGTTCTTCTTCTTCTTCTTCTTTAATTCCTCCAGGAAGAGAGGTCAATTCCTTTTCCAATGTCCAGGCTGGTGATGGTGGTGACAATTGTCTCCCTTCTTTACTCCTCCCTTTGCATTGAGATCTGAAGACTTGGGCTTCTAGATAGCTTTAGAACTTTGCTATTCTCAACATGCCTAATAACTCTGTCAATGATTTGTCAAATTCATTCATGTTGTTGTTTACGACAAACTGACTGTATGACTCTGGTAGAGACTGTAGATTCACATAAGTGGCCAACTCTTGACCCAAGGGGAATCCCACTCTTGCATGGTTCTCTACATACTCAATTAGCTTGAGCACTTGGGGATCTAATAGATCTCCTTCTGTCATGTTACATTTGAATAGTGCCTTAGAGACATCAAATATCTCTTGTCTTGCATGATCTTGGAACATGTTCTTGAGATGTGTGACCATCTCAATAAAATCCTTGTTCTCATGATTCCTATGTAACTCATAGTTCATGGAGCATAGCATTAGACACTTGACACCAACAAGATCTTCAATATGCTTCTTGTAAGCATCCCTATCAACCTTAGGTGCATTGGGAAGGGGTTCATCTAGATCTGGTGCCTCTATAACATATAGCTTGCACTTTTGTGTGAGAATGATTCTCAACGTCCTGAATTAGTCATGGAAGTTGTTCCCATTTAACTTGTCCTTCTCAAGGACCGATCACAGTAAGAAGTTGTTGTTGTGTGTTTACATTTGATTATACAAAAGAATTTGCAATTTTGTCAAAAACGCAATTTTGATTTGATTTGATTTGATTAAAATTTGATGATGTTTATTAGGTCTTTAATTAACTATCGTCCTCAATATTTTATTCAAATTGATAGCCCTCACATATATATTCATAATATTGTAGTGTACAACCTTCTAGTGAGTCAAGATCAAGAATAATTCAACTATTACAGGACCAACACCAACGTCCATAGTCAATTATTAAGGTAGACAACTTTTTTCAATTGCATCATATGCAATTCTTGGATAGATGATATGCACAACTCTTTGTCATGATCATCTGTATGCCTCTGGTGATTAATCTCATTAAGTACTCAGTTAATCCTGACCCAAAAGTCGACACGATAATAATGCACCCTGCTTGGCAGGACCACACTATTACCATCACACTTCCACAAGATAGATGATGCACTACCATTGGGGTGCCCACACTTAGTTGATCAAGCTTTTCATGTGTTCTGCTAATGGAAAGCATCCTAGAATTAATATTTTATTTGAGGGAGTTTATATATATATATATAATCCAATCACCACATATATATAATACGTATCATATACATTCTATATCGCATAATGTAAACATGCAATATAAGACAAAAAAGATGGTTATGGCCATTCTAATGTAATTCCTTGGAGCCACAAGGAATTACTACAACCTAGGGTCCACATCTCATGTAGAAACCTATTGTTGGTGTAGATCTGTGCTTGCCAATCCAGAATGATCAACTCAACCCTTGAACCAGTCGTCTCGCCTCTTGGATGTTCGGTTGGACTCTTGAAATGATCAGTTGGCCTCATGTCTAACCGATGTATGGACACCTCCAGACAGTTGGTTGGGTCTACTAGCCAGTCGTTTCATGCCTTCTATGATCTGCCCCCCTCGGTCCTCTATCCGGTTGGCTTGTCATGTGAAACAGTCGACTCTCCTAACATTGATCATCATCTTCATAGTTGCAAGAAAAGAAACTATTATATTGGTATTAAACTTATTACATGGTATAGAGAAACCTTGAGTTACATTCAAGGGGAGCAAAGGTAGGAAATAATAATACTTTTACATTGGGAAGTGGTGCGCTTCCGCTAGAGGTGCAACACACTAGCCGATTTGACCCGACTAAATGCACCCCACGAGGTCGGAACGAACGAGATGGGATTTTGATTTCGATATTTATAAACCAAAACTAACACACCTACATCTACTAAAACACTACACCTGCAAGTGCACGGGGTCGTATCGTAGTATAAGAAGGTGGCAAGTATAGGGTCGATCCACAGGGATAGAGGGGGCACTAGAGTTATGTAGCGTTAGCTAGGTTCCTTCTACAGAGACTAGGGTTAAGGGTTTAAAGGTTGTTTTGATTGTTAAGCTACTATGAACAAGTGAGGAATTAAAGGAAAGAATGAAATCTATGTTAACCCTAGACTAGATTAAGGCTAAACATGCAAGAAAGGATTAAGCTAGGTATGGAAGTGCAAATTACACTAAGGCAAGCAAGAGAGAAGAAAAAGAGCAATTAAAGAGCTAAGCTAGCATGAATAAGGCAAGAGTAAGGAAAGAATCTAACTAAGCAAGAAAAGAACTAATTAAGCTAAGCAAGCACAAAACTAGGGTTTTAAGTAGTAAAGAGAGGTATGGGCTGTTTAGGGGTATGAACTTGTCACTTAAGTTGGGGGGTGACATATGAACACTATAATTCCATTTATATTATCCAAACCAAATGACAAGTTAGAGTCTAATGAATTAACCTAAGCTACTAACTGGCCATGGATATGCTAGGTTGTGTATAGGGGAACTAGTCCCTAACACCCCCTACTACCCTTACGAGGCTCAATTGGGTTAGGGATTAGGTTCAATTCAATTAGAGCCTAATCAAGTCTAGGTTTCTAGATTAGGAATTCCTAGGGCAATTAGGGGCCGAGGGTAGTAATGGGGAGGTGAAATTAGGGCTTTGGACCCCAATTCCCCCACATTCTAGCCTTGAAAAAGCTCCATGCTAATTGCACTAGAATTGTCTTATCTAGATACTTAGATCTCTCACTTAGGTTTAGGGAGATTGATTAGGATGTAGGAAGATGGGAGGCAACCTAGGGATCTAAGAATTGGACCTAAGGGCAAATCCCAAAATTCACACATACAAGCAATTTGCCTAAATTCCTAGGTGATTTCACACAGAAACCAACAAGAAATCCATGGAGAGTGGGATGCAAATAGAATATAATCATTAACAAATGAAATTACAACATTTACACGTCATTTCCCCCCAACATGGTATCAAAGTAACATAATTTCCCCCAAACAGCCCACCCAAGGGGCCTAGCTACTCATAACAAAGCAAAATACATAAAAAAGGAGATAGAGGAAGAAGTAGCCATGGATCTTGGTGTAGATGAGGAATCTCCTCCCTCCAGCTGCTGCAAGGATATCCTCCTTCTTATCCTTGGATGGAATGGAGTGGGATGATGGTGAGAAGTGGATGGAAGGTTTAGATATGGGGGGTTATGTGGTGGGAATGGTGAAATGGGGTGGATTTGAGGTAGAGGTGAAGTGGAATGGAGTGGAGGTGACAAGGGAGAGAAAATGGGACTCTAAGAAGCCAACCCCCGACCCCCAGCTGCCACTAGGGCTTATATAGCGATCTAGGGGGTCTAGGGTTAAGTTAGGGGTAAAATAGGTAAAGCAGTGAAAACTAGGTGCGTTTTATGAGTAGCACGGCCGTACTGGGTAGGGTAGACCATGACCATGGTGGATGGGCACGGTCGTGGGAATTAAAATGTGGAGATCACAGGGATATGTTCATGGATGACCACGGTCGTGGGGGGTCACCACGGTCGTGGCGGGGACCTATGGCCACGGACATGTTGATCACCACAGTGGTTTTGGCTATATTCATCAATTTCTGGGAGTTTTAGTGATTTTTTGTGCTTGGGGCATATCCACCACAACCATGGCGAAGTTCCACGGACATTTTGGTGTCCCTCCCATGCATTTGAGATTTGAACTTGATCATCCATGGAGGGTATTGCTTCAAAACTTTCTTTGACCACTTAGGGTAGGTTGGAAGTGGTTTTGGCCTCACTTTGGGCTCCTCCAAGCCTGAGGAAACCCTAGATTGGACCATCTTCTTTCCATGCCATCAAGTAGTGGACAAAGTACCTATAAAACATGCAAAAAGCCTCCATAAGTGCATTTGATAGAAATAAGCATATTGGGGGAAATAAAATGTAATATAACACATATAGATGTGGTTGAAATGCAATATGATACAAGATGAAGCCCTAAAATAGGGCTGAATTAGGAAGAAGAAGGTAGAGGCTCCGTATGCAAATTGAGATAAAATAGTAAATAAAATACACCATCCAACCACACACAAATATTTGGGTTATTGGCCATAACCATGCTACACATCCACTATCAAAACTCACTTTTAGGGCAACATGTGTAAATTGCATATATATCATATTATATATATATATATATATTAGTTTGGGATTATATGTGGTATTTGATCAGATATAAACATTAATCAGTTTAAGTATTCACCTTGTATACAATAAATAAATGATAGAAAACCAAAAATCTGATCATATCGATTATCCCAAAACATAGTAAATTGACGTGGCTCTGATACCACTATAGGGAAATATGGGCATAGAGTAGGTAGTAGAAATAAAATTTTATCTATCCATATTCCCCAGAATAGTAAGATTGCATCAACAACTATGTAATGGAAAGGATGGTTTAATGAGTTCATACCTGGTCTTGGAGCAAGTCCAGCGACTATGACTCATTGCAGTAGTGCATCACTCCTAGTTGCACTGAGATAACATTTGTGTTGCTCTTGGTCTTCACCATGGACTGACATTGTCCTCCTAGTGGTAGACAACACCCTCCTTGCCTCTAGAGAAGTCCACACACACTGCCTAGAACTAATGTCATTCAACTAGAATAGACATGAATGAGTTGTCCCTCTTGTTGGTGTACTAGTTACCAACTTGCTCTCCCATAATTGTTTCTCCCTTGATATCCCTCCCTTTAGCGGGTAGAACTTGCTCAGTCTCTCTATTGGATACCACAACCACAGAAGACAATAATTATCAGAGGCAATTGAGTTGTGTCTCTAGAAGCCCCCAATACCCCTCTATTTATGGGAGGGGTTGGGGTCTAGGTTCCCAGTCTGTGTGAGAGTGGAAGGGACCAGAAGATCATGAATTTTTGCAACTTGTGAGCAGTGAACCAATCGGTTTGCAAGAGAGTTGGTCAGTTCACATGTGAGATGATCGGTTCTCTTAGTGAACCAGTCATTTCACCATGTTTCCAAATCACATATGAAATGGAAATTCAAATCTAATTAACGCACAACATGACGTCAACATAAATCCTTGATGTAATCAAAATTCTCCATGAAGTAGGTGTCTCACCCTTGTGAGTCGCTAGTCTGATGACCCTAACTAGTCAATTGGTGAATCGAGCTGGTTAGTTCACTATGTAAACTGGTCGATTTGCTCCCTAGTTTGGGCAAAACTTAACCAATTCAATTTCTAATCAGCCTGACACTCCAACTGGTCATTTCAATACTTGAGCCCACTGATTTGTTTCTTGAATTAATACCTAAACAAGTTAGTAATAAATTCAATAATTATTCATGATTAAACTCCTCTTCTAGGTGACTTCCTATGTGTGTGACTCTATAGGTCCCATATCACGTTGGCAATGAATGTCTATAACTAGTTTATGATACCACGAGCAAAACGTGGTGCCTAGTCACATATCAATGCTGCCCAAGTGAATGGAAAGTTGGGGAACAACTTCAACCTACAATCTATGTAAGGTGTTATATGATTGTATAATTCCTTAGTCTATGATATCTGAAATGTACTCGAGGCATGGAATCACCATCCTCTCAATGTTCAATCCATGTTCCTTGAACCTAGAGTAGTCTGTCTGAGATATATGTGACCTCAATATCATATATTGACTCACATGTGAATGCACATGCATTTCTCAGTGTCTCTTATCAAGTGGCCATGATATCAAACTCTAGTAGGAGGGACAAATCCCATCTACATCACTCAAACTCAATCCCCATGTGTCACAACTACTTAATCATCACCATTTTGGCAATCCTTATTGATGGTTATGTTGGATGATGTCAAAGTATACTGAACGACATATGATGAGTGTAGTGACTTCAAGTCTAAGAACCAAAATCACCACCTTCACTATGAGAGATGACTATGACCACCAAGTATGGTTTCCATGTGTCACTCTCAAGGTAAGTCTGTCTGGTACACTATTCTCTAACAAGTATCAGTGTGCTTGGTTTGATAACACATATCATGACTGATGGGATTCTGTCATCAACCAACACACACTCTAGTCTTATGTGTTACTGATGTCTATCTACCTTCCATAGTAACATCTGACTAGGGACATAATAAGAATGTACATGCTCTTAACATTTGTATGATCTCATTATTCAAGTCACATACTTGAAAACATACATCATTGAGTATTGTCATTCTTTAGGCATTCCTTATGTTTCCTCATTATCTGATAGCTGAGTGAAATAGAATTACTTTATTATTATTAATCAAATTCTTTATGTTATATGTCATGTCAATCATCATATGATTGACTCTCTAGGCCTACATACCAACAATTAGATGTAGAAACCAAGAAATCAAGTAAAGATTTGAATCTAAAAACCAACTTTTAAAATATTCAAATAATTCTATAGAACACAAATCAAAGAATTTTTGCTTTGAATTATTTGTCCCCCCCCTTAGTGGGATACTCCCACTAAATATGATGCCTAAATTAAAGTAGATAAATGTGATGGCACATATTCATACCAAAAATGATTTGCAAATAAAGGGTCATGATCTTTTTACTTCCTATCATTTTTAGAAATAAGTCAATGAGTACCATCATGATTATGAGAATGCAATCCATTTCTACTATTTGTGATTTTATCCAATTTTTTTTACTTTCGTACAACAAGTTATATATGAATTATTTAATAGAGTAGAGAGATATACCTCATCATTATCATTACCTGTGAACTTCCTCTTTATCATGTGCACTTACATTTAATCCTTTTTCTTGATTATCACTTACTCCTGCCTTTGCCAATGCTGTTAATATGACTAATCGTCCATTTCTCTTTTCAAGTGTATTAATCTCTAGTCATGTGATTGGAGCATCCACCATCAACCGCTCAGTCCTGCAAGGCTGAGAGGATTTCAGTACTCAAATAGAGTCCATGATGGTTAGTGTGGATATCATGAAGGGAACCCATATTATCAAACTAGAAAGACTTTTACATATATGAATTTCAATGATTTCCTATAAAAATTAAATATTCAAGTTAATTTCTCATAGACCAGTTCTTGGTCGAGATGATTTTTTGACCAAAAGAGATCACAATCAAAATTTTTGTCAATCGATAACAAGTTCTGGATGAACCAAAATTTATATTTATAAGATGTGCAAATGAAAAAAATAACTAAAAGTTATACAAATGAGTTTTGTAAGAAAAAGATATGCAAATTTAATATCAAATTAAGTTAAGACAAGACATAAATATATTAATCAAATAAACATAGGTCAAATCTCAACAAGTTCCCCTTTTTATTCTAAGTTGGGGATTTTGGAATCCAAACCATTTCAAGGGCTCCTTTCCTTCAATATTTACATGAAAAGGAGTAATGACCAAAACGTTGACAATAATGGCATGAGAGAGAAGAAATTTCATTTATCTTTTCTCTAACATTATTTGTAGGCACATATACGGTTCTAGTTTTGGGAGCATATGTCTTTTTAGTTCTAGGCATATATGAAGATTGATTCTTTGGCAAATATCCTAAACCTCTTCTTCCTATTTGATTATAAGTATTAACTAAGTTGTCATCAAGACTTTTATTTCCTTGTATTAATCTTGAAACTTGTTTTTGGAACTCAACATTTTCAACAACTTTTTTAGTTACATCTAAGTTTACATGAGAAAGATTTGAAAGTAAAGCATATCTTTATTTTATCAAAGCATCATAATATACATGATTGAATAAAACAAGTTCAGTTTGTTAATAATTTAGTTTAGCAAGCATATTAATTTTTTCTTGAGAAAGAAGACTATTTTTATTTTCAAGAACAAGCATTTGAGCCTCATAAGTCTCAACATAATTTTTAATGCTTTATTCAAATATTTTAGAGTATGATTTCCAGAATTAAGATTATCTAGGTTATCACGAAGTTCTTGAATAATTTAGCAAGTTTCTTATTTTGTATTTTGCAATCAATATACTTGTCATGAAGTTCTTCAAGACTATTAACTAATTCTTATTTAGATAAATAAAAAATACTTACCTCATTAGTTTCTTCTTCATTTTTTATTTCCATGAGACATTTTACCTTCTCCTCTATACTGATTTCATTGTCATCACTTGATTTCTCCCATGTACCCTTGTAGGATTTCCTAACTTTCTTGATCTTTAGACATTCAAAAGTCAAGTGGCCTCTCATTCCACATTCAAACCACCTTCTACAATCATTGTTGGATCTACCAAATGCTAGTGGCTTGCTCACGTGTGATCTTTCCAAATTGAGGTTGCCAAGCATGCCATCCCCCATACTTCAAGACATATTAAGGCTTCTTGAAGACCTGCTCTGATACCAAATGAAAAACTCTAGAGGGGGTGAGTAATGTCAAAGGTGTCTATTTGAAACTTTAAAT
The DNA here is from genome assembly GCA_963693085.1 of Alisma plantago-aquatica. NCBI lineage: Eukaryota > Viridiplantae > Streptophyta > Magnoliopsida > Alismatales > Alismataceae > Alisma > Alisma plantago-aquatica. The sequence continues at coordinate 788,173,278 of OY856414.1, read as the reverse complement.
ACAAGCACAGTTAATTGCAACTTGCTTACAGAATATGGAAACATAAAGCTAGTCAGTGGATAAAAAGAAGCAACCACAAAGAACACACGATATAGAGTGGTTCTGTCAAATGACGTCAGTCCACTACCTAGTTGTTTCCAACTAGGATTTCTAAATCATGTATTTTATTCTTTTTATATACTGATACACAGTGCAAAAAATTTATTGGTGTCTTTTGTAGCGCAAGACTAACCCTCCTTTTCAGCTCAAAGAGAACTACACCTTGTTTGACAAGTCACTAGAAGGTCACCCATTTTACCTCTTCTTTGACAAACTTGGAACATCACTGATTCACCTCTTCTTTGACAGACATGGAAGAGAACCATTCTTCACCTCTTCTTTAATGGCCAGTGGAAGAGCACCAAGTTGACAAGACTCCTTCTTCTTGTAGGTTCTTGGACAACCTTCACTCCAATAAGTAGCTCAAGAGTAATACAACAAAGAGGAAATAGAATGGAGAAAGAAAGTAACAAAGTAAGCTCACAAGATATACAATTCAACTCTAATGTATAAGTGATGATGATCTACTCCAAAATGGTTTATGCAAAGTAGTATTATGTGGAGAGGATAATATAGCTGAGTGAAGGGCGTAGGCCTAGAATGATAGCAACTTGAAGTACTGGACCTAAGATCTTTGAGAAAGATGGTTGGTATGCTCTAGTATGAATCAAATGTTGTTGCAATGTAATGTGCAAAGTTGTGTACAAAGTTGATGTCTAGGTGTCCTAAGACCACCCCTATTTATAGGAAATGTTTTCAAGTGGTTAGGGTACATGTGAGCAGAGTCTAGAGTGTTCATAGTGGTCAACTAGTCGTTTGGTAAAAATTAATTGGGTTGCAACATCTACTATGATTGTTAATAAACTAACATTCTAGAACCATTATTGATCCACAATATTGTCGATCGAAATAGTCTCAGTCCACAATATTGTCAACTAGAGAAAATGTTGGGGTCAAATTGCTGTAACGACTATGTGTTGGTCCATCTTCTCAGTCCAACGACTCTATTCGGTCAAACTTTTCTTTGATCGAATTCTTGGTCGAAAATATTGTCGACTGAGATTGACTCAGAAATTTAGATATGCAAGGCTATTTCTCTATTTTCTAAGTCTTCAACTGAGTGTGTATCAGTCCACAAAATTGTCAACCAATAAGGAATCTTTGCAAAGATCTGCAATATATGTGAGGTCCTATTAATGAATCATATGAAACCTATCAACCCCAAAGTCTTCATGTGGGCGTACGATAGGGTTTTGTGTACATTTTGGAGGATCGCCACTTGTCCTTAAATCATGTCTATCAAGTTGTATGAAAACACACATGTATGAACAAATACATAAATACATGGTACAACTTGATTTGTAAGTATCCAATCATATATATTTGCAAAGTTTTTGTAGTTGGATTTTGACTTAGTTCCTTGAACAATTGAAATACTTAATACACATGTTAGTAATACAATTTGGGAAATATTTGTATCATCAAAATATGCGTGTGGCATATCTAAAAAACCAACAGAGCTTACACATATCTCATACAGTCTGCTCTAGTTTAAGGAATATGGATTAAACATTGAAGAGGATGATGATTCCATGCCTCAAGTTCAATCTGGATATCAAAGACAAAGGGACTATATAATCATTGTAACACCAATGAAAAATTGTAGGCTGACATTGTTCTCCAACTTTTCAAATTACTTGGGTAGAAATGATGTCTTGCTAGATACCCATCATTGTTTGTGATATCGTAAATTAGTTATGGACATTCACTGCCAAAGTAACTTGGGATATATAGGATCACACATATAGAAATTCACTTGGAATATGAGTTTGTTCATGAATGATGTTTAACATTATTTACTAAAGTGTTAGGTATTCAATTTAAACAAAATTGGCAATCTACACCTAAAATTCCTAGTTTAGCAAGTGAACTGATCGACTCATGTGCATGAGCTTAGATTGTGAACCGGCCATTTGGTAGATCAATGAGATTGGATCACAGATTGGTTCTGACTTCATGTTGTGTATTAATCAAATATAAATTGCAAATAGGAAACATAATGAAATGAAAAGTTCAAGTTTTAAACCGATCATCTCATGTGTGAACCGACCGGTTTGATGTTTGTAGGTTTTAGAAAATTCATGAAATCCCATCTCTTTGACTCCCAGACCGAATGGAAACCCTGACCCTCCTATAAATAGAGGGATACTAGGGGCTTCCGAGATACTAGAATAAACTCTAACAATTGTTGTCTTCTCTGGTTGTGGTAACCAAAAGAGTACTAGTGCGCTCCCACCAATGGGGTTACACACTACTCAATTGTAGTTTTGAATAGATGCAACCCCGCGGATGGAAGCACACGGTGGATTCACTTTTGATATTTATAAAACATAACTTAACACCTACTCACACGAAGACAACTACACTCGTAAGCGCACGGGATCGTGTCATAGTATAGGAAGGTGGAAAGTATAGGGTCGATCCACAGGGAAAATAGGGGGCACTAGAGCTAGGTTTAGTTTTTCTAGGTTCCTACTGAGGAGACTAGGGTTAAGGGTTTGAAGGTTTTTCTGATTGTTAAACTATTATGGACAAACAAGCAATTAAAGGCAAGAATGAAATCTAAGTTAACCCTAGGCTAGAGTAAGGCTAAACAGGCAAGAAAGGATTAAGCTAGGTATGAAAAGGCAAATTACACTAAGGCAAGCAAGAGAGAATCAAAAGAGCAATTAAAGAGATAAACTAACATAAACAAGGAAAGAACAACGCAAGAAGCTAACTAAGCAAGGAAAAAGCTAACTAAGCTGAGCAAGCACAAAACTAGGGTTTTAAGCAATAAAGAGGGGTATGGGCTGTTTAGGGGTATGAACTTATCACTTAAGTTGGGGGTGACGTATGAACATTATGATTCCATTTAGATTATCCAAACCAAACAACAAGTTAGAATCTAATGAATTAACCTAACCTACTAACTTGCCATGGATATGCAAGGTTGTGTGTAGGGGAACTAGTCCCTAACACCCCCTACTACCCTTATGAGGCTCAATTGAGTTAGGGATTAGATTCAATTGAATTAGAGTCTAATCAAGTCTAGGTTTCTATATTAGGCATTCCTAGGGAAATTAGGGGCCGAGGGTAGAAATGGGGAGGTGAAATTAGGGTTTTCGACCCCAATTCCCCCACATTCTAACCTTGAGAAGGCTCCATGCTAATTGCACTAGAATTATCCAATCTAGCTACTTAGATCTCTCACTTAGGTTTAGGGAGATTGATTAGGATGTAGGAAGATGGAAGGCAACCTAGGGATTCAAGAATTGGACCTAGGGGCAAATCCCAAAATTCACACATATAAGCAATTTGCCTAAATTCCTAGGTGATTTCGCACACAAACCAACAAGCAATTCATGGATAATGAGATGCAAATAGAATATAATCATTAACAAATGGAATTAGAAAGTTTACATGTCATTTCCCCCCCAACATGGTATCAAAGTAATATATTTTCCTCCAAACAGCCCACCCAAGGGGGCCTAGCTACTCATGGAAATGGAAAATACAAAAAGAAAGGAGAAAGAGGTAGAAGAAGCCATGGATCTCAGTGTAGATGAAGGAATCCTCCTCTCTAGCTGTTGCAAGATGACCTCCTCTCTCCTCCAAGGTGCAAGGGTGTGTAATGAAGGGGATTATGGGTAGGAACTAGTATAAACTAGTGTTTTAGTGGTGGAAATGGTGAAATAGAGTGGAATGGCTAAGGGGCGAAAATGGGGAGCTAGGAGGTGGTGGAAGGTATCTAACCTCGTGCCCCAACCGCCACCTAGGTATATATAGGTGCGGGGGGAAACACTAGGTCAAGTAGGGGCAAAATAGGTAAAGTAGTGAAAAATGGGTAGGTTTTGTGAGTAGCACGACTGTGGTGGGTCACCACGGCCATGGTGGGTAGGGGTGAGCACAACCGTGGTAGGATACAACGGTCGTGCCAATTAAAATGGTCAAAAGTCAGGTTTGTGGTCAGTTTTGGGCTAAAACTGGCATGGTCGTGGTGGTTACCACGACCATGGTGGTTACCACGACCATGGTGGTCTGAGGGTAGCACAGTTGTGCTGTGTGGCACGGCCGTGGGGGTCTAGGTGATGGTGGCTGTGGTGCTGCACCACGCCCGTTCTGCTTCTGTCTAGCACGAACGTGGTGTTTGCCTCTAGCACGACCATTCTTGGCTGCACGGTCATGGTGCTTTCAGCTTGACTTGGGTTCGAACCTGTTGATTTACAAGTGACATAGCATGGCCGTTCTGTGGTACCATGGCCGTATTAGGTCTTGGATCAACACTTTGACTCTGTTCTTTGGATTTTCTTGGACATCTTTGCTTTAATGGGTCTTTGGCCACTAGGTGTAACATCCCTGACCTGGGTTATGTGTTAACCCTAGATGTTTTGCCTTATAAGGTTGAGTAGATACTTAATCTTATCTTGTGAAAAGTAATTAGGGCTCATGAGAAACTTATTTTTCAATTTTGGTCATGTTTGAACAATGTTGAAGCAATGTTTGCTTATTTTGGACTAAAGTGCAAATTACCCAAGTTGAGGGGTTAACTTGCAAATTGCACATGATAAAATGTTCTTCTGATGTTGAGACATCATAAGAATGAATACGATGTAGTGGTATGGTTTTCACAAGCTTGGGCACAAGATTAAGCTTGTAAAGCAATCCTTGTGCATTAAAACCTAGTTTTGGTGTAAAGTGCAATTTACCCAAAACCTAGGGTTCAATATGAAAATTACCACTTCAATAAGGTCCCTAATGTTTCTTGGCATCATGTAGAGCAAAGAAAATGAGAGGGGCGCCTCATTTAAATTAAGTTGGAGGAGAGAGAATCTTGATATTAAAATAATCAAGATTTAATCCTAATTGAAACCCTAATTCAATTTAGGGCAAAAATGAATGTATTAATTAAAGGGCCTTCAACCAAAATTAAAATGGTTGGATTCAGATGTGTGTGGATGAGCTTAAAGCCTGGAAAATGCACAAGTATATCCTAAGGAGGTGAAATTCCACTCACCATTATTATAAGAAAAAGAATTTCCACTCAAATATGGATATTCTTATTATAAGGGTTAAGGTGCTTAATTTCTTTTCCCTTAATTCTTGGATAATGGAAGGGATCTCGGTGGGATAGAGATTCCTTTGCATGTAAGAAACCAACGGGGGAGTTGTGGTAACAATTTTGGAATTAAAAGACTTTTATAAAGTATTTTCTCTCTCATCAATTTTCTTATAAAAGTACCTTTTCCAAGCCAAAACAAAGGCTTTTTTGGATTCCTTTCTTTCCCCTTACTTGAAAAACGACCAAGGAGATGTGGAGGATCAGGAGGACGACCCCCAACATGTTGGTAAGGTTCTTGACCTCCTTTCACCTTGAATCCATGGTGAAAATCGAAAATCAATGCATGAATTCTTCATATCTCGATCCCCTCTTCAATTCTAACCAATTCTTTTCACTCAAAGCTTGAGGACGACCCTTGGAATAGTGAAAGGAGTTGCATCCACCATTTTTTCCGTGATATTGGATCTTTGGAGCTCAATTCAAGGCGGGTTTTATAACTTGAACCCTTAATTTTATTATTGCAATCCATTCCTTATCAATTGGTGATCATTTCTACATTTCTGAAATTAAGTTTGGTTGATTGATGCAATCTCCATGGAAATCACAGTAGATATCATGAGTTTGGAGCTTGATGATTATGACATCATCATAAGAACACACCTCCCCAAATATCTAGGGCAAACTGTTTCAATGTTGAGTCCAAACGGTTTCACTAAACCGTTTGATGACCAAACAGTTTACAAACCGTTTGGTGGTTGGGTTTCCAAACCGTTTGGAATGGTTGACCGTTTGAGATGGTTGACCGTTTGAAGATATATGCTGTGGTTCTTAGATCTTGATCCAATGGTTTCAATTGGTTTGATTTTGAAGGTTTCAATTGTGAATGATTCCTTAATTGCAAACCCTAATCGACTAAGTGCTGAATTTCCAATTAATTGAGATGATGTTTTGGGTTGATTGACCCAAACGGTTTCAAGACCATTTGGGGATCACCCAAATGGTCTCAAGACCGTTTGTGGGTCATCCAAGACTGTTTGGAGGTCTAGGGTTAAGTATGTCTAAGTGTTTGAAGGTCCAAAGGTACCAAATTGAATTTCAATTAAGTGCTGATTTGATAATCAATCCAATGGTTCAAAACCCTAATTGGATGTCATGGATTTTGATGATGGAATGGGAAAACGGTCTCAAGACCATTTGGAGATCAACCAAATGGTTTCAAGACCGTTTGGTGGTCATCCAAGACCGTTTGAGGTCAGGTCATATCATGTGATGATGATGGTTCATTGATTTCAATTGATTTGGTTCCACAGTGTCAACCATTGATGGTTCCTCGATTTCAAACCCTAAGTGATGGTTTCTTGATTGTCAAACCTAGTTCAATTGTGTTCAAAACCCTAAATTGAAGGTATAATTGAATGGTGATTCATTGGTCCAATTGATGAATACCTTAGTGGTTCAATTTATAATTGGTCCATGGATTGAAACATTGAGTCGATTGAGTGTTGAAGTACCTTTTTGGTCCATGCAGTTTTGAGAAGGTTTGGACCAAACGGTCTCAAGACCGTTTGGGACCAAACGATCTCAAACCATTTGGAGACACAAATTGCAAATGGTTTCAATACCTACTTTGTCCAATTGGTTTCAAGTATAACTTGTTCAAATGGTTTTCAACCAATTGATGTATGAGAACCAAGATCATTGAGGGTCTAAGTAATTAACTTTGTGAAGACCAACATGGTTAATCCATTTCAATATCTCATGTAATTGAAGGTCCAATAAGGTGAACCAATTTAGATACTTAATGCATTTGAAGATTTGAATGGTTAACCCAATTGGTCACTTTGTGGAATTGAAACTTTAATTGGTCAATTCTTTTGAATTCCTTATATAATTGATGGTTTAATTGATTAGACCATTTGGACATCAAATATGATCAAGGGTCAATCATCTATGTGATTATTAAAGATGTAGACCCATAATGTTTGTGAAGGTTAACCCTAGCTATGTGTACTCAAGTGAAGAGTTGACCTAGATTAATTTTGGAATAGTAAACATCCTAAAGAGGAAGAGAGAGAGAATGAGAGAGATGAATGCTTATATAATTAAGCCCTAATTCTCTCATTATGAGTAAACTATGTGATAAGGGTTTGATCCATAATAATGAGATCATGAAACCCTAATCAATGAGCCCTAACCCTAATTTAGAGTAATACTAAGTGAAACCTTAATTGGGATGAATAGTGAACCCTAATTGTGGGTTATTGAATGTAGACCCTTTTCTGAAGTGAAATTTATGTGTGAAACCCTAATTAGGGCAAAGCTATGTGTGAAACCCTAATTAGGGAAAAGCTATGTGTGAATCCCTAATTAGGGCAAATCTATGTGTGAAACCCTAATTAGGGCAAAGCTATGTGTGAAACCCTAATTTAGGGCAAAGCTGAGTGTTATCATAAATCCAGGGTGATGATGTAACCCTAATTTAGTATAATAATGAAGGAAACCCTAATTTAATGAGAATTGTGCATCCTAACCCTAATTTGGGTATGAGGTAAGAGAAAACCTAGTTGAATGTGTATGGTAAACCTTAATCCCTAAAAATGGGGTAAAGGTGCAGGAAACCCTAATATGGGGTTGTGCTACTAATTCTATGTGAAGTCCTATCACTAGGTGATGTGTTGCGAAATTCTAATTTCACATAATACTAGGTGAATCCTTGATATAGAAGGAGGATTATATGAAACTCTATTGAAGAGTAATACTATGTGAAATCCATAAATGTATGGAATATTCTATGTGAATCCTCAAATTATAAATATGGAGAATACTATTCCTAATAATGGAATAGTGATTAATGTTATGACAAATATAACACCTAGAGAGATTGATAATGGATATCCTTATAATAATAGTTCCTAACTCAAGGATGAGTCCATAGTATTAGCAATGGTTGTATAATCTAAGTGAGTGACTAATGACCAATACTCTACATGATAAATGTGATGAACTGGTGCATTAAGTATTAGGATGGGGAAAACCCTAATACAAGCTAAGTGTATGAACTCAAGTAAGATTAAGGTGTTGAGGGAAGTTATACATCAAGATATGATAGATATCATATTCAACACCCAAATACTGGTATACTTTGATGTGTTATAAGTCCAATATAATTGGATGAGTGACATATGAAATGTGTCATGTCAATTGTTACATTGAGATGTAATGTACTTTGATGAATGTAGGCTAACATGCCTTATGAAAAGGTTAATCCAAACCTATAAACTATGATGTAATCATATTCTGGCAAAGATGAGAGAGGAACTCATGTTGTGTGTTGATAATTCGTTTAATGATGAATGATGAGAATAAATAAGTATGATTGAATACTTATGTTATCCATATTGATTCCGTGCTATGTGAACCCTAATACAGGGTACTGCTATGTGCAACCCTAATACAGGGTGGAGTTATGTGAAGTTCTAACACAGAGTAATCCTATGTGAAGCTCAAATACAGACTAATGGGTTATGAATGTAATAAGTTAACCCTTGTATTGCATGGTACTAATATGCAATTGTATCATGATTACTAATCATGCAAATATGTTGAGAAGTTTAGCATAGCAAGGTATGGGCTATGATGTTATGTACATTGAAAATGTTCTATACGCATTAAAAACCATAATATGCCTTGTTGCCTATTAAAGGGTGATAAGAGGTGAGATGAGCTTTGTGAACTATGTGCAATACTTTGTGTAGCAAGAATTATAATGTCCTTGGTCAGATGACCTGTAAGTATAAAGTTACCCAATAAGTGGTAACAAGTGTTCTATGATGAGATAAGGGTTCAAATACCCAGATTTTATAATTATGATGATGAACTTGTTAAGAAGTGGAATTGTACTTGATGAGTTGAGGGATTAACATCCCAATACTTTGTGAAAATAGTATGTCTACAAGCCATGAATCCCCAATGACAATGCCAGGCATTAGATATATGATCTAAGCCTGAAAAGAGTTAATGCTGTGGTAATGATTCTATAGTGAATAAATGTGATACATGTTCTTCATATTCCTTAAAGGATAAGTGACATGTTGATTCTATCAAGTTATAGCTGCAATGCTTTTGATAAGAATAATGTTCTAATCTATTAGACATTAAAATATCTACTGTCAAATAAATATGATTCTTCTGTTCATATTTATCTTCTTAAGCTGCAATAATAATGTTACTAGCGGAGAGTTATATCTCCCGCTGGGGAAATTTACAATTGTCTCACCCCCGTGGGAATCACATTTTTAGGTGGACGCGGACAAAGAGGCAGAAATCCTTCAGTAGGTGAAGGGCAACAATAGCAGCAGCAGGGGCAGCAGTAAAGTCTCAGGTGGAGACACTAGCTGTTATGCCTTGTATGAATGTAAATAGAGTCCTATGTGTCGTCTATGTACTCTCAGGTCCTCGGAGTAGTAGTTAGTTCTTTTGAGATTTTGGCTCAGTGCCTCGAGATTTTATACTGTCTGTGTTTAGCTTGACAAGACAACTAATGCTTGTAGTTCTCAAAAGGAGATGATACAGAATATGTACCTTTGAACAAGAATGTAATTATGTTACTTTGGTTCTATGTGAGAAAGTTTTCCTTTGATGGATCCATTGATAAAAAGGTTTTAATTTTTAGTGATTTTTGGTAATCTGATGCTTAGTGAATGCTTCCGCGTTAGTTAATTATGTTTTTGTGAGTTGTATGCCACAATTAAGTGATATCAGAGCTCTAGGTTCGCTGAGTCTACAGAGACATAGGACTAAGGTTGTAGAGTATGTTCTAAGTGTCTTCCAGTTTATCTGATAGTATCTTCTGCTCACATAGGAGAAGAAGAACTTGAAAATGACTGCAGAACATGAGGAACACATTGCTAAGGGCAATATTGTTGCACTAGGAGAGGGTGCATGGGACCAGGCAAGAGGAGAAAACGTGCCTGAGAATTCCCACCTTGACCTAATCAGGATAGAGAATCCTATGTTATGCTCTTGAAGGGCAGGATAGGACAATAGTAATGCATATAGAAGACTGGATACTAGTATTACAACCTAAGTTACCAGTCTTTAATGCACAAACTTTGGGCTTTGAAAGGATTCCTGAGTGACATGGTCATGTTGGAACAGTGGAAATGTGGGAAAGATTAATATATGGTAAGAAAGTAGAATCTGCCATAAGTTTGGACAAATAGTACATCTGTGATGGTAGTGCCCAAGGAGGGGCAATAAGCTTAGAATTAAGGTAAGGTCTCTATAACTTTAAAGACATTTGCCTAAATATTTTGAAAAGCCAAAGTTTTTGGTGTCACCAGTGCAATAAATGCCTAGTGCACCAAGGCAGTAGCCACTAAGAGAAGGCAAAAGCAGCAACGTGAGATAACTGGACACTATGTGTTGAAATCAACTTAATGTGGTAGGTGACCTTGAGGGGTAATACTTAAATGAAATATATTCAATCCGATACTTCATATCATGATTCTATGTGTTAAAGATATAAAAGTAGTTATTTTTGAGCTTCCTTTGACTAGTCCTATAAGGACACAAGGAAGATGAGAATCTACATTTTACTCAGTATTTCTTAAAATGCTTTATAATCTCTCTTATCTTTGTGATACAAGATGAGATATAGAAGTGATGCCTGGAGAAAATCTAGGAAATGGAAAAACATGTGTGTATAATGATATGAAAAGTGAGGAATATGATAGAAAATAAAGTGCATACTAACTAATCTCAATACTTATATACCCTGGCCAGGTATATGATTATTGAAGATAAGGAAAGTATGAAACTCTTAGATGGTTATCTTTTTGATTACTCTGATCAAGTAGTCATTCTGAAACAATCTAGAGAGTATAATGCAACTAAAAGGAAAAGCTATGTGAACATTCCCAACTAAAAGGAAAAGCTATGTGAACATTCCCAACTAAAAGGAAAAGCTATGTGAACATTCCCAACTAAAAGGAAAAGCTATGTGAACATTCCCAACTAAAAGGAAAAGCTATGTGAACATTCCCAACTAAAATGAAAAGCTATGTGAACATTCCCAACTAATAGGAAGAGCTAGGTGAACATTCCCAACTAAAAGGAAAAGCTATGTGAACATTCCCAACTAATAGGAAGAGCTAGGTGAACATTCCTAATTTAAAAAAAAACTAAGTGAACATTCCAAATTACACAGAGTTTGCTAAGTGAACTTTCTTAAATGAATAAAGGATTGCTGAGTGAATTATCTCTGTTAGATATATATGTTTTTCCTTTTGATAAATATTCTTGGGTGATGATAGAAGTATGCTCTTTTATGCTTCTTCCTTTCAATAATATGGACATCATATGTTAGGGGTTTATGCTCTGCATAAACATAAACAATGATAAGGAGGAATTAATGAAAGGAACTTTGTGTGGATTACAGAATCCATGATATCTCCATGATATTAAGATATTATGTGGAGATTTGAGGGTATGTCAACTGAATAATCTGTCCCTCCTTTTCCTGGGATTTCGGGGATGAAATCCTGGTTAGGGGTTTATAATTTGTAACATCCTTGACCTGGGTTATGTGTTAACCCTAGATGTTTTGCCTAATAAGGTTGAGTATATACTTAATATTATCTTGGGAAAAGTAATTAGGGCTCATGAGAAACTTATGTTTCAATTTTGGTCCTGTTTGAACACTGTTGAAGCAATGCTTGCTTATTTTGGACTAACGTGCAAATTACCCAAGTTGAGGGGTTAACTTGCAAATTTCACATGATAAAATGTTCCTATGATGTTGAGACATCATAAGAATGAATATGATGTAGTGGTATGGTTTTCACAAGCTTGGTCACCAAGATTAAGCTTGTAAAGCAATCCTTGTGCATTAAAACCTAGTTTTGGTGTAAAGTGCAATTTACTCAAAACCTAGGGTTCAATATGAAAATTACCACTTCAATAAGGTACATAATGTTTCTTAGCATTATGTAGAGCAAATAAAATGAGAGGGGCACCTCATTTAAATTAAGTTGGAGGAGAGAGAATCTTGATATTAAAATAATCAAGATTTAATCCTAATTGAAACCCTAATTCAATTTAGGGCAAAAATGAATGTATTAATTAAAGGGCCTTCAACCAAAATTAAAATGGTTGGATTCAGTTGTGTGTGGATGAGCTTAAATCCTGGAAAAGGCATGAGCATATCCTAAGGAGGTGAAATTCCACTCACCATTATTATAAGAAAAAGAATTTCCACTCAAATATGGATATTCTTATTATAAGGGTTAAGGTGCTTAATTTATTTTCTCTTAATTCTTGGATAATGGAAGGGAGCTCGGTGGGATAGAGATGCCTTTGCATGTAAGAAACCAAGGGGGGAGTTGTGGCAACAATTTTGGAATTAAAAGACTTTTATAAAGTATTTTCTATCTCGTCAATTTTCTTATAAAAGTACCTTTTCCAAGCCAAAACAAAGGCTTTTTTGGATTCCTTTCTTTCCCCTTGCTTGGAAAACGACCAAGGATCTGTGGAGGATCAGTATGACGACCCCCAACCTGTTGGTAAGGTTCTTGACCTCCTTTCACCTTGAATCCATGGTGAAAATCAAAAATCAATGCATGAATTCTTCATATCTCGATCCCCTCTTCAATTCTAACCAATTCTTTTCACTCAAAGCTTGAGGACGACCCTTGGAATAGTGAAAGGAGTTGCATCCACCATTGTTTCCATGAGCGTGGATCTTTGTAGCTCAATTTGAGGTGGGTTTTATAACTTGAACCCTTAATTTTATTATTGTAATCAATTCCTTATCAATTGGTGATCATTTCTACATTTCCGAAATTAAGTTTGGTTGATTGATGCAATCTCCATGAAAATCACAGTAGATTTCGTGAGTTTGGAGCTTGATGATGATGACATCATCATAAGCACACACCTCCCCAAATATCTAGGGCAAACAGTTTCAATGTTGAGTCCAAATGATTTCACTAAACCGTTTGATGACCAAACGGTTTGCAAACCGTTTGGTGGTTTGGTTTCCAAACCGTTTGGAATGGTTGACCATTTGAGATGGTTGAACGTTTGAATATATATGCTGTGTTGCTTAGATCTTGATCCAATGGTTTCAATTGGTTTGATTTTTAAGGTTTCAATTGTGAATGATTCCTTAATTGCAAACCCTAATCGACTAAGTGCTGAATTTCCAATTAATTGAGATGATGTTTTGGGTTGATTGACCCAAACGGTTTCAAGACCGTTTGGGGATCACCCAAATGGTCTCAAGACCATTTGGGGGTCACCCAAGACTATTTGGAGGTCTAGGGTTAAGTATGGCTAAGTGTTTGAAGGTCCAAAGGTACCAAATTGAATTTCAATTAAGTGCTAATTTGATAATCAATCCAATGGTTCAAAACCCTAATTGGATGTCATGGATTTTGATGATGGAATGGGAAAACGGTCTCAAGACCGTTTGGAGATCAACCAAACGGTCTCAATACCGTTTGGTGGTCATCCAAGTCCGTTTGAGGTCAGGTCATATCATGTGATGATGATGGTTCATTGATTTCAATTGATTTGGTTCCACAGTGTCAACCATTGATGGATCCTCGATTTCAAACCCTAAGTGATGGTTTCTTGATTGTCAAACCTAGTTCAATTGGGTTCAAAAACCTAAATTGAATGTCTAATTGAATGGTGATTCATTGGTCCAATTGATGAATACCTTAGTGGTTCAATTTATAATTGGTCCATGGATTGAAACATTGAGTCGATTGAGTGTTGACGTACCTTTTTGGTCCATGCGGTTTTGAGAAGGTTTGGACCAAACGATCTCAAACCATTTGGAGACCCAAAGTGCAAACAGTTTCAATACCTACTTTGTCCAATTGGCTTCAAGTATAACTTGTTGAAATGGTTTTCAACCAATTGATGTATGAGAACCAAGATCATTGAGGGTCTAAGTAATTAACTTTGTGAAGACCAACATGGTTAATCCATTTGAATATCTCATGTTATTGAAGGTCCAATATGGTGAACCTATTTATATACTTAATGCATTTGAAGATTTCAATAGTTAACCCAATTGGTCACTTTGTGGAATTGAAACTTTAATTGGTCAATTCTTTTGAATTCCTTATATAATTGATGGTTTAATTGATTAGACCATTTGGACATCTAATATGATCAAAGGTCAATCAACTATGTGATTATTAAAGATGTAGACCAATAATGATTGTGAAGGTTAACCCTAGCTATGTGTACTCAAGTGAAGAGTTGACCTAGATTAATTTTGGAATAGTTAACATCCTAAAGAGGATGAGAGAGAGAATGAGAGAGATGAATGCTTATATAATTAAGCACTAATTCTCTCATTATGAGTAAACTATGTGATAAGGGTTTGATCCATAATAATGAGATCATGAAACCCTAATCAATGAGCCCTAACCCTAATTTAGAGTAATACTAAGTGAAACCCTAATTGGGATGAATAGTGAACCCTAATTGTGGGTTATTGAATGTAGACCCTTTTCTGAAGTGAAATTTATGTGTGAAACCCTAATTAGGGAAAATCTATGTGTGAAACCCTAATTAGGGCAAAGCTATGTGTGAAACCCTAATTTAGGGCAAAGCTGAGTGTTATCATAAATCCAGGGTGATGATGTAACCCTAATTTAGTATAATGATGAAGGAAACCCTAATTTAATGAGAATTGTGCATCCTAACCCTAATTTGGGTATGAGGTAAGAGAAACCCTACTTGAATGTGTATGGTAAACCTTAATCCCTAAAAATGGGGTAAAGGTGAAGGAAACTCTAATATGGGGTTGTGCTACTAATTCTATGTGAAGTCCTATCACTGGGTGATGTGTTACGAAATTCTAATTTCACATAATACTAGGTGAATCCTTGATATAGAAGGAGGATTATATGAAACTCTATTGAAGAGTAATACTATGTGAAATCCATAAATGTATGGAATATTCTATGTGAATCCTCAAATTATAAATATGGAGAATACTATTCCTAATAATGGAATAGTGATTAATGTTATGACAAATATAACACCTAGAGAGGTTGATAATGGATATCCTTATATTAATAGTTCCTAACTCAAGGATGAGTCCATAGTATTAGCAATGGTTGTATAATCTAAGTGAGTGACTAATGACCAATACTCTACATGATAAATGTGATGAACTGGTGCATTAAGTATCAGGATGGGGAATACCCTAATACAAGCTAAGTGTATGAAATCAAGTAAGATTAAGGTGTTGAAGGAAGTGATACATCAAGATATGATAGATATCATATCCAATACCCAAATACTGGTATACTTTGATGTGTTATAAGTCCAATATAATTGGATGAGTGACATATGAAATGTGTCATGTCAATTGTTACATTGAGATGTAATGTACTTTGATGAATGTAGGCTAACATGCCTTATGAAAAGGTTAATCCAAACCTATAAACTATGATGTAATCATATTCTGGAAAAGATGAGAGAGGAACTCATGCTGTGTGTTGATAATTCATTTAATGATGAATGATGAGAATAAATAAGTGTGATTGAATACTTATGTTATCCATATTGATTCCTTGCTATGTGAACCCTAATACAGGGTACTGCTATGTGCAACCCTAATATAGGGTGGAGTTATGTGATGTTCTAACACAGAGTAATCCTATGTGAAGCTCAAATACAGAATAATGGGTTATGAATGTAATAAGTTAACCCTTGTATTGCATGGTACTAATATGTAATTGTATCATGATTACTAATCATGCAGATATGTTGAGAAGATTAGCATAGCCAGGTATGTGCTATGATGTTATGTACATTGAAAATGTTCTATAGGCATTAAAAACCATAATATGCATTGTTGCCTATTAAGGGGTAATAAGAGGTGAGATGAGCTTTGTGAACTATGTGCAATACTTTGTGTAGCAAGAATTATAATGTCCTTGGTCAGATGACATGTAAGTATAAAGTTACCCAATAAATTGTAACAAGTGTTCTATGATGAGATAAGGGTTCAAATACCCATATTTTATAATTATGATGATGAACTGGTTAAGAAGTGGGATTGTACTTGATGAGTTGACGGATTAAGATCCCAATACTTTGTGAAAAGAGTATGGCTACAGGCCATGAATCCCCAATGACAATGCTAGGCATTAGATATATGATCTAAGCCTGAAGAGAGTTAATGCTGTGGTAATGATTCTATAGTGAATAAATGTGATACATGTTCTTCATATTCCTTAAAGGATAAGTGACATGTTGATTCTATCAATTTATAGCTGCAATGCTTTTGATAAGAATAATGTTCTAATCTATTAGACATTAAAATATCTACTGTCAAATAAATATGATTCTTATGTTCATATTTATCTTCTTAAGCTGCAATAATAATGTTACTGGCGGAGAGTTATATCTCCCGGTGGGGCAATTTACAATTGTCTCACCCCCATGGGAATCACATTTTAGGTGGATACAGACAAAGAGGCAGAAATCCTTTAGTAGGTGAAGGGAAGCAACAACAACAGCAGGGGCAGCAGTAAAGTCTCAGGTGGAGACACTGGCTGTTATGCCTTGTATGAATGTAAATAGAGTCCTATGTGTCATCTCTGTACTCTCAGGTCCTCTGAGTAGTAGTTAGTGCTTTCGAGATTTTGGCTCAGTGCCTCGAGATTTTATACTGTCTGTGTTTAGCTTGACAAGACAGCTAGTGCTTGTAGTTCTCAAAAGGAGATGATACAGAATATGTACCTTTGAACAAGAATGTAATTATGTTACTTTGGTTCTATGTGAGAAAGTTTTCTTTTGATGGATCCATTGATAAATAGGTTTTAATTTTTAGTGATTTTTGGTAATCTGATGCTTAGTGAACGCTTCCGCATTAGTTAATTATATTTTTGTGAGTTGTATGCTACACTAGGGGTAGGTTGAGGGAGCATCAAACTTCACTTTGGGCCTCTCCAAGGGTAGAGAAACCCTAAGATCACTCTTTCTCTCTCTCTTCCATCAAGTGTGGTCCAAATGCCTGAAAAACATGCAAATAATGTCCATAAGTGCATTTTACACAAATAAGCATATTGGGAGGAAAAGCATGTAATCTAATAGGTATATATGTGATTGAAGAGAAATATAACACAAGATGAGGCCCTAAAATATGGCTGAATCACCACCCCAAACTTGAAACATACTTGTCCTCAAGTATACTCTAACTCAATCTCTCTACAAATTTTCCACAAACAAGAAATGACAAATGCAATGTAAAAGATGATTATTGTTGAATGGGATCAAAGATGACTAAGTACATGCATTTCACCTCTCTCCTCTCCTGTTTTCACAGTCCAATCATGAAAAGATCACAAATCATATGAACTTTAAATATAGCACACATAATACACTAGTTATCCACATTTCTTCCATAAAGTTCCAGGTAAACCGTTTCATGATGGTGTTAATCAAGGATGACTAGGAGTATTGTTTCACATTCATGCATTCAATCTTATGTTTCAAATCACACCAAATGACGCACGTGGTTGCAGAAAAGGGAAAAATGAGCTAGGTTTGATGTTTCCTAGCTCAATAGGTATGAAAGTGGAAGAAAGGGTTGCAGTGAGATTTTTTGGAGTGCTATTACATAGAGCACTCATCTTTTCTTTATTTGAATGCTTTTAAATATGAGCATCCTTTTATTTTCTTTTTGCATTTTTTTATTTGCCCTTGGAGTAGATAGGGCATATGGTGATGTGAGTGAAGCAATGAGATGTGGATGTGGCCACCCCAAACTTTTGGAGGTGGCCACGACTGATATGTGCACTTTGGCATCCTTTCATGAGGTGGAGGGGTAAGGATATGGTGAGTGAATAGTTAGGTCAAAGAGGGGTCATTGGTATGATTCTCCACATAAGACATCCTACATGAAAATTAATCCAATACTTCATCCTAGATATCAAACCACATGAATGAACAAGATGAAATTGATGTATCAATCAAGTGATTCCACAAACACTAAGCGTTCAAGGCTTGCTCAACTCATAATTCAACCAAATCAATCACAATCCTAAGAGAGGTGATGCACATGTAAAAAGTCAAACATTAATACTACTTAGCAACAAACAATGATAATTCACTTGCATTT
This sequence comes from Alisma plantago-aquatica, assembly GCA_963693085.1. Lineage (NCBI taxonomy): Eukaryota > Viridiplantae > Streptophyta > Magnoliopsida > Alismatales > Alismataceae > Alisma > Alisma plantago-aquatica. The sequence continues at coordinate 788,154,985 of OY856414.1, read as the reverse complement.
GTCAAAGGTGATCATTTTTACTCAAAACAGTAGAGATTGGGTCAAAACACACTTTTTAGACAAGAAATCTCAAATTTGGGCAAAATTGGCCAAAACAGTGCCAAGTTGCCTCCAATCACATCTAATCCTATATTATTAAACTTAAAGCAGCAAACAAGCAAATCCTAGCTAAAACATGCAAAAATTACCAAAAATCTACATGATATGTAATGCATGGAAAAAAGCATTTTTTTTTAAAAATTATGCAAAAATGGCAAGAAAGAAAACTACATGGCATGCAAGTATGCAAAGCAGTATAATCTAAACTAGAAAGCAAGATAAGAAAACTGGATAAAAACAATAAACAAAAAGTAAACAGTAGGTGAGATGCAAAAATGGAAACAAGGGCATACCACCCTACCACCCTAAACTTTGGAATCATGCTGTCCTTAGCATGACACTAAAGTCTAGGATGATAGGGTAGACGATCACTATGGTGGTGGTGGGGGTGCTCCTCCGTGTCTATAGTAGGCACCCCAGTAGTCTAACCGTGGAGGCAGATAGCTGTCCTGAAAAGTTGCTAAGGAACTCCACCAATCTTCACCCCACTGTGGGTTCCTCTGGGCCTGGGCATTCTGGAACTGGTAAAGATGGTTAACCTGGTAATGCATCTACTGATGGTCCAACCACATGGCATCCTGTGTCCACTGAAAGCCCTCCTGTGTCCACTGAAAGCCCTCCTGTGCCCGTAGTATTCTGTCCTACGTCGCTTGAATACCCTCCAGCTGTGCATGAATGGTGGCCATGTCATATGCATTCACCGATGGTTGTTGTGGCTCTGACGCCCCTATCCTCTCCTCTCTTTGCCTCACTTGTCATGCCTCTCTTTCCTCCGCTACCCTTCTCAGCTCAGCTATCTGTGAAGGTTCTCCTAGACCCCCTGCAAAAACCACCTCAGGGATGCTATCTCCTCTGGGGTTCTCCTCCTCATACTTCCTTAATTTTTCCAGAAAATCCTACGGTCCATATTGTGCCATGAGGGGTGGAGTATGGTAGGGAATCTCTAAGGGGACTCTTGGGTATGGTGGGTTGATTTGGTAGATGATCTTCTGCTCCCCAATTGTGATCATGGAAGAGGGGCCAAGTAATGCAAGTCAACCAACTTTCCTACATCTGCCTTTGTGTAGCATGTCATGTCATGTCCTAAGGCAGTGGCTATGGACGTCACAATCCCTCCCATTACAAATGGATTTGTGCTCTTGGAAGGGATTGTTCTTAGATGCTCAATAAGTAAATCCCCTAGGTTTACATGCTTCTCCTTAGTCATCCAACCAAGTACAAAAAGATCTTTCTTTGTGCAGCTGCCTTAGTTCCCATACCTGCCAAAGATGGTGTTTTCTAACACCTTTTGAACATAGCGGAGGAATGGATTGTGGATAAAACTCATCTTGGATTTCCCCGCTACAAAGGTACTCTGGCCAGTGAAGTGTTTCCACGTTGTCGAATATGTGGAACTGGAGTCATTTTCTATCTTTCCTTCATCCAGGAGGGATGCCATCTCTTCACTTGGGGCAAAAATCTGATTTAGAAGCTTTGAGGTTATCTTCCACCTCTTGTCCCCAATCATCACTTTAATGGAATTCTCACCCTCATCAGTTGTTTTCTCCAGTGTGGCAAAGAATTGTCGAGTTATCTCAATATATGACTCTTGCTGTAGCGTCAAAATCTCGAACAATCCCATCTTCTCCATCAGTCCCTGAAAATAGGCGAAGAAGCCCATAGCCTCCATCGTTGCTTGGCACACATAGTGAGTTGCTATCACTTTGCATGTCAAACACTCCAGGTGCTTAGGCTCCTTTGCCCTGCTGGTAGTGACCTCGGGCTGTGGCTGGGGGTGCTATTGTGGTATCACTTGCTGCTCAGTATTGGGCATATTTGCATCTTTTTCATCATCTAGCACGAGCCGCCGACGTGGTCGGGGCTGCGGCTCGGGCTGCAGCTGTGCTGCCGAAGAAACAGACGACCGTGCGACTAAGACTGACGGTCGTGCAGCTAAAGCTGAAGGTCTCTCAGATGAGACAGTGGGCCGGGGAGTAGACTACGGTGGTTGTGATGCTCTCGATGATGACGGTGTCTCCCGCCCTGGCTGTACGGAGACCTCTTCTGTGATAGGATCCACTATTGCATCCAATTCGACATCCGTCAACTGGGGGTTGCTATTTCTCAATTTCCTTTAGGGAGGACACCCCTAGTCTTCTCCACTGCTTTCCTTGCGAACTTCTTCATTCTTTCTCCAAAATGGAGGTGAAATTAACAAATTCTGGATTTCTTCGAAGAACAGGGCTGTTGGGGCGGAATGGAGAGAAAATGGTGATTTTGTGGATGGAAATTGGTGGAATATGGAGATTAAGGTAGTGGAAATGGTGGGAAAATGATTCAGAATGATTTGGGGGTGCTTTGGTGAAGATTTGATGGCTAGAGAGGGTGGGCGGAAGGCTACACAGGCTCTAGGGTGTGGAGCACAACCGTTCTATTCTTCGAAGAAATGAACAAGTGAATAGAAATTTTGCAAAAATCTGACTTAAGTTGCTAGAATCGGGCTGCGGCACAGCCGTGCTGTGCGGCACGGCCGTGGTGTCTTCAGGTACCACGACCATGCTGCCTTGCATGGTCGTTCTACCCTGATTCTATACTTAGTTGATTTTCTTGATTTCTGATGATTTCTCTGTTGAAAGTGAGTGTACCACCATGGTCGTTCCATGTCACCACGGTCGTGGTGGGCACTGTGACTGTAGTATGACACTCAAATCTTGTTCAAACATCAATACTTTGATCTCAAGTTGATCTTCCATTGATTCTTTGTCAAAATTTCATCCATTCTTCTTCATTTCACTCTATTCTCACCTGCACATCTCACAACTGCACAAAACTATCAAATACAAGTGTGTGTGTGTTTTCTTAGAAAAATGTAAAAACAAAGCAAAAGTATCAAAAATGTAGGTGGGGTCAAAAATTCCCAAACCTAGGTGGGTTGCCTCCCACAAGCACTGAGTTTCTTGCCTTCATCTAGGCTTCTTGGTGATTCTTCATTCATTCATCTGTTTGGAATTCTCATGTGTCCATTTTTGCAAAACATGCATCCCTCATTTGCACTCAATCTGTTTTCCTCATCCCTTTCATCACAATAATCATCACTAATTTCTTTACCTTGATGTCCTCTCAAATGCCCATTTGGACTTGTGAAGTGATCATGTCCAATATCCCTATCTCGGACTCACAGGGTTGGGGTCTTGTACATGTCGATGTTGATCTTCATGTCCATGAATGAGACCGTCATAGTGCCACTACGCACATGAATGTCGGCATCAGCTGTAGACAAGAATGGCCTTCCCATGACAATGGGAATCTTCCTATCCTCCGGCTCCATATCAAGTGCAATAAAATCTGCCAGGAACACTGCGCCTTTCTCTTTATCTATCATCACCAAGACATCATCCACTCTACCCCTAGGCACTTTTATGGATCTATCCACCAACTGGAGAGTGCAATGTGCTGGATTCAACTTGCCTAAGCCCATCTCAACATAGACATTGTACGTCATCAAATTCACACTAGATCCCAAATCAAGTAAGGGCATGTCTATGCGATGTCCCCCTATGTAACTAGGTATGAGTGGGGCTCCTGGGTCCTTTCTCTTCATGGGAAGTGAGTGTTGTATGATGGAGGTCACTTATTCAATTAATCTCACCTTCTTTGGAACCCTCCCCGTTGACCTTCTTTTCACAGTGCATAAGTTCTTGATGAACTTGGCATAAGATGAGACTTTCTTAATAACATCCAAAAGTGGAATGTTCACCTTCACTTGGCGAAACACCTCAAGAATATCAACATTGTGCTTTTGCCTCCTTTTCAATTCCGGTGGCTCATCTAGTGCTTCTACGAATGGAGGATCATTAGTTTTTGCCGTACTTGCATGAACATGAGGTGGAACACTAGGGATGGTAGGACCTGCAAAAGGGATATGTGGTGGATCACATGGAATCCCAAACTCAACATGCGGTATCACAACATCATCTTCAGTAATATCAATCACAATATCATCACTTGGCTGCCTTTGCTTTGCTTTATCAACCTTTCTTTGACTTGTAGGCTGCTTAAGAGTTTTCCCACTCCTTAGAACTGTCACAGCACTACCTTGCTCATGGTGGAGAGGGGGAGCATGTTGTGGTTGTGGAGGAGGTGGAGGTGACACTTGGGGTTGAAATTGAGGTGGAGAAGAAATTGAGGGGGAGGAGAGAATTGGGTTTGGAAAGTGAAGTTTTGGGAAATTTGAGGTGAGGGAGGTGGTGGAGTGTTAGGCTTGGAATAGCCTTGGAAGGAGTGAATGGGATGTACTTGCATGGGGGGTGGACTATAGAAAATGTGGGAAGAAGGCATAGGTCCACTTGCTTCATGGTGGCTTATAATGGGTTTTAAAGACAATTTTTCTTCTTGGATAACAATTATGGAAGATAGTTGCTCTATTCTTTCTTCTAACCTTGCAACTTCTATTTGAACATCATCAAAAACTTTCAATCTAGAGAGAACCTCTTCGTCAAACCTTGAGCTATATGTGGGACTTTGTGGTTCCTGATAGCTATAGCAGTGAGACATCTTCTTTTCTTCCCTATAGAACTCAATAGCATTGACCGAATGACAAGGAGGTTTGTTCACTTGGTTTCTCATGAAGCTCACCATTTCACCAAACATTTTCATCAATTATGGGCTTGAATCATCGCAAGTTGGAGATGTCACACCAAAAGATAGGTCACTGCCACTAACCATACTAGAAGCTTTTATCCTTGAACTTTCTGCCAAACTCTCAAACAATGGCCATGTCTCCTCAGGTGGTTTAGCCATAAAAACTCCCCCACAAGAAGAATCCACTATAGCTTGACTTGCATGAGATAGACCGGAGTAGAAGGACTGAACTAGCTACCATAAAGGGATCTCATGATGTGGACATTCTCTCAACATCTTTTGAAATCTCTCCCAGGCCTTGCGAAATCACTCATTATCTAGTTGGCTGAAACTTGCTATGGTACGCCGCATCTGTGTCAACTTTGCTATAGAGTAGAATTTCCTCAAGAAGGCATTTTTCATCTCTCCCCAACTCATGATGTCTCTTCTTTAATCATACCACTCTTTGGCTTTGTCTTTGAGGGAGAAGGAAAATAAAGTCAACCTGATTGTATCATCACTTGCTGTCGGCGTCCTGAAGGTGGAGCATACTTTAAGAAAGGAGTCCAGGTGCTTGTAGGGGTTCTCACTCTTTGAGCCGTATAAGATGGGCAAGAGCCCAAGAAGACCTGGAGGGATGGAGAAGTGCTCCCCTGGCATATGATAAACCCTGCTAGCAATTGGCGATTTGTAGTTACTAGGCATGAAGTAGTCTTGAAGTGGCTTGTGAAGTGCATTTTGGCCTTCCATCTTGTTTCCTCCCGAATGGCTTGTCACATGCACAAAGCACAACCAAACAAAAGAAAACAAGTTAGTAAACCAATATACACAAAGAATGAAAAGAATAATGAATAAATAATGGCAATTATGAGGGCAGTAGGAATTGTCAAAGCAAAACTAACTAGCTAGGCCGAGCACCTCTAATCCCCGACAACGACGCCAGAAAGCTTGGTGCGCTCCCACCAACGGTGTTACACATTACTCAATTGCAGTTTTGAATAGATGCAACCTTACGGACGAAAGCACATGGTGGATTCACTTTTAATATTTATAAAACCTAACTTAACACCTACTCACACTAAGACAACTACACCCGCAAGCGCACAGGGTCGTGTCATAGTATAGGAAGGTGGCAAGTATATGGTCGATCCACAGGGAAAAGAGGGGGCACTAGATCTATGTTTAGTTTCGCTAGGTTCCTACTGCAGAGACTAGGGTTAAGGGTTTGAAGGTTGTTTTGATTGTCAAACTATTATGGACAAACAAGTAATTAAAGGAAAGAATGAAATCTAAGTTAACCTTAGGCTAGAGTAAGGCTAAACAGGAAAGAAAGGATTAAGCTATGTATGAAAAGGCAAATTACACTAAGGCAAGCAAGAGAGAATCAAAAAAGCAATTAAAGAGCTAAACTAACATAAATAAGGCAAGAACAACGCAAGAAGCTAACTAAGCAAGGAAAAAGCTAACTAAGCTGAACAAGCAGAAAACTAGGGTTTTAAGCAATAAAGAGGGGTATGGGCTGTTTAGGGGTATGAACTTATGACTTAAGTTGGGGGGTGATGTATGAACATTATGATTCCATTTAGATTATTCAAACCAAACAACAAGTTAGAGTCTAATGAATTAACCTAAGCTACTAACTGACCATGGATATGCTAGGTTGTGTATAGGGGAACTAGTCCCTAACACCCCCTACTACCCTTACAAGGCTTGATTGGGTTAGGGATTAAGTTCAATTCAATTAGAGTCTAATCAAGTCTAGGTTTCTTTATTAGGAATTCCTAGGGCAATTAGGGGCTGAGGGTAGTAATGGGGAGGTAAAATTAGGGTTTTGGACCCCCATTCCCCCACATTCTAGCCTTGAGAAGGCTCCATGCTAATTGCACTAGAATTATCCAATCTAGCTACTTAAATCTCTCACTTAGGTTTAGGGAGATTGATTAGGATGTAGGAAGATGGGAGGAAACCTAGGGATCCAAGAATTGGACTTAGGGGCAAATCTTAAAATTCACACATATAAGCAATTTGCCTAAGTTCCTAGGTGATTTCACACACAAACCAAAAGCAATTCATGGAGAATGAGATGCAAATGGAATATAATCATTAAAAAATGGAATTAAAAAATTTACATGTCATTTTCCCCCAACATGGTATCAAAGTAACATAATTTCCCCCAAACAGCCCACCCAAGGGGGCCTAGCTACTCATGGAAATGGAAAATACAAAAAGAAAGGAGAAAGAGGTAGAAGAAGCCATGGAGCTCAGTGTAGATGAAGGATTCCTCCTCTCCAGCTGCTACAAGATGACCTCCTCTCTCCTCTAAGGTGTAAGGGTGTGGAATGAAGGGGATTATGGGTAGGAACTAGTATAAACTAGTGTTTTAGTGGTGGAAATGGTGAAATGGAGTGGAATGGAGGTGGAAATGGAGTGGAATGGCTAAGGGGTGAAAATGGGGAGCTAGGAGGTGGTGGAAGGTAGCTAACCTCGTGCCCCAACCACCACCTAGGTATATATAGGTGTGGGGGGAAGCACTAGGTCAAGTAGGGGCAAAATAAGTAAAGCAGTGAAAAATGGGTAGGTTTTTTGAGTAGCACGGCCGTGGTGGGTAGGGGTGAGAATGGCCGTGGTAGGATACAACAGTCGTGTCAATTAAAATGGTCAAAATTCAGGTCGTTGGTCAGTTTTGGGCTGAAACTGACACGGTCGTGGTGGTCACCACAGCCGTGGTGGTCACCACAGCCATGGTGGTCTGAGGGTAGCATCGCCGTGCTATGTGGCATGACCGTGGTGGTCTAGATGATGGTGGCTGTGGTGCTACGCCATGCCCATTCTGCTTCTGTGCAACATGGCCATGGTGTCTGCCTCTGGCACGACCATTCTTGGCTACACGACCGTGGTGCTTTCAACTTGACTTGGGGTCGAACCTTTTGATTTACAAGTGACATAACACGACCGTTCTGTGGTACCACAACCGTTCTGGTCCTGGATCAACACTTTGACTTTGTTCTTTTGATTTTCTTGGACATCTTTGCTTTAATGGGTCTTTGGCCACTAGGGGTAGGTTGAGGGAGCATCATACTTCACTTTGGGCCTCTCCAAGGGTAAAGAAACCCTAGGATCACTCCTTCTCTCTATCTTCCATCAAGTGTGGTTCAAATGCTAGAAAAACATACAAATAATGTCCATAAGTGCATTTTACACAAATAAGCATATTGGGAGTAAAAGCATGTAATCTAACATGTATAGATGTGATTGAAGAGCAATATAACAAAAGATGAGGCCCTAAAATAGGGCTGAATCAAGTATGAGCAAGTTCTACCCGTCAAAGGGAGGAACAACAAGGGATAGACAACTGTGGGAGAGAAAGTTGATTCTAGCATTTCAACTAGAAGGGACAACTCCTTCCTGTCCGCTCATCTAGAATGGCATGATTTTCAGTGGTCCACATGGATTGCTCTAGAGGTGAGGAGGCTCTGCCTACAGCTAGGAGGATGCCAACAACCACCATTTGTGGTGCCAGATTAGGAGTCTGACGACAACAACCATCAAGGTGCAACTCGATGAAGTAGCACACTGCAACAAGAATTTTCACTGGACTTGCTCCAGGACCAGGTATGTGTCTTGCAACCTTCTTTTCCATCTCGTAGTTGTTGACTCGATCTACTTTTCAATGGGAAATGTGACAAGTAAACTTTTTTTGTTTCCGCTACCATATCTGATGCCATATTTCCCTACACTAGTATCAGAGTCACGTCAATTTACTATATTTTGGGACTTATTGATGTGATCAAATTTTGGTTTTAATCATTTATTTATTACATGGGATGCAAATATTTAAATAGTTAATGTGCATATCCAATTAAGTTTGAGATTATAAATCTTTGAAATTTGAGTTTGAGATTATAAATCTTTGAAAAAAAGATTGTTTGAAATTTGAGTTTGAGATTGTTAATCTTTGAAAAAGATTTGTTTGAAAATTTTATTTTGAGATAGTTAGTGTTTGAAAAAGATTATTTGAAATCTACATAAGAAAAGGGTTATCAACAATCTCAATAAAATTTCAGCAGTGAAGACATGGCATATGCACATGAAACAAACATCCTCATTTTATACCCTGAATTTAGATCAATGTTTTGTCCTCACTCAAGCATGACCTATATAGGGGGTGGGTCCTAATCTTCTCTATGGATCGATGGCACTCGTTGAGGGGTATCTCGAGTTCAGTAGATAAATGTGCTGCTCCCAATACACGTCGTTGCTACGGTGACTGTAATCAATCGTGAGTGCTAGGAGAGTGGGATGTTTTCAAGGCCTTTGGACGTTCAACTTAAAACTATGCCAATACCTTTACTAACATAATGCATCATTTCTAGGGACACAAATTGAGGTTGGCACCCGTTCTATGATGCATGGGTTTGTAGGAGTGTGAAATGCATGTGATGATTTTTAGCAATTTCAGTAGCAAGCCCACAATCCATGATAGTCACATATACGTAGATAAATAAATAATAGCAGGACATTTCTAGAAAAGATCATATTTTGTTTCTAACTTACACTTGATATTCATCCTTAAATTTTTTTTGTTGCTTTTTTAAATGAGGGAGGCAAAAAGACAAAACCCAAAATAGGAAGCACAACTGAAACCATGGTTGGTAGGGGACTGAGGCATCCAAAATGGAAAAATAAGATATGGATTATGCACCCTGAAAAAAGGAAAAAGAAAACAAGGGGCCAAGAACTATGAACCGCCTCGATCTGCACACCTAGAGTGGGTGGATCAAGGTGATCCGCTATCATGTTCCAAATAGGCTACAGAAGAAAAAATGATTGAAAACAAAATAATCCTGATGATGCTCAATCCTTGAGATAGAACATTAAGAGTTTGACTTGGTTCAAGTTGGCTTTACTCCCCAATGGGGTTGCTAGTCTGTCACACCCTACCCCATAAAGGGGAAAAAAGAGATACATTTGGAAAACAAAGCTCTACCCTTTTTGGTGGTGAAGCGTCACATGAAAAAGAGATTGTTAAGAGTCACCACCACATTTTGTACAAAAAAAAAGGAAAAAGATGTATCGTCAGAGCCATAATGTAAACTAAGTGATTATCCATGATAAAAGAAAAAACCAAAGATCAAATCTAGAGATCTTGTTACAAGTGGGAAGTGATTAACACCCCCATCCTATCCAGTATACCTATATCAAAACACTATTAGGTTGTCAGGTAATTGAGATATTTAGGACAATTTTGTTTAAGAAAATATGAAAACAAGATAATTGTTTTTACTATGGGCAACTTTTGTGGCTATTGATGTCTGTGACTCTCCTTCTATACCCCCAAAATTCCTAATTTGTAGTTGTGTTGTGGTCCTGATCACCTCAGAACCTCCCACGACGGAGATCTATCATTGGTGACTAGGACTTATGTGTAGGATGTTAGAGGGCGACTAGTAGAAGTATGCTTAGAAAACTAGATTGATTCTTTTAGATATGGAAAAAAGGGACAACTATAAGAGTAGAAAAGTAGTTATAGCAGATAGATAGCAGATCCATCAATTAGATGTAGTAGTTAGAGAAATTTTCCATTCTAAAAATCTAGTAGAGAAGGCGGTGTTAGAGGAAGGATCCTCTAATCTCACACAATACAAAAATAAATAGAGAGTTAATCATTTCTCTAGCTTTAGGAGAGACAAAATGGGCCTGGAACACGTTGGGTATGGGAAGTTAATTATAGTATGGGATTCTAGACAAAACCTTTAAGAAGATGTGGTGTATCGTGCTAATGTGCCACACATGACATGTAGATTGAGGAAATCCACCCACATGACACCGATGGGTGGCTTTGCTCTGCCCAATGTCCCAAGCTGAAAATAAATGAAATTTCTCATTTCCCCAGTAGATTCAGGAATATTCTGATAAAATTGGAGAAAATTTGCACAGAAAGATAAGTCGGGGTTATCTTTTTGGTTTTGTTAAAAAAGGTAGTTAGAAAGGGAATATTTAATTCCAAACAATTTAACTGGGAAATTTACAAAAAGATAGCCTAATTAAGGCATAATTGAAACATAATTGGACTTTCAGTCTAAAAGAATGTTCCTTTACATAAGGGTCCATACTGAGTGAAAGTGGATAAAAAGGATATTTTAATAGTTAAAAATATGGGAAATTGTGAAAAAGGTGGAAACTAGGTAGGATGTGGAATGGATTCCATCATTATATAGAGAATTGGCATCATTCATGAATTTCTACTAAGTGAGAAAAAATGGGGTGTCAACAATAGCGATATGTAAATTCAGGTATAATCTAAAAACCCTAAGTTTTAATATTTATCTGCTAACTTGTCCAATAACCTTAGGATTTCTATTCTATATGATTTGTATCCATTTTTATTATGAAATACATCGTATCAGGAAATAATTCATTTCTAAATCATCTTACGAAAATTAGAACTAAAAGACAAATTTAGGGTTATTGTTGCATATAGATTGAACTGAAGATTCTAGTGGATTCAGTCCATTTTAGCGCAATCTACTGTTAAATGGAAGTAGTCACTCACCTAATTTGTAAAACACCTTAAATTTTGTAGCCCAACATATACAATTCTTGAATCCATAACATCAAGAAGTTCACCATTTTCTTCTTCCTCCCAACTTGAAAACCCAGTGAACAGAGAACTTGTTACAACCCCAATTTTCGAGTTGTTTTGGGTGGAAATGCAATTTCCTCAATAAATGTATAATTATGTAATTTGGTTGATTTAAGTGATTGAGTGGATTCCTTTGCTATATAGCCTTGTGTGATTGAGTTCGTGGGCCTTGTTAGCTATTGGGCCCAATAACAAGAAAAAGGAAATAAAAAGGAAAAGAAATCAATTACTAAAGGAATAACTAAGATAATGAGAAAAGAAAGATGTGAAAGCATTTAGAAGGCTAAGAATTATCCTTCAAGGAGGAATTTCGTATCTTCAAGATTTCTTGGGTTACAAGGAGTCCAAGTTGCAAAGATAACAGGAGAAGTAACAAATAAAATCAAATAAAGCATTCTTAAGAAGGAAAGTTGAGATAATGATGAAAATATAAGAAATATGTGGAAATATGGATAATGGAATCATTATAAATGAGATTTCAGCTCCACATGGTTTCTAACGGTAAAAGGAATCAAAATAAAGAAAATAAAAGATTAAGAGAGAGAAAATATGTGTTTTTATATATAATACATGCTTTATAAGTCATTGACTTGCAAATGAAGAAAAGGAGATATTTTGTTTTAGTTTCGGCTTCAAACTTGGAATATAAGTAGATTAAGTCTTTTTAGACTTTTCGTTAAAATTTGGGATTAATTACATGAGCAGTTTAGGAGATATGGATTTAAAAAAAATCCCTAAAGTGTGGACAATATAAGAGGAAAGTATTAAATGTCACATATGTTCCTTTTTTCTTAAAAGAAAGGGAATTGGTACGTGCAACGGCAGCCATCGGATCCAAGATCCAACGGCACACATGCATTGACTAGCTCGAACAGAACAAGGAAAGAGTAGGAGGAACGAGATCTTTGATCTCAATTTTCTCGCGAATCCGACCATGTGCAAGGATGGGAAGGGCATAGAAGGCTTCAGGAGAAGATTATGAGAAAGCCTATCCTAGGTTTTAGGTGGTTTAGGAGGCTCTGGAAGAAATGCCCAAACCCACAGGGAACCCTGGAAGTGGTGAAGGGTTGGGAACCCTAATCAAGATCCCCACACCTATAAATAGGACCACCCTTAGTCTTGGACAAGTCCCGCGAACTCGAACAACACGTTCCTAGCCCCAAACTCCCTCTATCTCTCTCGATTATCCTCTCTCCAGTGACAACTCCTCCACGACACCGCCGCGAGTAGAACCCAGAAGACGATGAAGGAGGAGAGGAGTGGGAGCCATAGAATATGAGTGCACCATGGGCTCGCGGGGGAACAAAGGGCCGAAATCCTCTCTGCATTTCAGTAAAGTGCAAGTGGGAGCAATCTATGTGAGCTGCACGATCAGTGTGCCGGTCGGTGCGACCATTGATCAAATGGCTGGGCTTATTCCTGAATTAAGGTAATTACTCACCCTATGAACAGAAAAATCAAAGAAATTGGTGAATCTTGGGTAAATCACTAAAAATACATTCGTTACTTGAGAAATAAAAGTAAAAAGTGCTTTTTGTTGAGAAAAATGTGTAGAATCCAGTACAAATATAATTAGTGTTTGTTTTTTCTTCTAATTCAAAAAATACATAAAGTTGGCAACTTTAATGCTTTAAAACCCTAGATTTTGATTGGGTATGAGTTTAATGACTTCAGTTGATTATATTAATTAAAGTTTAGCATTTTGTCAAAAAGGGGAAATATGAATCTGAATTGAGTTTGATAACCCATAGTTTGCTTATTTGGGTTTCCTAGTGTATAAAAGTAGAATTAATGATAAATTAGGGTTTGCTAACCTAGAAGATGTGAAATATGATAATTAGGGTTCATTTGTCAATCGAACTATAAATCATTGATGAAATAAGAGTTATCAATTCAAAAGAACCTAAACATGATAATTGACATGACTTAAAAGGATAAACATGGTGGCTTTAGTGTAAAAGAAATATATTTGATCTAGTTGGAGTTCAATCATGCCTATGATGTTGAAATTAGGGTTTGTGGATCAAAAGAGCATTAAAAGTGATAAATGCATTATGGAGGCTAAAACCCTAATAAAATCCCAAAGTTAGCCTAGAAACCCTAAGGTGGGACCCAAGTCAATCTTGAAAATGTTTTGGATAAAATAATGACACATGGGTGTTATGCATTAATTTCAGGATCACTGACTGAGTGCTTGATTGATTATTCTTGATTATTCTTTCTTGGACATCAAGTTTCTCTGGATCAGGTATGTGGTTAATTATGAGTACACGCTTTATGTTTCCTGGCATTTCTCGAGGCTTTATCGTTTGCAATGCAATTAAACTGCTTGGATGTTTCATTACTGCAATTCTTAAAGTGAATATGTTTATCACAATTTATATATGTGTGTGACTCGCTCGAACCTACATACCCCTCTGGATGTGATATAATGGACCAAGCCCTGGAGGGAAGGTCAAGGTGGTCAAGCCCCAGAGGGAAGACCATAGGGCACCCAGAGAGGTGACCCCAGGTACCAAGCTCAGGATGGAGAAGGTAGCCTTAAAGTTACTTACAAGGACTTAACCCTAGAGAGGGTATCCTAGAGGTGGTAAAAGCGGTTGAGGAGTCATACTGAAAACATAATTTTGGATTGTTAACAACTAATTGATGTGATTACGTTGTTAGATCTTAGGTGCAATGTTTTGTTTGTCCCCACATACCGGCATATTCATTTATGCTGACCGACGTCTTGGTTTATCGGCGTTTTAGGTATTTAACTGAAAATGGATAAATAGTAAAACAAAACATGTGAAGATAAAGTTAGCTATTCCAGGGAGGATTAGATAGTTAGATTTCTACTGCGGATAGAAGTCTTAGATCCTATATTGACAAGGTATGCAAAAGTTTAACTTTTTATTCCATCTTTGCTTTTTAGGTTAGTAGAATTTGATAATTATTTCTGATAATTTACAAAACCATTGATCCTGGATTTTGGGATAACACCTATGACCTCTTCGTCTCCCTTGATTGGGGGTTATCGGGAAGCGGGGTCATTACAATTGGTATCAGAGTGATGGTTTTCCATTTAATCTCTATTAATTATTAAATTTTACAAACTCTTTAGAACCTAAGGGAGTTATTATAGGATTTTCCAAAGACGGAGGTGTCTAGAAAAGGATCATGGTTCGGGGGTTGGCAATATTTTCCTCTGCCCTGCTAGTCAGTCATGAGGACTCCCAGATGCGGTGTGACTGCCTGGCCAAAGTCTGAGGTCTTGACTCAAAATAAGATACCTTTAGGATTCTCTCATATATTTCATACCTTCTCAACCCTAGTTTAATTAAGGTTCTAAGGTTTAGGGTTTTTCTCTCTTCCTCACCCTCTTGAGGCCAGGGTAAGTATGATAAGGATTAAGGAATCCTCCACCAAATAATGAAAAGAATGTAAACAAGATGTCATGGACATATGTTTAATAGTTTAAGTGTAAACTAAATATTAGTTACATGCTTAGGTTGCATGGCGTGTGTTTCCATGCCCTCAAGAGAGCCCTGAGGTTAAACCATATTGTAGGAAGAGGAGGAGAGAGTTAGTCTTGGAGGAAGAAGCCTCAAGGAAGAGGAAGAGACCTGACACATCCTCTGAGGATGATGCTAACCCAAACCCTAAGCGGTGGATAGAGAAAGGGATGACACGATGAGTTGGATATCATAGTTGACCATGTATGTATGTATGTGGGTTGACATGCATATTGGTTTTGAGTACCCATGAGAAGCATGAGCTATGTGAGGTTGGTTGACCTGGAACCTTTTGCGACCCAACCTTGGAAGGGTCATGCCTGTTAGGGTGAAGGATAGATCCTTCATTAAAGAGGATAGTAATAACCATATAGGAACCCTGACAGGGATAGATGTGAAGGAAAGAGGTATGTACCTACATAGAAGAGAGCGGTATCAAGGATGGCATCAGGTTTTAGACCTAAGACAAATAGGTTGTTCCTAGTAGTTTATGAAATGGGCATGCAAAGAGCTTTGGATGATCTTGACTGGATACAAGCTTTGATAGTATGCTTCACCCAAGTAGGGATAGACATGTACCCTTATGAGCTTGACCCATATTTGGTGAAAGAATCTCCAGTGGTAGGCCCAGTTGTAGGGTTAGTGTAAGGACACTGACCTTCGTTTTGGGCTTATCCTATTTGCTTTGCCTAAACCTTGTGCTTAGTTACTTGCTAATCACCTCTAGTGGTGATTAAGGTTGCTTGTGCTTTATTAAGAGTTGGAGGTGCTACTTGCAAATAACTCAAGTCTAGGGTTGATGAGCAAGTTTGTCACCTTGAGAGGTGTTTTTCTCTCTCCTTGCTTCCTCTAGAGTTGAGAGTAAGGGTGGGCTCATTGCTTGAGTTGCCTTGCGCTTGGTTGAGCCTTGTTGGGCCTTGTTTGGGCCTTGCCTTACCTTAATGGACCTTATATCGGGCAAGGGTGTGTTTGTGAGCCTTGTGTCGGCCATGGCTGTGTCGGCCATGAGGATGTGTCAGGCAAGAGAGTGTATCACCCATGGGGTGTGTCGACCTTTGACCATCCTTGACCTTTGGCTTCGTTTGTGTCACCACCCTTGTGGACACTTGGTGCATGATGCTTGCATGTGGAAATTGCCTTGGACATGTGTATGGGGCGAGATAAGGAGGTGGCATTGCCCATGGACAAGTGTCCCTAGGTGGGCGACACCTTTCCTTGTTTTCTCCTTCACCCTCTTTTATATATGCCTCTCCTTTCTCTTGCTTAGGATCCCTTTAGTTGGTGTTGCTTCCTTTCCTTCCTTGGTGGGTGACACATATCCTTTGCTAGTTGGTGGACGATCCTCCTCCTTCTCCTTGGAGACTTATTCTTCCTCTAGTGGTGGCCAAGCCCTAGGGTGCCTTGTTCTTCTTCTTGAGGTGGCCGAAGGTGGTGCTTGAGCTTGGGAGCTTGGTGCTAGGAGCTTGGAGCTTGCTTAAGGCGGGTTACATAACTCCTAACCCTAGCTATACTACTTCCTTTTCTTGTTGCATGTTATGTTTCACCTTGATTGACCATGTATCTTGTTGGATATGCTTTTTGTTAGATATGTTTCTTGCTCTAGTTGGTATCTTTGATCTTGTGGATATATGTTCATGTTGTAGATGTGTTCTTGACCTTGGTGGCCGAATCATATGTATAAAGTTTTCTTGGGAAAAACTCCTTTCTTTCCATTTGGTCTTGAGAAGTGAGTTTGGCTCTAGTGGTATAGGCAACACTCCTCTCACTTGGTTGTTGAGAGGTGAGTCAATACCCTAGTTGCTTGGGCAACACTCTTCTCTCACCATGGATTAGAGAGGTGAGCCTTGGTTGGATGTTGACCTAGTAGAGGTTGGGAGCCTAGCTGATATGGAGATGATTTATCATGTTGCCCGAGATATGTGATGGAGGTTGTGCAAAACCCCTCTCTCTTAATTGTTGAGACGTAAGCCAACTCTCTTGATATGTTAGGGTTTTGTAATGGTGATCTTGAGGTTAGTAATGACCAAGCCGAGATGAACCTCTGTGCCTTGCATGATACACCTTTGTGGTGATGTTGCCCGACACCCCTCACCTTGGGTTTAGCTTTGGCCGATATGGTCATGTTGAGTTTGGTTGGCTTTGTGCCCGATATGACCATCTTAATCTTATTGGTGACCTTGAGCAATATGCCTTGACCGAGATGACCCTTTCTCCTAATAGGTGTTATCCCCTTGGCCGATATGATGCCTAGTTGTTAACTCTGTTTGGTATCTTGGCTGACACAAGTTGGGTTGGTCTTGAGCTGCCCGATATGTGTTGAGTGGTAAAACCCTGGTGCTTGCCTTAGTGGTGGTCGATATGGTGTGCCTGATCTTGTTGGATGGTAGGCTTCCTTGTGGTGCCCTTGTATCATGTGGTGATGTGTACATGGTGGGCGTTATAGCGTTGGCTTGGGAGCCATGATCTTGGCTGATATAACGGTGAGCAGGTTGTCCGATAGGAACCCTAGCTTTGAATGGGCGATAGGGTCTTAGACGATGCAGTTAGATGCCCGATGCACATCTAGCTTGGGTGCATGATATGCCCTCTTGACCCAGCTGCACGATACACCCCTGACCCCAGCTGCACGATGCTTTCATGTTACCTTGGTTGCACGACATCCCATAGGCCTTCTTGACTGATACACTCTTATGTTTGAGTTGGTTGACAGATGTGGCTAAGTGCCTTGGCCGACAGGCCTTTAGTGAGGGTTGTTACCCTACCCGATACCACCTGTGGTAAGGGGCGTGCTACCCGTCACTCTTTTAGCGAGGGTAACTAGTACCTTTAGTGAGGGTTATGCTTAACCTGGAAACCCTAGCTAGTGATGTGTTGTCTTGTAATCGCACCTATGTTGTTGATATTATATGGATGATGGGTCGTGAACCAGTGCTATGCTTGATGCTTAAAGATAATGCTAGATCAGATAACAAGATACTTGTTTACAATTATAATCATGACATGCACATCTGCAACCCTAATGACATAATAATCAGTAAAATCTATGTCTGGTGATTTTAAGTTATCTCTCTTGATGTGCATACTAAATATGCAGGTGTATCAGGTGAATTCATAGCCAGGTAAGAGCTATGAGGTATATGTGTTTGAATAACGCTGCATGATGATAATTCTTGTTGATGAGATAACATGCATCACCAGTATGATGCGATAGGTTTAAGGACCTAATGAGGGCTGAGTGCCCAGTGAGGTGTTATCCTCTTGATGATGTGATGAGGGATTGTTATCCCAGGTGATGATGTAATGATGATGCTTTGAGAGGTTGTGGCTTTCTGTGATGAGGGATTGAGATCCCATGATAATGTGAAAATGATAACATTAATGTAACTCAATGCCGTTTATGTTTTACAACTTGGTTGCCTCTACAATCCACTTAAAATATACTAATTAATTACATTGGAACATATCATGTAGTTTGCCCTAGCCATAGATCCATCATCGTCAGTAGCTGGTGATGGTGAAATAGGTTTTCCTGCCGGTTAACCTGGAAGCACATATTGTTGAATATGTGTGGTCTATCCTAGCAAATAATGAGGAGGATTAGAGTGCAACTTCGGTTGTAGACTCCAGGGCGCGGTTTCAAGCCCGTGGCTCAATATGTTAGAGCATGGTGAACAAGCCCATGGCTCAGGATGTGTGATAAGAAGAGCATGATTGTGTTCGTGGTTCAGAGCACGGTGATCATGCCCATGGCTCAGTTTCACTAGCACTGATACTTGTACCGAGATGGGCTCGGCAGAGGGTAGCCTGACCCTGTGGCTGAGGCCACTTAATTATGAGATTGCGGTCCTACTTTTTTTGCACTCATGCACTGACCACGAGGTGGTGAGGTCGTGGATTCTGACTCTTCCATTGACCTTTTATGGCACCAACTTGGGTTTTGCAACCGAAGGTTAGATTTGAGTGGTACGGCTCACTTCCTCAGGGCATAATAATAATACATAATCCAGCCGAATAGTACTTATTGCTTAAGGCAAAACATGGAACATTGGTTGAGGTCTTTCTTGTGTATTTGATCTTATTATACCTTGCAGTTACTTATACGTTCCTCATATTATGTGGTAAGATCTTATAAATCTTATCTTGTCAATCATGTTCCATAAAGAAAATCAGGTTATATGCCTCCTGGATATCTTGGTAAGATTGATGGTAATAATAGTCTTGATCAATATGCTGCTCTTATTATATGTCTTTACCAGCTATCTGCTTTATCTGCTTTTAACCTTCTAAGGTTTTATAGTTTCGGCGGGGAGTTATGTTTCTCGTTGGGACTATGTGTCTCACCCCGTTGGTTTACAACCTTTTTAGGTGGTCGCGCTAGACGTGGTGGTGGTCGTGAGGTTGCGGCTGAGCAGCAAGAAGAAGAGCAGTAGAAGGCAAGAGATGTACATGCTACTATTTTGGTGGTTTTGTAGTAGAGTCCTAGAGTCATCCCTGTACTCTCAGGTCCTCAGAGGTGTTTTGACGATGTTTTATGATGTTTACCTGATGTAGCTTTGTATATCCTGCTGCTGGCATGATGTGGCCCGTTATGTATAAATAGGTGATGAACTCATGTGCTGGCAGGACATCTAGTTTCCCTAAGCTGTGGACATATATCAGGCTTATAATAGTTGTATAACATGTTTCCTTACAGGATATGGATGTAATAGTTCTCTTATATCTGCTTTCCGTAATTGGATTTAATTAACCTGTGTTTTCAGTAATATGTGGTTCCACACATTTTCATGTGTCACCTTGCTGTCTGTGCGATGGAAGGGTGTCACAGTTAGTTTGGTATCTGAGCTCTAGGTTCGCTGAGTCTACAGGGATCTAGGATTAGGTTTGTGTCTGTTCTTGTGAGTTTTCCAGATCTTCTTACAATAATCTTCTGCCCTCAGCGGAAGAAAAAGCTTAAAGATGTCTAGAAACCATGAAGAACATGCTGTCGAGAGCAGCGAGACTGCATCAGTTGATGGAGCAAGAGTGCAGTCACATGAAGATTGGGTGCCTGAGGTCTCCCAACTTGACCCAGCCATTCTAAAAAATCCTGCCTATCAGGAACTTATGGGGCAGTTGATTGCTACGATGAATCACATGGTGGAAAGATTGCCAGTGCCTCCGCCAAGAGCACATGTTCCCCATGGTGAATCATCAGGCATTGGGAAAACCTTTGAGCGGCTTTGCTGAGTCAGTGCTTTGGATTATGTTGGAACGGCTGACCCAATGGATGTAGATCTGTGGCTGACAGGTCTTGAGAATACCTTCCAGATCCTCGACATCCCTGAAGCAGACAAAGTCAAGCACGCTGTCTACCTTCTTAAAGGTAGTGCTAGCCACTGGTGGGCCATCGAGGAGGAGAAGTGACTCGGTGAGGTGATCGGATGGGAGATTTTCCGACGAGAGTTCGTTAGCAGATACTTTCTGAAGACATATCTGGACGAGAAGATCAACTAGTTTAAGCATCTGCGCCAAGGATCGATGAATATCATCGAGTATGAAGCCAAATTTATGGACCTACTGAGGTTTTGTCCTCACATGGAGACGACAGATGATGAGCAGATCATACGGTTTGAGAAGGGTTTGCATGCTGAGTTGACAACACCTGCTGCTGCTTTGGAGAACCGGGAGCGGTTTGCCACGTTCTTGGAGTCTGTATGAAGGATTGAACGGCCAGTCAGGGAGAAGAGAGAATCCATGACTAAGAAGAGGCCTGCTTAGTTTCTAGGGCAGAGGTCTGGTGGCTTTAAGAAGCCAAGGTTTTTAGCACCTTCTGGGTTAAGAGATTCCATTGCTCCATCACAGTGGTCTCCAAGTAAGGGAAGAGGATATGGTTCTTCGCCGTCAAAGGCACATAGTACCGCTTCAGTGGCAGTGATAGGGCCGTCTAGGCCACAATAGCGAGACCAGTCATGTCATCTTTGTGGTCAGATCGGGCATTGGAGGTCAAACTTCCCAAGGAAAGATGTTGAAGTGACACAGCAGCCGAGGAAGAATCAACAAGGGTCAGATAGACAACAGCCCAATGGTAGCAGAGGGTGAGGACGCGGTCAAGCATCACAAGAGGGATCCTCTGCCCAAGGAAGAAGAGGACGTGGACAACAAGAAACGGCTCGATTCTATGCTATGAGTCAGCCAGAGGCGATAGTCAACCCGCGAGTTGTGGCAGGTCAGATGGAGTTATTTCATTCTGATTTGTCTTCTTCTTACTTTATATCTATTCTGGTTGACCCAGGTGCTACACACTCTTTTATCACATGAACTATGCTTGAAAACTATCTTTTACCTGTTAGCTGTAAGAGAGATAGCCTATTGATAGAAACCACTCTTGATGGTTCCTCGATGCTTTGAGAGGAGTGCCCATCTTGTGTTCTATCCTTTTCGGGACACAGTATACAAGTGGATCTTATACCACTTGAGATGCATGGATTTGATGTGATCCTTGGGATTGATACCTAAGTATAAGGTTGTGTTGGATTATGGTTCTAAGCAGGCAGTGTTTGATGATGGTGGAGGGAAGGAATTGGATCTTCCAAGGTGATAGGAAGATTCTTCTGACATGTTTGGTGTCCGCTATTGTGGCAGAGAAGTTGCTGCGACAAGGGTGTAAGGCGTTCTTAGCTCACGTTGTGGAAACCAAGGCGAAGGTTCCTAGCCTTTTGGAGGTGCCTGTTGTCTAGGAGTTTGTGGACGTGTTTCCAGATGAGTTCCCTGGTGTCCCCCCACCTCAAGAGATTGATTTTGAGATCAATCTGGTGCCAGGAACTCAACCAATTGCTCAAACACTGTACAAGATCGCTCCGGCCGAGATGGCAGAACTGAAGAAGTAGTTATAGGAGTTGGTAGATAAAGGTTTCATCAGACCGAACACATCGCCATGGGCTGCTCCGGTCCTATTTGTAAAGAAGAAGGACGGGTCGACGCGACTGTGCATAGATTACCGATAATTGAACAAAGTTACGATCAAGAACAAGTACCCATTGCCGAGGATAGATGATCTGTTTGATCAGTTGTGTGGTTCTATAGTGTTCTCAAAGATAGATCCACAGTCTGGATATCATCAGTTGAGGATTAAGGATGAGGACATACCAAAGCCAGTGTTTAGGATGAGGAATGGTCACTTCGAGTTTGTGGTTATGCCGTTTGGGCTAACCAATGTGCATGCTACTTTCATGGATCTGATGAACAGGGTGTTCCGTCCATTTCTAGATCAGTTTGTTGTAGTTTTTATAGATGACATCTTGATCTATAGTCAGGACAGTCAAGAGCATGAACAACATCTTCGACAAGCATTGACTCTTCTTCGCCAACACCAGTTGTATGCCAAGTTCAGTAAGTGTGAGTTCTGGTTGAAAGAAGTGACTTTCTTGGGTCATGTGATATCTACAGAAGGAGTCAGAGTGGATCCTAAGAAGGTGGAGTCAGTTACAGATTGGGAGCAATCAAAGACACCAACAAAGGTTCATAGTTTTTTGGGTTTAGTAGGATACTACTGGAGGTTTATAAAGAACTTCAATATAATCACGTTACCATTAACAAAGTTGACCAGGAAGGATGTACCTTTTGTTTGGAATGATCGTTGTCAGTAAGCTTTCCAAAGCTTGAAGGAGAAGCCGACTAGTGCTCCGGTGTTGGTACTGCCAGAGCCTAGGAAGGGCTATGTTGTTTTCTGCGATGCTTCCAAGAAAGGCTTAGGATGTGTGATAATGCAGGAGGATCATGTGGTTTCTTTTGCTTTGCGACAGCTTAAGAAACATGAGGAGAACTATCCGACACATGATCTGGAGCTGGCAGCAGTGGTCCATGCATTAAAGATTTGGAGACACTATCTTTATGGGGAAGTGTGTCAGATCTTTACAGATCATAGGAACTTGAAGTACATCTTCTCGCAGAGTGAGCTGAACATGCGAAAGCGTCACTAGATGGAGCTTATCAATGATTATGATTATACCATTGAGTATCATCCTGGTAAGGTGAGTGTGGTAGCTGATGCGCTTAGCACAAAGTCTCCTTCTTCTCGCTCTATGAAGAAGGCACATTTGAGTTCCTTGGTATGTTATAGGCGGGATATGCTTGTCTCTTTGCAGTAGATGAATGTACAGATGGAAGTCTCCTTGTTGGCAAGACTGTTGGCACAGATGTAAGTAAAGCCTACGTTGAGGCAGCGGATCAAAGATGCACAATAGGCAGATGCTTAGTTGATAAGATCAGAGTTTGGCAGTGAAAAGCATGATGGGTTCCATGAGTCCGAGGATGGACTAGTTTGCTGTCATGATAGGATGGTGGTCCCCGATGTTGATAATTTGAGGAGGTTAGTGCTCAAGGAAGCACACACATCGATGTATGCCATGCATCCAGGTGTCACCAAGATGTATCATAATCTAAAGGACCTGTATTGGTGGCCTGGCTTAAAGAAGGATGTAGCCGAGTTTGTGGCAAGGTGTGCGGTATGCCAAGAGGTTAAGGCTGAGCATCATAAGCTGGCAGATAAGTTGCAACCCCTGCCGATACCGCAGTGGAAACGGGATCATATAACCATGGATTTCGTAGTTGGTCTGTCAAGGACAACTAAGAATCATGATTCCATTTGGGTGATAGTGGACAGATTGATGAAGTCTGCCCATTTCATACCTGTAAAGACAACATATATAATAAAGAAGCTTGCTCAGGTGTATGTGGATGGGATATTGCGTTTGCATGGTGTGCCCACAACGATAGTCTCTGACAGAGGACCCCTGTTCACGAGTCATTTTTGGGAACAATTGCACAAAGTGTTGGGAACGGAGTTGAGGTTCAGTATTGCTTTCCACCCACAGACAGATGGACAGTCTGAAAGGACTATTCATACTTTAGAGGATCTTCTCCGAGCTTGTGTTTTGTAGTTCTTAGGCAGTTGGGACGTGCATCTCAATTTGATAGAGTTCTCCTACAACAATAGTTACCAGCCGAGCATCGACATGGCTCCTTATGAGGCTTTAAATGGCAGGAAGTGCAGATCTCCTCTATGTTGGTATGAGTCTGGTGAGTATCAACTTTTGGGTCCTGAGTTAGTGCAGCAGACAACAAAGAAGATCAGAGTGATACAACAAAAGTTGAAAGCGGCACAAGACAGACAGAAGTCGTACGTAGATAATCGCCGACGACCTATAGAGTTCCAAGTGGGAGACAAAGTGTATCTCAAGGTCTCACCTTGGAAAGGCATGCTGAGGTTTGGCCGGAAAGGCAAACTGGCACCCAGGTATATGGGGCCATACCCGGTAATAGCACATGCTGGAAAGGTAGCTTATAAGTTAGAGTTTCTGCCAGAGTTGCACAGGTTACATCCTGTGTTCCATGTCAGCATGTTGAAGAAAAGTCATCCAGACACAGGGACAATGATACAGCCAGTTGAGGTTGAGCTCGATGAAGATGTGACCTACGAGGAAGGTCCAGTGATGATCCTTGATAGAAGAGTAAAGAAGTTAAAAAGGAAGGACCTAGTTCTTGTGAAAGTTCTTTAGCATCATCGTGGCATTGAGGAAGCCACGTGGGAGCTTGAGGAAGAGATGCGGAGGAAGTACCCCTCGCTTTTCTCTTCGGATTTCGAGGGAAAAATCCCTTTGTAGAGGTTTATGGCTTGTAAGGACCCTGACCTTCATTTTGGGCTTATCCTATTTTCTTTGCCTAAACCTTGTGCTTAATTGCTTACTAATCACCTCTAGTGGTGATTAAGGTTGCTTGTTCTTTGTTGAGAGTTGGAGGTGCTACTTGCAAATAACCCAAGTCTAAGGTTGATGAGCAAGTTTGTCACCTTGAGAGGTGTTTTTCTCTCTCCTTGCTTCCTCTAGAGTTGAGAGGAAGGGTGGGCTCGTTGCTTTAGTTGCCTTGGGCTTGGTTGAGCCTTGTTTTGCCTTGTTTAGGCCTTGCCTTGCCTTGATGGACCTTGTATCGAGCAAGGGTGTGTTTGGGAGCCTTGTGTCCACCATGGTTGTGTCGGCCATAAGGCTGTGTCGGGTAAGAGAGTGTATCACCCATGGGGTGTGTCAGCCTTTGACCATCCTTGACCTTTGGCTTCGTTTGTGTCACCACCCTTGTGGACACTTGGTGCATGATGCTTGCATGTGGTAATTGCCTTGGACATGTGTATGGGATGAGATAAGGAGGTGGCATTGCCCATGGACAAGTGTCCCTAGGTGGGCGACACCTTGCCTTGTTTTCTCCTTCACCCTCTTCTATATATGCCTCTCATTTCTCTTGCTTAGGATCCCTTTAGTTGGTGTTGCTTCCTTTCCTTCCTTGGTGGGTGACACATCTCCTTTTCTAGTTGGTGGCCGGTCCTCCTCCTTCTCCTTGGATACTTATTCTTCCTCTAGTGGTGGCCAAGCCCTAGGGTGCCTTGTTCTTCTTCTTGAGGTGGCCGAAGGTGGTGCTTGAGCTTGGGAGCTTGGAGCTTGCTTAAGGCGGGTTATATAACTCCTAACCCTAGCTATACTACTTCCTTTTCTTGTTGCATGTTATGTTTCACCTTGATTGACCATGTATCTTGTTGGATATGCTTTTTGTTAGATATGTTTCTTGCTCTAGTTGGTATCTTTGATCTTGTGGATATATGTTCATGTTGTAGATGTGTTCTTGACCTTGGTGGCCGAATCATATGTATAAAGTTTTCTTGGGCAAAACTCCTTTCTTTCCATTTGGTCTTGAGAAGTGAGTTTGGCTCTAGTGGTATAGGCAACAATCCTCTCACTTGGATGTTGAGAGGTGAGTCAATACCCTATTTGCTTGGGCAACACTCTTCTCTCACCATGGATTAGAGAGGTGAGCCTTGGTTGGATGTTGACCTAGTAGAGGTTGGGAGCCTAGCTGATATGGAGATGATCTATCATGTTGCCCTTGTATCATGTGGTGATGTGTACATGGTGGGCATTACAGCATTGGCTTGGGCGCCATGATCTTGGTCGATACAATGGTGAGCTGGTTGCCCGATAGGAACCCTAGCTTTGGATGGGCGATAGGGCCTTAGCCAATGCAGTTAGATGCCCGATGCACATCTAACTTGGGTGCATGATATGCCCTCTTGACCCAGATGCACGATACACCTCCTGACCCCAGCTACACGATTCTTTCATGTTACCTTGGTTGCACGACATCCCATAGGCCTTGTTGACCGATACACTATTGTGTTTGAGTTGGCTGATAGATGTGGCTAAGTGCCTTGGTTGACAGGCCTTTAGTGGGGGTTGTTACCCTACCCGATACCACCTGTAGTAAGGGGCATGCTACCCGTCACTCTTTTAGTGAGGGTAACTAGTACCTTTAGTGAGGGTTATGCTTAACCTGGAAACCCTAGCTAGTGATGTGTTGTCTTGTAATCACACCTATGTTGTTGATATTATATGGATGATGGGTCGTGAACTAGTGCTATGCTTGATGCTTAAAGATAATGCTAGATCAGATAACAAGATACTTGTTTATGATTATAATCATGACATGCACATCTGCAACCCTAATGACATAATAATCAGTAACATCTATGTCTGGTGATTTTAAGTTATCTCTCTTGATGTGCATACTAACTATGCAGGTGTATCAGGTGAATTCATAGCCAGGTAAGAGCTATGAGGTATATGTGTTTGAATAACGCTGCATGATGATAATTCTTTTTGATGAGATAACATGCATCACTAATATGATGAGATAGGTCTAAGGACCTGATGAGGGCTGAGTGCCCAATGAGGTGTTATCCTCTTGATGATGTGATGAGGGATTGTTATCCCAGGTGATGATGTAATGATGATGCCTTGAGAGGCAATGGCTTTCTGTGATGAGGGATTGAGATCCCATGATAATGTGATAATGATAGCATTAATGTAACTCAATGTCATTTATGTTTTACAACTTGGTTTCCTCAACAATCCACTTAAAATATACTAATTAATTACAATGGAACATATCATGTAGTTTGCCCTGGCCATAGATCCATCATCGTCAGTAGCTGGTGATGGTGAAATAGGTTTTCCTACGGGTTAACCTAGAAGCACATATTGTTGAATATGTGTGGTTTCTCCTAGCCGAAAATGAGGAGGATTAGAGTGCAACTTCGGTTGTAGACTCCAGAGCGTGATTTCAGGCCCGTGGCTCAATATGTTAGAGCATGGTGAACAAGCCCATGGCTCAGGATGTGTGATAAGAAGAGCATGATTTTGTTCATGTCTCAGAGCATGGTGATCATGCTCGTGGCTCAGTTTCACTAGCGCCAATACCTGTACCAAGGTGGGCTAGGCAGAGGGTAGCCTGACCCTGTGGATGAGGCCACTTAAGCATGAGACTGTGATCCTACTTGTTTTGCACTCGTGCACTGACCACGAGGTGGTGAGGTCATGGAGTCTGGCTCTTCCATTGACCTTTTATGGCACCATCTTGGGTTTTGCAACCGAAGGTTGGATTTGAGTGGTACGACTCACTTTCTCAAGGCATAATAATAATACGTAATCCAGTCGAATAGTACTTATTGCTTAAGGCAAAACACAGAACATTGGTTGAGGCCTTGCTTGTGTAGTTGATCTTGTTATACCTTGCAGTTACTTATACGTTCCTCATGTTATGTGGTAAGATCTTATAAATCTTATCTTGTCAATCATGTTCCATAAAGACAATCAGGTTATATGCCTCCCTGATATCTTGGTAAGATTGATGGTAATAATAGTCTTGCTCAGTATGCTGCTCTTATTATATGTCTTTACCAGCTATCTGGTTTATCTTCTTTTAACCTTCTGAGGTTTTATAGTTTCGGCGGGGAGTTATGTTTCTCGCTGGGACTGTGTGTCTCACCCCGTTGGTTTACAACCTTTTTAGGTGGTCACGCTAGATGTGGTGGTGGTCGTGAGGTTGTGGTCGAGCAGCAAGAAGAAGAGCAGTAGAAGGCAAGAGATGGACATGCTGCTATTTTGGTGGTTTTGTAGTAGAGTCCTAGGGTCATCCTTGTACTCTCTGGTCCTCAAAGGTGTTTTGACGATGTTTTACGATGTTTACCTGATGTAGCTTTGTATATCCTGCTGCAGGCCTGATGTGTCCTGTTATGTATAAATAGGTGATGAACTCATGTGCTGGCAGGACAGCTGGTTTCCCTAAGTTGTGGACATATATCATGCTTATAATAGTTGTATGACATGTTTCCTTGCAGGATCTGTATGTAATAGTTCTCTTTTATCCGCTTTCCGCAATCAGTTTTAATTAAACCGTGTTTTCAGTAATATGTGGTTCTGGACGTTTTCGCGTGTCACCTTGCTGTCTATGTAATGGCGGGGTGTCAGAGTTAGCTCTAGAGAGAAAGAGCGAGACCCGATGAAGAAGGCTGGTGACCTTGACTCCAAGACATGAGGAATCATGAGAAGTTGGGTATAACATGACCTAGAATGGATGACCTAAGAAGATAGACGCGGTTTCCTCATGCATGATCCTTGGAGGCTTGTTGTATCTTGGTTGCCTTTAGAGGAACCAAACTCTAGAAAGAGAAAGAGGCTTCTTGAATCGATGTACAAATGTTATAGGTGTCTATCTTACCTTATAGGGGTAGAAAGAAGAGTTCTTTAGACCCTGAAGAAGTATAGTAACAAGTTATAAGGTCACACATCAAGTTGGTTGTCCTTGTATATGACTCTAAGGTATTGTTCACATGGAAGAATAGTAGGAAGTGCATGCTATACCTTGTACATGTTTGGTTCGTGGTTGAAAAGTTGGGCATGGAGTTATACATTTGATGCATAAGAAGTGAACCTAGGGTTCCTAGACCTAAGAGGGGAAGTAGCAGTACCCGGTGCACCTGATGCTCACAAAGATGCTTGAGTTCCTTCGAATTGGAGCATGGCACCCCTCATGTTTAGAGGAAAAGGAAACCCCTTGGATTAAGATATATGTTTGATAAAGCCCTCACACATGTTGGTGATATATGTATGAGGAATAAGGAACAAGTATGACATGCCAAGGAACTCAAAATGGCTTAGTGGGTTGTCTTTTTCTAGCTACGTGTATGAGTAGAATGATAGGGCTAAGCATGTACATGATGATGTAAACCTTGGAAGAAAAAAAAAGATTGTTTGTGACCTTTGCTACTATCAAGAGATAGTTTTCTCTCCATCCTGGGGAGGGACCCTTCTGACAAGTGCAACTTTTGTATAGGTTTGAGGTAACCTAAATAGGTCTCTCATAGGATCTTAATGAGCTAAGTGGAGAGCACATGGTATGAGCATGAATCTATAGACCCTTGTGTGACCATCTCTAAGGGGCATGAAGATATGTTGTCATGAAGGTAACCTTATGGGGCCTGACCAAGTTAGGTAGGTCACCATAATCCCTATGAAAGGATGTAAGTTTGACCATGAGTGCCCAGAGAGATGATAGATTTTTGGGTAAAGATTTAAGAATTAGATGTGCTATGATGGAATCCTAAGTCAATACTAAGTTCATGAAGGGATAAGACTGATGGAAGTAGGATTTTTCCGTTCCCTGGATGCACGAGACCATAGGGTTGGGAGGTAACAACTACCTTTACCCACAGACCATGGGTTAGGAGGTTGGCCACCTTCATGAGTTCATGAGGCCTAAAGGGCAAAAGTGAGAGGCACTCCTTAGATGAATAAGGGTCAGATCACCCCAAAAGTACCGACACCCTGGAGACCTTGAGGTAATGACTAAGTATTGTATGTAAGAGCGACGTGAAGACCCAAGAGTGTTTGGGGAACATCCTTTCCATGGATGTAAACATAGATTGGAGAAGTTTATGATGTGGAGACATGATGTATGTTTCAACTTAGTTTGGAAGGTATAATGGCATGTTGTGATGCACCATCTCTACTCTTGGAATGGGATGAACTATGTATTTGGACTGTAGCCAAATGCTTATTTCATCTTGTTATGGGTGTGGGAGATAGGAAAAAATGCATGACATATACTAAAGATAGAGGTAATATGAGTTAAAACCTTTTTAATATGTTTGAGGATAGAGGAAGTACCACACCTTTTGAGAGTATGTTGCATATGTGGTTTGGAAACATGAAGAGAACAACAATAATCATCATATGAGGATGTTCTTGTAAGAGCAGTGCAGGAAAAGAAGGTGGTGAAACCCACTAGAGTGTTTTGGGGTTATTGAGGAGCCACCCTTGAGGAATCATGTTATGCAAGTCGTTCATGATTTTACGTACACCATACACCATGGTACTACTAAGGTAGTTAAGGTTTACATCAGTACTATGAAGACATGAGATGAAAAATTATATAGAGTTGCATGAGGCAAGTTTCCATGCATGCCAGGGATTGAAGGCTGAACACCAATAACCCAGTGAGTTGCTAAGAATAATGAAGAGTCCCCAAGAGGGAATGGGAGTAGAGTACAATGGACATTTTAGTGGGTCTCCCATGGACTAGGAATGGTCATGATGCAATATGGGTTATGGTAGATCGCCTTACCAAGTCGACTTAACCCCTTGCCTAAGAGAGAGGGCACTGTCAGTGTGACAGATCAAGTTGAACTATATATGATAGAGAGATAGTTCAACTACACTATGATCTGAGTTTAAAGGTATGAACTCAAGTTCACTTCCATATGGTGGAAGTGGGTGCATGGAGAACTCGATACGAGGTTGAAGTTGAGTACAACGTATCACCCCTAACTGATAGTTAGTATGATCCAGACTAGAGGGTCTGATGAGAGCATGTGTGGTCGTTCTGGGTGATACATGGGGTCAGTTTGTGTCATATGAGAGTTCGTTTGTGATGATAGCCACCATAGTCAGTATTGAGATGTAATAAGCTCTATAAGGGAGGCTGTTTCGATTACCGCTTCATTAGGATGATGTCAATGAAAGGACCTTGTGAAGGTCAGAGAGACCACAGTGTGTCTAGATGAAGTCACTTTGATCGTGCGATGGCTGAGAAATCCTATGGGCAACATGAGTCGTGAGCTGCTGCGAAGTAGACAGACATGCAGTTTACTGTGCAAGAACATGTTTTATGAAATACTGACCCCTCTGAGCTATAGTTGAGAAAGCTGAGTCCTCAATACATAGGTCCCTTTGAGATGGGTTGATGGAGATGCTTATGTTTACCCTTACCCCCATGATAATATGATGTATGACGTGTTCCATGAGTCTGATCTAGAGCCCTATGTGATGTACCCGAACCATGTGCTGAGCCATGAACCTATTGAGCTTATAGGGAGGAAAAAATATCCTGAGTCACCTACGAGGGTACGTGGTACCAAGGTGAGAGAGAACTCAGATGTAAGAATATAAGATGATAAAGGTTCTTTGGAAGCATCATGGAGAGGATGAAGCCACATGGGAGCCGATGATGGACATGAGAAATTCTTATCTGGTTTGCTTGTTTGTATGCTTGTTGGAATTTTGAGGGCAAAATTCCTATAAGAGGGGAAGGATGTTACAACCCCAATTTTTGGGTTGTTTTGGGTGGAAATGCAATTTCCCCAATAAATGTATAATTATGTAATTTTATTGATTTAAGTGATTGAGTGGACTCCTTTGCTAAATAGCCTTGTGTGATTGAGTTTGTGGGCCTTTTTGGCTATTGGGCCCAATAACAAGAAAAAGGAAATAAAAAGGAAAAGAAATCAATTACTAAAGGAATAACTAAGATAATGAGAAAATAAAGATGTGGAAGCATCTAGAAGGCTAAGAATTATCCTTCAAGGAGGAATTTTGTATCTTTAGGATTTCTTGGGTTACAAAGAGTCCAAGTTGCAAAGATAATATAAGAAGAAAGAGATAAAATCAAATAAAGCATTCTTAAGAAGGAAAGTTGAGATAATGATGAAAATATAAGAAATATGTGGAAATATGGATAATGGAATCATTATAAATTTGATTTGGACTCCACATGGTTTCTAATGGTAAAAGGAATCAAAATAAAGAAAATAAATATTAAGAGAGAGAAAATATGTGTTTTTATACATAATACATGCCTTATAAGTCATTGACTTGCAAATGAAGAAAAGGAGATATTTTGTTTGAGTTTCGGCTTCAAACTTGGAATATAAGTATATAAGTCTTTATAGACTTTCCCTTAAAATTTGGGATTAATTGGATGAGCAGTTTAGGAGATATGGATTTTATAAAAATCCCTAAAGTGTGGACAATATATGAGGAAAGTATTAAATGTCACATATGTTCCTTTTTTCTTAAAAGAAAGGGAATTGGTACGTGCAACGGCAGCTGTCAGATCCAAGATTCAACGGCGCACATGCATCACCTAGCTAGAACAGAACAAGGAAAGAGTAGGAGGAATGAGATCTTCGATCTCAATTTTCTTGCCAATTCGATAATGTGCAAGGATGGGAAGGGCATAGAAGGCTTCAGGAGAAGATTCCAAGAAAGCCTATCCTAGGCTTTAGGTGGTTTAGGAGGCTCTAGAAGAAACACACAAACCCATAGGGAACCCCAGCGATGGCGAAGGGTTGGGAACCCTTATCTAGATCCCCACACCTATAAATAGGACTACCCTTAGTCTCGGCCAAGTCCCGCGAACTCAAATAGCACGTTCCTAGCCCCAAACTCCCTCTATCTCTCTCGATTATCCTCTTTTCAGTGATAACTCTGCCGCAGCACCACTGCGAGCAGAACCCAGAAGACGATGAAGGAGGGGAGGAGTGGGAGCTGACACGAATTTACCGTGCGTAGAACGCAAGTACACGCGTCAGAGTAATATAGGCCTTTGTGAGGCCCGAGTCGAACTCAGGGAAACGTAATTATTAGTAGACTACTACTAACTACTTGCAATCAGCTAGACCGATTTCAAATGATTTGAGAGTTGATTGAAAAAGAAAAGAAAAAGAAAAGAAAACCGAGCAATCGATTAAATGTATGGTTTAATCAATTTGAATGGGAATCTTTAGGATTGCGGTTTCACCACATGTTCTCGTTGTATTTATTCCTACACAGTTATCCTAATGCGTCTCTCATTCCGGGTAGTGGTCTATATTCAGAGTTGCTCACGTTCGTGATACAACTCACTACCTAAATCTAGGTCAGTTCCACTGTAGTAGTAACCTATACCCTAAATTAGGTGCATGAAGACCATACTCTGGGTTTCCACCATTAACTATACATTGCCTTGTTCAAAGGATTTATTAGTTAATGTGAATTTCGTCTCTTTTCAACCGTTAATTCTTCTTTCAAAGTAATTAAAGGCATTAGATTATCATTAGGGTGATCAATCATAATGATATAATGGAGAAAATGAAATCATACCACGGATTTAAGAGACAAATTATGAAATATTATGGTAAAAATGTCATACAACAATCACCCGGGCTACTCCCAGTCCTAAAGATAAAGGGGATTAGCCCCGTATTTCATCTCAATGAAAGCCATGATGAGAGAAAGGGAAAACAAGGGGAAAATGTGAATAGAAGTGATGTAAACCCCTGAACGGATGAGATCCAGGCATTCCTCGGCGTAGAATGAGCAATCTACATCCTTCCGGTGGTGGAGAACGTTTTCTACGGCTCTCGGAATGATCGGGGCATGGTTCTGGGCTCTGTTATTCTCTCTTCTCCTCCATGAGACTTGTGCAATGACTAATGACGTTATACCCTACTTAGGGCCGCCGTAATTAGGTATATTCACCACTTTAGATTGCCAAAAGATCACCACCGTCTGATTAGAAATGATCTGTAACAAAACCCGATCTGACGGTGTCGATACCATCGACGCGGGTTGATGGTATCAACCCGTCGTAATATTGACGATTCTTCCTTTTTCTGACATTCCGCGCTGATGCAGACTCGATACCATTGACTTTAGTGTCGATGGTATCGAAACCTTTAGGCGTCGCTTTGATCACCAATCCGACGGTGAAACTAGGTGATGTCGATAGTATCGACCAGTTGACTGTTGGCTCACTGTAGGTATCTCGCTACCATCAACTTCAGTGTCGAGGGTATCGACGCATCTTGGTTCCTTGCGGTTGTCTCACTGTGGCTGAGTCGATACTATCGACAGCTATTGATGGTATCGACATCTGCATATACTCGTTTTTCCTGAAAATTCAAGATAAATTCGAATCAGCCTTGCTAAAACACATCGATATGATCATTTATAACCAAAAAGATGAAATATAGTAGATTTGATGCAAAAATGAGATTATAGACTAAAGCGAGTGAATCATGCGATACTAACCACAAATGTGACTTATAAACACATAAAACACATGTAAAACTAGTCTATAAGAGCAACTCAAAATCCTCGCATCAAACTCCCCTAAGCTTAAACATTGCTCGTCCTCGAGCAAAAAAATTATAGAATAAAATTGCAAGGGTCAACTAAAGAACATACTATAACAACAAACATTACCGTATGATTCCCACCGGACATTCACATAGTGGCCCTCACGAACCACAGAATGGTAACTACCCTACATGTGACAATGATCATCCATAATAGATATCCACTCTAAGATTGGTGAACACTATCAAATAAGACAGTTAATATAATAAAATCTTACGGTTCAGGCTTGGTGCATCTTGTGATCTCCTATCTACGTTGCTCATAACCTAACTACCATCTAAATGGAAGCATATCTCCTGAAATACAAAAGTGAGGAGATAATCACGGGTGGCCTACCATTTTGAGCAACGGGTGGATGGGATAGGCGGTTTATGTAAGAAAAAGTAGCATAGTACAATTTGACATGCAATAGTACAAAAATGACCTACATGATGCTCATGCATATGAAAATGACCTAATGCTTACATTTTAGGTGGAATGATGCATGCACTATCATTCCATCCCAACAAGAGATAGAATATCTACAAAACTACACATGTGCTTGTTCTTCTTATTATGCATGTGAACAAGTTCCTTCCTCTTTTTGATCTTCACTTATTATTTCCCCCCCCTTTTTTTTTCTTTTTCAGCCTTTATTTTGCTTCGTGAACTAAGATGAAATTTGCACATCTTTGTCTTGGGCTTATTCTCATAACTACTATTTTTTCATTGTATTTTATTTTCAGAAAGTATGAAACAAGTTCCTTATTTTCAGAAGAAGCAAGGCGCATCATGTAAGAATTGATTAAAATTATCCAGAATGCAACTAAAATGACATTGACATGCATTCTAAAATTTGTGCATGCATGACTATAATGCAACATTTTTTTTTCTTTTCACAAATGCAAAAGATGTAAAAACTAACTACAATGCAATCCTATCTGCATGATATGCAATCAAGAGATGACAAATTGTAAAGTGCTCCCAAATCTTATGGTGGAGTGTAAATGAGATGAGGTGGATAGATCACAAGATTAATTAACAGAACCATTGGAAAATATTATATGTCTCTCCTTACTGACATATGTAAAATCAAGGGGTTTCTCTCTCTTATTTCAGATTAAAGTTCCATTACCATTTGATCAGTTTAGGCTCAACATCCAAATCCATCCACTTTTTTTGAATCATAGGCATGTACAATTGTGGTCTTATGTTTTAAAGTTGACAAACCCAATTATTTTCATAAGTTGAGTGCTCAATTTCAAACAAAGCAAGCTTTCAATTACATGAAAATTTTTCAAATTTACCCATAACTCCCATGTGACAAACATAGAGATGACAAATTACATTAGACATCCATGGATACACTAGATAGCATGTGGATCCTAAAAGCTAAGAAAATTTCTAAAACAAAAGAAAAGGAAATAAATGATATAAACTAATGAAAATAAAAGATAGAAACTATTCCATACCCCCTAAGCTTGAATCTGACTATGGCCTCATAGTCAAAAACTATCTCAGTAGGTGGAACAGTGATACCATTTATTGCTCAGGTGGTGGGTACTGTGGGACGGTGGGATCCCATGATGGATATTTCCCCTGGAAGTTTGGATCATATGGGGCATCGGTGGAGGTTGAGGATATCCCCCAAAATAGTTTTGGCTCTAGTAGTGATCATAGAACGGCTGCTGCTGCTGCTCGATCCTCCCCAACCGGTCGTAGACCTACTGTTGATTGGCAAACAGTTGACGTTCGTTCTCAAAGATAGCTTGCTGATTAACATACAGCCGATTCGTAGTATCCTGGATATCAGCAAATGACGCAGTGTGTTTTTGTTGTGTCTCCTGAATGCTCTGTAGCATGGTGTACATGCCCTGCATAGAATAAACATCCTCTTCTTGTTGAGAGGGTTGTGGTGGTTGAGGCTGCAAGGATGATGATGCACCCAGGTAGAAGCGTGGTCACTTCCTCAGTGCCACTCATGCCCAAAGAGGAGTGAAAGTCTCCTCTTCCTCTTCATTCTCGTCACCGGCGTCATTGTTACCCACGTCTTCTTCACTTGCTGAATCTTATATTGCAATAATGGGCCACCTAAAGTGATGGGCCCCTTGGATGTTGAAGACGAGATCAGGAAGTGCACACTCCTGATACTCCTGATTGACGTGGCAATGCGCATAGACCACACCACCATGAACTGTCAGAAGGTTGGAGCGGTGGAAATGAGCAAGATTCACCGGATTTCTGCTGACCAGTGGAGGAAGTGATGACAGATCTAGCCCAAGGTATAGGGCTAGTGGCGTGATAAGTCCCCCAAAGTGAATAAGGGCTCTTCTGGTACTCCTCTTCACGACCATCACGCACGTCAAGTAAAATGCACCCCAGTTTAGTTGTTCCCTCTTCAACAGCTTGTAGAGGAAAAATAAATCTGTCTCTTGGAATTTGCTCAAAGAAAGCTCGCCCCGAGCAAAGAAGGTGATGCAGAGCATACGGTGTAAAACCCGCACGAACGGGTGCTCGAAGTCAGCCACCGCTGCATTGTGATAGCTCATTGATTTTCCCACAGGGGTGGTCACCAGCGCCGCAAACATCGCATCATAATTGGCCCGATTATCTGGCCGTCAGTACTGCTCGAGTGAGTGCCACCAATTGTAGATCGAGTTGAATTGGGCGAGCGTAATGGTATAATTGCGGTTGAACATACGGAAGGAAACACGGCCCTTAATCCACTCACGATTAGTGGCGATAAGGTCATTGGGCACCACACAGATGTCGAGGGAGGCCATGAATTCCACCACGATCTCCTTATACGTTGGCCACTCGCCAAAGAACAGATGACCCTCGTCATGGTAGGGAATGGATTCCTCCCATGTTGTTGCCCTCCTTCCAACCTGCCCAAGGAGGACATGGTTGAGGTTGTCCTCAAAGACAAGATCTCTAATCGTAGCCCGATCAACATATCGGGTAGGCTCTATGGGATGCTTCATCAACTCATCAAATATTTTCTTCACATCACCTGATGGGTGGAAAATCCTCAGATGAGGAATAGAGCCCAGTGGTGGAGGCACGAACGTGTCAATCTCCATTGGGGCCGCCCGTGAGGAAGAAGCTCCTGCTATCCTCACCATTGTGAAAGAAAGGAGACAAAAGAATAGAGCTCGGTGAAGATCGGAGTTGCTCGGAGAAGATGATCCCCAATGTCGATGAAAAGCTCGGTGAAGATTGCTCGATTGCTTTATGCTCGGTGAGGATCTCCGGTTGCTCAGGATTTTATAGCTGAACCCATTACCACTGTCGCTCCGTCAATACCATCGACGGGGTGTCGATGGTATTGACACCTGGAGTACAATCCGCTCTTCGCGACCATCAATGGTTGTCGATGGCTTGATGTGGGGGCCCGGATTGATGACGTGTCGATACTATCGACATGGGTCGATGGTATCAACCCATCCCACAGACTGACTTCTGAAATTGGCAGGCTCTGTTGATTTCTTCTTGTGGATCGGTGACGTGTCACGTCGATACCATCGACTGTGTATCGATGGTATCGACTCTTTATGGTTCAATTGCCCTCGTGAGACCTGGGCGCCACTTCCTCGCTGACCCCGGGTCGATACCATCGACTGGGGTAGTAGATGGTATCGACTTCACTGAGGCGAATTCTTCTGTAAATCTTCAGGGATCTCGAGAGCATCGACTTCCTGGTCGATACTATCGACCTGATGCTATCTTTTTCTTCGATGTCGCTGATGGTAGGTCGATACCATCGATGAGGCCGTCGATGGTATCGACTCAGAATATTTTTTGCAGCTACTTCCCTGTACCCACGTCACTACCATCGACATTGTAGTCGATGGTATCGACTTTGATTCAGTACTGCACACTAAAAAAAATGATTAAGGTATTATTTTTATAGACAAAAATGAATTTAAACAAAACTAACTTGCAAATGCGAAATAAAATGAAGGAACTACAAATTAAACTACTGATGGTTGGGTTGCCTCCCAACAAGCACCCTTGTTTATTGTCTTAGGCTAGACGCAATACTGCTCTTCATTCTTCCTTAAGTGCCATGAGTTTAACCTCATGCACTTTTCTCGTGTAGTTCTCGCCAAAGTAAAGCTTCAACCTTTGACCATTAACTAGGAACGTGAGCTCTCCATCTCGTACCATAATAGCACCATGTGGGCACACCTCCTCCACCACAAAAGGTCCACTCCACCTAGATTTCAATTTCCCAGGATGAAGCTTGAGTCTCGAGTTAAATAGTAAAACACAATCACCCTTTTTGAAAACACACATTTGAATGTGGCGGTCATGGATTTGCTTTGTCCTTTCTTTATAGATCATTTGATTCTCATAGGCATTCATCCTAAGCTCGTCTAACTCATTTAGCTCCAATAGTCACTTTTTCCCTACATCATCATAACTCACATTGAGCTTCCGTAGCGCCTTGTGCTCTTAACTCAACCGGAAAATGGCAAGCATGCTCATAAGCCAACCTAAAAGGCGTAGTGCCTATAGGTGTTTTAAATGCGGTCCTATATGCCCATAAAGCATCCGGTAGGAGTGCACTCCAATTCTTCCTGGAAGATGCCACTGTGCGTTCCAATATATTTTTGATCTCTCGATTGGAAACCTCAACTTGACCTTGAGTCTACGGGTGATACGTGATACCAAAATTGTGCTTGACCCCATATTTACTCATTAGTGTAGCAAATTTCTTGTTCGTGAAGGTGCCTCCATCGCTTATAATCATACGGGGCACTCCAAACCTATAAAAGATATGTTCTTTCATGAACCTACACACTACCGCAACGTCATTAGTTCTTGTGGGTATTGCCTCTACCCACTTCGACACATAATCAACGACCAACAAAATATATAAATTAGAATTCGAGGACACAAATGGTCCCATGAAATCAATGCCCCATAAATCAAATACCTCAACTTCTTGAAACACATTGAGGGGCATCTCTTGCCACTTTCAGATATTACCTGCCCTTTGACACGCGTCACATCTTTTCACATAGTCATAGGCATCTCGAAAGAGTGTAGGCCAATAAAGACCACTCTCTAACACTTTGGCCGCTGTCCTTGTACTCGCATGATGGCCGTCAGTGGGTAATGTATGATAGTGTGTAAGTATACTCTCATATTCATCCTCTGGTACACACCTGCGTAAGATGCCATCCCTACATTGTCTCAACAAAATGGGGTCATCCCAAAAGTAATATCTTAAAGAATGAAAAAATCTCTTCTTTTCTTGAAAATTCCAACGTCCGGTATTTCCTTGCATGCAAGATAATTTACAATGTGCAAAAACCACGAATCTTTGGATTTTATGGAAATGATTTTCTCATCGGGAAACATCTCGGTAATTGGTATATGTATATCTTGCTCATCTACCCGCTCTAACCAAGACAAATGGTCTGCAACCATGTTCTCAATACCCCCCTTGTCTTTAATTTCAATATCAAACTCTTGTAAGAGTAAGATCCACCTAATTAATCTAGGCTTGACATCTTTCTTCTCCATTAAATATTTAATAGCAGCGTGGTCCGTCCAAACCACAACTTTTGACCCCACTAAATATTACCTAAAATTTTCAAATGCGAAAACCATAACAAGTAGTTCTTTTTCAGTGGTAGTATAGTTAAGTTGTGTATCATTTAGAGTCTTTGATGCATAGAAAATTACTGCAGGTTTGTTCTCAAAACGTTGTCCAAGAAAAACCCCAACAGCAAAATCTGATGCATCGCACATGAGCTCGAATGGTTTGGTCCAATCCGGTGTCTGAACAACCGGTGCCGAAATTAATTTTTCTTTAAGAACATTGAAGGAATGCATGCATTTATCATTAAAACCAAACACTGTGTCCTTCTCAAGCAATTCAGACAAAGGTTTAGCAATTTTGGAAAAATCTTTGATAAAATGACGATAGAAACCCGCATGCCCAAGGAAACTCCTCACTCCGTTCACTGAGTTTGGTGGAGGTAATTTGGCAATAACCTCGTTTTTTACTGGATCTACCTCCAGTCCTTTGCTAGACACCTTGTGTCCAAGCACTATTCCTTCACTAACCATCATATGACATTTTTCCCAATTTAAGACCAAATGTGTATCTTCACATCTTTGTAGCACTCTATCCAAATTGTACAGACACTCATCAAAGGATGCATCGTGGATGGCAACCGTGTATCACTCTGTGATTCAGCCACAACGTCGACACAACCCCATATCTGCTCAATAGCTTCTAACAGCGGGATGTTGACTGAAAGTTTCCTAAAATTATCTAGGAACTTTTTAAACTGGGCGTCCACTTTCTTTGCCTTTAGACTATTTGGATAGGGAACTGGAACAGTCTGTGCCCTCTGATGTGGCGGCACATATGGCACCCTCTTTTCAGTCTCTTCCTTAGCAATGGGCTCTGCAGTGGCTTCCTCTACAACATCCTCTATTTGCTCTGTGATTGTGACCTCCTCTGTGGCCTCACCTGTGGTCTCTGGTTGGGGTGTGCTTGGTTCATCGGCCTTAGAGTTTAAAATCTTCTTTCCAATCCTTAATAGAATTGCTTTGGGTTGTTGATTTCCTCCTGGAACATTTGTATTTTCGGGAAAACCTTGCTGCATTGGTTTCTTCAAACTTGAAATCTCTACTGCCATCTGTGCTAAAGATGTCTCGAGTGTCCTCATCTGAGCCCCATGACTTTGTAAAGTTTGCCCAAACTGATTCATGAACTCTCCTTGTTGCTTGATTTGTTGACCAAACGTGCTCATGAGTTCTTGATTCTACGTGATTACTTGATTGAGCAACTCATTGCTCTTTTCTTCTGTAGTGGGTTGTGGCTTAGCTTCTGGATCCTGTAAGAAATTGTTGGGATCTTTCCAGGAAAATTTCTTATCCTTCCTCCAGGATTAGTCGTTATTCCTATATCCCTATTGCTGACGCATGAATTTCACCTGTGCTTCATCATCAGACTCTTCATTTTCTTTTTCCAGAAGTTTCTTTGCAATACGATCCATCTTGTCATTCAGTTCTTTAATGGATTTAGCGTCCCCTACAGATCTAACTTGTTCAGGTGCA
Organism: Alisma plantago-aquatica; assembly: GCA_963693085.1. Classification (NCBI taxonomy): domain Eukaryota; kingdom Viridiplantae; phylum Streptophyta; class Magnoliopsida; order Alismatales; family Alismataceae; genus Alisma; species Alisma plantago-aquatica. The sequence continues at coordinate 788,113,769 of OY856414.1, read as the reverse complement.
TCTCTGGTACCCCAGGATTGCTTCTTTGCCATGTTCTTAAGAATCTCTCAACACCTTGTATCAGTATTGTTCAGAAAGAAGCCTGATCCTGCTGAATCTAAATTGCTTCTGTCATGCTCATTAAGCACGAAGTAGAAAATCTTCACCTGTTTTTCCTTATCTAACCCATGATGAGGGCATCTTCTCAGCATTATCTAAAATCTTTCCCAGGTTTTCAAATAAGTTTCACCTGCATTCTGAGTAAAGTTGTGGATTTTCCTGATTAAATCATTAGTCTTCTCAGGTGGGAAGAAACATTCAAAAAAGACCTCGATCATCTGATCCCAAGTCTCAACAATCTCATCATCCAAATTATAGAACCACTCTCTTGCAGTTCCTGTAAGAGAACTTGGGAACAATTTCAGATATAGTGTCTCCTGCGGAAAACGATTGATCTTGATCATATCACAATTTTCCACAAAGGTGCTTATGTGGGTCACTGGATCTTCGTTCTTTAGTCCATGGAATGCTTGAGTTTTGACTAGATTTATTAGTGTTGGATCAATTTTATAAGTCGGTATGTTGATTGCCTACCTCTTGATCAGTCCTTTTGATGCAGAGGAAGAAGACGCCTTGATCTTTTCCCATATCGTCTTTTCTTCAGCCATCTCTTCTTGTTCAGAATCTGAATTTACTCTGTCGGATTGATTCTGAATGTAATCTCCTCATCATCTGATCCCGAAGATGGGACCTCTAGTAATGACTGCACGTAGTCTGTGCTATGTGTGCTCACCATGCACTCGTACCTACAAAATGGTATATTTAGTTAAGTACAGTGCTAGACGAATATAGATTTCTGAAAAATAGACAATCAATTGCAAGAATTAAAAATGTAACTAAAAGAAAAAGGTGGCCTAGAGTGGCTGCTTGTAGCACTCGTAGTGCCAACAATTGTTGTTTCCCCGACAATGGTGCCAAAAACTTGACACAAATTTACCGTGCGTAGAACGCAAGTGCACGCGTCAGAGTAATATAGGCCTTTGTGAGGCCCAAGTCAAACTCAGGGAAACGTAATTATTGGTAGACTACTACTAACTACTTGCAATCAGCTAGACCGATTTCAAATGATTTGAGAGTTGATTGAAAAAGAAAAGAAAAATAACAGAAAACCGAGCAATCGATTAAATGTTTGGTTTAATCAATTTGAATGGGAATCTTTAGGATTGCGGTTTCACCACAGGTTCTCATTATATTAATTCTTACACAGTTATCCTAATTCATCTCTCATTCCGGGTAGTGGCCTGTATTCAGAGTTGCTCACTTTCATGATACAACTCACTACCTAAATCTAGGTCGGTTCCACTATAGTAGTAACCTATACCCTAAATTAGGTGCATGAAGACCACACTCTGGGTTTCCACCATTAACTGTACATCACCTTGTTCAAAGGATTTATTAGTTAATGTGAATTTCGTCTCTTTTCAACCGTTAATTCTTCATTCAAAGTAATTAAAGGCATTAGATTATCATTAGAGTGATCAATTATAATGATATAATGGAGAAAACGAAATCATACCACGGATTTAAGAAACAAATTATGAAATACTATGGTAAAAATGTCATACAACAATCACCCGGGCTACTCCCGGTCCTAAACATAAAGGGGATTATCCCCACATGTTCATCTCAATGAAAGACATGATGAGAGAAAGGGAAAATATGGGGAAAACTTGAATAGAAGTGATGTAAACCCCTGAACGGATGAGATCCGGGCATTCCTCAGCGTAGAATGAGCAATCTGTAGCCTTCCGGCGGTGGAGAACGTTTTCTGCGGCTGTCAGAACGATCATGGCGTGGTTCTGGGCTCCGTTCTTCTCTCTTCTCCTCCTTGAGACTTATGCAATGACTAATGACGTGATACCCTGCTTAGGGCCGCCGTAATTAGGTATATACACCACTTTAGATCGCTAAAAGATCACCACTGTCCAATTAGAAACGATCTGTAACAAAATCTGATTTACGGTGTCGAAGCCATCGATGCGGGTCGATGGTATCGACCCATCATAATATTAACGATTCTTCCTTTTTCTGACGTTCCGCGCTGATGCAGACTTGATACCATCGACTTTAGTGTCGATGGTATCGACACCTTTAGGCGTCGCTTTTATCACTAATCTGACGTTGAAGCTAGGCGATGTCGATAATATCGACTTTATGTCGATAGTACGACCAGTTGACTGCTGGCTCACTGTAGGTATCTCGCTACCATCGACTTCAGTGTCGAGGGTATCGACGCATCTTGGTTCCTTGCGGCTGTCTCACTGTGGTCAAGTCGATACTATCGACAACTGTCGATAGTATCGACAGCTGCATATACTCGTTATTCCTGAAAATTTTAGATAAATTCGAATCAGCCTTGCTAAAACACATCAATATGATAATTTATAACTAAAAAGATGAAATACAGTAGAAATCGAACTATATTTGATCTAAGAAATAAGAGTTATCAATTCAAAAGAACCTGAACATGATAATTGACATGACTAAAAAGGATAAACATGGTGGCTTTAGTGTAAAAGAAATATATTTGATCTAGTTGGAGTTCAATCATGCCTATGATGTTGAAATTAGGGTTTGTGGATCAAAAGAGCATTAAAAGTGATAAATGCATTATGGAGGATAAAACCCTAATAAAATCCCAAAGTTAGCCTAGAAACCCTAAGGTGGGACCCAAGTCAATCTTGAAAATGTTTTGGATAAAATAATGACACATGGGTGTTATGCATTAATTTCAGGATCACTGACTGAGTGCTTGATTGATTATTCTTGATTATTCTTTCTTGGACATCGAGTTTCTCTAGATCAGGTATGTGGTTAATTATGAGTACACGCTTTATGTTTCCCGACATTTCTCGAGGCTTTATCAATTGCAATGCAATTAAACTGCTTGGATGTTTCATTACTACAATCCTTAAAGTGAATATGATTATCACAATTTATATATGTGTGTGACTCGCTCGAACCTACATACCCCTCTGGATGTGATATACTGGACCAAGCCCCGAAGGGAAGGTCAAGGTGGTCAAGCCCCAGAGGGAAGACCATAGGGCACCCAGAGAGGTGACCCCAGGTACCAAGCTCAAGATGGAGAAGGTAGCCTTAAAGTCACTTGCAAGGACTTAACCCTAGAGAGGGTATCCCAGAGGTGGTAAAAGTGGTTGAGGAGTCATACTGAAAACATAATTTTGCATTGTTAACAACTAATTGATGTGATTATGTTGTTAGATCTTATGTGCAATGTTTTGTTTGTCCCCACATACCGACATATTCATTTATGCTGACCGACATCTTGGTTTTTTGGCATTTTACATATTATCTGAAAATGGACAAACAGTAAAACAAAACCTATGAAGATAAAGTTAGCTATTCTAGGGAGGATTAGATAGTTAGATTTCTACTACGGATAGAAGTCTTAGATCCTATTTTGACAAGGTATGAAAAATTTTAATTTTTTATTCTAGCTTTCCTTTCTAGTTTAGTAGAATTTGATAATTATTTCTGATTATTTGCAAAACCATTGATTCTGGATTTTGGGATAATGCCTCTGACCTCTTGGTCTCCCTTGATTGGGGGGTTATCGGGAGCGGGGTCATTACAGAACTGTAGAGAAAGAATGAGAAAAAAATGTGATTGATATAGTTTTGAATCAAATCATAGGAGATATGAAATCTATACATGTGAGAGAAGAATCACCAGAAAAGCTATCTTAAGATGACAAATTTACTTGATTTCATTAAATTTGGGAGGAGAAACTCTAGATTGCCATCTTTGCCTCTTTCTCCATCCAAATCCTAACTCTCCCTCTCTCTACAATTTCATTTCTCTAGAATGAATCAAGAAATATGGGATCTAATAGTATATTAGGTTACTCATATAGAGCAATTAAGATGCTAGGGAAAATTGCAAATTAACCCTACTTTATATTTTCTTTTATTTAAGAAGAATATTCTGTCACTAAAAATGTTATGAATAGGTCAAAACTCCAAAATTAGCATGTTATCAAAAATACAACTTCATATATTCAATAAAAATTTTAGATAATTAAGAGTTACCAATAATTAATAAAAAATTACGCACTACATTGCTAGACTGTAGTCTACAGCATGGTCGATCGAGTTGCAATTCGACCAACCAACATGTTCAAAGAACATCAAAATATTATGACACTTTTCACTAACAAATTATATTCAAATTTGAAATAAATCTAAGATACTTATAAAATATTAAAAATAATTTATTACGCCAATGTATTTACCAAAGTGTCTTTTCATATACCATCAAAACTCAAATTTTTTTCGACTGGAATTTATACTTCTCAAACCCTGATTATTAAAAATAAAAGCATGACTAGAGTTTCTATTTAATTTTAAAAATCATAATTATAGACATCATTATTAATCAAAGTTAAATAATAATCATTACAGTTAAGCCTGTTTTTATCCATGTAAACCCGAATTAGATGCTAATATAAAACTCAGTCATAACATATTTATTTAACTAATAACTTTTAGTCCACAATTAAAGTTTTTACCAAATAATAACCATTAAATTACTCATAAAAATATGTTCCAACAAGACTAATGTCGACATACTTTTAGAGATATAATATGCAATCTAAAATAGGAGGGAGGAGGGAAGTAGTTCCATTCATTTGTTTTCTTTTATAATTGAGTTGTTGTCTCTAGTCCAATGTGTTGTTATCATTGGTCCAATGTTTTATTTTTCTCTCTGCTCCTCATTCCACGCATCATAAAAAGAGAGAAAATAGGAGGTGGGAAGGAAGTACTGCTATTAGTTATTTTATTTTATAATAGATTTACTTTCTCTAATCCATTGTTTTGTTATCATTGTTATAATATTTTACTTTTTATCTACTCTTCATTCTTTTTTTTGATAAACAGACTAATTTTATTACGGAGTAGCCATACGTCATCTACATGAAGAGGAAGACAAACTTACAGACCATACAATGGTCAAGAACAGATACATACTACCACAAAAACTCATATCAAAAAATGATAAGAACAATGATGCATAGATCCTTGTTCTATTTCACTGGCTAATGCAGCTTTCCATAAAGGATACCTTCAACTTGGGCGTGTATCTGTGGTAGAGTAACTACACCAAACTGGTATTTTGAAAGGAAGTCACCTCTGCACTTGCTGCCATACAACTACGCAAAAAAATTAATTGAGATAAGGTAACCTACTATGAGGAGAGAAAGAAACGCCGATTAACGATGAGAAAGAAACACCGATTAATGAAGAGAAAGACAAAATAAGACAAAAAACCTAATCTCAAAGAGCAAGTAAAGGAGAAAAGGGGGTAGAAAACTCATCGTAGTAGGATTCAACAATAGGATAGAAGAAGACTGATGCCTCCAGAGGCACCATACACTGGCCACCAAGCAAGCTTAGCAACTAGAACGCATTGTAGGAGTCGAGAAGCCTCTGAGACACCCAAGATCTAGACCCAAAAGTCTAGAACAAAACGTCTCCACTGTCGATGCCTGGAAACCAGAGTAGAGAAACGACCACATCTCCCCGAGAAGAAATCCCGCCACCGTCTAGTGATAAGAGGTTGAGGGGGAGTGGGGCGACACTTTGCAGTGGCTCGAAACCCCCTCCCCCCACCCAGCCGCCGCCGAAGAGGATGACCTAGCCACTCTAGGGCTAGGGAGAGCAGAACTACAACATCTCGTTGCATAGGCCTTCTAGTCTTCATTCTAATCATCATAAACAAAGAGAGAATAGGAGAGAGAGAGGATGAAAGTAGTGCTATAATTCTTTTTCTTTTGTAATTGATTTGTTATATGTGGTTTTCTTGTGTTGTCATCTTTGGATAACATTTTGTTTTTTCATCTTCTCATCTCATCACAAACAAAGAGAAATATAAGAGAGAGAAGAGAAGTAGTTCCATTATTTGTTTTTTATAATTGATTTATTATCTCTCGTCTAGTGTGTTGTTATTGTTAAAATAATATCTTGTTCCTCATTTACTCATCACTTCCCTCCTCTTATATTTTTTATTTCTCACAAAATGAGGGGGAACAAATGGAGGAGGAAAGTGATAAATGAATATGTGCTAGATAACAAATGAAGGAGGGAAATAGTAGGAAGAGAGAGAGAGAAAAAAGGAGGGATCAAGGAAGTAGTGCCATTAATTTATTTTATTTTTTTTAATCAATTTTTTATTTTTTGTCTTCTCATTTAACTCATCACAAATATTAAGAAAATAGGGTGAGGAGGAAAATAGTACCATTATTTGTTTTCTTTTGTAATTGATTTGTTATCTCTGGTCCTTTGTGTTGTGATCGTTGGTAATTTTGTAGTTTAGCCTATTCTTTATTTCAGTCATCACAAAGATAGAGAAAATAAGAGAGAGGTAGGTAGTACTGCAAATAATTTTTTATTTTGTAATTGATTTGTTATCTCTAGTCTGGTGTATTGTTATTATTGGTATAATGCTTTATTTTTTCGTCTCCTCCTCTCATCACAAAGGGAGAGAAAATAGGAGAAAGGAGGATAGTAGTGCCAATTTTTTTTGATTGATTTCTTATCTCTAGTCCAATGTGTTGTTATCGTACAATGTTTTATTTTTTTGTCTCATCCTCTAAACACAAAGAGAGATAAAATAAGTGAAAGGAGGGAATGAATGCTTTTATTTTGTTTTCTTTTGTAATCATTTTGTTATCTCTAATATGTTGTGTAGTTATTGTTGGTACAATATTTTTTAAATCTACTTCTCATTTGACTCGTCACAAAGAGAGTGATAATATGAGAGGATAGAAGAGTGCTATTATTTGTTTTATTTTATAATCAATTTTTTACATCACATCTGATGTGTTGTTATCATTGATACTGTGTTCTATTTTTTATCTACTCCTCATTTCATCAAGAGAGGGAAAATAGAAAAAAGGAGGGAACTGGTGATGCTATTTGTTTCTTTTGTAATCGATTTGTTATCTCTAGTTTTTTGTATTGTTATCATTGAAATAATGTTTTTTATCTACTCCTGATTGCACTCGTCATAAAGAGAGACAAAAATAAGATAGATGAGAGTAGAAATTTCATTATTTGTTTTCTTTTGTAATCGATTTGATATCTATGATCTAGTGTGTTGTAATCATTAGTACAATATATTATTTTTCTTTATCATCCCCATTTAATCATCACTTCCCTCTTCTTGAAATATCTATTTCTAAAAAATGAAAAAGGGAACAAATGAAGGAGATAAGTAACAAATGAATATGTGATTGATAAAAAATGAAAGAGGAAGTGTTAGGAAGTGAAAGAGATAAAAAATATGGAGAAGTACGAAAGTAGTGTCGTTGATTTTTTTATTATCAAATTGTTATTTTTGGTCTGGTGTGTTGTTATCGTTGATCTATTATTTTATTTGCTCTTATTGTTGTTACTTTTCTATTTTCTCTTGTTAACTTTGAAAAATAAAAATATAACAAATTAATGACACTACTTTCCTCCTCTCTCATATTTTCTCTCTTTTTGTGATGAGTGATGAGGAGAAGAGATAAAAATAAAACAATGGACCAAAGGTAAGTACAATCAAATTAGAGATAACAACTCAATTATAAAAGAAAATAAATTTATACAACTACTCCTTTTCTCCCTCATTCCTCTCTTTCTGTGACGAGTGAAATGAGGAGGAGTGATAAAAAAATGTGAGACTAACTATAACAACATAGCGGAATATAGATAACAAATTAAATGCAAAAGAAAATAAACTAATGGAACTGGCTCCCTCCTCCCTCCAATTCTCTCTCTTTCTCTCTTCCCACTGCTTCTCTGCTTTATTTTTTATCTATGACATATTCATTTGTTACCTCCCTCCTCCATTTGTTCTTTCATAATTTTTTAGGAAAGAGAAAACACAAGAGAGGGAAAGTAATGAGTCACATGAGGACGAGAGAGAAAAACAACACTCATTTTAGAATAACAATATTTCTTTTGTATTAGTTTTTAGATTGTGTATCATATTTCTCAAAAGTATGACAATACTCGTCTTGTTGGAGATTTTTTTGTAAGCAATGTAATTGTTTTATTTCATCAAAAGATACTTTACATGCTGAAAGTTATGAACGAAACAAATCTCTCTCTCTCTTATCCCCCCCTCCTTCGAGCTACTCCTTGTCCCACTACATCTCTCCTTCCATCCACTACCAATCTCTCTCCCACATTTTCTGTCAGCCCACACACCTTAGGCAGAGTGTCACACTAACAGTCAAAGAGGTCCTAAATGTGGTCCTATTTTCTGTCAAAAATGCTTAAGAACCTCATTGGGCCACCTATTTGTAAAACATACTTCCAAAACAAGACTAATGTTGTTGACATAATTTAGAAAAAATCAATTGAGTATAGCACCCATGCTTTGAAGTATAATATCCATATTTTGGGATACAATACCCATATTTGGAGGGACAATACATCAACAACTAAACATTTGTACTGTACCAATGAAATATGAGTAATGCATTGCAAAATACGAGTATTTTTACCTTAGTATAGTACCAATACTTTTGAGGTATTGTACCTATATTTTCAAGGCACATTACTCTCATTTTGGGATACGATACTAATATTTCTCCCATTTTGGGGTACAATACCTACGTTTTATAGTACCATACCTTTTTTATAATTCACCCCTTTCTTTTTTATACTTCTCATGTTATTATTTCCCCAAAGTATGTCAATATCAATTTTATTAGAAAGTATTTTTAATGAGAAATCTAATACTTTTTATTTCAGCAAAAAATCTCACTACGTATTAAAAAATATAAACAGATATATTTTTCTTTTTTTACCAATCTTCTATGCTCAATATCTCTGTCTGTCTGTGTATATTGAATATATTAACTATTGGTTCATGGGGTAACGACAGAGCATACTTTCAGGATTTACTAGGCACACAATTCCGAACACAAAGATTTGTACAACATACGTTTTGCCTCCCCAAATCCCACCCGGACGATGGAGAGCAAAAGAGATAGTTTAGTAAGGTATTAACATGGTTCTACTTTGCATCCTCAAATGAAAAACCGGTCAGTCCTCCGAAGGAGATAGAATATCAAAAATGCATGAGCGAGGTGGAGTAACATGTTTAAATTTATATAGGCTGTGCTCGGTATAAGGTTATGATAAGTGTGATGGAGTGACTTTTGGGGTTCTTGAATACCCAATTAGATAATCTAGTCCATGAGTTTGAGAATGGATGATTGTTGATGTCATGATGATGTCACTTGTATGTCGTTTTGGAATTATGAAGTTGACTATGAAGGTATATGGTCTTATGAGTTTTTATTATCAAATGATGGTCTTTCAAGTATATATGGTTAATCATACAAGTGCGTATCAATTAGTTTGAGGTAGTTTGGAATCCAAATACGGATAATTTGGTATCAAAATTTGATAGTATATAGTTTGGATCACAATAGAACTATGGTTAAAGTTTCACAATATTCTAATATTCCTAGAAGGAGATTTTGTATTTTTAGATTGGTGAAATAACGCATGTGTGCGTGACTTAGAAACTTAGGACTTGATCCATGCAATGCCATACTCTTTTGTTATGTTTCGGCTGCCAAACCTAACTGCACAGCCTTGAATCTGGAGATAGGAAAAACCATGGATCTAGCTATGTAGGTTCCATCTCAGCTGCATAAATCAACAGCTAGGATTGTGTCTTCTGTCTTGCGGTTATGGCTGCATCATGGGTAGTCATAAACATTGGGATTCAAACACTTCCATATCGTGATCGTGGGTGGAGGCATGGTTCCGAGCAGGCAGTTATCCTCAGCTCACCATGTGCACCTGTTATTACCCAAATTTTCGTGACCTTTTGAACAGTTCTGAGAAAGAACAACATGTCATCTCCACCGCAAGTTGCAAGGAGTGTCTGAGAGAGTGAAGAACATAGTTGAATAGAGGGGTTAGAGGAGCTCTTTGAGGAAGATGAAGAGGGCACACGATGAGTCTTTCACTCAGGGAAGATGGAGCACACGGTGATGCTTGGGAAGAGGCAGCGCTCCCCTTTACCTCCGTCACAGCGTTCCAGGCAGTGCGGCTGTAGCCCGTCCATCATGACCTGATGAGGAGCATGTTGCCCGCGTTGCAGAGGTGATGCAAACTGACCAGGAACGGCGGCGGCTGCAGGACAGACCCGCACGCAGGCGGCGGGAGCAGTTCATGGAAGTAAGAAAGAGAAAACGTGTCGACGGCGGAGAGGATCCTGGAGTGGCGACGCTCACAAACCAGAGAAAGATGAGAAGAGTCTGGCCGCCGATCGCACTCCGGAGACTCGTATCCCTGGCAACAGTGAGATCAGGCGAGGAGTTGGGAACATCGCCCTTCGGGGAGGCGAAGGGATGGACGAAGTTTAGGGTAGAAGAAGGTCACCTGGAGAATAAGTGCACTACGGTTTACCCTCTCCGGAGATGCTTGTCACGGTGGCGCCCAAGTCAGAGAATGTTGGGATCATGGCAGTGGGCGATGATCGGAGGAAACTGTCGACAAAACCCTACGGACGGGAGTATCGCGTAGAACGACAGAGATAGGGAGAAAGAAAGGGGAGCGAGAACCCTGAACTGGGTTTGGTTTGGGAGAAAGAAAGGGGAGCGAGAACCCTGAACTGGGTTTGGTCTGCTAAACCAATCCCGAACCGGCTCCAGCCCAGTGAACAAAACCGGCCAACCTATGGAAGCTGCGCGAACCTGGAGCCACGTGGCGGCCCATGATTGGCTGGAAAGGTAAATCGACCTTTTAAATCTTAGATTTATATAATTCACAGAATATAGCGCGTTCATCATAAAAATACAAATAATATATCAAAATTCTTAGAAAAATACTTAGAATAACATGGAACCATCATATCGGTCTTTTTATGCTCAAATCACAATGATATCATGTAAGATGTATTATACTTATTTGATGGATAATAAATATCAAATGATGACCTAAAATTATGATAACATGTCAGTGAAGATATAATTATGTTTATAATCTTTTTAAGATTAGTAATTATGATGTTGATGCACGAAATCATGTAATTTGCTCCACATGAATAATTAGAGATAATAACCCTAAGATAAATGCCATAAATACATTTATGATCAATAAAAGATTGAATATTCAGTATAAGATCATATCAGTATATGGAACCTCAGATTTAATTATGAGATCACATTGATACACATAATTCATGTTATATGATGATGATTTCTCTTAATGTGATATAAACTCTAATATGGTTAATGAGTGTAACCTAGGGTTAATATGTGCACAAAATGACATGGAAGCTAATGTTCAGATGATGAACCCTAATCTATAACATAATTGGAAAATAACATCAGTAAAATAATTCTAAGACAAGAATACAAGTAAAAGTGGGAATATCCTAATGAGCCAAGTCAAACCCTAATGAACACGACCAAGATTAAGATGATGAGAATCTGATGGTGATATGTGATCTTGTCTTAATCAGGGGTTGACAAGGATATAAATGACTTAGGAATATGTGATGATTAGGATATCTGTGATCAAGGTATGCCATTACCTCTTACTTGGCTTATTATATAATATGCTTACTTTATATGTGTAGTAAAACTTGGCATATGATATTGGATGAAATGATTGTTCTTATATGGTATGTTGCTTATTTTTACCATACTTATTGTTATGAACACATGAAACATAATATATCTGTTCCATTATATGAGAGCACTGTATCTTTTTGGTAAGCATAGCGCTAGTGAGTGATCTATCTCTTTGGTAAGAAGATCACATGTACAATGATCTATCTCTTTGGTAAGCAGACTATAAGGCTTGAATACATCTATCCCGTTGGTAGGCAGATGCAAAGCATATAATGAAAAACGAGCTTAAAATATGTGTTCTCTTTTGTTAATGAACATCCTTGTGCAAGTATATGCTTTTTCTTATATTTGTTTATTACTGCCAAGTTCTAATTTTATCTTATTGCCAAGCTTAGTAATGAGAGGTATATAAAAAAACATGTAGGCGTACTCAGTACAATATTCTTAAATATTGTGCTGATGTGTACCACATGTAATCTTTTGTTTAGGTTGTGGACATATGATCTTGAAGATTCATGATAGTTGTGAGTTGTGTGGCAAGCTGATGTATAGGTGGACCTACTGTCTTAAGATCCTGTTGTTTAGTGGTAGTACATATATATGTAGAAGTTTGTTGTTCAATGTGTAATATCAAATGTTGTAACAATTTATTTTATAATTATATATTGAATGGTGAACATGTGTTGTATGGTTTTGTTATTGTTCATGTGCATGTGTTGTTGTTGTTTCCTTCTGACTTCTTTTAATTTTCTTCTTCTTAGCCTAGTGTGGGGTGTTTAAATTGGGATTCTTGCTGAGGTGAGGTTTCAATTTAGACATCACACATCAGATTAAGTTTTAGAAAATATGGGGACGTCACAGGTGGTATCAGAGCATGAACAATAGCAAAGCCTGACATTTGCTCATTATGTAACTCAAACTAAAGAACCTTGAACTTAAAACAAATTTTTAAGGTTAGATTAGTTATCTTTTAGAGACTAGATTTGACCTAGCCTCTAGGTTAGCACCTAGATGTCTGAGAACTAGGTCTAGACTGATGCTTGTTGTATAGCAGGTCCTTAGATGTCGTTCTTTCTTTTTAATGCAGTGGTATGGGACGTTGCATTATTTGGAAATGACGTACATTGTTATAACCCCATTTTCTAAAGCATGTATTGAGATTTGTAAATATCTTTTTAAAAGATAAATGAAGTAAATGGTTGATTTGATGGTTTGATTTGAATAAATTTCGTGTATGATAGCCTTATGTGTTTTCTTAATGGGCCTTATTGGCTATTGAGCCCAATTGAAAGAAAAAGAAAAAGAAATGAAAAAGGAATCCAATTGGATAAAGGAATAAATAAGAAAATAGATAAAAGAAGAATAAGAGGCTAGGGAATATTTTCCAAAATAGATTTCGAATTGTTAAGGTTCCTTGGGGTTCAAGGAACTCATGATAATAATATAATGGCAAAGGAAATAGAAAAGATGTAGAAAATATGAATAATGAAAGGTTAACATGCAACTGAAGAAAAGGAATCGCTTTCTTAAGATAATAATCCCATTTTTTGCAGGATGAAAGATAAAAGCATAAACGAGGTTCCCTTAAAATTTGAATTAAAAAGGAGTTCTAATTTGGGAGTTATTGCTTTTTCAAGTTATCCTCAAAATAGGATTTTATCTTAGAATTTAGGAAATATTTCCCTTTTTGGTTGAGCGTGGATGATAGTGGCCGTTGGATCTTGATCCAACCGACCCTGTTCATTGTCAAAATCCCAATGGGATGCAAACTGTAGCACGGTTACAGGGGAACTTTCCCCTTCGATTTCCCCTCGATTCAGAGCAAGTGCACACTTGGAAAGTGTTCCAGTGGCTCTGGGAGACAGAGACGAAGCTTCTCGACCCAATATTTACGGACTTTCATCGCATCTACACAAAACGCCCAATTGGGCTGAAGGTAGGAATAGCGGCACGGTCAGAAACCCTAAGAAAGTCCCCCATAGCCTAAATATAGGACCCCCTCCTGGTCGCTCTCCCCCTCACGAACCCTGGCGGCAGCTCCCTAGGTCCTCACAACCTCTCCCTCTATCAATTGACCCATCTCCGACAAGGTCTAGCCGCGATGCCGCCGCACTGTTTAGAGAAGAGAAGAGGAGGACGACGAGCAGCAACCCTCAGATCATGGACCATCATGGACCTGAGCGCGATCCAACGGATCGGCATAGGGGGCGCGTGCACGATCACGTGAAGTAGGGGCGAGTCATGAGGATCGTTTGATCCTGGATAGTCCCAGCAGACTATCGATCTGACGAACCAGGGCCGGCGTGCCTAAACATACCCGCTCAGTGGAGCCGATCGATGTGGAGCGTCAGATCAGATCGGTGGACCATCGGTGCATCAATCAAACGGCCGACGAATTTTGGTAATTATCTCTCTCTAATCAAAATTACAAAAAATTGCTTTTCTTTGCAAAATTAATAGAGATCGCTAGGAATCTCCAATGAGGAAACTTTATATATGAAAGTTGCATAGAAAAATAAGAGGAACATGATAAAAATATTTTGAGAATCTAGTTCTATCTTGTTTTGCAAAAGTACTTTAATTTGGTAGAAAAGTGTATTAAAAAGTAATTAGAAACCCTAATTGTATATAAAGGATGCATCTTTGAAGATTAATAGGTTAATTTGAAAGGTATTAACCTGTTGATTAGTAATATAGAGTTTTCATCCGTTTTGTATGCAAAGTTGGTAATTTTAGGATTCTAATCCATAAATGAAGGATAATATATATGGAAACCCTAATTTAGGGTAAAAGAAGAGAAAAACCTTGTTGATTTTGAATTATGGAAAAAGGTTGCTAAATAATGATCCTAAGTATGATTAGGAATAGTAAGATCAGAAATTAAAGGTTTTATGTAGATTTGATGAATTAGGGTTCCTAATATTAAAAGTGGAGGCAAAACCCTAATTTTCAAGAAACCCGAAAATTGGAATAGAAATCCTAAGAAATAAGATGAGATTGGATAAATTTTGATAAAAGGAAGTTGGAATGTTTATTTCAAGATTTCTGTGCACTTTGCTTGCTTGATTGGATTTTCTCTCTCTACATAATTCTGTCTCCAAATATACAGTACAAGTATGTGGTTACAATTATGAATAACCGCATTAGTTTCACGATGATTCTTGGAGATTTATTCGGTTGTTTGAAATAAACTGTTTGGATGACTTTTATTTCCTGCAACTATAAAGTGACTATGATTATCACTATTAATGAACATATAACTGGCTTAGATCTGGATCTGCCTCTGTGGCTATGCAAATGCTAAAAAGGGTAACCTAGAGTAAGGTCTAGGCTATCATGAGTTAGAAATTGGGCTACCCATGTGTAGTGCCATGAGACTCTATAGCATGCCACGAGTTAAGGAGTGGGCTACCTATGGGTAGTGCCTTTTGAATTAGCCCTAGAAACTGATTCACCTATTAGTTGGGATCATGAGGGGTATGATGGGGATCTACCATAAGGAAGGTAGCATCCAGGTCCACTGCAGGGATAGCGTAGAGGATAGGATATGCATGGATCGCACAGTTATATTTAAAACGTAAAATTATTTCTTAAATTGTAATTGTCTGCATTAAGTTGCTATGATTAATTGCACATTTATTGTTTTCCCCCACATACCAGCTTTGGCTGACCGACATTTTGTTTGTCGGTGTTTTAGGTACAGAAATCAAAAAGAAAAAACAGTAAAACATCATATCGTGAAATACATGAATTAAAGTTCAAGGAGGATTAGTTAGAGTAGAATTCATATGTGGATAGAAGTTTAGAAATCTAATTTTTCAAAGGTATGCAAAATTTTATTTATTACAGCTTTTCAGTATAGTCTGGTAAAGTTTGATAATTATTAGTGTTTATTTGTCAAACCTTGATCCGAAAATTGGAATAACGGCTCTGACCTCCTGGTCTCCCTTAATTGGGGGTTACTGGAAGGCGGGGTCATTACATTTGGTATCAGAGCCAAGGTTCCTCACTTAACCATTAATAAGTATTAAATTTACAAACTCTATAAAAACCCAAGGGAGTTATTAGAGGATTATCTGAAAGACCGAGGTGTCTAGAAAAGGATCACGACCGGGGGCTGGCAATATTTTCCTCCACACCGCTAGTCGGAATACGAGGACTCCCAGATCCGTGTGACTGCCTGGCCAAAGTCTTAGGGTATGATTCGAAATAAGATACCTTTAGGACTCTCTCATCTTATTCATCCCTTCTCATCACATATTCTATTAAGGATTTTAAGAGTTAGGATTTTTCTCTCTCTTCCCCACCCTCATGTGGTATGGGTAAGTAAGTTAAGGATTAAGTAATCCTCCATCAAATTAATAAAAGATACGTAATGAGACATCATTGACATAAGTACAATTGGTTTAAATATAAACTAAAGGTCTATTTGTTATGCTTATGTAGATGGCTCATACAAAGACGGTTGCTATTCCCGAGGGCACTGGGAACCCAGCTAGGAGTGGTTGGCCTCCCCGTAAGGGAAAGGGGTCTTCAAAGAAGAGAAAGAGGAACCATGATGGTGAATCCTCTAAGAAGTGGAAGAGACCCGAAGAAACCACTCATGAGGTCCCTAACCTTGACCCGATACCCTTCAGCAACTTTGACCAAGAAGAAGACCAAGGGTACGAGGAGAAACATGAGTATGAGGAGGTGGCCCAAATGGAAGATGATCAAGCTGGTGGTCTCAAACCAACCATGATGATCCACACCCCTACTGCTTTGTGGATGGAACAACATAAGAAGTTGACAGAGTCCATAAGTACTTTGGCCCTCTGAGACTTTGCTAGAGGTGAAAATGGCGAGCTGCTTCCTGTTCATCCTTGACTGGGAGCCACCATCTTGGACTTCGTCAAGCTGAACATTGAGAAGTTCTGGGGAGAAGACAAATCTGAGGTGGTCGACAAGGCAGAAGCTTGGCGGCTTGCAGTCAAGAATGGATTCTACATGCTTGAAGTACAACTGAGTAAGAAGGTCCTCTTTGTTGCTCATCTCCTGGAAGGAGCAGCCAAGATATGGTGGGAGACTCACATCATAGGCTGAGACCTGACCGAGGAACCAATGGCATGGGCTGACTTCAAGACGATCTTCACCGCTAGATTTATCCCTGTCTCAGCTAAGAAGGAAAAGGAAAGGGAGTTCACCAACATGACTCTAGGAAACTCTTCAGTGGCAGACTTCGGGCGCAGGTTTCAAATCCTGGAGTGTTTCAGGCATATGATGGATGAGGAAAGAAGGGTGGATCACTTCATAGAGCATCTTCACCCAGCCATCAAGCCCCATGTGATGCCAAGTAAACCCAAAATCTTTGCCGAGGCATACAATACTGCTTTAGACATGGAGAGGACTGTGATGCCTACTCAACTTCCACCCAAGGGGTACCTAGGTTTCACTGAAGGAACTCAAGGTCATAAGAACCACCACAAGAAAGGTCCAGGACGTCATCATGTTAAAGGAAGATAGGGAGTAAAAGGGAAACCCCGCCAAGAGAACAATCGACCTCCTTGTCGCACCTGCGGAAAGGGGCACGCCGGTGAGTGCCTCTACAAGAAGAAGACATGTTTTCGGTGCCATCAAGAAGGACACCTACAGTCTATTTTCCCTCTGCCAGATCCAAGAGGACCAGGACAGGTAGCAGCCCCACCAGTAGCAGCTCCACCTGTGGCAGCTCCACCTATAGTTGTAGCCCCACCTGCTGGAGAGAGAAGACAAGCTCAGGTGTTTTCCATTGATAATGAGGAAGCTCAAGCTAATGCGAATCAGTTGATCGAGGGTAATAACCCTTAGGGTTTTTCTTTTATGTTTTAAGTTTAAGCATGTAATGGTCTAACGTATGGTGAAAACCAATGTAGGCATGCTTGAAGTCATGGTACATAATGTAAAAGCTTTGTTTGAATCTGGATCTACTAATACTTTCATTTTGAGAAATCTTTCAACTATGCTTTGTTTATATATCAAGGATTTAGGGTATATCTTAGATGTTACAACCCCGAGTGGTCGGATCTTTACTTCTCTTTTGAAAACTCTGGTGATACCTGTGAGATACTGAGATCATGAGTTTCCTACAGACTTTATCCTTCTTGATATGAATGACTTTGATACAATCATTGGTATGGATTGGCTTTATACTTATAGGGTCAATATTGACTGTAGGGAGAAGAAAGTGATCATTAAGAAACCAGGTCACCCACCTTTTGTCATTAGGGGTAGGAAAGATGCCACCACCAACCTATATGTGTCTGCCTTGAAAGCAGAGACGATGATGAATAAAGGTTGTCAAGCTTTCCTGGCAGTAGTTACCGAGCCAGAACCCAGGGTGCAACCATTAGAGGAAATAGAAGTTGTTAGGAGCTATGCAGATGTTTTTCCTGATGATCTACCTGGGATTCCTCCCAAGAGAGAGGTAGATTTTTCCATAGAGCTAGCTCCTGGGACAAGCCCTATTTCATGAGCACCTTATAGAATGGCCCCTGCGGAGTTGCTCGAGTTGAAGAAACAATTGCAGGAATTGCTAGACAAAGGTTTTATCCACCCTAGTACATCCCCATGGGGAGCACTGGTTCTTTTTGTAAAGAAAAAGGACGGGTCACTCTGAATGTGCATAGACTACTGGATGATCAACCAGGATACCATTAAGAACAAATACCCTTTACCTCGGATAGATGACTTGTTTGACCAGTTGAAGTCAACTCGAGTCTTTTCCAAGATCGACTTGAGATCAAGTTACCACCAGTTGAGAGTTTAGAGTGAGGACATCCCGAAAACAACTTTTTGAACTCGTTATGGCCACTATGAGTTTGTAGTTATGCCTTTTGGGTTGTCCAATGCACCCAGTGTTTTCATGAACCTTAAGAATTGTGTGTTCCAACCCTTCCTTGAATCATTTGTCATAGTGTTCATAGATGACATACTAGTTTATTCAGATGACTTAGATCAACACCGAGACCACCTAAGTAAAGTCCTTGATATCTTGAGAAAGTAGAAGTTTTATGGGAAATTCTTTAAATGCGAGTTTTGGATAGACCGAGTCATGTTCCTTGGACACATCATCTCAGGAGGAACGATCGCCATAGATCCAGCTAAAGTGTGGGTAGTACAAGACTGGCCTACACCGAAGAACCCCTCCGAGATCTGAAGCTTCTTAGGGTTAGCAGGATACTATCGACGTTTCATCAAGGATTTCTCAAAGACCGCCTTGCCTTTGACCGTGTTGACTCAGAAATATGTGAAGTTTGTATGGTCCGTTGTGTGTGAAGCTCGTTTCCAGGAACTGAAGGAGAAGCTGACCACTGCACCAGTTTTGACTCTACCATCAGGCCATGAGGGTTTCATGATTTTCAGCGATGCATCAAAGATGGGACTTGGCTGTGTGTTGGAACAGAATCGACATGTGGTTGCATATGCCTCTCGACAACTCAAGCCCAACGAGGTGAATTACCTGACACATGACTTAGAGCTAGCCGCGATCATCCATGCATTGAAAATTTGGTGGCATTACCTGTACAGTGCTACTTTTGAGATCCTCACTGACCATAAGAGCCTGAAGTACCTCCTGACACAGAAAGACCTGAACATACGACAACGAAGATGGATGGATTACATGAAAGATTATGACTTCACCATCGCTTATCATCCAGGAAAGGCGAATGTCGTAGCAGATGCTTTGAGTCGGAAACAGCTCAGGTGTGCAGCTGTTTTGTACAGTCAGAGGAAGAGTTTAGAAGAGCTAGTAGAATGGTCTCCCCAACCGTTTGATGATCGAGTTCATTTGGCCAACATCCAGATACAATCAGAGTTGCTGGGTGAGATTGTAGCAGCACAGTTAGCCATTGGAGAATGATGGAGTTTTGCAACGCCACTAAAAATCCTAGAGATGATGAATCTCTAAGTTTAGCCTTGCTAGTACTATGGTAAGATCTCCACCCACGTATGCTAAGACACGCGGAAGTCTTATCGTAGTATAGTTAAGGGTCGAATCCTCGGGACAACGGTCTTGATGTAATCAAGATGGAAAATGTTTTAGTCGTACTTAACTACTTAACAGTTGATATTTAGATCGAAAGTTTGATTGGGTTTTAAGCTAAGTGCAAGGAAAGTAAAGCAAGAAAGTAGAAATTAAGGTTGTAAACAATGATTAAAAACCACTAGGGTGTAGCCGGGTTTCACACCACTACACATGGATCACAAACATGCAACATAATAAAAAGACCTGCAAAGAGAAACTAATCGGCTAGTATCTTTGTAGACTTAGCTTCCTTTCGGATAACCAACTACGAGGAGTGTGGAGTATTGCAATGCCAGCCATCCCCTAACGAATGGTCACTTACTTTGCATTACTCCTTCATGAAGTGTGTTCCTCGACCTTACCAAGGTTGCACTTCCATACATCAACTGATTCCATTTCATAGTATGAAAGTGAAACGATGGGAGTGAGTTTACTCCACTCGTGAAAGCACTCCTAGATACCGAAACAGACATATGGTGACTACATATATCTAGAACCAACATTCAATCGATATTCAGATCTAAAGGTATAAACGTAGACAATTCATACCAAAAGATAATAAGTAACACAAGTTGGTGATCAAGCAACAAGCATTCATTAAACGATAGATGTTGAGCCAAAAAGGAGAGTATCTCTATTGCAAACGGTTGAATTACATTGCATGAAATGAAAACATGGGTAGCGGGGCTACTCCCCGCACCCTAGTGAAAAGGACTACTCGCTCATCTCAAGAGCAAAGGAGGAGGTGAGAAGAGAGAGAAAGAATTACATCTCCATGGAGGAGGGAAGGTTGAACCCTGGGTGGAGAGAGAAACGATCTTCACACTTCATGGTTGCTTGATGATGGATCTTCTCCTCCCACCTTCTTTGTTGATGAGAGAGAAGGTAGCTTGATGATGAGATGTGGACCTCAAACCGGCAGCCTTAGGGCGATGGATGAAGGATGGAATTGCTCTGGAACTGGAGAGGCAGCCTTTGGGCGTCTGAGATTCGATCCCTTTGAAGTGACTCTTGAGGTCCTATTTATAGGTTCAAGTTGAGCCCAAATGGTCTTGAGACCGTTTGGTATCAAACGGTCTTGAGACTGTTTGCCTTCTCGCGGTCTTGGGACCGTGAGGCCTTCTCGCGGTCTTGGGACCGCGAGGCCTTCTCGCGGTCTTGGGACCGCGAGGCCTTCTCGCGGTCTTGGGACCGTGAGGAGTCTTTGTAATTTTTTTGTGTTTTCTGTAATGAAAAAAGAAGAAAAGTTAGTTTATTGGTGTATCCGCAATAAAGTAAAAAAGTTTAATGATTCTATCTAATTTATCTAAGAAAGAGTATGGAAAATTAAAGATAACTAAATAAGATAACGTCACAAAATGGGAGGTTATCACCCCCCCTAACTTAGAGTCTAGCTTGTCCTCAAGTTAGATAGAGCTAAGGCATGTAATGGCGAGGCAATTTTATTTGATTAGGGTTTCCATACTCTTGCTTCAATTCTAGGTCAGAGATCTAGCGAGGTCTTATTAGGGCTTCTGCTTACACTAACTCTTTCGAGTATCAAAAGTTGCATGGATCTCAGGTTCCTTTCATATTGTGAATCTCGCATTGGGACCACCTTTCTTATTATGTGCATGTCATTGACTCTAATCAGTTTTATACTTCTTTAGAGAAACCTACCGGTAGCTAGAGTGGGTATGAGGGCTGGCTTAAAAAGGCTTATTGTGTAACTCCCCCTTTAAGTGGGGAAGGGTTTGTATATGCTTTTTAGAGACTCACTACCGGGCACGACACATCTGCCTTCATGAGGGCAGCTGAATGTACCGGCCGGGTGAGCTCTTTTATCAGCCTTTTCATATATTAGGAAACCTTAGGATCTCATTACTGGGCACGACACATCTGCCTTCATGAGGGCATCTGTATGTACCGGCCGAGTGAGATCTTTGTTGGCTCTTCATATAGGTCCTTATGCGTGGAACAACTCTCATGTTTTTATTCAACACTCTGGCTTTTATTCAAATCTCACAGGCTTAGGAAGTGGGTTTTGTTAGGGTTTTTGATTGGGCGGCCAAGCCTCTTTTATTGAAAGAAGAAAATTGTTCTTAGGGTTCCTGACATGCACTTATTTTTAATTGGTGGTCCGCTCGCGAGATTTCTTGATTTTGGATTTCCCTGATTTCCCTCTTGACTTTGAGAGTTTTCGGTTTGCTTTGGCCCTGAAGTTGACCTGTGAAGAGTCTGAGATAGAATTGAAGTAAAAGTATAGAAACCAATAGTGAATGAAATTTATGAATTCGCCACTTCATGCCTGTATGCTAATCTTATTATTTATTTATTATTTATTGAGGACTACTTTATCTCTAACTTAGCTAAGGGTGATTCTTTCTAGGATGAAAGTTATACTTAAAAGTTATTTTATTGAAAAAATTACTGGAAAAAGTCTAAATATGGACAGAAAGTTTGAAAATTGATATGCGAAAAAAAATAGAAGGGTTGAAGCAGAATGATACCTCGCCCTTGTCCAATGCACTCCCCCCCTAACTTATCACGCACTCTGTCCACAGAGTGTCAAAGTGATAGGTTGAGAAATGCATGGACAAGGGCATTCAGGCTTCGGTTAATCCTTTATTTGCCCCATGTGTTCTGAGTAAGTTGGCTGCGAACTTTCCCCGTAGTGCGTGGTAATCCACCTCTGTCATGTCCTCTACCAGATTGTGAAGGGCCAGCATTGTATACATCCAGTAGAGGACGTGGAAGCCGCAGTCATTTGATTCTCTGATTTGCTGGGGGCACCTGTGGCAGAAGGCTGGTGATTTGAAGTGATCTCTGTCATATGCCCGCGTGTGCTGACCCAAAAGATCGTGTAATTTGTCAGCACACTCCTTCGCCACCTCCTCCATTGGTGTCTTTGGAGTTGTAGTGTATGCTTTCCGTTTTGGATCATACTGGCTGTCGGAACTGTTGTAGATTATTGTTGTTCCTTCGTGAAGATTGGTTGCCAGTAACATCCAATGCTCTTGATGAAGGAAAGGTAACATGATGAACTTCGGAGTTGTATGTTGGAGATAAGAGATGGTTGACTCCTTTGTTCCGAAGTTCTTCAGCCCGAGAAGATCATCCTTCATGTAAGCTGACACCATATAGACCGTGTTGTGATTCTGTGCAAGCAAGTATTGATAAGCAGTCATTACACTTACAGACATGGAACCCTTGAACTGTAAGGTCTCACGGAGGGCATCTGCCATAACCAATATATCCCCATCAATATATACCATCTCGTCTTTTTCGGCATATAGCCGTGACATTATTAGTCGGAGCTCGTTATCTGAAAGAGTTTTGCAAGCTTCCGGATCGAAATCGGGAAATGAAGGTTCAATGGCAGATTGGGGTACCATATGTGATGAAGATGTCTTGATGGCTACCCCTGATATCAGATCAATGTCACCTTTATCTGGAGCTAGATCAAAGATGGAAGGATTCCATTGGCTTTGCTTGGTGACATTAGATGGGTGTTTTTCTTTTGTCAACGCCGCTAGGGTTTGTCTGAAAGGTCTCCTCTGCAGACGTTGAATAGATGAAAAGAGATAATGAGGGACGCCGTCTGCCGCCATGGTAGGGTCATTGAAGAACCTTCTGTCGCAGATAAGCTCCATGGCGTAACGTCCTCGCAGGGAGTGGAAATCATCATTAACGAGTTCAGTGAAAGGGACCTGCTGGTTTAGCGCTAGGATGTGCCTTATGACGTAAAAAGCGCTATCCCAGGAACCTTTAGCGGCTTGGACTTGTGGGTTAATTATTATGAACCAGGGGGAGCTCCAGTCCTGGCAGAGAGAAGGGCATGTGGCCCATATGAGCTTTAGCAGCCGGAAAGGGATGCATCTTGCCTCCCCGGCTTCAATTCCAACAAAATTGATTATCCCGGCCTTTAAGTCACTGGCATAGAAATTGTACACTTTGGCGTCGCGGGCGACAGTGTCCACAATCATGAGCAACCAGTGTTTACAAACTTGGAAAGGCACGGTTATGTATCTCGCTTTTCTTGCGATCCCCCTGTGCAACCTTGTAATGGATTTGTGCTGTAACTCTTTGTACAGTAAGCACAATCCCAGTGTGGGTGAGGCGTTGAGAACCGGTTGCTGTCACCGAGAGCTTTTGTAGATCTCGATAGAGTTGGCAAGGAGAGTACAAAACATTGCCATCTTCACCGGCGACTGGGATCGAAGTAAGGAACGAAAGTCTTCACGCGTCAGATTGCATTTGGTCTTCGTGTTTTGATATATGACATCCTCCCCTGCTTTGGCATCATCTACTATAGTGTTGAGGATGAAGATATCCTGTGCATCTAAGGTAGAGATGGCCGCCATGTCTAAATCGTGCATTTTGTTAGGTAGAGGTGGCGGCGGAGGTAGCTCTTGCGGTGTGGGGGAAGAAGTTTGTTCTATGCTGTCCATGTACTGCTGCAGATTGTAATCTTTATCAGAATCAGAAGGAGTGTCTAAATCTTCATCAGTGTCTAGGCATACTCTTTCTGATTCTTCAAGTTCAGGCGCTGACGGTTCGGGTGCAGAGATTTGCTGGGCTGCTGTGGCTGGTATAGTGCTGCTGGTTCCCTGAATACATTTTTCGAACTCAGCAAAAGCCACTTCTTTGGCAGCCTCCCCCAGAGATCCCGCAGAAAAGTTGAGAAATTGATCCCCAAAGTCTATGTTGACGTTCTCTGTATGAGCAGGGGATTTGTGATCTTTATCACCAGTTTGGTGATCTTGCTGGTGTTTTGGTTCTGCTCCTTGGCTGGGGCCTGCCCCAGCATCATCTGGCTTGTCAGAGTCATCAGCTGAGGAGGTACTATTGTTTGAGTCAGCGGAGGAGTCAGAATCTTCCTCGTCAACAACATCATCGTCATCGTCATCAGTTGTTTTCTTTTGTGCTTTCTTCTTGCACAGATGATGGATGGATTGGAGCTCATCGTATGCCACTTGCATGTGCTCGTGTGTTTCGAGCAGTGCTTCATGGGTTTCTTTTAAATAAGAGTAATGTTGTTCGGCAGAGAGGAGTCGTGATGTGAGGTCGGTTACTTGAGCTCTTAGCTGAATAAGCTCATTATTTGACGACTCCTCCTGGCGATTATGTAGTTGCGTGAGGGTGGTGTTGATGTCGTCCAGGCACGTGCTAAAAGCTTGCTGTTGCTGCTTCAGCTCGCGGAGGGTCTCTGGCAGAGGTAGAGTCTGCGTAGAGATCCTATCGACTTGCTTTGCCAACACTTCATGCTGGCATTGTACTCCATGGATCCACTCGGGCAAGTTTTTACAGTGGTCGTCGATGTGATTGACTTGCTTGGCCACTAAATCTTGACGTTGCTGGATTCCTTGGAGGATGCCTGGCATGGCGCGGTTCTGCTCGCCAATCTGGGCAACCTTTTGTGTTAGACCCTGCACACATGAAAAAATAGAATTCAAAATGTTAGATGGGTCGATGAGGAGGTTTCAGATGGTGTCCAATTGACGTCCGAATTCCGCACCGACGTTAGTATAAGGGACCCCAGTAAATGAAGAGTGAGGTGGCTGGGGTCGGGGTGGAATGGTAGTGTCATGCGGAAAAGACACTGTTGATGGACCCGCGAATTGAGTGGTGACTGTGGATGGGGTCACCAGCGATGTCGGGGTGGTGGTGGGTGGAAAAAGTGGTGGCATACCCAGAGAGAGAAATGGATCCGGGAATGTTGATGGAAAGTCGGTGGATGTGAAGGAGGAGAATTCAGGCATTGTGGTGGAGAATGGGGCGCCCGAAGTGAAGAAGGGTGGGGGTGGTGGTATGGTTGTGGAGAAGGGTGGTGTAGAGAAAAGTGGTGTGGAGGATGATTGAAGGGTGGTTGATGGTGGTGGGGTAGTAGATATTGGGGTGGTGGAAGGTGGAGAGGTGGTAGTGAGCTCAACATTTAGACTCATTATAAAAGAGTCTAGTGATGAGGATGTAATATGTTCTTTTGGGAGGGGGGCTCAGGTTCGGGATGAGGTTTTGATGTTGGTGTCCCCGACAGCTCATGTGCCTTTACGAGCCTTCTGGAAGGTCGTTTGACTAGAAGTTTTGTTGTGTTGGCTGCTGGGGCATTTATACTGAGTTCTGCCTGCCCTGCCATTGCTTTCTTGTCTTTGGCTTTGACTGAGGCTATGATTTTGGCGATCTCATCTTCTGTGAATAGGAGCTTGTCCTTGTCATAGTCAGTAAGCTCTGGAAGTGGAAGCAGGGTTCTGGAAGATTTTGTGGGGCAGAACACGTAGTGCATCTTTCCATCCTTATCTTTTAAGATATAGGAGTTCTTTAGTGTCTGTTCGTTGGTAAGGATGTTGCCCTTGATTGGGTTGCATTTGGGTAGAAGTCTATCCATCTTAAGATATTTGATAATAGATGTGATATGACCACTCGTGCAAATTTCTTTTCCGAGGGCGAAAGCTGATAGCTTGAGCAGCATATGTCGTCCAATGTTAACGGGTATTCCGTTTAGGACTGACCAGAGGACAAAAAGGTCAGATATAAGAACATTTCCTCCTTCGGATCTGGGGAAAAGTGCGCCAATGATGATTTTGTGGAGCGTGCACACTAGGCCAGAATGAATGTTGGAGGCCTTGCTTGTCCTTGCATCAAAGGTTGGTAACCCCGTTAGTGTTTTCCAGAAGGTATGCTTGTTGAACTTGGGGTGTTCTGTACCAGCGGC
The DNA here is from genome assembly GCA_963693085.1 of Alisma plantago-aquatica. NCBI lineage: Eukaryota > Viridiplantae > Streptophyta > Magnoliopsida > Alismatales > Alismataceae > Alisma > Alisma plantago-aquatica. Next base: position 788,087,387 of record OY856414.1, on the reverse strand, counting down.
TTTATCTTTCTTCAGCTGGTCTTGATTATCGATAAAGATTTCATTTAGAAGATTTTTAGTGATGACCACCTCGTTGTTAAAGATTCTGGTGGTTATTCTGCGGTCACCACCGTCCCTTTCTTTATCCATGATGTCCACCGCTTCTTTGTGGAAGTAGGTGAAGAATTCTGTTGTTGGCTCAATGTAGGGAATTTCGGATACGAAGCATAGCCGGGAGAGGTTTGAATTGTCAAGAAGAGTGAGGATTCTGTTATAGATCCCCATCTTCATAAGTATGCTGGGGCAGACATACTTGGTTGGTTTAAGGAGTTGGCTGATGGAGGGGATGTTATGGAGATGAAGGTTTTCGGGTGGTGGCGCTGTGGTGGTGATGGGAGGAAAAATAGGAATAGTTATTGTGGCAGGGGTGGTAGTGGTGGTGGTGGATGGTGGGATGTACCCTGCCATGATTTGTTCCCTTGCAGAGGCGGGGTGAACCTGCTTCCTGGCTCTCTTCTTAGGTGCTGGATCAGTTGTGGATTCTTGAGCCATTCTCTTCCCCTTAGATTTTGTAGTGGGTGATTCTTTCTCAGGGGAAGGCTGGTATTCTGAGGCCTCGTCGGATGAAATCTCTTCTACCTCCTCTTCAGAAGGTTCTTCATCGAAGCAGCGGTTGATTCGCTTTATGTCTTTCAGGACTTCAATCAGGTTCACTTGTGCTGGGACCTGTCCTGTTATGACCCACAACTAAGTTAAACTAATAAGTACCTCGATTAGCGTGAAGCACCTTGATTAGTGTTAAGTATTTTGTTAAACGTAACGGTTAATTAAGATAAGCTACGTCGTGAATCAATAGTTGAGATTTACTCATATGAGGTAATTAATGAAGATAGCAATGTTGATTATTAAGTTCATTAAGTTGAATCAAGTAAACACATATGCAATCTGAGCTTTGATCTAGTGAATCAGTCTAATCAGTATGCTTCCATGCCTTGAGTAGGTAGAGGAGTTCGTGCTTGAAAGGATGCAAGAAGAATCATTCAATTTGGATCATCGAGTCAAATATTATGATGATCTTAAAATCATTGGACCAATAATGCAATTTTTCCAAAGATTTGGTTTAATACCCTTTTTCCCTTTCCTTTACTTCCTTTTCTCACTTATCCGTCTTCCTCTGCCCGATAGCACAGAGCCGCAAAAGCGGCACATCGCAAGCAGGCCGATCAGAGAAAGGGGCGACCTTGGGGCGAATCTTTGAGCCCTAGAGCTCCGATCCAACAACAACTTCCTTTCACCTCCTTCTTTCCTCCTCATCTTGCCCAGGGCGGCGCCCCACCTGTAACTCGACCTGCCGCTAGGGCAGCGACACCGGTCGGCCGACCAGCAGCTGCAGCTGCTGCGGTGCCGGCTAGAGGCCCCTTGGGCACACGAAACGGCAAGCAAAGGTCAGCTTTGTGCTCGGCTAAGAGGATGGAGCAGGAATCCGCAGCTAATAGTAACGAATAGGCATCCAATCGAGCCTCTTTCCAACATGTGCGTGAAGCGAGTTCGTGCCTGGGTAGTTTCATGGAGGAAGACGACCCAGCGGCACCTGGAAGCAGATTCTTTGGGGCGGAATCCAGTAGATTTTGGCTACCACGTTTCTCAGTGAGTAGAAACTCACCCCTGTCATTGAATTCAACTCTAACAAACAAAAAAAAAAGGAATATTGATTGCATATGTTGTTTTCTTGTAATGAAGCTGCTTGTTAGTAGCTCACGCTTGGGTTTTCCTGGCGTACGATTTGGAAGGAGTCAGGTGTATGTTTTTATCTTAAATTCATATGCACGATCTCAAGGGATAAAGGGAAATGCACAGTTTCACTGTTTGACTTGCACGATTCGAACGAATAATCCCAGCTGTAGTCCCAGCTACAGTGCACGGTTGCAAGGTTGAAGACAACCTGCTTGTCTCCAATACAATCAAATTAATTTCTGGGCTAACATTGTAGGCTCAAATTCCAAGAACAAGCGTTGAAGTTTAATCACAGCGAGTGATGGTAATAATCCAGCTATGTATTTAATCTAATCAAGTAAAAAGGCACACGACCAAGGGTTAAGAGTGATTTGCACATTTTATTTATTAATGTAGCATGACACTAATTAGTTAATTGGTGCGTGTGATTTAGACTAGTAAAACTATACGTTCGACCCAATCTTCATTTACTCAGTTAAATGTCAAAAACAATAGCACACAACCAATAACTGGACAGTCTGGGTATAAACCCAGGATGCATGATTTTTTTTAGTAATTTAATTGGCGCACGAAAGAGCAAGGTAAGACCAGAACGGAGTTCGGTTTTGAGGATAGAATTAGAATCCGTAGTCTTAGCTTAAGACCTAGCTTTTAATTGAACCAATTTCAATTCTGTGCGTGAAGAAGCCATTCTTCTGTCAAGTTGCAGGAACAACGTTTTGATCGGCCGAAATGGGTGTGATTCGGCCGAGTTTCTTTTATAGGTTATCAAGCAGGGTTTTGATCGGCCGAGTTGCATGTGGATCGGCTGAGTTCCCAGATTGGTCGGCCGAGTTTCAGTAATGTGAGTAGTAGTTCATTTAGAAATCATTATTTAACTCAATTTAAATGCTTAATTACTTCTGTATCAGTTAGTATAACTTTTAAACAGTGTAGTACATACAATAGAGTATGTTAGATTCATTGGAACTTGAAATACTTGATATGCTTAATGAAAATGATGAAATTTCCTGTATTATAGTTGTAATGTATTTGCTGATTTTAAAAGTAGATGTTTAGCATTGAAACTGGATATGCTGATACTGAGTCATGTTTAAAGATGACAATTGATGTATATGTGTTTTCAAGTGATGCTCAGAATGTGAAATAAGTATGAAATGTGATATTCCTGTTTAAGTGTTTATATGTTAATCAGTTAATAGACTTAGGTGCCCCAACACCGTAGAACCCCATTGCGCGGTCTGTACCTTTGGGGTAAAACGGTCAGCCCTGGGGATACGCCCAGGCATCGGAGACTCGTGTCCAACAAATACCGAATGTCTCGGTGACACGAAGTCTGAGAGGTAGGATCCCGGTCAGCCTTGGGGATACGCCCAGGCATCGGAGATCTGAGAGAATGTCCCGGTCAGCCCTGGGGATACGCCCAGGCATCGGAGACAATGTCCCGGTCAGCCCTGGGGATACGCCCAGGCATCGGAGACTTAGAGACCCTCCGACTGTGCACTACAGGTTGCGGGAGGAGTCCAGAGCACTCAGAGTTAGTGCAGTGAGGCCTTGTGAGCCTGAGAGTCCTGTGCAGACCAGGACGAGAAGTCAGACTTAGCATTTCCCGGGTGTGTCGCTAAGTCTTGTACGGTGGGATCGTAGTTCGTTACAGATCTTCATATGCAGAGTGCACTGCATATGTTTGGGGCATAACTAAACTGTAATCATATAGGATCACCGTAAATTTAATATGTTAAGAGTTTAGAACTTCTGTGCTAGTTCTCAATAATTGCTTTATTATTCAAGATATGCAGTTTCTGATATTTTATGCTTTACAGTTATGCGATATTTGTTGTTGTATAGAAATGTGATTATTATCTGTAAAAATCTGCTATGTCATTAGAAATGCTCTGTATAGTATTGTTCTTATGCTTTATTTCAATTTAATAAACTTGACGAGTTGTTTAATGATAGTTAAATGAAAAACTATTCACTGAGCGAGTAGGCTCACTCCTCTACTCAAACATTTTCAGGTCAGCGACAATTCCAGGAATCTGAAGGATCTTACCACCCTAGTCATTAGAAGGTATATGTAGTTAGTTAGATAGTGGTCTCTTAGTCCTTTCCCCTCAGTCCTTGGGACATGGTGTGGGTGAGAGAGAGTATGTATGACGAATGTGTAAAAGATGTAAATTAATTGTTATGTTTTAATTTCTGTTAAACAATGTTTCATGTTGTAAACTTCATTTATGTTCTCTAGCCAGTTTAATTGAAATACTTCCGCAATAGTTTATTATGTTTTAGTTTACAGCAATAATCCGGATATCATTACGAGGTTTTAAAAAGAAAAAGTTCTCAGTGATTTGTTTATGTGATAATCCCTCTGTCGCGCCCTAATCTCGTGATTAGTGGTTAGTGTGAGATCGGGGTGTGACATCTTGGTATCAGAGCATAGGTTGAGTATATGAATACTCTAAGTCAAGGTCAGGGGATGATAAGAGACCAATAGGATTAAGGTTTATGAGTCTTTCTTCTATATGTAATTTTCTAACAGGAAGTGTTCTGTTATATTATTGCAGATAGCAGGAAGAGGATGTGGTCACGAGAATCAAGTCATGAACTTAAGTTGAGTCGTTAAGAATCATTAAGATCAAAAGATAAAGTTATAAGTAAGGCGTGTTTTATCTCTGGAAGGTCTAAGTGTTTAGATACCCTGGCCAGGTGTCTGAATACTTAGATTGACCAGTATCAAGCTACTCTGTCTGTTCTTCTCTGGATGCCCTGGCCAGGTATGAAGAGGAAGGATGGGCTAGAGAGAAACCCTAGAAATCTTAGGGTTATGAGATAAGAAATTAATGTAGGAATAAGAGATTACATATAGGATGTGATATAACTCTTACTTGATTTTGCTTATTTGATTTAAGGATCACTAGAAATGCTTTTATATGCATGAAATGAAATTTTCAGTTTGTAAAGTAAACATGATTCTTTTATATTGTTAAGTGTTTGTTTTATTAGTACTAAAGTAGACCCAAATTTATGTTTAAATGAGTTTTCCCTAAGTGGATATTCTTTCCACATGTTTAAGATTAATAGGGGTTGATTAATCTCGAGTAGCTCTTGGCTTCAGGACTACAGGTTCGGCCTGGTCCGGCTGGCAGGATGCGTTACTGGGATCTAATGACTCCTATTAACAGTAAAATAAGAGTAGACTCTGGTTGAATTAGACCCGTAACATAGTGAGAATGTATATACACTAGGAGTTTTTAACTATGATAAGAAGTCTAAATGTTCTTTTGTCTTGAGATTTAGGGTTTGAGAAGCATAGACCCTAATCGGCCCAAAATAGGGTTTTGATGATACATAAACACAAAATTTGATAAGTAAAGTGTCTCAGTAAATGATTTTTAGTATTTTATGTGTAACTCTTATTTAGCTAAAATTTGGATATGATTTGGATATATAAAATGTAAACAACATTGGAAAATATCAGAATTTTTGAAGAATATTCTGACCTGTTTATCGGCCGAGTTTACAACTCGACCGAATCTGCTGCAGACTGCAATATAGCAGTGCACTGTTTGATTTTTAATTATTTATTGGTAATTAGAAATGATCTCAAATTTTTACTGGAGGTCTGACACTTCATTAGGTATAACATATAAAATTTCCAGAATTTTTGGAGCTTCTGTTATCTGTTTAATAAACGAATTACAGAAACTATTGTGAAAACTGAATTTTCAGCCAATGTAATTAAAGTTGAGTGTTGGATTAATATGCTATTGACCCAAGCAACTCAAATTGATTTATATAATCGACCACACACATACACAATAACGTTATGTTATTGATAAGGACCAAACCCTAGAATGATTAGAGTTGAAATAATTCAAGGGATGTCGCTAGTGATTTAATCTTGAATACTAGTATCTTTGTAAAATAAGACCTTGAGATTTGTCCTACGAAAAGTAAACTGGCTTTGATAGTGATCTAGGGTTTTGAAGTAGATAATCTGAACGGTACATGAACAACATGAAATGACTTAGAGAATAGAGTAAGATATAAATTTGAAAATTTAACAAGTCTGTTTTGAGTAAAAGGAGAAATATAATATAAGTGAAGTGCGTTATGAAATAAATTCTTACAAGTAATAACAAGAAGTAAGTAGCAAAGAATGAGGAGTATTACCCGATACATGATCTGAAGTTAGTTGTTGTAGTTCATGCTTTTAAGATATGGCATCACTATCTTTATGATGTGATGATAGACTATCACCTGGTTACCGAATGTGGTAGCTGATGCCCTGAGTAGGGAGTCAAGTTCAACAGTTGATGCATTCTCTATGGCATGTTTCAAGAGAGACATGCTATTAGAAATGTGAAAGTTGAATTTAGGCTTAGGGGTGTCAGAGAAGAGTGGTTTGATTGCACAGATGCAAGTCAAACCAACTTTAAATGAACAGATCAAGGAACTACAGTAGGGTGACAGTGAGTTACAGCGGATCATGCATGACATGACAAGAGAAAAAGACCAGAGTTTAGGTTTTCAGATGATGGTTTGTTGTATCCACATGATAGGTTGTGTACCTCGAGACAATGATTTGAAATAAAAGATTCTTAAGGAAGCACATGCATCAATGTATTCTATGCAACCTGGAAACACTAAGATGTATATGAATCTCAAGGAGTTGTATTGGTGGCCTGGTATGAAGAGAAATGTGGCTGAGTACGTGGCTAGATGTGGAGTGTGTCAGCAGGTTAAAGCTGAGCATCAGAAACCTGCTGGTACCTTGCAGTCGCTTCCTATATCTGAATGGAAATGGGAACACATCGCCATGGACTTCGTGGTAGGGTTACCAAAGACGCCTAGAGGTTCTGACTCGATATGGGTGATTGTGGATAGACTAACTAAGTCTGCTCACTTTCTCCCTGTCAAGTCAACCTTTGATGTTCCAAAGCTGGCCAAGATGTATGTGAATGAGGTAATCAGATTGCATGGAATTCCAGTTTCTATTATATCTGATAGAGATCCTAAGTTTACATCCAGGTTTTTGGAATCAGTTACATCGTGCTTTGGGCACTAAGTTGAGATTCTGTACAGCTTTTCACCCGCAGACGAATGGTCAGTCTGAGAGAATCATTCAGACTCTCGAGGACATGCTGAGAGCATGTGTTCTGCAGTTCAGAGGAAGTTGGGAAGAACACTTGAGCCTTATGGAGTTTGCATACAACAATAGCTACCATTCTAGTCTTGGTATGGCATCGTATGAAGCTCTGTATGGTAGAAAGTGTAGATCACCCATATGTTGGTATGAGGTTGGTGAAAAGTAGATTCTTGGACCCGAGATAGTGGATTTGACCACTGAAAAGATTACTGTGATCAAAGAACAGTTGAAAGTTGTACAGGACAGGCAGAAGAGTTATGATGAGAAAAGACGTAGACCTCTTGAGTTTGAGGTTGGTGATGAAGTATACTTGAAAGTTTCACCATGGAAAGGAGTGTTGAGATTTGGTAAGAGAGGCAAACTGACTCCTAGGTTTATGGGCATGTATCCTATCATTGAGAGGATTGGACCTGTAGTCTATAGGTTGGAATTGCCATCTGAGTTGTCAAATCTACATGATGTGTTTCATGTATCCATGTTGAAGAAATGCTATCGTGGTACTAAAAAGATAGTTGACCCAGAACCTGCACAATTCAGAACACATGTGTCCTATGTTGAGGGGCCAATACAGATAGTTGACCAGAGGATCAAGAAACTCAAGAATCGAGAGATACCGTGAGTGAAAGTTTTGTGGAGGAATCATAAATTAGAGGAAGCTACATGGGAGCTTGAGTCAGAGATGCGTAACAAGTTTTCTTTTCTCTTTTAGGAATTTCGGGACGAAATTCTTATAAGGGAGGGAGATTGTTATGACCCACAACTAAGTTAAACTAATAAGTACCTCGATTAGCGTGAAGCACCTTGATTAGTGTTAAGTATTTTGTTAAACGTCACGGTTAATTAAGATAAGCTACGTCGTGAATCAATAGTTGAGATTTACTCATATGAGGTAATTAATGAAGATAGCAATGTTGATTATTAAGTTCATTAAGTTGAATCAAGTAAACACATATGCAATTTGAGCTTTGATCCTGTGAATCAGTCTAATCAATATGCTTCCATGCCTTGAGTAGGTAGAGGAGTTCGTGCTTGAAAGGATGCAATAAGAATCATTCAATTTGGATCATCGAGTCAAATATTATGATGATCTTAAAATCATTGGACCAATAATGCAATTTTTCCAAAGATTTGGTTTAATACCCTTTTTCCCTTTCCTTTACTTCCTTTTCTCACTTATCCGTCTTCCTCTACCCGATAGCACAGAGCCGCAAAAGCGGCGCATCGCAAGCAGGCCGATCAGAGAAAGGGGCGACCTTGGGGCGAATCTTTGAGCCCTAGAGCTCCGATCCAACAACAACTTCCTTTCACCTCCTTCTTTCCTCCTCATCTTGCCCAGGGCGGCGCCCCACCTGTAACTCGACCTGCCGCTAGGGCAGCGACACCGTCCGGCCGACCAGTAGCTGCAGCTGCTGCGGTGCCGGCTAGAGGCCCCTTGGGCACACGAAACGGCAAGCAAAGGTCAGCTTTGAGCTCGGCTAAGAGGATGGAGCAGGAATCCGCAGCTAATAGTAACGAATAGGCATCCAATCGAGCCTCTTTCCAACATGTGCGTGAAGCGAGTTCGTGCCTGGGCAGTTCCATGGAGGAAGACGGCCCAACGGCACCTGGAAGCAGATTCTTTGGGGCGGAATCCAGTATATTTTGGCTGCCACGTTTCTCTATGAGTAGAAACTCACCCCTGTCATTGAATTCAACTCTAACAAACAAAAAAATGGAATATCGATTGCATCTGTTGTTTTCTTGTAATGAAGCTGCTTGTTAGTAGCTCACGCTTGGGTTTTCCTGGCGTACGATTTGGAAGGAGTCAGGTGTATGTTTTTATCTTAAATTCATAAGCACGATCTCAAGGGATAAAGGGAAATGCACAGTTTCACTGTTTGACTTGCACGATTCGAACGAATAATCCCAGCTGTAGTCCCAACTACAGTGCACGGTTGCAAGGTTGAAGACAACCTGCTTGTCTCCAATACAATCAAATTAATTTCTGGGCTAACATTGTAGGCTCGAATTCCAAGAACAAGCATTGAAGTTTAATCATAGCGAGTGATGGTAATAATCCAGCTATGTATTTAATCTAATCAAGTAAAAAGGCACACGACCAAGGGTTAAGAGTGATTTGCACATTTTATTTATTAATGTAGCATGACACTAATTAGTTAATTGGTGCGTGTGATTTAGACTAGTAAAACTATACGTTCGACCCAATCTTCATTTACTCAGTTAAATGTCAAAAACAATAGCACACGACCAATAACTGGACAGTCTGGGTATAAACCCAGGATGCATGATTTTTTTTAGTAATTTAATTGGCGCACGAAAGAGAAAGGTAAGACCAGAACGAAGTTCGGTTTTGAGGATAGAATTAGAATCCGTAGTCTTAGCTTAAGACCTAGCTTTTAATTGAACCAATTTCAATTCTGTGCGTGAAGAAGCCATTCTTCTGTCAAGTTGCAGGAACAACATTTTGATCGGCCGAATTGGGTGTGATTCGGCCGAGTTTCTTTTATAGGTTATCAAGTAGGGTTTTGATCGGCCGAGTTGCACGTGGATCGGCCGAGTTCCCAGATTGGTCGGCCGAGTTTCAGTAATGTCAGTAGTAGTTCATTTAGAAATCATTATTTAACTCAATTTAAATGCTTAATTACTTCTGTATCAGTTAGTATAACTTTTAAACAGTGTAGTACATACAATAGAGTATGTAGATTCATTGGAACTTGAAATACTTGATATGCTTAATGAAAATGATAAAATTTCCTGTATTATAGTTGCAATGTATTTGCTGATTTTAAAAGTAGATGTTTAGCATTGAAACTGGATATGTTGATACTGAGTCATGTTTAAAGATGACAATTGATGTATATGTGTTTTCAAGTGATGCTCAGAATGTTAAATAAGTATGAAATGTGATATTCCTGTTTAAGTGTTTATATGTTAATCAATTAATAGACTTAGGTGCCCCAACACCGTAGAACCCCATTGTGCGGTCTGTACCTTTGGGGTAAAACGGTCAGCCCTGGGGATACGCCCAGGCATCGGAGACTCGTGTCCAACAAATACCGAATGTCTCGGTGACACGAAGTCTGAGAGGTAGGATCCCGGTCAGCCCTGGGGATACGCCCAGGCATCGGAGATCTGAGAGAATGTCCCGGTCAGCCCTGGGGATACGCCCAGGCATCGGAGACAATGTCCCGGTCAGCCCTGGGGATACGCCCAGGCATCGGAGACTTAGAGACCCTCCGACTGTGCACTACAGGTTGCGGGAGGAGTCCAGAGCACTCAGAGTTAGTGCAGTGAGGCCTTGTGAGCCTGAGAGTCCTGTGCAGACCAGGACGAGAAGTCAGACTTAGCATTTCCCGGGTGTGTCGCTAAGTCTTGTACGGTGGGATCGTAGTTCGTTACAGATCTTCATATGCAGAGTGCACTGCATATGTTTGGGGCATAACTAAACTGTAATCATATAGGATCACCGTAAATTTAATATGTTAAGAGTTTAGAACTTCTGTGCTAGTTCTCAATAATTGCTTTATTATTCAAGATATGCAGTTTCTGATATTTTATGCTTTACAGTTATGCGATATTTGTTGTTGTATAGAAATGTGATTATTATCTGTAAAAATCTGCTATGTCATTAGAAATGCTCTGTATAGTATTGTTCTTATGCTTTATTTCAATTTAATAAACTTGACGAGTTGTTTAATGATAGTTAAATGAAAAACTATTCACTGAGCGAGTAGGCTCACTCCTCTACTCAAACATTTTCAGGTCAGCGACAATTCTAGGAATCTGAAGGATCTTACCACCCTAGTCATTAGAAGGTATATGTAGTTAGTTAGATAGTGGTCTCTTAGTCCTTTCCCCTCGGTCCTTGGGACATGGTGTGGGTGAGAGAGAGTATGTATGACGAATGTGTAAAAGATGTAAATTAATTGTTATGTTTTAATTTCTGTTAAACAATGTTTCATGTTGTAAACTTCATTTATGTTCTCTAGCCAGTTTAATTGAAATACTTCCGCAATAGTTTATTATGTTTTAGTTTACAGCAATAATCCGGATATCATTACGAGGTTTTAAAAAGAAAAAGTTCTCAGTGATTTGTTTATGTGATAATCCCTCTGTCGCGCCCTAATCTCGTGATTAGTGGTTAGTGTGAGATCGGGGTGTGACATCTTGGTATCAGAGCATAGGTTGAGTATATGAATACTCTAAGTCAAGGTCAGGGGATGATAAGAGACCAATAGGATTAAGGTTTATGAGTCTTTCTTCTATATGTAATTTTCTAACAGGAAGTGTTCTGTTATATTATTGCAGATAGCAGGAAGAGGATGTGGTCACGAGAATCAAGTCATGAACTTAAGTTGAGTCGTTAAGAATCATTAAGATCAAAAGATAAAGTTATAAGTAAGGCGTGTTTTATCTCTGGAAGGTCTAAGTGTTTAGATACCCTGGCCAGGTGTCTGAATACTTAGATTGACCAGTATCAAGCTACTCTGTCTGTTCTTCTCTGGATGCCCTGGCCAGGTATGAAGAGGAAGGATGGGCTAGTGAGAAACCCTAGAAATCTTAGGGTTATGAGATAAGAAATTAATGTAGGAATAAGAGATTACATATAGGATGTGATATAACTCTTACTTGATTTTGCTTATTTGATTTAAGGATCACTAGAAATGCTTTTATATGCATGAAATGAAATTTTCAGTTTGTAAAGTAAACATGATTCTTTTATATTGTTAAGTGTTTGTTTTATTAGTACTAAAGTAGACCCAAATTTATGTTTAAATGAGTTTTCCCTAAGTGGATATTCTTTCCACATGTTTAAGATTAATAGGGGTTGATTAATCTCGAGTAGCTCTTGGCTTCAGGACTACAGGTTCGGCCTGGTCCGGCTGGCAGGATGCGTTACTGGGATCTAATGACTCCTATTAACAGTAAAATAAGAGTAGACTCTGGTTGAATTAGACCCGTAACATAGTGAGAATGTATATACACTAGGAGTTTTTAACTATGATAAGAAGTCGAAATGTTCTTTTGTCTTGAGATTTAGGGTTTGAGAAGCATAGACCCTAATCGGCCCAAAATAGGGTTTTGATGATACATAAACACAAAATTTGATAAGTAAAGTGTCTCAGTAAATGATTTTTAGTATTTTATGTGTAACTCTTATTTAGCTAAAATTTGGATATGATTTGGATATATAAAATGTAAACAACATTGGAAAATATCAGAATTTTTGAAGAATGTTCTGACCTGTTTATCGGCCGAGTTTACAACTCGACCGAATCTGCTGCAGACTGCAATATAGCAGTGCACTGTTTGATTTTTAATTATTTATTGGTAATTAGAAATGATCTCAAATTTTTACTGGAGGTCTGACACTTCATTAGGTATAATATATAAAATTTCCAGAATTTTTGGAGCTTCTGTTATCTGTTTAATAAACGAATTACAGAAACTATTGTGAAAACTGAATTTTCAGCCAATGTAATTAAAGTTGAGTGTTGGATTAATATGCTATTGACCCAAGCAACTCAAATTGATTTATATAATCGACCACACACATACACAATAACGTTATGTTATTGATAAGGACCAAACCCTAGAATGATTAGAGTTGAAATAATTCAAGGGATGTCGCTAGTGATTTAATCTTGAATACTAGTATCTTTGTAAAATAAGACCTTGAGATTTGTCCTACGAAAAGTAAACTGGCTTTGATAGTGATCTAGGGTTTTGAAGTAGATAATCTGAACGGTACATGAACAACATGAAATGACTTAGAGAATAGAGTAAGATATAAATTTGAAAATTTAACAAGTCTGTTTTGAGTAAAAGGAGAAATATAATATAAGTGAAGTGCGTTATGAAATAAATTCTTACAAGTAATAACAAGAAGTAAGTAGCAAAGAATGAGGAGTATTACCCGATACATGATCTGAAGTTAGTTGTTGTAGTTCATGCTTTTAAGATATGGCATCACTATCTTTATGATGTGATGATAGACTATCACCTGGTTACCGAATGTGGTAGCTGATGCCCTGAGTAGGGAGTCAAGTTCAACAGTTGATGCATTCTCTATGGCATGTTTCAAGAGAGACATGCTATTAGAAATGTGAAAGTTGAATTTAGGCTTAGGGGTGTCAGAGAAGAGTGGTTTGATTGCACAGATGCAAGTCAAACCAACTTTAAATGAACAGATCAAGGAACTACAGTAGGGTGACAGTGAGTTACAGCGGATCATGCATGACATGACAAGAGAAAAAGACCAGAGTTTAGGTTTTCAGATGATGGTTTGTTGTATCCACATGATAGGTTGTGTACCTCGAGACAATGATTTGAAATAAAAGATTCTTAAGGAAGCACATGCATCAATGTATTCTATGCAACCTGGAAACACTAAGATGTATATGAATCTCAAGGAGTTGTATTGGTGGCCTGGTATGAAGAGAAATGTGGCTGAGTACGTGGCTAGATGTGGAGTGTGTCAGCAGGTTAAAGCTGAGCATCAGAAACCTACTAGTACCTGGCAGTCGCTTCCTATACCTGAATGGAAATGGGAACACATCGCCATGGACTTCGTGGTAGGGTTACCAAAGACGCCTAGAGGTTCTGACTCGATATGGGTGATTGTGGATAGACTAACTAAGTCTGCTCACTTTCTCCCTGTCAAGTCAACCTTTGATGTTCCAAAGCTGGCCAAGATGTATGTGAATGAGGTAATCAGATTGCATGGAATTCCAGTTTCTATTATATCTGATAGAGATCCTAAGTTTACATCCAGGTTTTTGGAATCAGTTACATCGTGCTTTGGGCACTAAGTTGAGATTCTGTACAGCTTTTCACCCGCAGACGAATGGTCAGTCTGAGAGAATCATTCAGACTCTCGAGGACATGCTGAGAGCATGTGTTCTGCAGTTCAGAGGAAGTTGGGAAGAACACTTGAGCCTTATGGAGTTTGCATACAACAATAGCTACCATTCTAGTCTTGGTATGGCATCGTATGAAGCTCTGTATGGTAGAAAGTGTAGATCACCCATATGTTGGTATGAGGTTGGTGAAAAGTAGATTCTTGGACCCGAGATAGTGGAATTGACCACTGAAAAGATTACTGTGATCAAAGAACAGTTGAAAGTTGTACAGGACAGGCAGAAGAGTTATGATGAGAAAAGACGTAGACCTCTTGAGTTTGAGGTTGGTGATGAAGTATACTTGAAAGTTTCACCATGGAAAGGAGTGTTGAGATTTGGTAAGAGAGGCAAACTGACTCCTAGGTTTATGGGCATGTATCCTATCATTGAGAGGATTGGACCTATAGTCTATAGGTTGGAATTGCCATCTGAGTTGTCAAATCTACATGATGTGTTTCATGTATCCATGTTGAAGAAATGCTATCGTGGTACTAAAAAGATAGTTGACCCAGAACCTGCACAATTCAGAACACATGTGTCCTATGTTGAGGGGCCAATACAGATAGTTGACCAGAGGATCAAGAAACTCAAGAATCGAGAGATACCGTGAGTGAAAGTTTTGTGGAGGAATCATAAATTAGAGGAAGCTACATGGGAGCTTGAGTCAGAGATGCGTAACAAGTTTTCTTTTCTCTTTTAGGAATTTCGGGACGAAATTCTTATAAGGGAGGGAGATTGTTATGACCCACAACTAAGTTAAACTAATAAGTACCTCGATTAGCGTGAAGCACCTTGATTAGTGTTAAGTATTTTGTTAAACGTCACGGTTAATTAAGATAAGCTACGTCGTGAATCAATAGTTGAGATTTACTCATATGAGGTAATTAATGAAGATAGCAATGTTGATTATTAAGTTCATTAAGTTGAATCAAGTAAACACATATGCAATTTGAGCTTTGATCCAGTGAATCAGTCTAATCAATATGCTTCCATGCCTTGAGTAGGTAGAGGAGTTCGTGCTTGAAAGGATGCAATAAGAATCATTCAATTTGGATCATCGAGTCAAATATTATGATGATCTTAAAATCATTGGACCAATAATGCAATTTTTCCAAAGATTTGGTTTAATACCCCTTTTTCCTTTCCTTTACTTCCTTTTCTCACTTATCCGTCTTCCTCTACCCGATAGCACAGAGCCGCAAAAGCGGCGCATCGCAAGCAGGCCGATCAGAGAAAGGGGCGACCTTGGGGCGAATCTTTGAGCCCTAGAGCTCCGATCCAACAACAACTTCCTTTCACCTCCTTCTTTCCTCCTCATCTTGCCCAGGGCGGCGCCCCACCTGTAACTCGACCTGCCGCTAGGGCAGCGACACCGTCCGGCCGACCAGTAGCTGCAGCTGCTGCGGTGCCGGCTAGAGGCCCCTTGGGCACACGAAACGGAAAGCAAAGGTCAGCTTTGAGCTCGGCTAAGAGGATGCAGCAGGAATCCGCAGCTAATAGTAACGAATAGGCATCCGATCGAGCCTCTTTCCAACATGTGCGTGAAGCGAGTTCGTGCCTGGGCAGTTCCATGGAGGAAGACGACCCAGCGGCACCTGGAAGCAGATTCTTTGGGGCGGAATCCAGTAGATTTTGGCTGCCACGTTTCTCTATGAGTAGAAACTCACCCCTGTCATTGAATTCAACTCTAACAAACAAAAAAATGGAATATCGATTGCATCTGTTGTTTTCTTGTAATGAAGCTGCTTGTTAGTAGCTCACGCTTGGGTTTTCCTGGCGTACAATTTGGAAGGAGTCAGGTGTATGTTTTTATCTTAAATTCATAAGCACGATCTCAAGGGATAAAGGGAAATGCACAGTTTCACTGTTTGACTTGCACGATTCGAACGAATAATCCCAGCTGTAGTCCCAACTACAGTGCACGGTTGCAAGGTTGAAGACAACCTGCTTGTCTCCAATACAATCAAATTAATTTCTGGGCTAACATTGTAGGCTCGAATTCCAAGAACAAGCATTGAAGTTTAATCATAGCGAGTGATGGTAATAATCCAGCTATGTATTTAATCTAATCAAGTAAAAAGGCACACGACCAAGGGTTAAGAGTGATTTGCACATTTTATTTATTAATGTAGCATGACACTAATTAGTTAATTGGTGCGTGTGATTTAGACTAGTAAAACTATACGTTCGACCCAATCTTCATTTACTCAGTTAAATGTCAAAAACAATAGCACACGACCAATAACTGGACAGTCTGGGTATAAACCCAGGATGCATGATTTTTTTTAGTAATTTAATTGGCGCACGAAAGAGAAAGGTAAGACCAGAACGAAGTTCGGTTTTGAGGATAGAATTAGAATCCGTAGTCTTAGCTTAAGACCTAGCTTTTAATTGAACCAATTTCAATTCTGTGCGTGAAGAAGCCATTCTTCTGTCAAGTTGCAGGAACAGCGTTTTGATCGGCCGAATTGGGTGTGATTCGGCCGAGTTTCTTTTATAGGTTATCAAGTAGGGTTTTGATCGGCCGAGTTGCACGTGGATCGGCCGAGTTCCCAGATTGGTCGGCCGAGTTTCAGTAATGTAAGTAGTAGTTCATTTAGAAATCATTATTTAACTCAATTTAAATGCTTAATTACTTCTGTATCAGTTAGTATAACTTTTAAACAGTGTAGTACATACAATAGAGTATGTAGATTCATTGGAACTTGAAATACTTGATATGCTTAATGAAAATGATGAAATTTCCTGTATTATAGTTGCAATGTATTTGCTGATTTTAAAAGTAGATGTTTAGCATTGAAACTGGATATGTTGATACTGAGTCATGTTTAAAGATGACAATTGATGTATATGTGTTTTCAAGTGATGCTCAGAATGTTAAATAAGTATGAAATGTGATATTCCTTTTTAAGTGTTTATATGTTAATCAGTTAATAGACTTAGGTGCCCCAACACCGTAGAACCCCATTGCGCGGTCTGTACCTTTGGGGTAAAACGGTCAGCCCTGGGGATACGCCCAGGCATCGGAGACTCGTGTCCAACAAATACCGAATGTCTCGGTGACACGAAGTCTGAGAGGTAGGATCCCGGTCAGCCCTGGGGATACGCCCAGGCATCAGAGATCCGAGAGAATGTCCCGGTCAGCCCTGGGGATACGCCCAGGCATCGGAGACAATGTCCCGGTCAGCCCTGGGGATACGCCCAGGCATCGGAGACTTAGAGACCCTCCGACTGTGCACTACAGGTTGCGGGAGGAGTCCAGAGCACTCAGAGTTAGTGCAGTGAGGCCTTGTGAGCCTGAGAGTCCTGTGCAGACTAGGACGAGAAGTCAGACTTAGCATTTCCCGGGTGTGTCGCTAAGTCTTGTACGGTGGGATCGTAGTTCGCTACAGATCTTCATATGCAGAGTGCACTGCATATGTTTGGGGCATAACTAAAATGTAATCATATAGGATCACAGTAAATTTAATATGTTAAGAGTTTAGAACTTCTGTGCTAGTTCTCAATAATTGCTTTATTATTCAAGATATGCAGTTTCTGATATTTTATGCTTTACAGTTATGCGATATTGTGATTATTATCTGTAAAAATCTGCTATGTCATTAGAAATGCTCTGTATAGTATTGTTCTTATGCTTTATTTCAATTTAATAAACTTGACGAGTTGTTTAATGATAGTTAAATGAAAAACTATTCACTGAGCGAGTAGGCTCACTCCTCTACTCAAACATTTTCAGGTCAGCGACAATTCCAGGAATCTGAAGGATCTTACCACCCTAGTCAGTAGAAGGTATATGTAGTTAGTTAGATAGTGGTCTCTTAGTCCTTTCCCCTCGGTCCTTGGGACATGGTGTGGGTGAGAGAGAGTATGTATGACGAATGTGTAAAAGATGTAAATTAACTGTTATGTTTTAATTTCTGTTAAACAATGTTTCATGTTGTAAACTTCATTTATGTTCTCTAGCCAGTTTAATTGAAATGCTTCCGCAATAGTTTATTATGTTTTAGTTTACAGCAATAATCCGGATATCATTACAAGGTTTTAAAAAGAAAAAGTTCTCAGTGATTTGTTTATGTGATAATCCCTCTGTCGCGCCCTAATCTCGTGATTAGTTGTTAGTGTGAGATCGGGGTGTGACATGTCCAGTCTTTTTGTACTGGTCAACTATGTTTTGGAGATTTGTTCGTTCACCTAGTAATTCCTCTTTTGTCCAGAAAGGAGCAGCTGTTGTTCCTTGCTTCACAGGTGAAGTCATTCTGAAATGATTGACAATAAAACAAAAGTTAGAAATCGTAAATTTTGAAATTATAACAAAGTAATATTATTTGAGTTTTGCAGGTTAATTGATTTCAAATGGTCCTGAGACCGTTTGGTCTCAAACGGTCTTGAGACCGTTTGGTCATTTTCATTTTTTTTACACGGTCATGAGACCGCGAGGGACCTCACGGTCTGGAGACTGCAAGGAAGACGAATCGCGCGGGAGACGAACCGCGCGGTCGTTCGTCGGCAAAGAACCATGAAAACGATGACGGCGACAAGGGCAAAGAGGAGTTCGAACACAGGCGATTGTTTATCGGTGGTGTGGAGCGGTGAACCGCCGGGTTGTTAACCTGTTGGCGCAGACAGCGAGGAGCCTGGGTGCGGCGAGCGTCAGAACGGGAGTGACGATGGAGCAGAGCAAGAGCGGCGAAGGTGTGAAGCAGCGTCGCAGAGACGAAGCTCTGAGCGCAGAGAAGGAAAGTGTTCAGAGAAGGAAAGCGCAGAGACAACGTCGGAGAAGGAAAACGCAGAGAGGAATGAAACGGGAAGGCTCGGGAATTCGGGCTTCTAGAAGAGAACCCGTAGGTGAGGGGGGTGTATTTATAGGTTTATAGGGGGGGCCTCATACCGAACAGTTTTGAGACCGCGAGGGCCCAAACGGTCTTGAGACCACGAGGGCCCAAACGGTCTTGAGACCGAGAGAGCTCAAACGGTCTTGAGACCGCGAGGGCCCAAACGGTCTTGAGACCGCGAGGGCCCAAACGGTCTTGAGACCGTTTGGCCCCAAGATTATGTGGATTTTTATGTATTTTTAGATTTAAAGAAGAAAGAAAAACAAAAAACGAAGAAAGTAAAAAAAAAACAAAATAAAAGGCTAGAAAATTAGGGAAGGTGATACTCAGGTCTTGGGTTGCCTCCCAAGAAGCGCTTTGGTTTAACGTCGCTGGCTCGACAAGATTTTTCTCCAGCTATGCTGACTTTATAGGATCATGGATCTCTATGGTTTGCCTTGATAATTTGTCTGCCGGAGTGTGGTATTTCTTCAATCTGTGACCATTTACGGTCCTTTCTCCTCCATTATCATTGAGAATAATGACAGCTCCTGTCGGGTATATGTGTTTGATTGTGAACGGCCCCGACCATTTAGTATGCAATTTTCCAGGAAACATTTTTAATCTGGAGTTGAATAGGAGGACTTTGTCTCCGACGGTTATATCCTTTCTTTTTATGTGGCCATCGTGCCACATCTTAGTTTGTTCTTTGTAAATTCTTGCGTTGTGGTAGGCTATCATTCATAATTCTTCTAGTTCTTGGAGTTGCAGTTGTCTGAATTCACCAGCGCCTTTGAGATTGAAGTTTAGTTGCTTAATGTCCCACCAAGCCTTATGCTCTAATTCAACTGGCAAATGGCAAGACTTCCCATACACTAATCGAAACGGTGTTGTTCCGATTGGTGTTTTGAAAGCTGTACGGTAAGCCCATAGAGCGTCAGATAGTTTGGTGGACCAATCGGTGCAGTGCTGATTGACAGTCTTTTCCAGGATAGCTTTAATTTTCCTATTGGAGACTTCAACCTGTCCACATGTCTGTGGATGATACGGTGTAGAAACTTTGTGGTTGACTCCGTATTTTCTTAATAAGGCTTCAAAGCTCCGTTCCAAGAAATGTGATCCGCCGTCAGATATTATCGTTCTTGGGACGCCGAATTTGGGGAATATTATCTCTTTAAACATCTTGATTACCGGTTTTGAATCACAAGAGATGGTCGGTAGAGCTTCTACCCATTTTGACACGTAATCCACAGCAACTAAAATGTACATGAATCCGTAGGATGAGGGGAAAGGGCCCATGTAATCTATTCCCCATACATCGAAGAGTTCGATTTCTTGCCATATGTTCAATGGCATTTCATTTCTTCTGGTAATTCCCCCAGATAGTTGGCACTTGTCGCATGATCGCACGTATTCATGTGCGTCTTTTGCGATGGTAGGCCAATAAAAGCCAGATTGCAGGACTTTAAGAGCTGTCTTTTTAGAACTCATGTGGCCCCCAGTGGGGCCTGAGTGACAGTGCTCAAGAACCGAAGTGATTTCCGTCTCTGGGATGCATCTACGAAAGAGTCCATCTGCGCATAAGCGAAAAAGATAGGGCTCGTCCCAGAAATATTGCTTAGCGTCATGAATGAACTTCTTTTTGTCGTGATAGGATGTGGACGGGTGAATGGTTCCTGTTGCCAAATATTTAACAATGTCGGCATACCAGGGGAATCCATTATCGACTTTCATTAGTTGGTCGTTCGGGAGGGAGTCTCGGATAGGTACTTTGTCTTCATCCTCGACTCTAATACGGCTGAGATGGTCAGCGACGACGTTTTCCACCCCGCTTTTGTCTTTGATTTCCAAATCGAATTCTTGAAGCATTAGTACCCAGCAGATAAGTGTAGGTTTTGCATCTTGCTTCTGAATTAGATACCGTATAGCGGAGTGGTCAGTGTAGACAATGACTTTAGCTCCAATCAGGTATGAGCGGAATTTCTCGAACGCGTAGATGACAGCTAAGAATTCCTTTTCTGTAGTGGTGTAATTTTTCTGTGCTTCATCCAGCGTTTTAGATGCGTAGTATATAACATAGGGTTTCTTGTCGATTCTTTGCCCTAATACGGCCCCTATGGCATAATCGCTCACGTCACACATGATTTCGAATGGTTGTGACCAATCTGGAGCTCTTAGAATGGGTGCGGAAATCAAGGCATTTTTCAGAGTTGTGAAACTTTGCAAACATTCTTGGTTAAAGTTAAATTTCGTGTCCTTGGTCAGCAGTTGTGTCATGGGTTTTGCTATTTTTAAGAAGTCTTTGATAAATCTTCTGTAAAACCCAGCATGACCTAAGAAAGCACGTACCCCTTTTACATCTTTTTGTGGCATTAATTTCGAGATGACGTCAATTTTTGCTTGATCCACCTCGATCCCTCTGTCGCTCACTCTGTGTCTGAGGACAACACCTTTCGTTACCATAAAATGGCATTTTTCCCAATTTAAGATGAGGTTTGTGTCCTCGCATCTTTGTAAAACTTGAACCAGGTTGAGCAGACAGTTGTGAAAAGAGTTTCCATAAACTGAGAAATCATCCATGAATATCTCCATTATAGATTCTATTAATCCTGCAAAGATAGCAGACATGCATCTCTGGAAAGCGGTTGGCGCGTTACAAAGCCCGAATGGCATTCTTCTGAAAGCATATGTCCCAAAAGGACAGGTGAAAG
This sequence comes from Alisma plantago-aquatica, assembly GCA_963693085.1. Taxonomy (NCBI): domain Eukaryota; kingdom Viridiplantae; phylum Streptophyta; class Magnoliopsida; order Alismatales; family Alismataceae; genus Alisma; species Alisma plantago-aquatica. The sequence continues at coordinate 788,066,101 of OY856414.1, read as the reverse complement.
TAGTTTTCTCTTGATCTTCCGGGTGTATAGGGATTTGGTAAAACCCGGAATAACCATCGAGGTAACAGAAGAATTTCTGATGAGCTAAGTGCTCGAGGACCTCATCTAGGAAGGGAAAGGGGAAATGATCTTTCCTTGTTGCTTTATTAAGTTTTCTGTAATCTATGCACATTCTCCACCCAGTTACTGTTCTAGTAGGTACCAGTTCATTTTTATCATTAAGAACAACAGTAGTCCCCCCTTTTTTAGGGACCACCTGCACGGGGCTTACCCATTGAGAATCCGAGATTGGGTAGATGATACCTGCCTTCAGGAGTTTGAGAACCTCGATGCGAACTACCTCCTTGAGATTAGGGTTCAACTTCCTTTGATGTTCCCTCGATGGTTTGAATTCTTCCACCATAGGCAATCTGTGCATGCATAAAGCTGGGTTTACACCAGTTAAGTCAGTCATTTTATATCCGATAGCTTTCTTGTGTCTCTTTAGCTCATCAAGAAGTCTGTTTTCTTGGTCTTCTTCCAGAGTAGAGCTGATAATCACTGGAAAAAGTTTCTCGCTGTCAAGGAAGACATGTTTGAGTCCCTCGGGTAAGGCCTTTAATTCAGGGGCCTTAGGTGGTTCGGTAGTTTCTATAATGGTGACAGCCTTGAGTTCTTCAAAGGTGGCTGTTGGGGATTTTTCAGCTTTTTCTAAATATTGAAGGCATTGTTGCACTAGTTCGTTTGCCGAAAATTCTACTTCCGGGTTTGTCAAGGCACTTTCCAACTCATCGAAGGGTTCAGACATTTCTAACTGGGACATTTGATATATAGCATCTAGGAGAAAAACTTCTTCTTGAATGCTTGGTCCTTTCATGCTGTTAAGGACTCTGAATTGGAAAGCTTCCTTCCCAAGTCTTAGTATAATCGTTCCTGCTTCTACATCGATGAGTGCTCAGGCGGTAGCTAGGAAGGGTCTTCCGAAGATTATCGGGTATCGTAGATCTTCTTGTATGTCCATAATAACGAAATCACACGGGACGTAAGAATTTGTTCCTATTCTGACAGGAATATCCTCGATAATTCCAAGGGGAGCAGTTATGGTAGAGTCGGCTAACTGAATTGTCATTGACGCAGGTAACAAATTAGTAAAGCCTAATCTTTTACACATAGAATAGGGCATGATGGATATACTTGCTCCTATATCTGCTAATCCCTTTTTTCTAGAGCCATTTCCAATCGAACACTGAATACTGAAGGAACCTGGGTCCTTCTTTTTCTTTGGCATTTTGTTAAGCAGAATATCTGAAGTGGTCTGAGCTAGTTTCACTATTTCATGCTTTTCTGTCATATATTTTCTCGACAGCAGGGTTTTCAGGTATTTGGCCCAAGCGGGCACTTCAGAAAGGGCATCTAGAAATGGGATATCGATATACAGTTTCTTCATAGCTTCTTTGAACTTCTGGAACCTAGTGTCCATTTTGGTCCCTTTCAGCCTGTCCGGATAAGGAATTCTGGATGGGACTTCTGGCATTGGTTCCTTTTCTTTTTCTTTCTCAGTAGAATTTTCTGTTTCTTTGCTTAAGTTTCCTATTGGGGACAGAATGGCTACATCATCATCATCATGGATGATTCTGGTGATATCAGGCAGGACATGACCAGACCGTGTTGACAGCATTCAGTTGCTCAGGTCTATTATGGTCATGCCTTGGGTTTGCCTCTGGTTGCCCAGCGAAGGTACCTGCTGGTGGTTTCAACTGAGCAGCAATCTGTGCTAATTGGGCCTCCACCGCCTTTTGTTGAGCTTGTTGATTCGCAAGCATGGTCTGCTGAGATTGCATCATCTGCCTAATCAAAGATATCTCATCAGATGGTTGGGAAGGAGCACTCCTTTGTTGATATTGAGTGACTTGTTGCCCCTGGGGTTGCTGCGGAGGTGCTGTCAACTGCGGTTGTTGTGGCTGCTGCAACTGGGGTTGTTGCAGCTGTGGGTGTAGTCCTGGGTATTGATAGGAAGGATTCATAGGATAATTAGATCGTTGGAAACCATTTCTATAATTCCCATGGGCGAAGTTATTTTGAAATCCTGGTGGTTGTTTGCTGAAAGATCCACCTTGTATCTGTTGTTGAGGATTGGCAGTTCCTGCAGGATTTCCATATTGGAACCCTGGGTGATTTCTTGGTTTATCTGGATTGTAGTACACCTGGCCAGGTATTGAATGGATGGAGTTGACTTGCTCTGGAATTTGGTCCTCGGGATGCTCAATAATGGGCTCATATTGCGCCACGAGTGGTTGTAAATCCATCATGACATTGTACAACACACCACATGATAATGTGGGATGGTTAGATGCATGACAGGCTTCACAAGTTCCAGTAGCTGCTTTTAACTGTTGAACTTGAGAGCTTTTCTTCTTGTCATATTCCCCGAAAGAAGTTTCGAGGGCTTGTTGCTTGCTAGCAATAGTCTTCAGGGCCTCTGCAATGGCCTTGAGTTCCATAGATTCTTCAGCTTTGTAGACTTTAAGAACTCCCTTGGGTTGGTTAGATGACCTTCCCCAATTGGATTGGTTCTCGGCCCCTAGCATAACTATATTCCAAGTATCTTCATAGTTCTTTCTCATAAAATTTCCTCCAGATGAGGAATCTAGAAATTGCTTGATATCATCACTTACTCCTCTATAGAATGTTTCTATTAGTTGATTTTGCTATATGCCATGGTGAGGACACTTTCTCAGGAGTTCCTTGAATCTTTCCCAAGCTTCCGCAAGTGTTTCTCCAGGTAGTTGGGCGAAGTGAATAATCTGTCCCCTAATCTCATAGGTTAGTGAAGGTGGAAAGAATTTCTCAAGAAACTTTTTTTCTAAAGGAGTCCAGGTAGTGATGATGGGGTGTCTGTCTAAAGCATTGTACCAGCTTAGCGCTCTTCCAGATAAGGTGAAGTGGAAAAGGTGTAACATTATTGCTTCCAGGGCGATTCCTGCTTGAGGTACAAGTCGGCAGAGTGACTTGAATCTCTTAAGGTGTTCCATGCAATCGTCTCCGGGTGCTCCAGAGAAAGAGATGCCTTGCATGATCTGGATCCATTGCGTCTGGATTTCAAAGTTTGGTATGTTAATAATCGGTGGTTGGACTGGGTGATCATCTTCATAATTTTTTGGGACTGCGTAGTCCCAAAGTTGCTTGTTTCTTAGCGCAAGTTGAGCAGCAGCATGCTCTGCTTGGATGCGGGCTTGTTCCTCAGCTCGAATCTCAGCTTGCACTTGAGCACGAGTGTCTGCAATAAGTTGTGCTCGTTGTGCTGCTATGGCGGCGTTAACTCTTTCTGCAACAAGGCGTTGCTCTTCAACCATCTGTCTGGCTCTTTGGCGGTTAAGTCGAATCCTTCGGTGGAAACTTCTTTCTACCTCAGAGTCGTACTCTGGTTCAGGGGAGAATCCAGTGCTATGTGGGGGTTGCATACACGTTTTCTACCTGAGTAGAAAGAAAATCACACGTTAAGATAATGGAAGGAAATGAAGAAATCAAGAAGATTTGGAGTAGTTATCAAGAAAAAGTGTAAAATCCTAATCAACCAAGAAGTTGTTAAGTAAAAACGTTCCGTTGTCCCCGGCAACGGCGCCAATTTTTGATGGAGTTTTGCAACGCCACTAAAAATCCTAGAGATGATGAATCTCTAAGTTTAGCCTTGCTAGTACTATGGTAAGATCTCCACCCACGTATGCTAAGACACGCAGAAGTCTTATCGTAGTATAGTTAAGGGTCGAATCCTCGGGACAACGGTCTTGATGTAATCAAGATGGAAAACGTTTTAGTCATACTTAACTACTTAACAGTTGATATTTAGATCGAAAGTTTGATTGGGTTTTAAGCTAAGTGCAAGGAAAGTAAAGCAAGAAAGTAGAAATTAAGGTTGTAAACAATGATTAAAAACCACTAGGGTGTAGCCGGGTTTCACACCACTACACATGGATCATAAACATGCAACATAATAAAAAGACCTGCAAAGAGAAACTAATCGGCTAGTATCTTTGTAGACTTAGCTTCCTTTCAGATAACCAACTACGAGGAGTGTGGAGTATTGCAATGCCAGCCATCCCCTAACGAATGGTCACTTACTTTGCATTACTCCTTCATGAAGTGTGTTCCTCGACCTTACCAAGGTTGCACTTCCATACGTCAACTGATTCCATTTCATAGTATGAAAGTGCAACGATGGGAGTGAGTTTACTCCACTCGTGAAAGCACTCCTAGATACCGAAACAGACATATGGTGACTACATATATCTAGAACCAACATTCAATCGATATTCAGATCTAAAGGTATAAATGTAGACAATTCATACCAAAAGATAATAAGTAACACAAGTTGGTGATCAAGCAACAAGCATTCATTAAACGATAGATGTTGAGCCAAAAAGGAGAGCATCTCTATTGCAAACGGTTGAATTACATTGCATGAAATGAAAACATGGGTAGCGGGGCTACTCCCCGCACCCTAGTGAAAAGGACTACTCGCTCATCTCAAGAGCAAAGGAGGAGGTGAGAAGAGAGAGAAAGAACGACATCTCCATGGAGGAGGGAAGGTTGAACCCTGGGTGGAGAGAGCAACGATCTTCACACTTCGTGGTTGCTTGATGATGGATCTTCTCCTCCCACCTTCTTTGTTGATGAGAGAGAAGGTAGCTTGATGATGAGATGTGGACCTCAAACCGGCAGCCTTAGGGCGATGGATGAAGGATGGAATTGCTCTAGAACTGGAGAGGCAGCCTTTGGGCGTCTGATATTCGATCCCTTTGAAGTGACCCTTAAGGTCCTATTTATAGGCTCAAGTTGAGCCCAAACGGTCTTGAGACCGTTTGGTCTCAAACGGTCTTGAGACCGTTTGCCTTCTCGCGGTCTTGGGACCTTGAGGCCTTCTCGCGGTCTTGGGACCGTGAGGCCTTCTCGCGGTCTTGGGACCGCGAGGCCTTCTCGTGGTCTTGGGACCGTGAGGCCTTCTCGCGGTCTTGGGACCGTGAGGCCTCCTCGCGGTCTTGGGACCGTGAGGAGTCTTTGTAATTTTTTTGTGTTTTCTGTAATGAAAAAAGAAGAAAAGTTAGTTTATTGGTGTATCCACAATAAAGTAAAAAAGTTTAATGATTCTATCTAATTTATCTAAGAAAGAGTATGGAAAATTAAAGATAACTAAATAAGATAACGTTACAAAATGGGAGGTTATCAGAGAACTTGACAAGATGAAAGGCTTGATGAAGAAGCCTCAGACCCGTCTTTAATTGGGAATAGACAGAGGAATTAGATTTGAGAATTGCATATGGGTTCCTAAAGACTCACCGTTGAAGGAACGTATCCTACAAGAGGCTCATGGTTCTAAGTACATGGTGCACCTGGGAACTACTAAGATGTATAAGGACATGCAGGGGTTTTTCTAGTGGCCAGGAATGAAGAGAGATATTGCGGCGTATGTGGCCAGCTGTCTTACGTGCCAAATGGTGAAGGTTGAACACCAATGACCCAGTGGACTGTTACAGTCTATAGAGATTCCAGAATGGAAATGGGAGCAGATCACCTTGGATTTTGTGGTGGGTCTACCTCAGACTAAGAAAGGTCATGATGCTATATGGGTTGTGGTAGATCGCCTTACCAAGTCAACACACTTCCTTGCCCTAAAGACCACTGCCAAAGTGTCAGATTTAGCGGAGTTGTATATCAGAGGGATAATGCGTTTACATGGCGTACCCGGTTCCATCATCTCCGATAGAGACCCAAAGTTTACTTCCAACCTGTGGAAGTAGGTTCAAGAGGAACTAGGTACAAGGTTGAAGTTCAGTGTCACTTATCACCCCCAAATAGATGGTCAGTTAGAAAGGACAATCCAGACCTTAGAGGATCTGTTGAGAGCTTGTGTGCTCGATTGGGGTGGATCATGGGAGCAGTACTTACCGTTACCTGAGTTTGCCTACAACAATAGTTACCAAGCCAGTATTGGGATGCCTCCATATGAAGCTATGTATGGGAGACCATGTCTGTAAGGACCCTGACCTTCATTTAGGGTTTACCCTATTTTCTTTGCTTAACCTTGATGGTTTGATGCTTGCTAATCACCTTTAATGGTGATTAGGGGCTACTTGCAAATAACCCAAGTCTAGGGTTTTGAGAGCAAGTTTGCCACCTTGTGATGTGTTCCTCCTTCTCTTTGCTTCCTTTAGGGTTGAGAGGAAGGCTTGGACTTGTTGCTTGAGTTCTTTGGGCCTTGATTGAGCTTGTTTGGGCCTTGAGGTGCCTTGTTTGGGCTTGGTTGAGCCTTGTGTCGCCCAAGTGATGCTTGTGTCGCCCAATATGGTGTTTGTGTCGACCAAGTTGAGTGTGTATCGCCCATGAGGATGGAGTGTGTCGCCCAAGGAGCAACATGTTGTATCGCCCATGATGCTTGATCCAACCTTGACCTTGTTTGGTGGACACTTGGTGCATATCTTGGCCATGTGGATAGAGCTTGCTAGAGTGGTGGCTTGTGCTCTAGGACAAGTGTCCCTAGGCAAGTGACACCTTGCATGGACCAGCCTTGTTTTCTCCTCCCTTTCCTTCTATATAGGTGTGTCCTTCCCTTAGCTAGGAGTTCCTTTGGTCCTTTGCTTTTCCTCCACCTTGAGTGCATGACACTCCCTCCTCCCTTGCTTGTGTCGACCGATACACCCCCCTTGGAGGAGCAGCTTGGTGGCCGACACACCTTGGAGAAGCTAGTGGTGGCCGATAGCCTTGGAGTTTCCATCTTCCTTGCTTGGTGGTGCGTGGAGCTTAGAGCTCTTCTTCTTCCTTGGAGCTTAAGGCGGGCTGCATAACTTCTAACCCTAACTCCATTATCTCTTGCTATGATCTTGTTTGCTTGTTAGTAGCTTAGTTTCTTGCTTAGCTTCATGTTGGCCGATCACCTATGTGGTCTAGTGTTCCTTGTGATCTAGGGTTGTAGGTGAGCAACACTCCTTTCTCCCCTTGGTCTAGAAGAGTGAGTTTGGGCTTCTAGTGCCATGAGCAACACCCCTCCTTCTTGGTCGATTGAGGTGAGCTTGTGTCCTAGTTGCTTAAGCAACACCCTCTCCTCACCATGGGCTAGAAGGTGAGCTCGGTTTGGTGGTGACCCTTCTCTAGGGTTTTGGGTATCATGTGCTGGGGGTAGAGGACACCCTTGTGAGAGGTATCTTGGTTGAGATGGGGATAGTGAGGTGTTGCCCAACAGCCTTCTAGACTAGTCTTGCACGATATGAGTATGTGTTGAGTATGAGGCCTTGAGTGTGTGTCTTGGCCGATAGGCCTTGTGTCGGGCGCCAACCTTGTGTCGGGCGTCAGCCTTGTGACGGGCATCAGCCTTGTGCTGGGCGTCACATACCTAGTTTCTGCCTTGTGTGACGGGCGTCACACCATGCTAAGATGACATGTCCGACTCACCTTGGATAGATGTTTGCCTTGTTCCTTGATCAATGGGGAGATGGGGTCTGGTTTTGTGACGGCCAGTACGGCTTGATCCTGTAGGGTGCACGATGCATAGATGAGTTACCCAATTCGAGCGATACCTTGGTGATCTGGTCCTGGCCGATAGTTGCCCTGTGACGGGCGTTTCCGGCCAAGCGGTGAACGGGCATCACACTAGTCTTGTATCGGCCGATAACATCCTATTGTGTCAGGCGTCGCCCGATGAGTGAGTGCCCAACATCACCAGGTATCCGTTGCCCCTGACGCGCGATACCCTTGCTCCTGTGACGCAGCGTTGCGCTGCTACTGGTTGTCTTGGTGACAACACAACATTGTGAGATGGCCGTTGTGTGTTGAGCTTTGATGAGGGTTTGTTATTCGTTTGTGATGGATCCTCGTATCATGGAAGTAACTAGTCATACATATATCCTTGCTTCCAAACGATGGTGACTCCTTGCTAATAGAAATGATAATGATGATGGTCTATGCTATGCTTAATAATGATAATGGAAACTTTAGTCCCTTTTATCTTAATCATCATAATCAACGGTATAATACCCAGGAATAATAATGAGCATGTAATGCAGAGTGTTATGAGGCATGATTAAGAAAAGGATATAATCTCTACTGTCACTTTGTGTGGATAATGCGCTTAATCCTAAATGTCACCCTGTGTTGATAATATGCATTTCTAAGTTATTCATGATGATTATCTATCTATGTTAAGAATGGTAATGGTAGTAGCATGACTATATGCATGAAGTGATCATCATGTTTATCTGTTAATGATGAGGAGAATGGTGGTAGTTACGCTAGTGGTTTGCTTAATGATAATGATGGTAATAATAGTAATAATAATGATAATGGTAGTAGTGATGATAATGCTTATTCTGTATATCTAGCATGATTGCATGCATGAAGTGAACACCTTGATTAATTATACAATACTAAGACGAGGACAAGTCTAGATATAATGGTTTAATGATGTGTCTTATGCATGTGGTCATAAGTTGAAGCATGATTAAGAAAGTATAGAGTCACTAATGTCACATGGTGTGATAAAGCACTTAATCAGTGAATGGTAGTGGTAATGATAACGTTTGTCCTTTTATATCTAAACATGACCATATGTATGGAGTGATTCCCTTGAATATCTGTGTAATGTTGAGGCAATGATAAGTACATATATAGTTGTTTTATGATGTGCTTAATGCACTTGATCACCAGATAGAGTAAGATTGATAAGTATAGCATCTTGAATGTCACCTCATGATAGTAAGCATAGTCCTTATGATGAAACTATGATTGTTGAATACACTAACCATGTAGGTGATGCTTAGCCATAAAAAGGCTATGAGACATGTGTGATGAGTAACATCACTTTGATAATTACTCTGGTTGCATATGTGATGTGTTAGTCCCACGATGATGATGCGAGCCTTGAGAGGCAGTGGTAATACATAATGAGGGATTGAGATCCCATGGTATGTAATGATCCTTGAGATGGATCAGATTGATGATATTACCATAAAAGAATAATGTTGAGTTTTAGATTGTTTATTCTGTTATATCCGCATGTTATATAACTTGGTTGAATCCTTCAATCCATATAAAAGATACTAATCAATCATAGTGGAATATATCATGTAGTTTGCCCTGATCATAGATTCATCATCGTCAGCAGCTGATGATGGTGAAATGGGTTTGCCTATGGGTTAACTCGGAGCGCATATTGTTGAATATGCGAGGTTGCTTCTAGATTAAAGTGAGGAGGTAAGAGTGCAACTACGGTTGTAGACTCTAGGGTGTGGATTCAGGCTCGTAGCCCAGCTATGTGAAGAGCATGGGGAACAGACCCATGGCTCAGGATATGTGATATGAGGAGCATGAATGTGTTCATGGCTCAGAGCACAGTGAACAGGCCCGTGGCTCAGTTCCACTAACACTGATACATGTACGGAGGCAGGCTAGGCAGAGGATAGCCTGACCCTGTGGCTAAGACTACTTCAACATGAGACTGCGGTCCTGCTTGTGTTGTATATGTGTACTTACCACGAGGTGGGAGGTCGTGGAGTCCGTCTCTTCCATTGACCTTGAATGGCACTAGGCTTTGTAGCTGAAGGTTGGATTTGGACGGTACAGTTCACTTCCTCAGGGCATAATAAAATACGTAATGCTATCGTATAATAATTACTAAGGCAAAATACGGAACATTGGTTGAGGCCTTGTTTATGTAGTTAATCTGTTATATCTTGCAGTTACCTCTATTTTCCACAGGTTATGTGACAATATATCTTATCTGGTCAATCGTGTTACATAGCAATATATTTCATCTTGTCAACCATGTTCCATTAAGAGATACTTGGTTATATGCCTTTCGTACAGCCGGCAAGCTTGTCGGTAAGAGTAGCTTTGCTTCATATATACACTGCTCTTGTTATACCTGTTATTAGTTAATCTGCTTTATAGCTTTATCTTTCTGAAGTTCTGAAACTACAGTGAGGAAGTTATATTTCCCGCTGGGACAATGTTCAATTGTCTCACTCCGCTAGCTTTTCAGGTGGTCGAGCTAGACGTGGTGGTGGTCGCGGGGTTGCGGCCGAGCAGCAAGAAGAGCAATGAGAAGGCAAGAGACAGATATGCTGTTGTTTTGGATGTTTTGTAGTAGAGTCTAGAGTCATCCCTGTACTCTCAGGTCCTTGGCAGTGTTTTGACGTTGTTTCACGATGTATGATCATTGATGCTTTGTATATCCTGCTGTCGGCCGGATGTGGGCCTTTGTGTTATGAACATGTGGTGAACTCATGTGATGAACAGACAGCTATTCCCTTAAGCTGTGGACACGTATCAGAATTTGTTTATGTATATATGACCTGTTTCTGTGAGGGATGAGGACTGGAATGTAATAGTTTCTCAGTTTATCAGCTTTCCACAAACAGTTTTAATTAACCCATGTTTTCGATAATATGTGGTTATGGTGATTTCCGCACGTTTTCGTGTAACACCTCGTTGTCTGTCTGATAGTGGGATGTGTTGACACAGTGTCGGTGACCACTTCACTGGGATGATGTTGGTGAAAGGACCTTGTTGAGGTCAGATGAACTCCAAGTCTATGCTGATAAAGTCACTTTGATCAGGTAAAGGCTAAAGAGAGCCCAGGATCGATAGAAGTCATATGCTGATGCGAAGCGGACTGAGGTGCATTTCACTGTGGGAGAGCATGTTTTTCTAAAAATCTGATCGATCCGAGCTATAGCTAAGAACAGAGGAAAGTTGAGTCCCCAATATGTGGGTCCGTTTGAAGTATTAGAACGGATTGGTGAAGCCGCGTATAGATGGGCGTTACCCCCTCAATATAGTATGATGCATGACGTGTTCCACATGTCCAATCTGAAGCGATATGTGCAAGACCTGAGCCATGTGCTAAGCATTGAACCCATTGAGCTTCAAGGGAAGCTAACTTATCCTGAGTTACCTTTGTGGATTCTAGATACCAAGGTGAAAGAGCTCAGAAATAAGAATATAGAGATGGTAAAGGTTCTTTGGAAGCACCATGGACAGGATGAAGCCACATGGGAGCTGAAGACGGACATGGAAAAGGCATATCTTAATTTGTTTGCTTGATTGTTGAATTTTGAGGGCAAAATTCCTATAAGGAGGGGAGGATGTTATAACCCCATTTTCTAAAGCATGTAATGAGATTTGTAAATCTCTTTTTAAAATATAAATGATGTAAATGGTTGATTTGATGGTTTGATTTGAATAAATTTTGTGTATGATAGCCTTGTGTGTTTTCTTAATGGGCCATATTGGCTATTGAGCCCAATTGAAAGAAAAAGAAAAAGAAATGAAAAAGGAATTCAATTGGATAAAGGAATAAATAAGAAAATAGATAAAAGAAGAATAAGAGGCTAGGGAATATTTTCCAAAATAGATTTCGAATTATTAAGGTTCCTTGGGGTTCAAGGAACTCAGGATAATAATATAATGGTAAAGGAAATAGAAAAGATGTGGAAAATATGAATAATTAAAGGTTAACTTGTAACTGAAGAAAAGGAATCATTTTCTTAAGATAATAATCCCAATTTTTTCAGGATGTAAGATAAAAGAATAAACGAGGTTCCCTTAAAATTTGAATTAAAAAGGAGTTCTAATTTGGGAGTTATTGCTTTTTCAAGTTATCCTCAAAATAGGATTTTATCTTGGAATTTAGGAAATATTTCCCTTTTTGGTTGAGCGTGGATGATAGTGGCCGTTGGATCTTGATCCAACTGACCCTGTCCATCATCAAAGTCCCAATGGGACGCGGACTGTAGCACGATTATAGAGGAACTTTCCCCTTCGATTTCCCCTCAATTCAGAGCAAGTGCACACTTGGAAAGTGTTCCAGTGGCTTCGGGAGACAAAGACGAAGCTTCTCGACCCAATATTTGCAGACTTTCATCGCATCTACACAAAACGCCAAATTGGGATGAAGGTAGGATTAGCGGAGGGGTCAAAAACCCTAAGAGAGTCCCCCATAGCCTATATATAGGACCCCCTCCTGGTCGCTCTCACCCTCACGAACCCTGGCGGCAGCTCCCTAGGTCCTCGCAACCTCTCCCTCTCTCAATTGACCCATCTCCGACGAGGTCTAGCCGTGGCACCGCCATGCTATTTAGAGAAGAGAAGGAGGAGGAAGATGAGTAGCAACCCTCAGATCCTGGACCATCGTGGACCTAAGCGCGATCCAACAGATCGGCAGAGGGGGCGCGTGCACAATCGTGTGAAGTGGGAGCGAGTCACGAGGATCGTTTGATCCTGGATAGTCCCAACGGACTATTGATCCGACAAACCAGGTCCAGCATGCCTAAATGTACCCACTCAGTGGAGCCGATTGACGCAGATGTCAGATCAGATCGGTGGACCAACGATGCATCAATCAAACGGCCGGTGAATTTTTGTAATTATCTCTCTCTGATCAAAATTACAGAAAATTGCTTTCTTTGCAAAATTAATAGAGATCGCTAGGAATCTCCAATGAGGAAACTTTATATATGAAAGTTGCATAGAAAAATATGAGGAACATGATAAAAATATTTTGAGAATCTAGTTATATCTCGTTTTGCAAAAGTACTTTAATTTGGTAGAAAAGTGTATTAAAAAGTAATTAGAAACCCTAATTGTATATAAAGAATGCATCTTTGAAGATTAATAGGTTAATTTGAAAGGTATTAACCTGTTGATTAGTAATATAGAGTTTTCATCCATTTTGTATGAAAATTTGGTAATTTTAGGGTTCTAATCCATAAATGAAGGATAATATGTATGGAAACCCTAATTTGGGGTAAAAGGAGAAAACCTTGTTGATTTTGAATTATGGAAAAAGGTTGCTAAATAATGATCCTAAGCATGATTAGCAATAGTAAGATGAGAAATTAAAGGTTTTATGTAGATTTGATGAATTAGGGTTCCTAATATTAAAAGTGGAGGCAAAACCCTAATTTTTAAGAAACCCTAAAATTGGAATAGAAATCCTAAGAAATAAGATGAGATTGGATAAATTTTAATAAAAGGAAGTTGGAATGTTTATTTCAGGATTTCTGTGCACTTTGCTTGCTTGATTGGATTTTCTCTCTCTACATAATTCTGTCTCCAAATATACAGTACAAGTATGTGGTTACGATTATGAATAACCGCATTAGTTTCATGATGATTCTCGAAGATTTATTTGGTTGTTTGAAATAAACTGTTTGGACGACTTTTATTTCCTACAACTATAAAGTGACTATGATTATCACTATTAATGAATATATAACTGTATTAGATCTGGATCTGCCTCTGTGGCTATGCAAATGCTAAAAAGGGTAACCTAAAGTAAGGTCTAGGCTATCATGAGTTAGAAATTGGGCTACCCACGTGTAGTGACATGAGACTCTATATCATGCTATGAGTTAAGGAGTTGGCTACCTATGGGTAGTGCCATGTGACTCAGCCCTAGAAACTGATTCACTTGTTAGGTGGGATCATGAGGGGTATGATGGAGATCTACCATAAGGAAGGTAGCATCTAGGTCCACTGCTGGAACAACGCATAGGATAGGATATGCATGGATCGCGCAGTTATATTTAAAATGTAAAATTGTTTGTTAAACTGTAATTGTCTGCATTGAGTTGTTATGACTAATTGCACATTTACTATTTTCCCCCACATACCAGCTTTGTCTGACCGAAATTTTGTTTGTCGGCGTTTTAGGTACAGAAACCAAAAAGGACAAACAGTAAAACATCATATTGTGAAATACATGAATTAAAGTTCAAGGAGGATTAGTTAGAGTAGAATTCATATGTGGATAGAAGTTTAGAAATCCAATTTTTCAAAGGTATGTAAAATTTTATTTATTAAAACTTTTCAGTATAGTCTGGTAAAGTTTGATAATTATTAGTGTTTATTTGTCGAACCTTGATCTGGAAATTGGAATAACGGCTCTGACCTCCTGGTCTCCCTTAATTGGGGGTTACTGGAAGGCGGAGTCGTTACATACATCGTGGGAAGAGAAACCTTTGGCATATGATGCATCTATATTTTGGGTAGCTACACCAGTCTACACTCCGTTCTCACCCTTTTCACTAGTTTTCATGGAACTATACTCTCTACTATGTGTGGGACACTCATTTTCTGGATTTGGTTTTTTATTCCAATCAGATCGAACCTCTATAGTTTTCTCTAACGCTTGTTTATTAGAGAAAAACTATATAATATTTTATTATATATGCAAGTATTACAAAAATGTGTCCCCACACATGTACGAGTAGGAGGTGATCATGCAACCTAAGTGAAATTGTATGACATCAGTCTAGAAGAGAGAGTAGTTCTAGATTAGATGTCTAGAGCCTTATTAGAATATGTAATAGATGGAAAAAGATAATATGAGTTTAGATGATATGATCTAAGTCTGATATAGTAATAAAAGTTGGTTTATGATGATAAAGGTTTGTCTTTGAGGAATGTTTAGTTTTGAGGATTTGAGATAAGCTTTGATGATGCAAGTAACTAGGCTTTTATGAGATAAGATAAGATAAGTTAAGATAAGATGTGAGTCAGCATGAGACTCAATCTCTTTACAAAGGAGGACCTCTAGTGTTAGGACTAGTTTTAGGGTTAACTCCAGAGAGAGTGAGACCCATTAGGAGAAGGTCAGATAACCTAAACTCCAAGATATGAGAATTATGAGATATATGATATGTCCTAAACTAGATTACTCCTAAGTGAATGAGTTGAGTCACTTTGTGCATGATTCCTATAGTCTTGTTGAACCCTAGATGTCCTTGGGAGGACGAAACCCTAGAGACAAAGAGAGGTTGGTTATATGTGCATGTGAATAAGGTAATATGAGAACCTACCATCAGGGTGAGGGAGAGAGAGTCTCAAGACCCTGGAGGAGGTAACTATGTTATGGTTTTCATGCTCTGGTCGGTGGTTCCCCATGTAAGTCTCTAGTGGTGTATATATAGATAGAGTTGTGGGTAAACATGTTTCATGGGTACAAAATCTATGAAGAGTACATCATATCATGTTTTGGTTTGTGTTAATGTGGTTAGATCTTGTAAGGCTATCACTAGTGCCAATGAGGTAATCTGAGAATCCTAGACTAAGAGAGGAAAGATAAAGTATATGCATATGAAATTCTCATAGAGTTGATTTAGCTCAGAGAGACTGAGCATGGCACCCTCATGATTTAGATTAGTAGAACCTCAATTGGACTAGATAAAGTTTTGATATATGTTTGACAAGCCACTTGTATAAGTTTATTTAGAACAAACATGACATAATATACGTAAATCTGATCTTAATAGGTGATCCAATTTTGAGATATGGATATGACATGATGGAAACCTAGAGATGGTTTAACAGATATCAATGCATAAATGGTTAACCATATACATGAATAATGATGATAATGTGATATAGTTGGTTAATCTAGGGATGAAGTCACTCATAAAGTTGGTAATCTGATATGAGAAAATGAAAATTAATGATAAATAATGAATGAGGTGCTACTGTTACTGCTTAATAAATATGTTGAATAAAGTCTGAATATTTTACACAATATAATGATGATGGCACCTTATTATGATCTATATATATAAAATTGAGTTAATTATAAATAACACTTCCTAAAATGAGGACATAATGTTAGAGCCTGATGTTTGGACAAAATGAGGATTGAAATCCTAAAATCTGAGATATGCCATGACAGAACTAGAATTCTTAAGCCGTTGTTTCAATCTTTTATGAAGGGGTGATTCACCTTAGATGTTTTGAAAACCTCCTAATAAGTGGTTTGGATATGAGTATGGAGCTTTGTTTTTGGATATGTTGCACATAGAGTGGTATCCTACATGTGGATGAAGACCTTTTGTTTATCTTTAGAATCATAGAATGGTTTAATTTTGAGGATGAAATTTCTTTTAAGATGTATATAATGTGATAGACTAGATTTTTGGCTTAAATTTGAGGACGAAATTTCTCTTAAGGAGTATATGATGTAATGGAGTGACTTTTGGGGTTCTTGAATACCCAATTAGATAATCTAATATATGAGTTTGAGAATGGATGATTGTTGATGTTGTGATGATGTCACTTGTATGTCATTTTAGAATTATGAAGTTGACTATGAAGATATATGGTCTTATGAGTTTTTATTATCAAATGATGGTATTTCAAGTATGGTTAATCATACAAGTGCATATCAATGAGTTTGATGTAGTTTGGAAGCCAAATACAGATAATTTGGTACTAAAATTTGATAGTATATAGTTTGGATCACAATAGAACTATGGTTAAAGTTTCACAATATTCTAATATTCCTAGAAGGAGATTTTGTGTTTTGAGATTGGTGAAATAATGCATGTGTGCATCACTTAGAAACTTAGGAGTTGATCCATGCAATGCCACACTCTTTTGTTATGTTTTATCTGCCAAATCTGACTGCATAGCCTTGAATCGGGAGATAGGAAAAACCATGGATCTAGCTATGTAGGTTCCATCTCAGCCGCATAAATCAACAATCAGGATTGTGTCTTCTGTCTTTTGGTTATGGCTGCATCATGGGTAGTCATCAACAGTGGGATTCAAACACTTCCATATCGTGATCGTGGGTGGAGGCATGGTTCCGAGTAGGAAGTTTTCCTCAGCTCACCATGTGCCCCTATTATTACCCAAATTTCATGGCCTTTTGAATAGTTTTGAGAAAGAACAACATGTCATCTCCACCGCAAGTTGCAAGGAGTGTCCGAGAGAGTGAAGAACATAGTTCAATAGAGGGGTTAGAGGAGCTCTTTGAGGAAGATGAAGAGGGAACACAATGAGTCTTTCACTCAAGGAAGGTGGAACGCATGACGACGCTTGGGAAGAGGCATCTCTCCCCTTTACCTCTGTTACAACGTTCCAGGCGGTGTGACTGTAGCTCGTCCATCATGGCCTGATGAGGAGCATGTTGCCCGCATTGCAGAGGTGATGAAAATTGACCAAGAACGGCGGCGGCTATAGGATAGACATGCATGCAAGCAGTGGTGACAGTTGACAGAAACAAGAAAGAGAAAATGTATCTATGTGGAGAGGATCATGGAGTGGCAATGCTCGCAAACCAGAGGAAGAGGAGAATGTTGACCTAGAGGTTATACATTACCTATATTTTGATAATGACTTAACCATTCCACTCATATGTATCTAATATGTGTGTTCAAGATTGTTTGCAGGAATTAGGTACATGAAAAGGATCTAAAATCCAAAGCCCTAGAATGGGTCAAGTTCAAGTCAAAATAGCTACAAGTGTGTGTTTTGGGATTTCTATGTAAATGACCTTAGAACATCTATGTAATCACTTGTAATGATGAATTGACTTGTAACTTAGAAGAGAAAAATGTTTGGGACAAAATTCACCAAGTGCTAATCACTTTAAATACAAATTAGAAAATTGATTACATGCACTTGGTCGGTCGAGTTTCCCTGGCTTGAAACTTGAGCGATCATCCTTGGTTGATTTTCTGAAGATTGCATCGGTCGAGTTGTGCTTGCACAGAACTCGACCGATCAGGTAACATGCCATTTCCAGTTTAAATGGTTGGTCGAGTTTTGTCAGGACAAACTCTACCGATCATTTGAATATCGGTTTTGTCTTTTGCTTAATCGGTCGAGTTACCCCTATTGAAACTCGAGCGATTACACTGTACGGAATTTGTAGAAAAAAGTGATGTGACCGTTGGTGAGTGTTTTGGGCAAAAATAGAGTCATTTCTTTGAACAAAAAATGGCTATTTTTGTATCCAAGTGTCCCACAACTTAAAGGGGCACCCTCAACTATAAATAGACCCCCTTGGATTTCATTTCAAGCTGCTCTTCCATTGCAAACTTGGTTCTAGCATAGTTGAGAGTGTTCCAAGCCCTTGAGCCCCTTTCTCTCTCTACCTTCAAGACAAATTCGTGAGTTATGAGTGAGTTAGGTTCATGTGTATGAGAGCTATCCCTTGTATGATGTAAAGCTCTCCTTTCTCTCTTCCTACCTCCTATTCCCTTTGAAGATTGATTGAAGTTGCTTCTCCAAGTGAAAAGAGAAGTTGATTCTGCTCTTCCCCGAGTGAAGGTGAAGATGGTTTCTATTCTTCAAGAGTGAAGAAAGTGAGCTGCTCCAGATCTCTAAGAAGAAGGAGAAAGGTGCAAAAGCTCTCCAAGAGAAGGAGAGGTGCAAGGCAAAGCTCAAGTAATATGGGTAAATCCTGCAAGGCTGAAGACTAAGGCAAGAGTGGGTAAGTCCTTTGAAGAAGGCTGAAGACTACTTGCAAAGTGGGTAAGTCCTTGGTAAGGTTGATGATCTTAGCTTGAGAAACTAAGTCCTTGGTTGTGTGGTTTATGTATCTTGTAATCTTATTGTGATATATAAGAGAACCAAGTTGCAAATCCTAGAGTCTAACCAACTCTAGGTAGTGGACTGACATTGCTCCTAAGTTTAGGACGTGGAACCACTCTAAACCACCTGTCCAAGTGCTTGCTATTCCTTGTCTCTTATCCTTTCTTTGAATGCTAGATTAAGACATAAAAGTGCTATTTGGTTTAGTTGCTGCTCTAAATATAAATTGGTGGTCTAATCAATTTTGTGAAGTTTGTGAAGCTCTATTCACCCCCCTCTAGAGCCCATTAATCCAACAAGTGGTATCAGAGCAGGTCTTCTCCAAGCTACTTCAACCAGTAGGAGAAGATGGGCGATTCGACTCTTGGTTTACTCAACCTAGAAGGAAGCTTCTCCATGAGACCTCTAGTCTTCGATGTCACAAACTTTCTTTATTGGAAGAGGAGAATGCAATTCTACCTCCAACGTGTGAGCTATGAAATGTGGAATATTCTCCACCTCAAATATGAAGATCCAAAAGGGGACATCACCACATGGACTGGAGTTGAAATGAAGTGTGCTCAACTCAACGCCAAAGCTGTGAGCATCATCTACGCCACTCTTACTCCATCCGAGTTCAACCAGATCTCTTCTTGGGAAACGACACATGAGATATGGCACAAATTGTGTGTCACCTATAAAGGAACCGAGCAAGTGAAGGAGGCCAAAGTCTACATGCTTAGTGGTCTTCTAGAGAACTTCAAGATGGGTAAAAATGAGAGAGTGGATGATATGTACACTAGGCTCAATGTCATCTTGAATAGTTTGGCAGCCCTTGGGAGTGTAATGGATAGAGGTACCATCAATGCCAAGATCTTGAGATCTCTTCCTAAGAGATGGGAGCCTAAGGTTACTTCAATTAAATAAGTGTACAAGTTAAGTGAGTTGTCAACCGAGGAGCTGGTTGGTAACCTCCAAGCCCATGAACCTAGGCTTGACAAGAAAGAAGAGGAAGAGAAGAGTGAAGAAAAAGAGTCTAAGAAGATAAAGGACACAACCTTCAAAGAACAAATTGAAGAAATGGTCCGGCAACAACAACTCGCCTTGAAGTCTCCCAGCCCTTTCTCAAGTGAAGATGAAGGTTCCAATGAGCATGAAGCAAACTACTCAAAGGGGAAACACTTCAAGAGCAAGCCCTCCTCCTCAACTCCAAGATGCTATGAGTGTGGTCAAAAAGGCCACTACAAGAGTGACTGCCCAAAGGCCAAGAAGAGCCATCACAAGAGAAGCCACAAGAAAGACGACAAGTACAAGAGAGAAGCCAAGTACAAGAGGAAAGACAAGAAGGAGAGAAGATCCAAAGATGTAGCTCATGCAACGTGGGAGGAGTCTTCTTCAAGCTCCTCAAGCTCCGAAGATGGAGAATGCCATCTAGCTCTCATGGCCTCTACTAGTGAAGATGTATGTGAGGTAAGTGAGGTAAGCAAGGTAAGTGAAGTAAATTTGCCAGAGCTGCCTAAAGAAACTATCATTGATATGCTAAATGAATGCCAATCATCTTTTGCTAAATGCAAGTCTAAGAGGAAAAGGTTAGACAAGATAGTTGATGATCTTAGCTAAAATTGATATTCTTGATAAAAATGAAAAAATGCATCTTGAGAGCATAGATTCCTTTAAAGGGCAATTTCTTGACCTTGAACTTCAATACAATGGAGTAGAGGTTGAGAATGGTGTAAATCTTAAAAATATTGAAAATCTTAAGATAGAAAACCAAAAGTGCCTAGATGAGCTTGATACTCTTAAAACTGAAAATGTAGAACTCAAGCTTATTGATGATGCTAGGAGAGATGAAGTCTATGCTTATCAAAGAGAGATTGTTGTGCTTAAATCTGAAAATGGCAAGTTGCTTGCTCAAGTTAATGATTTATCTTCTAGGCCTGTTTTGCCAAGAAATGAAGTTGCTAGTTTATCTTTGGAAAAGGATTCCCTTCTTACTAAAGCTCTCTGTCTTGAGGCCGACCTTTTGCATGCTAGAGATGATCTTGCTAGTCTTTCTACTACTGTTATAAATCTTAGTGATGATAATGCCAAGTTAAGATCTACTTTGCAAAAGTTTCTCTCGGGAAAGAAATCCCTCAATGATGTCCTAGAACACTCTACCAAACACGTTGGTACTAGTGGTTTGGGATATGATGGGACTGCTCCCAAAGGTAAGAAAAAGAGCAAGAACAAGGGTAAGAAGAAGAGTGTGGAACCTCCCATTTTCCATGGAGAGACTTCCGGCTCTAAGAACCCTATGGTTTGTGTTCATTGTAAATGTGATGACCATTACTCCACTTATTGTCCTTACAAGCCCAAGGGGACCAACCCAAAGATGAAATGGGTCCTCAAGCTAACCCTGGATCCCAAAGTTTGAGTTGGGTTCTGACATCCTTCTTTCTTGCAGGTTAAAAAGAGATGGATTGTTGATAGTGGCTGCTCTAAGCATATGACTGGAGAAATCAGCCATTTCAACAAGTTTTGTGAAAAAGAAAGGAGGATCGGTAACCTTCGGGGACAACAAGAAGGGTAAGGTCATAGGTGAGGGTGATGTAGGCAATGAGCTATGTATTAAAAATGTGTTTCTTGTTGATTGCCTACATCACAATTTAATTAGTGTTAGTCAACTTTGTGACAATGGATATCTTTGTTGTTTACTTCTTTAGAATGCTTGCTTCTAGATTCCCTCTCCTATAATGTTATATATAAGGGAACTAGAAATTGTAATCTTTATGTTATTGTTCTTGATGCTCTTAATCCCATACTAAATAGATGCTTGGTTGTGGATAAAAATGATCTTTCTTTTTGGCATCGTCGTTTGGGTCATGTGAATTTGCATCAAATGAAGAAGTTGAACAAAAAGGACTTGGTTCGAGGACTTCCCAAATTGGATTTTGAAAAGGATGAGGAATGCCAACCTTGTACACAAGGGAAACAAACCAAATCCTCCTTAAAATCCAAAGGAGTCGTGAGTACCAAGAGAGTTCTTGAACTTCTTCATATTAATCTATTCGGACCAATGAGAACACAAACGCTTCGTGGTTCCGAGTATTGTCTTGTTATTGTTGATGATTTCTCTCGATATACTTGGACCTTCTTTCTCATTTCTAAAAGTGATACTCTTGATGTTTTCTCAAGCTTTTGTAAACGGACTGAAAACGAAGCTTCTTGCCGAATTGTTTCTATCCGTAGTGATCATGGGGGAGAATTTGAAAATGATCTTTTTGAGCATTTTTGTGAAAAATATGGTTATTCGCAAAATTTCTCTTTTCCTCGTACACCTCAACAAAATGGGGTTGTAGAGAGGAAGAACAGGTTGCTACAATAGACGGCTAGGACCATGCTTCTTGAGTATGACACTCCTAAGAAGTTTTGGGCTGAAGCTGTTAGCATGTCATGCTTTGTGCAAAACTGAGTTTTCACACATCCTTCTTTAAAGAAAATCCCCTATGAACTATGGCGTGGAAGAAAGCCGTCTATTGATTTCTTTCATGTTTTCGGATGTCCTTGTTTTGTTTTAAACATGAAGGATTCTCTTGACAAGTTTGATCCGAAATCCTATAAGGCTTTCTTCCTAGGCTATAGCACTACTAGCAGGGCATATAGAGTATTCAACATTGAATTGTCTAAAATTGAAGAATCTATCAATGTTAAGTTTATTGAAACTAACCCTATTGTTGGAAAGCATGTTGGTGATGATGATGTTGCAGATGAGTTGATTCCCATCTTAAAAGACCTCAACATCAAAAATAAAGGTAAACAGGTGTTAGAAGAAGAAGAAGAAAAGAAGGATCCCACTCCCCACTTTGCAAAGAATCACCCCAAGGAGTTGATCAGTGGCAACCCATTCGAGAGAGTGAGGACACGAGCTGCTCACAACAAAGAACAAGCAAATAGTGCCTTCATCTCCCAACTAGAGCCAAAGAACATCAAAGAATCCCTCGTTGATGATGAGTGGATCCTTGCCATGCAAGAAGAGCTAGAGCAATTCGAGAAGAATCGTGTGTGGACCCTAGTGCCAAGACCAAGTGATAGAAAAATCATTGACACCAAATGGGTCTACCGCAACAAGCTAGATGAGCAAGGAAAAGTGGTAAGAAACAAAGCAAGGTTAGTAGCACAAGGTTACAACCAACAACAAGGTATTGACTTTGATGAAACTTATGCTCCTGTTGCTAGATTAGAATCTATCTGTATGCTACTTGCTTTTGCTAGTTACAAAAATTTCTTGTTATATCAAATGGATGTTAAAAGTGCGTTTTTGAATGGTACAATCGAGGAGGAAGTATTTGTTGCTCAACCTCTGGGCTTTGAAAATGACAAGTTACCCAATCATGTTTATTTGTTGCAAAAAGCTCTCTATGGACTCAAACAAGCACCTCGAGCTTGGTATGAGAAACTAAAGAACTTTTTGTTAGATAACGGGTATTTCATGGGCAAAGTTGATTTTACCTTGTTTCTAAAACATACTTCTAACCATTTTCTTATAATTCAAATATATGTTGATGATATCATTTTTGGCGGGACTAATCTTGATCTTTGTAAGGAGTTTAGTTCTCTTATGCAAAGTGAGTTTGAAATGAGCATGATGGGTGAGTTGACCTTCTTCCTCGGCTTTCATATCAAGCAAAAAAAGAAGGAAACTTCATCAACCAAGGCAAGTATATAAGTGAACTACTCAAGCGCTTTGGGATGGAGAACATGAAGCTGATGGATACACCCATGTCAAACACCGCCAAACTTGACAAAGATGAAGAAGGTGAAAAGGTAGATGAGAAGCTCTATATAGGTATGATTGAAAGTTTACTTTATTTAACTGCCTCTAGACCTGATATTATGTTTAGTGTTGGCTTGTGCGCTCGCTTTCAATCTAGCCCTAAGAAGTCGCATCTTACTATTGTTAAGAGGATTTTGAGGTACTTAGCCAAAACCCAAAATTTTGGACTATGGTATCCTAAATCAAGGGATTTTACTCTTAGAGCATATAGTGATGCGGATTACGTAGGGTGTTTGGTTGATAAAAAAGTGCACAAGTGGCACTTGCTTCATTCTAGGACCATGCTTAGTGTCTTGGTTCTCCAAGAAACAAAGTATAGTGGCATTATCAACTACCGAAGCTGAATACATTGCAGCCGGGAGTTGTTGTGCACAGGTCCTATGGATGAAGCAAATGCTCCAAGACTTCAACATATTTTTAGATGCTACTCCTATCTATTGTGACAATACTAGTGCAATCAATCTATCTTACAATCCTATATTGCATAGTAGAGCCAAGCATATAGAGGTTCACCATCATTTTCTTCGTGACCACATTGCCAAGAAGGATATCTATATCACACATGTGGACACAGAAAATCAGTTGGTGGATATCTTTACAAAACCTCTAGCTCGAGATCAATTTAATTTTATTCGATCTAAACTGCTCATTGTTGATTTAAATGATCTTGCCATGTGATCTAGCTAGTTGTCTCTTTCCTATATGCTTGCTCATGTCTATCTTCACCTTGTTTTGCCTATATATGCTTATTTGTGCCTAAATTGCCTGTCAACATGCTTAGTGTTTGCTTGTTTTTGGGTTTTTATCGAATTTTATGTTTTATCGCTAAATAGTGCCCAATGATGAGCTAAATGTGCCTAAGTATGTTATACATAATAGAATAGAAAAATGAATTTAATTGGCATGTATATGGCTAGAATCTAAGAATGAGACTGTTAGGTCAGGTTGACCTTCGGTCGAGTTTCCACCCTGAAAAACTCAACCGATCAGGAGCCGAGAGCAGGTCTTCAGTGGACCGTTCGGTCGAGTTAGAACTCGACCGATCCGCGGATGAGCCAACTTAAAAGTTAGGATCGACCGACTATTTTCCCTTGTAACTAGAAAATAGCCGACCGATTCCTTGCCTCTAAGCCCTAAGCTCTCACACCCAGCCCTAAACCTCCCATTCCTAACCCTAGGGCGACCAAGCAACCCCATTCTTGACCTCCCTGGGCACTCGTGGTGGTGTTTCTTTGGCGTTTGAGGTTTGCATTTTCTCATGTGCACGTTTTTCTTCTTGTTTTCGTTTCCATGGCTTCCCATAGATGAAAATGTGCTGCTCCCAGAAATGCTCAAGCCTCTTCCTCGACTAATCGCTTGATTCCATTTGATAACACCTCTTTTGTGTCTCTTGAGGCGGTAAATCGGTATAAGGATCTTCTTCCCCGATCTCCTTTTCCGTTTTGCCCCTTGGTTGACCCAAATTGTTTTCAAGCGGTTATTACCTCTGTTTCGAGGCTTCTCGCCAGCCATCACCTGCCTGCCCTTGCGATCGAACGTGACTGCTTAAACAATCACATGTCTAGTACTAAGGCAGTTCACAAGTTCTACGCAAACTTGCATTGGAATTACGATACGATTGTTCCCCCGCCGAATATTAAAGTAGTTCTTAATTTGATGATTGCCGGTCACCGTTTCCAAATCTCCGAGGATACATTAAACATCTTTTTTGCCAGAGACGAGGAAAATGACACTTGGCGTAAGGACTATGGACAATATTTCGATCTTCTTGACCCAGAAGATTTTTATAAACACCATGAATTGACGCTACCTAACATTCATCAGTTTTTAAAGAAACTCGAAGTGGCCTACAAGAAGAAGTCTACCCTGCCTTCATCCTCTCTTGACCTTTGGAGGCGCATACTGGCTTTGGTGATTAACTGTAATATCCATCCTAAGCAAAATCAAACGAACATTGCGGAAAACACCGAAGTCATTATGTATTGTTTGCTAAACTTATCCGTGTCAAATGGGCTAGATATATCTTACACCACATGACCTGTTTTGACACCGGCAAGAACACCAAAGGCACCCACCCACCCTACCCCGCTCTGATCTGTGGTCTTTTCCAGTTCGCCACTGATAAATCCCTCTTTTCTGACTTCCATTACCCAGTTGCTAGAAAAGGTGTTTGTATTAGTGAAACCACTCTTCAGAAGGTTGTCCCTGTGTTTTCTCCTACCTCTGGTGCTTCTGCTTCTGCCTCTGCCTCAGCTGCCCCATCCTCCTCCACCCGTGCTCCTCCTCTGCAGCCACATCCTCGACCCATCTGTACGTCCTTCCGTGCATCCAATGAAACCCTTCTGGGATATATGATGCAGAACAGGCGTACAACCGTCAGGTTCAGGAACACCTGCACCAGGATCTGTGTTCAATCATGTCTACCATAAACCTATCCTATGCTTCACCCTATCCCACCTACCAGCCATACCCAGGTAGTGCATATGCTTCTTATGCATATGAGCATTACTTCCCTGCTCCCGAGCTTTCCGCTGCCGCTCCGCCACCGTTTGCTGCTGGTAGTTCTGCTCCTGCATTCCTGCCATTACCTGTTGGCACCCTGGCCACTCTGCTCGCCTCCTTGGGTGACTCTGCTCCGTCCTTCCCACAGGCCAAGGAGCTTCTTGCTCTTGGTATGTCGTGGGCTGAGCAGAATGCCCGCTGGCCTGGTCGTTCTTTTGGTCCTCCTGATGATGAGGAGATGCCAGACCAGGCCGAGGATGATGATGAGGATGTTGATGCTGAAGATGGTGATGGTGAGGATGCTCCCGATGACGGCGATGGTGATGGTGTTGGATCTAATGCGGGTACTTCTGCTCTGCCTTCTGACGGAGATGAGGACTACCACCCTGGCGAGGATGATGATACCGTAGATATAGATAGCTTAGATGTTTAGGTGGTTTCTTAGCTTATAGTCTAGCATGTCAATCATATACATCTATCTAGACTCTTTTATATAAGAAACATCCCAGCACATTCTTCTGAGTTGTACTATTTCTTATCTATATTTTCTCGATTTATGGTTGTAGTTGCTTTCATTAGGACATCTATATGAGTTAATATGCTAGATATGCACTTTGGCTTTTTACTCTGTTTTATCTTATGCGTTGGTGCTATTCTGAGATATATTTTTATTCTGACTTGGATTATGTGTTCTCCTCTGTGGTTGTGTGCTATATGCTTTAAATTGTTGCTTACTGCCTTGCATATATGTTTTGGTTGAGTTTTGGAGAAGACTTGGTTTTTGCTCTTCTACACCCCCTATCTTTTTGATAATGTCAAAAGGGGGAGAGATCTTTCAATTTAGATCAGTCTTAAAACTCAATCATATTGTTTTATCTTTGATAGAATATGGTTTTTGCCTGTGAGATCCTTTTCTTGTTCAAATTCACTGTTCTTTATGTGAACTTGCAAAGGACTACACATTACATGGATATTGGTATTGCTATGTGTAGAGAAACTAACATGCAGGTTAGAGGAAGCATAGTTTGAGGGGGAGCAATTCACAATTGTTCTTATCATGAATCCCCCTAATTCACAAGGCAAAGGTATAACTTTCATATCCTTTTTAATATGTTTGAGGAATGGTTTGTCATTGTCAAAAAGGGGGAGAATGTTGACCTAGAGGTTATACATTACCTATATTTTGATAATGACTTAACCATTCCACTCATATGTATATAATATGTGTGTTCAAGATTGTTTGCAGGCATTAGGTACATGAAAAGGATCTAAAATCCAAAGCCCTAGAATGGGTCAAGTCCAAGTCAAAATAGCTACAAGTGTGCGTTTTGGGATTTCTATGTAAACGGCCTTAGAACATCTATGTAATCACTTGTAATGATGAATTGACTTGTAACTTAGAAGAGAAAAATGTTTGGGACAAAATTTACCAAGTGCTAATCACTTTAAATGCAAATTAGAAAATTGATTACAGGCACTTGGTCGGTCGAGTTTCCCTAGCCTGAAACTCGACCGATCATCCTTGGTCGATTTTCTAAATATTGCATCAGTCGAGTTGTGCTTGCACAGAACTCGACCGATCAGGTAACTGGCCATTTGCAGTTTAAATGGTCAGTCGAGTTTTGTCAGGACAAACTCGACCGATCATTTGAATATCGGTTTTGTCTTTTGCTTGATCGGTCGAATTACCCCTATTGAAACTCGACCGATTGCACTGTATGATATTTGCAGAAAAAAGTGATGTGACCGTTGGTGAGTGTTTTGGGCAAAAATAGAGTCGTGTCTTTGAACAAAAAACAACTAATTTTGTATCCAAGTGTCCCACAACTTAAAGGGGCACCCTCAACTATAAATAGACCCCCTTGGAGTTCATTTCAAGCTGCTCTTCCATTGCAAACTTGGTGCTAGCATTGTTGAGAGTGTTCCAAGCCCTTGAGCCCCTTTCTCTCTCTACCTTCAAGACAAATTCGTGAGTTATGAGTGAGTTAGGTTCCTGTGTATGAGAGATATCCCTTGTATGATGTAAAGCTCTACTTTCTCTCTTCCAACCTCCTATTCCCTTTGAAGATTGATTGAAGCTGCTTCTCCAAGTGAAAGAGAAGTTGATGTTGCTCTTCCCCGAGTGAAGGTGAAGATGGTTGTTGTTCTTCAAGAGTGAAGAAAGTGAGCTGCTCCAAATCTCCAAGAAGAAGGAGAAAGGTGCAAAAGCTCTCCAAGAGAAGGAGAGGTGCAACACAAAGCTCAAGTAAGATGGGTAAATCCTGCAAGGCTAAAGATTAAGGCAAGAGTGGGTAAGTCCTTTGAAGAAGGCTGAAGACTACTTGCAAAGTGGGTAAGACCTTGGTAAGGTTGACGATCTTAGCTTGAGAAACTAAGTCCTTGGTTGTGTGGTTTATGTATCTTGTAATCTTATTGTGATATATAAGAGACGAACCAAGTTGCAAATCCTAGAGTCTAACCAACTCTAGGTAGTGGACTGACATTGCTCCTAAGTTTAGGATGTGGAACCACTCTAAACCACCTGTCCAAGTGCTTACTATTCCTTGTCTCTTATCCTTGCTTTGAATGCTAGATTAAGACATAAAAGTGTTGTTTGGTTTAGTTGCTTCTCTAAATATAAATTGGTGGTCTAATCAATTTTGTGAAGTTTGTGAAGCTCTATTCACCCCCCACTCTAGAGCCCATTAATCCAACAGAGAAGATTCTGGCCACTGATCACACTCCGGAGACTCGTATCCTTGATAATAGTGAGATTAGGTGAGGAGTTGGGTGCATCGCTGATAGGGAGAAAAAGGGATGGATGAAGTTCAAGGTAGAAGAATGTCACTTGGAGAATAAATGCACGATGGTTTACCCTCTTCGAAGATGCTTGTCATTGAGGCACCCATGTTAGAGAATGTGGGGCTCTTGGCAGTGGGCAAGGATTGGAGGAAACCATCGACAAAGCCCTATGAACGGGAGTATTGCATAGAACGACAGAGATCGGGAGAAAGAAAGAGAAGCAAGAACCCTGAACCGGGTTTGGTCTGCTAAACCAATCCCGAACCAGCTCCAGCCCAGTGAACCAAATTGGCCGTGTAACGACCGTCATCAAACCGAAAACCAAATCATTACTAATTATGCGGAATTACCATAAATAGCGGATTAACAAAAATCACTAAAATTAAAAACTATTTTTCAAGGTGATCCTCTTCCAAAAAATTCTTACTGAAAGATTCAAAATACATAACATGATTTACATTTTACACATTATTTCATAACATACAACAATTGCTCTTTCAACACATATAATGAAGCAACATAAAACTGCAAGGCTTACAAGACAAAATATCATATTGTTCATGAAACCATTACGAACCGATTCCAAGGACCTAAGAGTATAGAGATGACACATAGGACTTCTATCTACAAGACACGACAGACAATACACTCAACCTGAGTTGTTACTGGTGTCCCAACTTTTGTTCCTCCTCTACAGAAAGGTCTCCACCGCTTCGTGCTCATCCATCTAAAAATTATGGATCCCACAGGGTGAGACAATTGTCCCAGTGAGAGATATAACTCTCTGTCGACCATATTTTATATTGATGATAAACATTTTAAGACTTAGTAGAGGTTCTTTGATATTAAAAGGTAGTATTAATCAATATATGAATAGAATAAAGTAATCTCTTTACTTATGGAAAATGATGCATCTACCCATGGTAGAGTAATAAATCATCTATCTACTTTACAAGGAATGTAAAGAAACATAAATAACATCTATCAAACTAAGATGTATAACTGAATTGCACATCAAATAATGTTTTCTGCATTTGATCCTTAAGCAAATATGCTATGAGGCTGAAAATATTTTTTACAATCACACTTATGCCCTGAGGAGATGAAGTATACCCCATTCATCTCCAACCGACCACAAACTTCTCACAAGTCGGTACCATACAAGGTCAATGGAAGAGCCGACTACCAAGACCTCACCTGTCTCGGTCAGTACGAGACAACACAGATTTAGTAGGACATCTCGTGTCATCTGCTGGCAGGACATCTCGTGTCAGCTGCAAATGGAGCGTGCCCGGGTACTAGGCATCTTCGCTCAGAGTTACTTCATCAACATGTACTCTCTTAGGGGAACATCTACTAACAACTGTCCCCAGTTATGAAATTACTGAGTTATGGTCACACAACCATACTCTGAACCACGTGCCAGTTCATTGTGCTCAATTGAGATTTTTATTTTGAGTTCATAAGGGGATCGACTCACATCTGGCAGTCCGTACTTACACCCCCACATATTCAAAAATATGCACTTCGGGTTATGCCACGGAAAACCCATTTTACCATTCCGCAAATTTTGACGCTGATGGATCTATGGTCAGGGCAACATTTTATGGTTTCTAGTGATATATTAAGTGCATTATAGCATTCTTTTAGCATCAAACAAGTTATCATAATTAATCACAACAAATGCTACAAAGAAATGTGTAATACATCTATCAAGTACTTTCAAGTCTTTAAAACACATTTAGATACTTAATACTTGGGATCTCAGTCCCTTATCACATTTCTGGGAATCCTCATCCCTTCATATCATTATCATCATGATTATTAAATCTGGGTTTTCAAACCCCTAGATCACCACATAGCATTGCTACCTCTGTAATAGGTAACTATTACCTCCAGGTCCTCAGACCAAGGTATTCATTTCACTTGTTGTAAAAGAATTTCACATAGCTCACATAGTTTGATTAAACATCTTGTCACCTCTCATTGGGCAACAATTATTCACATGACTCACAAGGCCATTAAGCATCTTGTCACCTCTCACTAGGCAACAACTATTCACATGGCTCACAAGGCCATTAAGTATCTTGTTCACCTGTCACTAGGCAACAACTATTCACATGGCTCATAAGGCCATTAAACATCTTGTCACCCATCACTAGGCAACAACTATTCACATGGCTCACAAGGCCATTAAACATTGTCACCTCTCACTAGGCAACAACTATTCACATCATCTTTTATTTTGCAATATATGTCACTCAATCAATCACATATGATTGAAGTGTCTCTACCCTATTGGGTATTAATATGTGTGTATATTATCATATCATGCTTTAAGCTATATTCTTTATTTCATGTTGTGTATTCAAATTGAGCATGTGAGATAGTCACATCACCATGTCATGTTTCAGGGTGTACCCCCTAATCATCATATCATGTACCCATATCAAATTGACTATCACTTAGTTCTTAATATTTCAGGATAACTTCATATCGGGTATGAGCTAGGTGCTTGATACCATATTGTGTATAAGCTATATGCTTGATACCATATCGTGTATAAACTATATGCTTGATACCATATCGTGTATAAGCTATATGTTTGATACCATATCGTGCACAAGGTGTGCACCATATCGGTCATAGAGCATATGCCTCATCATGTATCATTTGAGTGGTATATATACAAAATACCATATTGGTTTCCCATTCAGGATTATCATATCAGGTCTCCATGTTGGTAACATATCGGGTTACCATGTTAGGTAGACCCTTAGACTCATAACCCCTTCATTCCTTCAAGGATCAACCTTATCATTTAGTTACTTGACAAGCTAGGTGTCTAATTGAATTCTCATACCACATTCCATTACACAAAAGGTAGGGTATATCAGGTTTCAATCCATCATCTAGGGTTTTCCACCAAATTGGGTAAATTATGCCATATCGTGCATAAAGTATGAATTGAACCTCATATCGCCCACACGGTAGGAGTAGGTGATATTCCTATCATTCAAGGGATATCATTCATATCATCCATGTGGTATCGCTCACCACTTGTATCGGCTTACGCATCACCTAGAGTTATCCAACTCTATATTGTTTAGAGTGTTCACTATCTCTCTATCGTGCAAGAGGTGTAGTCTTAAACTTGTATATTGTATAAGGGGTAAGTGGGTATATCCCATATCATGCAAAGGTCATGGATTATATTGTTTATGAGCTATCATCTATTTCCATAGCAGGTTAACCCCATCTTGGGTTTCATATCGGGTTGAGATATTTCAACCATATCGGGTTACACCTTGTATTTTAATTCATGTCTTCTATTATGCATAATGTTATACTCAATCAATCATATCGTGCACCAGATGTGTGCTTCAAGGTATCGTGTACCAGTGGTATATTACATAATCATATCGTGCAAGGAGCACTTGCTATTCTCACTCATATCGGGTTACCCAAACTAGGGTTTCATATCGACTTACAAGTATACACTTGTTCTTATATCGTGCATGGAGTCTATACTTGACTTCCTATCGTGCAATAGGTATATGTTTTATACCATATCATGTTCCAAAGTATGAACTTCATCTCCGTATCATGCAAGGATATATAATCTCACAAGAATATCGTGCAAGTGATGATACATGTATATTACCATATCGGGTATAAGCTACTTGTTTGTGTGCTTGAACCCGATATCACTTTATAAAGTGATACCATCTTCTTCAATCTCTAGACCTTCGTTCTATCTATTCTAGTTTATGAATAACAGGTCAAGGCAATTCTTTGAACTCATGGATTCATCAAGTATTCAATAAAAACTCAGAATTGAAAGTAATCATCTAGTGTAACAAGTTAAGTGGTAAATAATAACATGATTGGGTTCAACTTATATAACCCACCTTGTGAATAACTTCAAAGCTCCAAGTTCTAAAGATTTATGTTCCTAAGGTTGAAGAAGATAATTCCTCAAGGTCCAGGGCTCGTTCACAACTCCTCCATAGACAAGAAATCACCATAGTTAAGCACTTGGTGAAGAAGGAAAGAGAGGAATATTCATAACCCGATATCCTACTTCCACCAAGGTTGAAGATGACCAAAGCCTTACCTAAATCTTGGTTCTCGAGATATCCTTTCTCCTTGAGCTACTTTGTACAATACCTAAGGGGATTTGCATGATATCTCTAAGGGATGTGGTTGTGAGGATCGTAAACTGTATAGGTTGGTGAAAGGTGGAGTATATATACTTGGTTTCATGAGATAAAGTGTATAAGAGGTGTCTTCACCTCATGCTACTAGATGACATGTGGCCATGCATGGTTGACATGTGGCCATGCATGCACACATATATATCTTGCTTTGCAAGAGTCTTGAGGATAGGCTAGGGAATATATTTCCGTCCTCCTTTATCTTGTTTGGATAAGTTATCCCATCTTTATCTCATTTTTAAGGCAATCTGATACACTTTTGCAAAGGAGCTTGCAATCCATCATGGGCCACCCCATTGAGGTGCTCTTCCCGTCATGGCCTTTTCTAAGGATCAAAAAATCGATAGGAGGCATCTATCATGGCTCCTTGGCCGATAGGACTCCTATGTCAAGCCTACAACCTGATACATCACATATAAGGCTTCTCCTTCCACTCTTTCCTTTGTCTTTCCATCACCAAGAGTATCATCACTCAAAGGTGATTCAAACATAGTGTCTCCTTCTTTCTTTCCTATATAAGATACATAGAGGGAGTAGGGACACTCTAGAGGTGGTATTTTACATTTTAGCCCCATATATTGGGCAAATTACAGCTTGTACCAAAATTGGTGCACATAGCACTAGCATTGTTCAAATAGGTTATAACTTTGGATTTAGGCTTTCCACAAGCCACCACTTAGCATCATACTTTCTCTTATGATACTAAAACACTTAGAACACATTCCACATGTGACATTTTACAATGTACCCCTTATCTTGAGTAAAATTGTACTTTTCACTTAGACTTTCAATTAATGCACAAATAGTTTGCAATTAAGCTCAAACTTGACAATAAACTTCACAAGAAGCCTTAATTACTTTTCAAATGATTAGAATCAGTTTATAAGTAACTTACTTAAGAAAAACTCCTAGGATTAAGCCATAACCCAGGTCAGGGGTGTTACAGGCCGACCTATGGAAGCTACGCTAACCTGGAGCCACATGGCGGCCCATGATTGGTTGGAAAGGTAAATCGGCCTTTTAAATCCCATATCTTATATAATTCATAGAAAATAGCTTGTTCATCAGAAAAATACAAATAATATATCAAAATTCTCAAAAAAAAACTTAGAATAACATGAAACCATCATATCAATCTTTTATGCTCAAATCACAATGATATCATGCAAGATGAATTATACTTATTTGATGGATAATAAATACCAAACGATGGCCTAAAATTATGATAACATGTCAGTGAAATCGTAATCATATATATATTTTTTTAATGTTAGTGATTATGATGTTAATGCACGAAATCATGTATTGCTCCATATGGATAATTAAGGCTAATAACCCTAAGATAAATGCAATAAATACATTTATGATCAACAAATGATGGAATATTCAGTATAAGATCATATCAGTATATGGAACCTCAGATTTAATTATGAGATCACGTTGATACACATAATTCATGTTATATGATTATGATTGCTCTTAATGTGATATAAATCCTAATATACTTAATGAGTGTAACCTAGGGTTAATATGTGCACAAAATGACATGGAAGCTAATGTTCAGATGATGAACCCTAATCTGTAACATAATTGAAAAATAACATCAGTAAGATAATTTTAAGACAAGAATACAAGTAAAAGTGAAAATATCCTAATGAGCTAAGTAATGAACACGACCATGATTAATATGATGAGAACCTAATGGTGATATGTGATTTTGTCTTAATCAGGGGTTGACAAGCATATAGATGACTTAGGAATATGTGATGATTAGGATATCTGTGATCAAGGTACTCCATTACCTCTTACGTGGCTTATTATACAATATGCTTACTTTATATGTGTAGTAAACACTTGGCATATGATATTGGATGAAATAATTATTCTTGTATGGTATGTTGTTTTTTTTACCGTACTTATTGTTATGAACACATGACACATAATATATCTATTCCATTATATGAGCCAAGTATATCTCTTTGGTAAGCATAGTGCTAGTGAGTGATCTATCTCTTTGGTAAGCAGAGCACATGTACAATGATCTATCTCTTTGGTAAGCAGATCATAAGGCCTGAATGCATCTGTCCCATTGGTAGGCAGATGCACAAACATATAATGGAAAATGAGATTAAAATATGTGTTCTCTTTTGTTAATGAACATCCTTGTGCAAGTATATGATTTTTCTCATATTTGTTTATTACTATACCAAGCTCTAGTTTTATCTTATTGCCAAGCTTAGTAATGAGAGGTATATAAAAAGATACGTAGGCGTACTCAGTACAATATTCTTGAATATTGTGTTGACGAGTACCACATGTAATCTTTGTTGTGGGCATATGATCTTGAAGATCCAAAATAGTTGTGAGTTGTGTGGCGATCTGATGTACAGACAGACATGTTGTCTTAAGTAACTGTTGTTTAGTGGTAGTACATGTATATGTAGAAGTTTGTTGTTCAATGTGTAATATCAAATGTTGTAACAATTTATTTTATAATTATATGTTGAATGGTGAACATGTGTTGCATAGTTTTTATTATTGTTCATGTACATGTGCTACTATTGTTTTCTTCTGACTTCTTCTGAATTTCTTCTTCTTAACCTAGTGTGGGGTGTTTAAATTAGGATTCTTGCGGAGGTGATGTTTCAATTTGGACATCACATATCAGATTAAATTTTAAAAAATCCAGAGACGTCACAATAAATTTACTTGCCTCGGATAAATTAACTAGTGATATATTAACATTGTGTTTAATAATTATTATTTAGAACATGATAGTGATATGTTTGGTTATCTTGTATTATTAGTGACCGTAAAGCACTTCGATACCTACCTGTCCAGCCCAACCGTGTGAAAAAAAAAGGGAAAAAAAAAGTAACGTTGACATGTTATAGTTGGCGCCAAAGTTGATTTCTTAAGATAAAAGGACATTGTCGAGGAGCGGGCGATAGAGTTGAAAGAACTGGATGACGGCGTCCAACATATTTCAAATGGAGTCATCATACCAACAATTGCTACATAGTTAAAAAATGCAGGATTCATCAACTTTTCAGCCTCTTATAAACCAAATCTAACATTTGCCCAGCTGGATTATAAATTACAATCTAATCTAATTAGATCTTGTAAAACAAACGTTCCTATAAATATAAATAACATTGTATGTACAGAACAATCGGTTAGGACTAGTTTGGTTGGACTGCAAATCAAGACGTACAGTTCCAACTGTATGCGTTTTCCTACCTATTGTGTTTGGTTATGTGCAGATGCAACCCACCCTCGGAAAATAAACTGCACAGCCATACTAGATTTTATAAAAAAAGTGTGGAAACGAACTTACTCTGTTTTGGCGCGGTTCCATTTCCTGAAAGCCCCCTCCATTAGTACATTTTACCCTGACTAATTGTATCTGCAGTTTGTTATAAGCAACTGTACCTAAAAACCTAATGTGTATCTACACGAAACCAAATAAGGGCTCGTTTGGTTTCATTGAGTTGCAGAACACGTTTAGTTTGGTACCTAGTAGTTGGAAGGCAACACGTGAATTTAGAAATAAGAAATGTAAAACAGTGCAATGGAATTATACCTCTACCGTTTGGTTGGACGTAACTTTAATGTGAACTCATTAGCTTTCCTACGTTTGGTTCTGCATAGTTTGATGTTGTGATTACCTGTGGTGAATATACCTCCCCACAAATACATACTCGTAGGGCTATAGTTACGGCTGTAATTACTGGATTGATGGTGAGGGCTTTAGCTCACAAATGAACCGCCCCCTAAAATAGGGCGATCAGTTTTCAGAATTTTACACATGAGATGGAATTGGTTTTCAGGATACTGGTTCCATTTCCTTCCAACCAAACTCATGAAGTTGTAACACATGTTGCGTTGGAACTGCAAGAGTTGGAACACGGTCCAACCAAACTGGCCCTAATTCCATTTGGTTCCGTGTTGTTCTAACTCGTACTATGGAAAGAAACTGCACAGCCATTCTGCAGCATGTAGATTTTTTAAGAAAGCAAACCGCAGCCAAAAGGGGCGCGGTTCATTTTGACCACGACGCTTCGTTCAGCAAGTTTTCTGTAGTGGTTTATTTTTTTAATTGTTTTTCTCTGCTGGTTGGAGCTAGTCCATGACTGATCCATGCACAAAATAGGGTTTGATAGCTTAAACCACACTGTACCAAATGTACTGCAAACTAATTACACAAGTTTGGGTTACATCGTACCAAACCAGCGTAATTGAGTTCAAACTCACACCCTTTAATTTCCTGTTTCAGAACCCATGGTGTGGATTGGGCTTACTTCCAACCAAACATGCCCTAAAACCAAATGGAAACGAGAATTTGAATTTACCTCAACCAAGCTAAGTATCGTATGATTGGTTTTCATACCATTGCATTTTCTATTTTAAAATTCATACATGACAAACTAATTATGTGTAATTAGATTTGATTTTATAACGGTTTTGCAGAAAATAGACATCTACAACAAATAAACCTCTTTTCCGCTGGAAAGATTTCGAACGGCACAATATCAAAAAATATTCCGATCAATTTATTTTTGCCAAGTCTTAGGGCACGTTTGGTTGTATGTAAAACCAACCAGCAGTAAGAATTGTAACACAGGAAATGGAACACAATAAGGCCCTGTTTGGTAGGACTGAAAATCAACACCTTACTTTTGTTTTCTGGGAGTTTAATGATGTTTTTTGTTTGGTTCAGCGCATGGAAAAGAAAATCTGGGAATCGGAATGCTTTATTCGGCCCAAATTCACGGGGTTCGTACCACCCCTGAAAAGGGGGCGGTCGGGTGTAAAACCTGGGGGCATGTGTATACAAGTTCATCTGCTTTATATTTAACTACCGAACACCTGGAAACCAAATAAAATTATATAAATTCAGCGTGTTTCAGCTACCCCCTACCAAATATCTTGCTTCCGTTAAAAAACGTTAAGTTCAAAATACGTGTTATCCAGTTCATACTTTGCACAGTTTCTACACTCTACCAAACTAGCCATAAGTTCGAAAACAACAATATTCGTTTGGTTTTAAGTAACTGGTACCAACTGATTTGGTGTGTATCTGTTTGGTTGGGCGCGGCTGCTATATTCTGGTTGACATGAAGCATTTACGGTGACAATTAATAATACATAATTTGGGATCAGGGGCGTGATGGTGGAGCTATCAAGCATTGTCACAGTGTCGGAGGAACGGGAAATCAAACCGCGTTGATTTTCTCTGCGGTTGGTTTTCCCAGTTTTCAATAGAAATGAAATTCATGGTGTGGTTTGTTTTCGCACCAGGAACTGGAACATCACAGTACCAAACAAATGTAATTGAAAAATATGTGCAGTTGCAGCAGTATGAGTTGGTTTTCAGTCCAACCAAACTAGCCCTTAGTTATCTTTTAAACCCCAAAACAATATTGGTCGATTTGTCCGGATAATGTTTGTTTGCCATGCCGCGGCACCACAAAAGCAGCCATAACAACATCATTCGTGCTATCTTTCCGCCGTCCAATATTATCGAGGTGGTGCCAATGACAGATCAGAATGGCATGGCCGCCTTCCTGCCTAATTCCTGCCACTATGGCTGCCAGCTGTCACCACCGCTTCCAAAGGCTGTTGGAGTGTTTGGTGTTCGCACCGCCTACACCGGCTAAAGGTTCCACCCCACGGAACGTCATATGTCACAGAAGTCATCCTCCGAGAGGCGTTTGCATGGTGGCCAAGTCCTCTTGGTTGGCGGCTGGTTGCGCTTGCGTGGTGGCCACGGCCACAGGCGTGACCGTCCACTGGTGGTGGAGGGCGGTGGTTGACACGTACGTGAACGCGATGGCCGACTAGGAAGGCCGCAAAGCGACTGAATGGCTACTGCCCTTGGTGCGACGCTGACGTGTTGCCGTCTGACAGGAGAGTTGGGAACGTAGGGCGGAGGGAGTGTCCGTCCGTCCATCTATACCTTCTCGTCATAAAGGCAGGCCCCCAAGCGAATTGCAGCGCGGCGCCGGGGTGGGACCAGTAGGAAGTG
This sequence comes from Alisma plantago-aquatica, assembly GCA_963693085.1. Lineage (NCBI taxonomy): Eukaryota > Viridiplantae > Streptophyta > Magnoliopsida > Alismatales > Alismataceae > Alisma > Alisma plantago-aquatica. Next base: position 788,027,445 of record OY856414.1, on the reverse strand, counting down.
GCCCGGATGCTCCCAAGTAAAGCTACACAGTCATCTTTATACCCATTCACATTCAGGAGTCTTGTAAAAGTCAGTCCCCGTTTTATTTTTATGTGAATTAACTTCACATAAATTAACTCCATGCAAATTAACTCCATGCAAAAGTTGAAGAATGTTTCCCGCACTACTACAATACGTCCGACTACCTTTTTTCATCCCACAAACGTCCTCGTACTAGTACAGTACCTTGTACTACCGTACATTTTGTACTGTACTTCACGTACTTGTACTATATATTTTATATTTTAACGACATGTAAAATAAAACATGTACAATATCTGAGGTATTGTAATATATGTATGTACTATACATCTCGTATTGTAGGACTTGTACTCTACGTAAAATGAGATCAACGATTCTGATCATCAAGAACTATCACTTTTAAAAGAGGGATCTTCATTCAATATTCAATATTGTACATCTCGTACTGTATGTCTTGTACTGTACATGTTGTACTTTATGTAAAATGGGATCAACGAATGCAATTTATAATATTGTGTAAAATAAAGAAAAAATGGTCAATGTAACATTTGAGTAAACATATAAATATAAAATTCAATATAAATGGTACATGTACAATACTTATGGATTTGTGAAGAAATATAGACGTACTGAACGACTCTACGTCTGTACAAGTGTAAATTTGAATACTTCTAAAAAAATATAAAGCACTAGAAATGAATGAAAATTTGAATTTAAATGTTTTTCGTAATTTGTGATAGAATTAGATATCGCAATTAATATATGTGGGGGAACGGATGCATTATCTGCTGTTTGCATGATATTTGCATGACTTTTGTATAGATTGTAATACAAAATTCGACTACAGCTCTCTCGAAAGTGCTGCATGGCACTTTTTTTAAAGTCCGGATAGAACCGCAGGTGGAAAACTGGGTAGGCCCGCCAATGGGCCGGCTGAGTTTCCGGAAACGCGACGCGACCCATGCAAACCCAAACGCGATCGGACCTGACCTGAAGTATGTTTGCTTCTTTACAACTCCGGACCTGTTTACACCCGACCAAACTCTATCTGTACTCGACCTGCTTAGACCCCAACTTATATAGTAAACATTCCAGCCAGAAACTCTATCTGTACTCGACCTGTAGTAAACATTCCAGCCAGCGTAAAAGCGCCGTTTGCTGATGTATAATAAACTGCCACTTGAGCTGCTGCCATATGCACCGATACTACAATCCTGCCTCAATTTTATGACGCTCAAGTAATTCATCATTTACACTACTACTTCATACAACAATCGATTTTGTCGCCTCATACATATATAGCCATTTCTTTCTTTTCTTATGGTCCCAAACTTTAACATTGCGTTTTAGCCAAACTAACACGATCATTCAAAATACCTCCGTAAAACAACACCGGTAGACATTAAACAAGATATTGCTGGGGGAAACAGCAAATTCCTTGATGTTAGTTTCTAAATTTTGGAAGAGCCGTCTGGAGATACTTCGGATAAATACAGTCTGGATTGCATCATTGAGTCATATGTAGAATGAAACTCAATCAACAATAAAGAAAGATAAGAAGGCAAGACTTGAGGATGAAGTCTTCTTTATTATAAAGAAAGAATTTTTTTTTTGAAATATGGCATTGAATATCCACATGATATAAAATAAGTATTTAGTCTCAGATAATCCAATTACAGGATTTATAGAAATACACTTATACAAAGCTAACTTAAATGGTGAACTATGATGAATTCTAGAGAAATACACTTTTTGTAAAAAAAAAGAGCTATGGCAAAGGAGAAAGATGAATGGATTACATGGGTGAAAGAAAATGGGAAAATATGGAATAAATGAGATGAAATCTATCATTAACTAAGACAAATTTGATCTCCATTATTCAAATGAATGACCAAATAGGGTGTCAACAATTTGATCCTCTTAAGATAAGGATTGAGATATGAGTAAGAACCAAATTTTAAGCTATGTATGACCCACATTTTTTATCATGAACGACAAAAAGGTGACATTCATCAAGGATGGTCTAGTGAACATCGTGGTGGGTGAATAACATACATGATTTCTTTTCCTTTTAGGAAACCATTCATGAAAGGTTAATTGGGAATTAGGCGATCATCCACAGTTAAGGTAGCCTAAGCCAAGGCCATGGACTGTATCTTGGTGATCATATATCCACTTAATTTATTTATTTATTGAAACATTATACCTTCTTGGATCCTATTACTCATTAGCCCTCAATTAATAAATTTTAATCATTGACCTTCAATATTTATTGAAACATTATACTTTCTTGGATCCAATTAGTCCTAATTAATAAAATGCAAGGGAAAAGGGTGATGTTACTATCATAATTAATAATGGGCCTAAGGAAAGGGAAGGTTGAGCTATGTATCAAAAATCAAGTATGTTACACACCCTCTCCTTATCTTAGGTTATCCTAAGCCTTCCTTTCTTCTAGATATCTAGTGAAAAAAAAGAGAAATCTCATACTCTTGGAGTTCTAAAAAGTGGAATTGGAGTGATAGGCCAACCTGAAGTCTCCTATATTGTTGGATAGTCAGTTTGAGGGCAAGGAAGGATGTAAGATCGACAAATTTTGTAAGATTGGGTTGTAAAATAATTCACTTAGAGGGGAGATAGAAGGACATGACTCTAATTCCATTAGAATGATGGATTGAATCCCTAGACCTAGAGTGAGTCGCCATTTAAGTATATAGTGTAATTTTGAGCATATGTGTTTATATAAGGCTAATATGAGGTGTGATGATCATCAAAGCCTTAAGTTCTGAATTAGGAGCATGATAAACCTTATGGAACCTATGTGAATACGTGGGTATGGGCCTTGGGCCATAGAACCTAATGCAAGACAAAATGGTTAATCAGGGTATGCATATGGGTCCTTGACATACAAAATGAGGATTTGAGTACTTTGTGCCCATATTTAGTGACTAAGATAATTTTAGTTGGGTAATCATCAAGATATTAGATTGTGGAAGGAATTTCAAAAGATTCTAAGATAATTGGTGACCTAGATAATTATTAGATAGTTATCTAAGTATTTATTAAAGGCCAAGTTTTGGGGGTCGAATAGATTTCCCTTGGCCTAATATTTTGCCTAAGACCATATAATAGATTAATAAAGTTTATCCCAAAGTTTAGGACAAATCCAAGCTATTACTTGGTCCATGACATTAAAATAGAAAAGATGATATCTTTTAGTAAAAGTTAATTAACTTTATCATTTAGTGGGAGCCCAAGCGGGACCAGACTCTGTGAGTCTGGAGGAACTACGAGCAAAGGATCACCTTGCTCGCCTGATTTTTAACTGAGGTCCAAGAAAGTATGACTCCCTCGAACCCCAAACTCCTTTCCCCTCATTTATTCACTTTATGTATCAATGTTGTGACCATTTAGTTTGTGAAGAGATAACACACACAACAGTACTATGATTTTCCATTAATGACTAGAACTATAATAATGCCTAATCCCTCAAGACCCCTAACAATTAGTTCTATCTAGAAAAGGCCTCTATCATAAGCCTTTTTCCTATATAATGAGTCAACAAGTTTCATCGTGGGTCCCTAATAAAAGACCACAAATCAATTCCCCTTGGAAACCTCAGAGCCACACTGCCAAATTCCTCCCTACAACTTCAAAAATCCTGACCTCACAATTGTAACCGTAGAGCATGTCTCGCCAATCCAATCATCCTGGAGAACCGTTGGAAGTCTACAAAATGATCCAACTTACATTGAAGCCTAACATTACAAATCTCTTCCTCTAATTCTCTATCTCTCCTTTTCAAGTTAGGTTCGTAGCTCTCCCTTTTGTTCTCCATTAACATCTCCAAGGAGCTTGTTGAGTATGGACAAGATTGCCCTTTTTATCGTAAGCCTAAGCAGGTGCGAAAGCATCCTGATTTAGGTAGTCAACTCAGGGCTTGACCTCCCTAGTTCTCCATGACTCTAGGCGTGACCTACATACCGAGAAGGAGAATCCCTCGAAGGGATTTACAATATTGCCCTCAAATCTGTGTGATAAAGATGTCACCGTATAAGGGCAATAAGGTAATTTACCCCTCTCAGAGCCCCACTCGTGTATCTTAGAGCACGTAGGTGGTGTAAGCCCGTAGTTGGGACCCGCAACATGGATAAAATAGATATTCCATTAATTGTTGACATGGCCACCTCTGAATGGCCTAGATATTTTTATCTTGCATTAATTATAGTTAAATATTTCTAGGTCAAAATATGATGATATTATAGGTCTTTTTTTATCAGAAGAAGGAGTAGATCATGAATAAAATACTTTCAGAGTCTAATTCCTCTCCTAGTTCAAAAAGTGTTGTTGATAGTTATGAATATGATATAGAAACCCTAGATTTGTCAGATTATTGATAATCTTTTTATTAAGAATGATTAAAAATGTGATTTGATACGATATAATCAAGCCAACTTAATATTATGATGTGGGCATGACATATTTTCCAGATTAAGAGGTTATCTTGATGCATAATATGAACCCTAATGTTAATGAATAAAATGTTAACTAGATTGAAATAGGGTTACATTGATATATAATATGGTGATTAATTGATGTTGGTGATCCAAAATACTAATGATGAACTAATTTATATAATCTATGAGATAAGGTCACATTAGTATGTCTAATTATGCATCTAGCTCAAAAGTGTGTTTATTGTATGATGGTGAATCAAAGATTATATGAAACCCAGATTTCATAAAGTTAATGTAAATATAATTTTCAATTGATATAAGCTGATCTAATATAATGCTAAGAGGTTATGATGACCAATTTGAGATTAGGTTGCACCTAAACTATGATTAGAGTTTCTATCCTTAGAAGTCTTTAGGGTTTGATACCCTTATTCTTATTCTACATCTGAGACATCCTTAATCCCTAGATCATGACATGTGTTAGGTTTAATCTAAATAGTTGCATGCAATTATGAATCATGCTGATTGATTGATATACACTTGCTTGCTTGAATTCACTTGATGATTGGATTGCATAAAGTACACTGAAGTATTTAACTACATGGTTATACATCAGGTACGTGGTTATGCTTCTCAATACTCAAATTATCGAATTCTGAAGTTTGTTAAGGTTTTTTGAAGTTTGATGAATGATAAATGTTGGATGTTTATTTATTTCGTGCAAATTGTAAGGCCCATATGAGTATCACATAATGTAAAACTTTGATAATCCAAACCTAGGGTTAGACCTATCTGGGTTCACCTAAGTCCAATGATGGATAAAGAAAGGTGATTACACCCAAGGTGGTTTGACATACATGGGTTGGATTATCTTAATGAAAATACCAATTTATATGTTCATCTATTTGATGGTTGAGAATATATGATGTTACCATATATGCACACTTTTATATGCATCCCACGTACACAATATAGAAATATACTGATCCATTTTATTTGTTGACATTTTAGGTTAATATGCATCTATTAGTTGAAGACATGAAGAATCAAGAAATCTTGAAGATATTAAAGATGAGTCAAGTAGGATTACCTAGACAATATTTCTTCTCATTATATAAGTTAGTTTGAACCTAAAATATTCATGTAACTCCTTAGAGGAGCTCATCATATTTTTTTTGGGTGTAAATGTGAGGATGTATTCATCCTGCCTCCCTTGGGCCTAAACTTGAGATGCATACATATACTCCTGCTCAAAAGAGCAAAACAAAAAGGTATACCCCTAAGAAATGTATAGCTATACAATTGTATCCCTAAACTATCTATACTAATTATTCACTATAACAAATTTCCTGATGCCCATTTCAATCTTGTGAAAATGGCAAATCTCCGCTACTCCCCATAGGAGAGGACAGAGAGAATGTATTGTCAACATGTTGTGGTGTCGTATGTGCTTCGTCGACACTCAGGAAATTGTATTCCCTTCCTTGGGGATACCTCGACATGAAATATGGTGCTCGATCATCTTGATTTTTATTCTCATAATCTTTTCCTGGTGTCACCAATGCCATGTTTGGGTACCATTAAGTATTCTCAAATCAGGGGTATCAATCTCCAAGATGTCTGACATGCGGTCACCGAATGAACATAAGTTGAGTCTGTATTCTGTAGTAGCTAGAATGGCCTTGGTAGGATTCTCCATTGCTATCCTTATAGCAAAGGCCACCTTGACTCCATGGTTGTGATTTGTCATGATCCCCCCTAATGGCCACTGGGCAAGAGCTGCCCTGAGTTGCCCCAAAACTGCTATGTTCAATTTTAGAGTGTCTTTGCCTGGGGGATCCCAACTAAAAATTGTGAAGCCATTGAATATATTCCAAGATTGAGGGAGTGTCTAGTCTAATAAGAACATGTAACAGTCCATATCCTCCACCTTCTTGAATAAGAGGTCTCTACAAGATGCAACTGTGATCAATTTTATGCGTTCTCAAAGCCTAAATGCCAGAGTTTTTTGTTGTCATAATGTCTGGCACAACGTTGCATTCATATGTGCCAACAAATCAACTGAGGTAAAGTGGAAAGAAACAATCCTTCCATGGATGTGGAAGTTTCTATCCTTTAGGAATGGTATAACGCCTCCTTGATGCCTCCACTACTTGAAGGGCTATGGCTATTGAGAAGTGTATCTCAGTGATAGATGTCTGAAGCAAGTTCACTAGTGAGGAAAAGATGTACAAGGTTCTCCTACCTCTCCTCCTCATAGTAATTGCATCTTGAAGCAAGTTTGATGCAGCAATCTTGGATCCGACTTTCGACTGGAATGGCTCCATTTAGCAGCTTCCATAAGAAGGTTGAGACCTTGTATGGTATTGTTGAGTGCCATATCCAAGAGTGAAAAGGTTCCATATTGCCATGGTTTCTAAGGCATTCTCTAGCTAATTTGGTGTTGAAGTGCCCATCTCAAGTCGACATCCCAAATCATGTGAGACACTCCCAGATGCATACCCAAGTGGTCTGACCCCTGATTAGGGGTGTCAAAATTGCAAATTTGGGTTGGTTCCATGTTAAAAAATCTTGTCTGGATTGTTTGACTATCAAATCCAAACCCAAACCCGGATCCAAATTTTACTCATACTTGTCAACTTGGAACTGACCCGGATTGAAAAATCTAATCCCAAAACTAAACCCAAACTTGGATTTGAAGATGATTTTCTTAAAACAGTTTCTCATAAAATTACCTAGACAATTGTAAATAACTTCATTATCTAAAATAAAATATCGAAGATGTCAATTATCATATAATATTAAGAAAATTATAACATTATATTTCTTTTAATTTTATTAAATAAAATAATACCAACAATAGATCACTTATATCTCCTAAACACAAGAAAATCTCAACACAGCTACAACATCACATATATCATACTAAAACATCACATGTATCAAATCAAAATTGTTGCAACATCACCTTATCATACTAAAACAACACATATTCACATCAAAATATAGCCCATAAAACCAATTGTGATGACCATTATCATACCAGAATAATATTTATAACACATCATAACAACATCTACAAGAAAGGCATCATATATGTTACCTAACACATAAGTAAATTCCATAACAATAGGAATATCACGATACTATAAAAAAGCAACACATCTACCTTATTAAATAGCTATAATATGTTTCAAATCACATATATTATACTAAAAACACATATATCACTTACGAACATAGTATCTATCCCATAAGTATATGTATATACGTAAGTATTTAGAACCTAGTTTTGTCCAATTTCTAAACCCCGGACCGACCCAGTTTACATTCAGACATATAATATTAAACCCAGAACTAACCTGGAATCCCACAACTGAAACCCAGACCAAGATTTTTTTGGGTCAGCCACAATCAGATTCACGGGTTTAGACAATTTTTTACATCCCTGCCCCTAATGATCTCAAGACCTTGCTCATCGATTGTCTCAAAGAACTTGTCCCAATCCCAATCTCTGCCTTACAATAAGAAATCTAATAGGTCACCTGTAGGGAAGGGATATGTGTTGGGAATGCACGAGGGAGTAGGATATCATCACACCATTTTATACTCTAGAAGGGTATGTCTGAGTTTTGGATTGGGGACCAACGAAAGTGTTGAAGCATCTTGGGGAAAATCTACCACATTTGGAGCCATAATGGGGATGCAAACAACGACTTCTTGAGCCAACCTAGATGTTCGATATCCATGGTCCAGGTTTTGCCTCTAACATATTTTGTGTGGCAATGCCGAGCCCAGAGGGATTCTATGCTTAGTGTGAGCCATGCCTCCTTGATGAACATGCCTTGTTGTAGGTCTAGAAAACTTGCAATGCCCTTTCCTCCTTCTTTGGGCTTGCTGATATGGTACCAAGCAATCTAGTATTTGCGCCTCCCTCTACCCTATGCCTCCCATAGGAAATCTGAACAAAGACCTTCAATCTTTTATAGAACTACCTTTAGGATCACCATCGCCGTAAGGGAGTAAATTGGGATGGAGGTCAGCACATGACAGATGAGTGTGATTCTCCCAACCATCAAGAGCAACCTTCCCTACCATCTCGCTAGTTTCTTTGTAGTATTCTCCACCAAGCTCATGAAACCTAGCGAGGTGATCCCTCCTATGGGAAGAGGGACCCCAAGGTAGTACATATGTTCATGTTGGTAATCAATACCCAACAGATGGGAGAACTCTTGTATCTTGGACTCGTCAGACATGCTACAATTGAAGGTTGACTTGAATTTTCTCATCACTTGTTCGGAGGCCTGTTCATAGCATGATATTGTATGGAGAAGACTAGGGATGGTATCACCTGTATTAGAAAAGAAAAGATGATGTTGTCAACAAAAAAAAGGTGTCATGGTGCCACCCCTCTTCCTCCCGTGTTGTAGATGCCCAAGCCACCTCCAGTCCTTTTTTTTCCTAATCGCATGTCCAATGACCTCCTGCATGAGGGTGAAAAGGCATGTTGATAGGAGATCACCCTATTTTAGGCCTCTCATGGAGGGGAAGAACCCAGTTGAAGATCCATTCATGTGTATTGTGAATGAAGCCCCCATTAGAATCTTATGAGGTATCTTGATGATGCTTACGCTTAAGCCAAGAACCTTAATTATCTTCCACAAGAAACCCATCCACTTGGTCGAATGCCTTCATGTTGACTTTGAGAATGATGTTATCCGTACCTCGATCGTTCAAGTTTATGTCAAAGCACAACTCATGCGCCAACCTAATGTTATCAGTGATGTCACACCCATGTATAAAGGTTCTCTACTCCTCCAAGATGATCTTGGGCAACAATACACCAAGTGTTACAAACCCAATTTTGGGTTCATTTGCTAAGAAATGTAATTTCTCATAACAAAGATAAATGAACAAATAATGATGTCTTTTGTTGTGAATAAATGGATTTCATTTAAAATAGCCTTGTTGTTTGATTTGTGGGCTTTATTGGCTATTGGGCCCAATAACAAGGAAATTCAATTAATTAATGAATAATTGAATATTTGAGAAAAGAAAGAGGTAGAAACCTCTAGAAGGCAAATCCAAGGAAGGATTTCGTGCCTCTTGGGTTCCTTGGGTTCCAAGGAGTCTAAGGTGGCATAGAGAATACAATAATAAAAGAAAAGATCAATTAAATATTTCCTTATCGAGAAATAAATTGAAAATAATGGTAATATGTGGAAAACAAGTGAAAAGAGGTGCAATCGAGTTATCCTTAGTGGGATTTCGTATCCTAATGATTCCTAATGATAAAAGGAATATCAATAAGGAAAATAAAAGAGAAATAATGAGAAATCCTCAAAAAGAGATATTTTAATAAGAAATAAACATGATAATGAGAATTAATGCATATAGATGCATCTAGAAGGATAATAAGTATCCTTGAAAATGAATTTCGAAATAATATAATTTCTTGGGGTTCAAGGAGTCCCAAATAACAAGATAATGGTTTGAGGAAAGAGAAAATAACCATTAAATGAATTATATTAATGAGTAACTTGTCTTTGAAGAAATAGTCCTTTTCTTTTGGAATTTTGGACTCACACTTGACATGCAAGTAGATAAAGGCAAGAGAGATGGAAACACCCTCCCAAATTAGCATTGGACTCCTATTGCCTTTTCCGTCCAAGAGGGGTCTGAAAAACACTAGAGGGGGGGTGAATAGAGTTTTTAAATAATTTTAACAATTTATTTTACTCAAACAACCACAATTGAAATTGGAAGAAGGAGACAGGTGTTTAGAGTGGTTCCAACTTTAGCAAATACTAAAGTTGTCAGTCCACTACCCGGTTGCTTACCCAACTGGGATTTTGAAAGTATTTATTTTATTACCTTCCCAAGGATTTATACAAAATACAATACTTTCCTTTACACCCTTTGAGCAGCCTTCACTTGAAGTAGGTGCACCAACTTTGAGGTAGCCTTCTTGAAGTAACTCCAAGCTCCCCCTTGAAGTAGCCTTCCTCTCTAGAAGTAACCTCCCATTGCACCAGCCTTCTGAAGTAGCTCAAAGTCACCTTCTTCACCAAGAAGATCTCCACCCTCTCCAATCAGCAGCCTCCAACCTAGGAGTAGCAAGGAGAGTACAAACGGTAATAGAGAACAAGAAAGGAAAAAGGAAATTACAACTTATCCTTTGTAGCCCAAGGCTTGATTTGCCTAGATCAAGCGTATAGATCTCCTAACCAAATGTGTGGAGTTGTGATTGCAGTGGGTAGGAGATACTAGCCTATAGGACACGAATTATGAGCTAAGGAAGGAAATAGCCAATGTTCACAATGCTCAATTTGCTCACAAATAGATTGCTCAAAGTATGCTCAAAGAGTTCTCAAGTGTAACAAGTGAGTTTGAGTGTCCTATGGCTTGTCCTATTTATAGGAATGGCCTAAGGATGCTTAAGGACGTTCTAGACAACTTCTAGGGGTTTCTAAGTGCTTAACTAGCCGTTAGGTACAAAGTTGTTGCTTTAACAACGGCTAATTAATTAATTCTGCAGTTGCTGTCAGAGACAATCTCGGTCGAGGAATGGTCGACCGAGACACCTACTCGGTCGAACTTTTTTCGACCGACAGGCACTCTGGAACAAGTGATTTGCAACGTCTTTCTCCAACTGCCAACTAACTTGTCTGTTGTGTCTAACGGCTACTTTGGATCTTTCTCGATCGAGAAGATTGTTGACCGAGAGTGTCTCGGTCGAGGAGTTTGTCGACCGAGATTGATCCTGTTTCAATGTTTCAATTTAGGCACTAATTATATGTATGAGTGTGCATATGTGATCCTATTTGAAGGGGATGACTTATCTAAATGTGGTGTTTAGCTAGGGAGAATCTAACGCTTGATTTACATGCAATCTAAGTACTTGTACATTATATATTTGTACAAGTTTTTACAAAGCGATTACATTGCATGAAAACATAAATATGTAAGCATATGGATTTCCCTAGTTGCTTTGGCATCCACCTTAATCCTGCACACTCAAGTAGCTCGTTAGATCAATAAGAATGAAATGTTTGTCATAATCAAAACAAAGGGATTTATAGGTGTCCATTTAGCCAACAATCTCCCCCTTTTTGAAGATGACAAACATTTCCTAAATATAAAAATAAAGGAAATATAAACCATATGAGTTTCATACCTTCAGATTACCTTTTGTAGCTTTTCCTCTTGTTTATAAAATGTGTGCTTATTATTCCCCTTGAATTATGGAACATGAAATCCAATTCACTAGGGAATATAGCAACTTTCAATGTAAAGCCAAGAGTTTATTTATGAAACTCATTGATTGAGTTTTTCTAAGTTTTAGTTTTATATTTATTTCTCCCCCTTTGTCATTTCAAAATGATATCCAATATAATCATGTAGTACGACTTTGTGTCTTCCTTTTTAAGCTTTGCTCCCCCTTAAAGAGATATCCAATTAAAATCAAGGGATTTTTATTGTCAAAATTAGCCACAATTTGTTTCTCAATCATTTGCAAAGGATGTTAAGCCTTGAAATGATATGAGTTTCTTTTAAGTTTATGGCCTATGTGTATTGATTTCTCACCCATTTTACAAGGGATGTTAAGCCTTAAAAATGAAATGAGAATCCTTTAGTTTTAGAGTGCATAAAAATGTCTCTTAACTAAATGCATGGGATGTTAAGCCCTAATTTGTTTAGAGAGTCCCTTTAAGAACAAGATATATCATTTTTATGAAATTCATAGATTTCTTCATAACCAAGAGTAAAAATACTAAGGTCGTAACAAGCTCCAAATGATGTTTACAATGTTTTTGTAAGCTTTTCAATCAAATTTGTGTCTATAAGCTCCCCTTTAAATAGATATCCCAAGGTATAAGTGTTTTGCAATTTAGCCATAACTTTAACTTTTAGGTATTTGCAAATATTTTCACCCCTTTTTGATTTATTTGTATTTATTACTCCCCTTATTTTGTATGCTCTACAATAGTCTTATAATCCAAATTCATATGATGCCAAAAAGATATCCATTATAAAGATAACCAATTTCATTACAAGCATGAAAAAAAAATAGCCAAATCATGTAAAGATAACCCATTTATTACAATCTTGCAAAGATTCCATTACAGTTAATACAACTCCACATCTCACTGGAAAGACTTAAGAATTACATCAACATCAGGGTCTTTCCCAAGAAAAGGCTCAGCTCCATAATACTGGACCAAAGTTTGCCACTCCAGAGCACCTGTCTTGGTTAAGGAATATGCCTCCAAGAAGGTTGGAACACGATCAAATCGGAAATGAGCAGCAATATCTTGTAGTTGCATTGATGAAAACTGAGTATGCGTGAGATCTATAGATGGTGGAGGTGGAGGTTGATAGTAGTTGTAAGATGGGTTATATGGATTGAGCATGCCAGGATTTAAAGAATGAGGATATTCATCTGGTTGGCTTGGAGAAAGAGTTTGCATTCTTTGGTTTAGATAAGTCATGGCATGATGGTTATAATCTAGTTGTTTACTAAGATGATATTGTGACCCAGCAACATAGGTTAGAGTGTTTTGGATGGGGTCATAGGGTAGGCTGGTAGGAGGAGGTGGAGGTGGTATATCTTGTGTAGATGTTTCTCCTTCTACCCTAGCCCTCTTATGACCGAAATCAATCCCCATTTTTCCTACAATATTCTTACTTATTTTTTGTGGTCTACGCTCCCATGTATATCCCATATCCTCAAGTTGGGTCTTAAGGAAATGTTGAGTAATTTGGCATACAAAATCAGCATATGGAGGATTGCCAGAAAACTCAAGCATGTTTTTAAAAATGATGCGGATAAAATTTGTGGGAATACGTTGGATAATGGCATATATTAGACACATACGAAAAATAGGAACTTCAAACTTATTGGCTCTAGGATGTATGTTTGTTGAAACAATAAGGTTTACAATCCTAGCAGCTGGTTTGAGATTTATAGCATAGTATGTGCCTCTATCTTCGTGACAGGTTGTATTGGATTGAAAAATGGTCCTTTTGATGTCACTAAGACTAACGGTATGGTCATCTTGGGAAAATTGATTAAGTGGGTTTCCAGAGGTAAGGTCAAGGGTGTCTTGATATTCATCTATGTCAATATCTAGCATGTCAAGAATATCCCCTTCAGTAAATCGGAAGCTATGCCCATTGACCATAGTATAGAAGAAGATGGTTTCATTTTCAGAGTGGGAGATGAGGTTAGCATAGAATTCATTCACTACCTTGATGGAATAGGAAGGAAAAGAAGGGTTGATGAATTCTTTTAACTTTTGCACCTCGAAAAGGTCTTCCAAGTCGACGATGTTGAGGAAGTCCATAACTTCAACTGGTCGTCGTGGGAGAGGAGCTTTGGAGGAGAGCCGTAGATAACGATCACCAGCATCTCCGTTGACGAAGGCAATGCCATTGATGATCGTCAATGGTGGAGTAGCCTCCCTTTGTTTCCTGCCAGTGACCTTCTTCTTTCCATGAGCAGAGGATGATGCCATTGTGTTGCTTGAAGGTGGAGAAGAAGCAAGGAAGTCTTGGGGATGAGGATGCTAAAGATTTGCACGAGAATTCACTAGAGAGAGCCTATGGAAACAAGAATAAGAAGGTGTGAAGAAATGACCCGTTTTTGCTCCTTTTATAGCAATCCAGTGACCGGGTCGGTCGACAATTTGTCGACCGAGCGTCCGCAACGGTCATATTCCAGACGCGTCACTTGGCTGTCCAACGGTCGACTTGTAACGGTCGGCCGTTAATGGTAACGGTCGGATTGCAACGGTCATTTTCCAACGGCTCTTTCTCGGTCGAGCAATCGTCGACCGACACTGTCTCGGTCGAACAATTGTCGACCGGAAGTGTGTCCGATGCTAGGTCTGTCTAGATTCTGTCGGTCGAGAGAGGTGGGCAGACCGAGAGATTTTCGGTCGAAGATTTGTCGACCGACAGACTTACTGGGTACAAATTTTTAAGCTTATTTTTAATGCAAATGATAGACTGAATTTGTAGAGCATATATATTTTCTAAGGGAGTAATATTTTTGTTTTATTATTGACAATATTGGAACAATTTTGTGATCATAAATTGATTTTGCTTTTAATCACAATAAAATGATATTCAAATAATTATTGTGTCAAAACTTATTTTAGGTCGATTTTGACTACGACCATAGCGCCCCTTAGTCAAATTTCATTTTAACCAAGAGGCAGATTTGTAGATTTTTCAAATTGAACATTATGAAGTATAATATCTGCATAAGATTTGATTAAGTATCAAGTTGAAGCATAATCATTTGTCCTTTTCTTAATATATAGGCTTCGCTGTATGAATATCAAATTTCACGTTGTTTAGTATCCTCATAAGATTCTTTACTAAAGGCACACTAAATATCTCAAGTCTTTTTAAAGATACTAATTGAGAGATTTTTATCTTATGTGTTGCCAGCATAATATATTATCAATAAAGCATTTGCTTGCCTATATAGCATCACAGATTCATGCAGACAATTATCTATCCAAGCTAATCACAATACCAAATGGTGAAAGTATATCCATGATGTAATGATAGAATAATACAGTAAATAATCACCTGATTTTAATCACATGATTTCTATATGGATAGACCAGAAAATAAGGAAATCATGTGAATAATGATAGAAATTTTCTTTTCATTAAAGTAAGCATAATTTGGTTTAAACTTAAATCATTTAGGGAATAAACTAATATTAATTTGTAGGGATGATTTCCAAAACAAATATCCAATCATTAATCATGAATAGATAGCAATTTCATCAATTTCAAAGAAATTCAGCAATTTTGCAACAGACTGGAAATCAGTGACATGCTCGGTCGACTATTTCTCGACCGACAGTGTCTCGGTCGACAGTCTTTCGACCGACAATATTTCTGAAATTGTTAATTGCTTCCAAATAAACCATAACTATGCAAGTTAAATATTTAAATTTATTGAGTTGAGATAGACGTAGAAATATGAAACTAAGGTCCTTGGTCATATCTCAACTTGATTCTGTTCATTTAGTTTGGAGGTTTTGGAACCCAAACTAATTCGACATCTTTTCTCTTGTAAGGGCATGAAAAAGAATAGTGACCAAGGCGCAAACAATAATGACAGCATATCGAGTCAACCTCATATCTTTTTCTATGGTTGTGTTCTGTGTTGTCCTTGGGTGAAGATGTTCCTTTAGGTACATATATAGATTGATGGGTTTGTGACTTTCTCCAACTAGGTTGTTGATAGGATTTCCCTTTAGGCTTGTAACCTAGTCCTCTTCTCCCAACTTGATGATAGGAACTATCTAAGATTTGATCAAGAATGCCATTATTATTCAAATTACTAACTTTTTGTTGTAACTTGGCAATCTCTTCCATTCTCTTCTTGATATCTAGTTTTGCTTGATCTAGATTAGATGACAATGAATTTCTTTCTTTGACAATAGAATCATAATCTAGATGGTTGCATAAAATGGGTTGTTTTTGAAGATCATTCACTTGACTTTGCAAATTATTCTTCTCTAAAGAAAGTAGATTACAATTTTCCTCTATAGATTTTATCTCAATATCATGATCTTCAATGATCTTTTTAAGATCTTCGTTTTCAGATGTAATAGCAAGAAGCTTAGCATGTAATTCATCATTTGCTTTATTAGATTTCTTTAATTTCTTCTTGCATTCAACATACTTAATATGTGTTTCTTCAAGACTAGCAACTAGTTCTTCTTTAGATAAATCAAAAAGACTTACCTCTTCTTCTTCTTCCTCGCTAGTTGTAGCAATGAGACAATCTTTGTTCTCATCTTCCTTCTTTGATCTCCATGGGCATCTAGTTGTTGTGTGGCTTGTTCCTAAGCACCAATTGCAACATGTTGTAGTTTTGTCCAAGCAGCACCTTTTGTTGTGATTGTAATCACCATTACCCTCCATTCTTCAAGACCTGGTTAGGGTTCCTTGAAGCCTGCTCTGATACCAATTGAAAAACACTAGAGGGGGGTGAATATAGTTTTTAAATAATTTTAACAATTTATTTTACTCAAACAACCACAATTGAAATTGGAAGAAGGAGATAGGTGTTTAGAGTGGTTCCAACTTTAGCAAATACTAAAGTTGTCAGTCCACTACCCGGTTGCTTACCCAACTGGGATTTTGAAAGTATTTATTTTATTACCTTCCCAAGGATTTATACAAAATACAATACTTTCCTTTACACCCTTTGAGCAGCCTTCACTTGAAGTAGGTGCACCAACTTTGAGGTAGCCTTCTTGAAGTAACTCCAAGCTCCCCCTTAAAGTAGCCTTCCTCTCTAGAAGTAACCTCCCGTTGCACCAGCCTTCTGAAGTAGCTCAAAGTCACCTTCTTCACCAAGAAGATCTCCACCCTCTCCAATCAGCAGCCTCCAACCTAGGAGTAGCAAGGAGAGTACAAACGGTAATAGAGAACAAGAAAGGAAAAAGGAAATTACAACTTATCCTTTGTAGCCCAAGGCTTGATTTGCCTAGATCAAGCGTATAGATCTCCTAACAAAATGTGTGGACTTGTGATTGCAGTGGGTAGGAGATACTAGCCTATAGGACACGAATTATGAGCTAAGGAAGGAAATAGCCAATGTTCACAATGCTCAATTTGCTCACAAATAGATTGCTCAAAGTATGCTCAAAGAGTTCTCAAGTGTAACAAGTGAGTTTGAGTGTCCTATGGCTTGTCCTATTTATAGGAATGGCCTAAGGATGCTTAAGGACGTTCTAGACAACTTCTAGGGGTTTCTAAGTGCTTAACTAGCCGTTAGGTACAAAGTTGTTGCTTTAACAACAGCTAATTAATTAATTCTACAGTTGCTGTCAGAGACAATCTCGGTTGAGGAATGGTCGACCGAGACACCTACTCGGTCGAACTTTTGTCGACCGACAGGCACTCTGGAACAAGTGATTTGCAACGTCTTTCTCCAACTGCCAACTAACTTGTCTGTTGTGTCTAACGGCTACTTTGGATCTTTCTCGGTCGAGAAGATTGTCGACCGAGAGTGTCTCGGTCGAGGAGTTTGTCGACCGAGATTGATCCTGTTTCAATGTTTCAATTTAGGCACTAATTATATGTATGAGTGTGCATATGTGATCCTATTTGAAGGGGATGACTTATCTAAATGTGGTGTTTAGCTAGGGAGAATCTAACGCTTGATTTACATGCAATCTAAGTACTTGTACATTATATATTTGTACAAGTTTTTACAAAGCGATTACATTGCATGAAAACATAAATATGTAAGCATATGGATTTCCCTAGTTGCTTTGGCATCCACCTTAATCCTGCACACTCAAGTAGCTCGTTAGATCAATAAGAATGAAATGTTTGTCATAATCAAAACAAAGGGATTTATAGGTGTCCATTTAGCCAACAGGGTCCGGACTCTCCCTACTATCATAACCCTTGGAAATTTCTTAATGATTGCGATATATATATAGATGGTTGTAGATGGTCGTGCCTTGCCCTCCCTATCCACCGATCAGGAAAACACGGTTGGGGGCAACCCTCCTTAGGTCTGTGAATGACCTCCTCCCCTTTCGGGTACCTCATCCTTCAAGAATGGGGTGCGTGGTCAGGTTGTCCTTGTGTGAAGGAGATCGGATCCCTATCTGTAGAGAGAATATGATCGAGTAGAGGTATGGGCTAGCGTGGGTGAAGGGCGTGACTCTGGCGGTCGACAACATCGACCCCTCCTTGACAAACGTCCGAGTCAAGCCCCGGCGCGACACCTGCAAGTGGGCAGCAGGTTGGTCGCAGCCGCAGACCTGCTGGATTGCTTTCCGACCGACCTGGTCGCACAGAAGAGGCGCCTCGCGTGTGTAAGGGCACGACGGAGGCAGGGGAAGCCTCTCCGATGGCCGTCGAAGTCAGGGGTGGAGGAGGGCAGCCACAACCTACTGTAAATTGTGGCCGCTAGGGCAAGCCGGAGGAGGAAGATGACCTGTGGGTCGTTTGGACGAATTTACCCTCTGGGGGTATGAAGGCTGGAGAACTTAAGCAGGGGCAACATCGTCATTAGCTTATGATTCCAAAATCGCAAGATCGTTGCATGGGTGGAGTGACGTGGCACGATTTGATTGGCCCAAAATAGGTAATTTTGCTAAAATCATATCTATTTATTCGTAGCTCGGATTAGCACACATAAAATATGAAAGTTGCTCAGAAAAATGAGGAGAATCTAATAAAAATAAAATTAAAGCCTGATTCTTTTTGCAATTCGAAAAGTAATGGAAGTTATTAACTTTAATGAGTTAATGGTTAAGAGACCCTAATTTGATATAATTAAAGTGATTAGTAGGGTTTAATAGATGATTAAAGTTGATCTTAGCCTGTTAATGATAAAAATGAACATTAGGAAGAATAAGGATGGACTTTGCATATAATTAGTTAATTTAGAGTTTCTTGTGCATAAATATGATTTAATGGGCCTTGAAACCCTAATGTTGACTAATTCGACTATTAATGGTTGTAATTGATTAATTTCATGATTAAAATTGGAATATGCTAAGTCTAAGTTATTTCGAGCATTAAAGTTTTTAATTGATGGATAAATACCCTAAATGAAGTAATTAGGGTTTTCTCATGAATAAAAAGGTGGATTAATGGCAAATCGAGTTCATATGTGATTTGGACTGTAATGAACTATGAATTGATGATAAATGCATATAATAATCTTATCATGGATTAAAAGGATAAAAATAGTAGCTTTAATAAAAAGAGGCTTAATGAGCTTAATTAATGGTTAAATATGCTTTTAATCCAGAATTGAGGAATAGATGTGGAAATAATTAGGGTTTGTGATCAATTGTGTTAAATTAGGGTTTAAAATAATAAAAGATGAAGGGAAACCCTAAAAGTGGACTAGAAACCCTAAGAAGCGAGCTAGATTTAATAGATCTTAATGACACGAGTAATAAAAGGAAATTGTATATTTGTTTCAGGATCTTATTGAATGCTTGCTTGCTCATTGTTGTTTGGACTATTCTTGCACCTAAATCTACATGTACAGGTATGTGGTTACGCTTATGACTACCTGAATTAGTTTTCCGAAATTTTATCGATGTTTCCATCGTGGCTTGAATTAAACTGTTGGATGTATTTAATTCATGCAAAGTATAATGTGAATATGACTATCACATAAGAAATATGCCTACTAGCTCAGATCCTAGTCCCCTCTGTAGCTTTATAGATTGACCTAGTAAATGGCTACCAATGAGGGTAGGTCCATCAGGTCAATAAATGACTTAGTAAATGGCTACCAATGGGGCAGGTCCATCAAGTCATCATGAGTCAGGGATTGGTCTACCTTTGGGTAGGACCATGTGACTCCATAACCCTAGGTATTGGCTATCTGTGTGGTAGGGCCATGGGGGTAAGGATCTACCATATGAGAGAGGTGGTATCGAGGTCCAATGCAGGGACGTTACAGAGAAAGGGGATAGCCATGGATTGAGTAGTACTTCTTAAAACGTAATCTTGGTTGTTAAATGATATTTGGTTGATTACATTGTTAACATAGTTGCACAATTATTGTTTCCCCCACATACCAGCTTCGGCTTACCGACATTTTGTTTTTCGGCATTTTAGGTACAAATGAAAAGAACAAACAGTAAAGTGGCAGACGTGGAATTAAATGATAAATAACGTGCACAGGAGGATTAGTTAGTTTAGCACCTTCATGGATAGAAGTTTAAAAATCCCAGTTTTTCCAAGGTAAGAAAAGTTTCATTTTATACCTGTTTTCAGTTTAGTTGGTAAAGTTTATTAATTATTACTGATTATTTGTCGAACCTTTGATCTTGTTAATTGAATAACGGCTCTGACCTTTAGGTCTCCCTTAATTGGGGGTTACCGGGAGGTGGGGTTGTTACAATTGGTATCAAAGCGAAGGTTCCTCACTTAATCTTTAATAATTATTAAATTTTACAAATTCCGTAGAACCCAAGGGAGTTATTAGAGGATTATCCGAAAGACAGAGGTGTCTAGAAAAGTATCACGACCGGGGGCTGGCAATATTTTCCTCCGCACCGCTAGTCGGAATACGAGGACTCCCAGATCCGTGTGACTGCCTGGCCAAAGTCTTAGGGTATGAATCGAAATAAGATACCTTTAGGACTCTCTCATCTTATTCATCCCTTCTCAACTCAAATTCTATTAAGGACCTTAAGGATTAGGGTTTTCTCTCTTCTCCTCACCCTCTTGAGGTATGGGTAAGGTTGATAAGGATTAAGGAATCCTCCACCAAATTAATAAAAAGCATGTAAAGAAGATGTCATGGAGTAAGCGTAAAAGGAATAGACACATGCTTAGGTCGTATGACACGAGTTGTCATTGCCCTCAGGAGAGACCTGAGGATAGACCTCCTTGGTAGGAGGATGAGTAGAGAGAGTTTGTCTTAAAGGTAGAGACCTAGCTCATCCTATGAGGATGATGGTAACCCTAACCCTAAGTGAAGGTTAGAGAAAGAGATGACATGATGAGTTGGATGTCATGTTTCACCGAGTGTATGGTTGGTCATGCCTTCGAGATGCCATAAGAGGGTAGATGATCTAGTACCTTTGGCGACCCAACCCTGGAGAGGGTTGTGCATGCCATAGCAAAGGATATCTCCTTCGTGGATGAGAGGTTAGAGAACCTATAGTTACCCTATGGGCTTAGGCAAGTAGGGTATAGCTTGATGAAATCCTGGTTAAGAGATCATGATGGATGGCTTATGAAAGGGGTATGGATGCTCTTGAGCCAAACATGAGTTGAGCGTAGGCTTCAACCACATAGGGGTATGCTCGTGAGCATGAGCCTTCATGGAGAAGGGACCTCTAGTAAGTATGGTTGGAAGTGGAATTAGCTCTAGAGAGAGGAAGCAGAACCCCAACAGGGAGGTTGGAAGCCTAAAACCCCGAAACTTGAGGAATAGTGGGGAGTCGAGAATGATGCGACCTAAGTGGATGACAGTGGTTGCCTTATGCTTGATCCCTGGAGGCTGATGATATCTTGGTTGCCTTTAGAGGAACCAAACCCTAGAGAGAGGATGATGCTCCTAGTACCCAGGGTATAAGTGGTTACCTATTGGATGAGATAAAGAGTGCCTTAGACCCTGAGGAGGTTTAAGTACCCTGTTGTGAGGTTTTATACCTAGTTGAATGTCCTTGAGGAGGACTCAACTCTGAGGTGTTTCTCATATAAAAGGATCATGGGAGTACATGGCATACCTTGGACATGATTGATTCGTGGTTAAGAGGTTGAGCATGTAGTTGGATATCCAAAGGTGAACCTAGGATTCCTAGGCCTAAGAGGGGAAGCAGTATAGCCAATGCTCATGATGAGGTTGAGTCTATATAGTTTCAAGCATGGTACTCCTCATGGGTAGAGGAATAGGAAACCCCTTAAGTTGACAGTATGTTTGATGAACCCCCTCGCAACTAAGTTGAACTAATGTTGAGGATGGGAACAAGTATGACCTAGCATGGTTTAATAGGTGATCAACTTGTGCTTTAATAGCTGTCAGGCTAGACATGCTCATGCGAAGGTAAACCCTAAGGACAGTTGTGACCTTGTCGTCAAAAGTTGTAGTTTCCTCCCATCCTGGGAGAGGGACCCTTTGGTAGGGTGTATACCAGTTTTGTTGGTTTTGAGGTAACCTAAAGAGGTTTCATAGGACCTTGAGAAGCTAAGTGCAAAGTACATGGTATGAGAATGACCTTGTAGACCCATAGGTAACCATCTCTAAGTGCATGTGGATGTGTTACCATGGAGGTAACTAGTATGGGGCATGTCCAAGGTAGGCAGGATGCCTTGACCCCTATGAAGGGATGAAAGTCAGTCGAGAATGCAGAGAGAGATGATGAATGCTTGGGTAAGGTTCTAAGTTGAACATGTACTATAATGGAATCCTAAGTCTATCCTAGGGTCAGGTAGGGATAAGACCGATGGAAGAAGGAGTTTCCGAATTCCCTGGTTGCACATGACCATAGGGTCGGGAGGAAACGGCTATCATTGTCTGAGGGCCATGGGTTAGGAGATTGATCACCTTCATAAACTCATGGGACCCAAAGGGCAGATGAGTAGGGCACCCTCTGATGCATGAGGGAAGAGGGATGACCCCAAAAGTACCGGCACCCTATAGACCTAGAGGAGATGACCAAGGATTGTGTAGTAACCCAAGTAGGTTCGAGACCAGTTTCCATGGAAGTAACTTTGATATCAAGATGAATGAGAAGTAGAGACATAAGTTGCACGTTTCAACTTAGTTTTAAAGGTGTACTGGCAAGGTGGGATGTACCATCTCTACTCCTGGAATGGGAAGAACTCTGTATTTGGACGGCCGCCAAATGCTTATTTCTTCTTATTATGGGAGGGAGAGATAGGACAGTATGCATGCCATACACCAAGGATAAAGATGAGGTAAGTTGGAACGTTGCTACAAGGTATGAGGATAGAGATGATAACATACCTTGGTGGAAGGAATAATACAGGGATGGTTTACAAACATTAAGAGAGATAAGGTAGTCATCTTATAAGGATGCTTTTTTAGCATGAGCTATGTGGATTTTGCAAGTGATACAAGGTTGAGTTTGATCACCATTAGTATGAGCTCAGAGTTTCTTGATGAAGACAAACACCAGTATCCCAGTACATGGATATATATAGTATAAAGAGTTCTCGAGGGGGAATGGGAGTTCATCACTATGGATGTTGTGAGTCTCCCCTAAACCAAGGAAGGTCAAGATGCAATATGGGTTATGATAGATCGCCTTACCTAGATGACATGAGAAAGAAGAAGTACTGTCAAGAGACAAGTTTTGTTGAACTACATAAGAGGAAACGAGACGGTTCAACTACACCATAATGCGAACTCGAAAGTTCTTGATGTGACCTAAGGGATCACTTCCATGAGGTGGAAGTGGATACATGAAGAACTCGATGATGGTACAGTTTATCACCCCATACTAATGGACAATATGATCCAGACTAGAGGGTCTGATGAGAGCATGTGTGCTCATTCAGGGTGATACATAGAGACAGTTCTTAAGATGTGATGTTAGCCACCATAGCCTTTATCGGGATGCAAGAAGTCTTATAGAGAGGTTGTGTCGGTCGCCACTTCATTATGATGATGTTGGTGGAGGAGGCCTCGCGAAGGTCATAAAAGAACCACAGTGTGTGCAGATGTAGTCACTTGATCCTGCAATGGCTGAGAGAGAGCCCAGTGGTGACATGAGTCACAAGTTGATGCAAAGCAGACTGACATGCAGTTCACTGTGGGAGAATATGTGATGTGAAAATCTGACCCCTCTAAGCTATAGATGAGAAAGCTAAGTCCCCAATATATGGGTCCATTTGAGATGGATTGGTGGAGATGGTTGTGTAACCTTACCCCTTAGGATAAAATGATGTGTTGCATGAGTCCGATCTAGAGCACTATGTGAGGTACCCAAGCCAAGTGCTGAGCCCTGAACCTATTCAACTTTTAAAAGGCTGAAAAGACCTGAGTCACCTATGAGGGTACGATATACCAAGGTAAGAAAGAACTCAGATGGAAGAGAATGAGATATGAAGGTTCTTGGGAAACACCATGGAAAGGGTGAAGCCACATGGGAGCCCTGATGGACATAAGAAGACTTATCCTGTTTGTTTGCTTGCTTGCTGGAATTTTGAGGGAAAAATTCTTATAAGAGGGGAAGGATGTTACAAACCAAATTTTGGGCTCATTTGCTGAGAAATGTAATTTCTCATAACAAAGATAAATGAACAAATAATGATGTCTTTTGTTGTGAATAAATGGATTTCATTTAAAATAGCCTTGTTGTTTGATTTGTGGGCTTTATTGGCTATTGGGCCCAATAACAAGGACATTCAATTAATTAATGAATAATTGAATATTTGAGAAAAGAAAGAGGTAGAAACCTCTAGAAGGCAAATCCAAGGAAGGATTTCTTGCCTCTTGGGTTCCTTGGGTTCCAAGGAGTCTACGGTGGCATAGAGAATACAATAATAAAAGAAAAGATCAATTAAATATTTCCTTATCGAGAAATAAATTGAAAATAATGGTAATATGTGTAAAACAAGTGAAAAGAGGTGCAATCGAGTTATC
This sequence comes from Alisma plantago-aquatica, assembly GCA_963693085.1. Lineage (NCBI taxonomy): Eukaryota > Viridiplantae > Streptophyta > Magnoliopsida > Alismatales > Alismataceae > Alisma > Alisma plantago-aquatica. Next base: position 788,002,828 of record OY856414.1, on the reverse strand, counting down.
CTTAGTGGGATTTCGCATCCCAATGATTCCTAATGATAAAAGGAATATCAATAAGGAAAATAAAAGAGAAATAATGAGAAATCCTCAAAAAGAGATATTTTAATAAGAAATAAACATGATAATGAGAATTAATGCATATAGATGCATCTAGAAGGATAATAAGTATCCTTGAAAATGAATTTCGAAATAATATAATTTCTTGGGGTTCAAGGAGTCCCAAATAACAAGATAATGGTTTGAGGAAAGAGAAAATAACCATTAAATGAATTGTATTAATGAGTAACTTGTCTTTGAAGAAATAGTCCTTTTCTTTTGGAATTTCGGACTCACACTTGACATGCAAGTAGATAAAGGCAAGAGAGATGGAAACACCCTCCCAAATTAGCATAGGACTCCTATTGCCTTTTCCGTCCAAGAGGGGTCCGGACTCTCCCTACTATCATATCCCTTGGAAATTTGTTAATGATTGTGATATATATATAGATGGTTGTAGATGGTCGTGCCTTGCCCTCCCTATCCACGGATCAGGAAAACACAGTTGGAGGCAACCCTCCTTAGGTCTGTGGATGACCTCCTCCTCTTTCGGGTACCTCATCCTTCAACGACGGGGTGCGTGGTCAGGTTGTCCTTGTGTGAAGGAGATCGGATCCCTATCTGCAGAGAGAATAAGATCGAGTAGAGGTATGGGCTAGCGTGGGTGAAGGGCGCGACTCTAGCGGCCGACAGCATCGACCCCTCCCTAACAAATGTCCGGGTCAAGCACCGGCGTGACACCTACAAGTGGGCAGCAGGTTGGTCGCAGCCGCAGACCTGCTGGATTGCTTTCCGACCGACCTGGTCACACAAAAGAGGCGCCTCGCGTGTGTAAGGGCACGACGGAGGCAGGGGAAGCCTCTCCGATGGCCGTCGAAGTCAGGGGTGGAGGAGGGCAGCCACAACCTACTGCAAACCGCGGCCGCTAGAGCAAGCCAGAGGAGGAAGATGACATGTGGGTCGTTTGGACTAATTTACCCTCCGGGGGTATGAAGGCTGGAGAACTTAAGCGGGGGTAGCATCGTCATTTGCTTATGATTCCAAAATCGCAAGATCGTTGCATGGGTGGAGTGACGCGGCACGATTTGATTGGCCCAAAATAGGTAATTTTGCTAAAATCATATCTATTTATTCGTAGCTCAGAATAGCACGCATAAAATATGAAAGTTGCTCAGAAAAATGAGGAGAATCTAATAAAAATAAAATTAAAGCCTGATTATTTTTGCAATTCGAAAAGTAATGGAAGTTATTAACTTTAATGAGTTAATGGTTAAGAGACCCTAATTTGATATAATTAAAGTGATTAGTAGGGTTTAATAGATGATTAAAGTTGATCTTAGCTTGTTAATGATAAAAATGAACATTAGGAAGAATAAGGATGGACTTTGCATATAATTAGTTAATTTAGAGTTTCTTGTGCATAAATATGATTTAATGGGCCTTGAAACCCTAATGTTGACTAATTCGACTATTAATGGCTGTAATTGATTAATATCATGATTAAAATTGGAATATGCTAAGTCTAAGTTATTTCGAGCATTAAAGTTTTTAATTGATGGATAAATACCCTAAATGAAGTAATTAGGGTTTTCTCATGAATAAAAAGGTGGATTAATGGCAAATAGAGTTCATATGTGATTTGGACTGTAATGAACTATGAATTGATGATAAATGCATATAATGATCTTATCATGGATTAAAAGGATAAAAATAGTAGCTTTAATAAAAAGAGGCTTAATGAGCTTAATTAATGGTTAAATATGCTTTTAATCCAGAATTGAGGAATAGATGTGGAAATAATTAGGTTTTGTGATCAATTGTGTTAAATTAGGGTTTAAAATAATAAAAGATGAAGGGAAACCCTAATTGCAATGGAAACCCTAAAAGTGGACTAGAAACCCTAAGAAGCGAGCTAGATTTAATAGATCTTAATGACACGAGTAATAAAAGGAAATTGTATATTTGTTTCAGGATCTTATTGAATGCTTGCTTGCTCATTGTTGTTTGGACTATTCTTGCACCTAAATCTACATGTACAGGTATGTGGTTACGCTTATGACTACCCGAATTAGTTTTCCGGGATTTTATCGATGTTTCCATCGTGGCTTGAATTAAACTGTTGTATGTATTTAATTCATGCAAAGTATAATGTGAATATGACTATCACATAAGAAATATGCCTACTAGCTCAGATCCTAGTCCCCTCTGTAGCTTTATAGATTGACCTAGTAAATGGCTACTAATGAGGGTAGGTCCATCAGGTCATTAAATGACTTAGTAAATGGCTACCAATGGGGTAGGTCCATCAAGTCATCATGATTCAGGGATTGGTCTACCTTTGGGTAGGACCATGTGACTCCATAACCCTAGGTATTGGCTACCTGTATGGTAGGGCCATGGGGGTAAGGATCTACCATATGAGAGAGGTAGTATCCAGGTCCACTGCAGGGACATTACAGAGAAAGGGGATAGGCAAGTATTGAGTAGTACTGCTTAAAACGTAATCTTGGTTGTTAAATGATATTTGGTTGATTACATTGTTAACATAGTTGCACATTTATTGGTTCCCCACATACCAGCTTCGGCTGACCGACGTTTTGTTTGTCGACATTTTAGGTACAAATGAAAAGAACAAATAGTAAAGTGGCAGACGTGGAATTAAATGATAAATAACGTGCACAGGAGGATTAGTTAGTTTAGCACCTTCATGGATAGAAGTTTAAAAATCCCAGTTTTTCCAAGGTAAGAAAAGTTTCATTTTATACATGTTTTCAGTTTAGTTGGTAAAGTTTATTAATTATTACTGATTATTTGTCGAACCTTTGATCCTGTTAATTGAATAACGGCTCTGACCTTCAGGTCTCCCTTAATTGGGGGTTACAGGGAGGCGGGGTCGTTACAATTGGTATCAGAGCGAAGGTTCCTCACTTAATCTTTAATAATTATTAAATTTTACAAATTCCGTAGAACCCAAGGGAGTTATTAGAGGATTATCCGAAAGTCAGAGGTGTCTAGAAAAGGATCAAGACTGGGGGCTGGCAATATTTTCCTCCGCACTGCTAGTCGGAATACGAGGACTCCCGGATCCGTGTGACTGCCTGGCCAAAGTCTTAGGGTATGAATCGAAATAAGATACCTTTAGGACTCTCTCATCTTGTTCATCCCTTCTCAACTCAAATTCTATTAAGGACCTTAAGGATTATGGTTTTTTCTCTTCTCCTCACCCTCTTGAGGTATGGGTAAGGTTGATAAGGATTAAGGAATCCTCCACCAAATTAATAAAAAGCTTGTAAATAAGATTTCATGGAGTAAGCATAAAAGGAATAGACACATGCTTAGGTTGTATGACACGAGTTGTCATTGCCCTCAGGAGAGACCTGAGGATAGACCTCCTTGGTAGGAGGATGAGTAGAGAGAGTTTCTCTTAAAGGTAGAGACCTAGCTCATCCTGTGAGGATGATGGTAACCCTAACCCTAAGTGAAGGTTAGAGAAAGAGATGACATGATGAGTTGGATGTCATGTTTCACCGAGTGTTTGGTTGGTCATGCCTTCGGGATGTCATAAGAGGGTAGATGATCTAGTACCTTTGGCGACCCAACCCTGGAGAGGGTCGTGCATGCCATAGAAAAGGATAGCTCCTTCGTGGATGAGGTTAGAGAACCTATAGTTACCCTATGGGCTTAGGCAAGTAGGGTATAGCTTGATGAAATCCTAGTTAAGAGATCATGATAGAGGGCTTATGAAAGGGGTATGGATGCTCTTGAGCCAAACATGAGTTGAGCGTAGGCTTCAACCACATAGGGGTATGCTCGTGAGCATGAGCCTTCATGGAGAAGGGACCTCTAGGTAGTATGGTTGGAAGTGGAATTAGCTCTAGAGAGAGGAAGCAGAACCCCAACAGGGAGGTTGGAAGCCTAAAACCCCAAAACTTGAGGAATAGTGGGGAGTCGAGAATGATGCGACCTAAGTGGATGATAGTGGTTGCCTTATGCTTGATCCCTGGAGGCTGATGATATCTTGGTTGCCTTTAGAGGAACCAAACCCTAGAGAGAGGACGATGCTCCTAGTACCCAGGGTATAAGTGGTTACCTGCTGGATGAGATAAAGAGTGCCTTAGACCCTGAGGAGGTTTAAGTACCCTGTTGTGAGGTTTTATACCTAGTTGAATGTCCTTGAGGAGGACTCAACTCTGAGGTGTTTCTCATATAAAAGGATCATGGGAGTACATGGCATACCTTGGACATGATTGATTCGTGGTTAAGAGGTTGAGCATGTAGTTGGATATCCAAAGGTGAACCTAGGATTCCTAGGCCTAAGAGGGGAAGCAGTATACCCAATGCTCATGATGAGGTTGAGTCTCTATAGTTTCAAGCATGGTACTCCTCATGGGTAGAGGAATAGGAAACCCCTTAAGTTGAGGGTATGTTTGATGAACCCCCTCACAACTAAGTTGAACTAATGTTGAGGATGGGAACAAGTATGACCTAGCATGGTTTAATAGGTGATCAACTTGTGCTTTAATAGCTGTCGGGTTAGACATGCTCATGTGAAGGTAAACCCTAAGGATAGTTGTGACCTTGTCGTCAAAAGTTGTAGTTTCCTCCCATCCTGGGAGAGGGACCCTTTGGTAGGGTGTATACCAGTTTTGTTGGTTTTGAGGTAACCTAAAGAGGTTTCATAGGACCTTGAGAAGCTAAGTGCAAAGTACATGGTATGAGAATGAACCTGTAGACCCATAGTTAACCATCTCTAAGTGCATGTGGATGTGTTACCATGGAGGTAACCGGTATGGGGCATGTCCAAGGTAGGCAGGATGCCTTGACCCCTATGAAGGGATGAAAGTCAGTCGAGAATGCGGAGAGAGATGATGAATGCTTGGGTAAGGTTCTAAGTTGAACATGTACTATAATGGAATCCTAAGTCTATCCTAGGGTCAGGTAGGGATAAGACCGATGGAAGAAGGAGTTTCCTAATTCCCTGGTTGCACATGACCATAGGGTCGGCAGGAAACGACTATCATTGTCTGAGAGCCATGGGTTAGGAGATTGATCACCTTCATAAACTCATGGGACCTAAAGGGCAGATGAGTAGGGCACCCTCTGATGCATGAGGGAAGAGGGATGACCCCAAAAGTGCCGGCACCCTATAGACCTAGAGGAGATGACCAAGGATTGTGTAGTAACCCAAGTAGGTTCGAGACCAGTTTCCATGGAAGTAACTTTGATATCAAGATGACTGAGAAGTAGAGACATAAGTTGCATGTTTCAACTTAATTTTAAAGGTGTACTGGCAAGGTGGGATGTACCATCTCTAATCCTGGAATGGGAAGAACTCTGTATTTGGACGGCCGCCAAATGCTTATTTCTTCTTATTATGGGAGGGAGAGATAGGACAATACACATGCCATACACCAAGGATAAAGATGAGGTAAGTTGGAACGTTGCTACAAGGTATGAGGATAGAGATGATAACATACCTTGGTGGAAGGAATAATACATGGATGGTTTACAAACATTAAGAGAGATAAGGTAGTCATCTTATAAGGATGTTTTTTTAGCATGAGCTATGTGGATTTTGCAAGTGATACAAGGTTGAGTTTGATCACCATTAGTATGAGCTCAGAGTTTCTTGATGAAGACAAATACCAGTAACCCAGTACATGGATATATATAGTATAAAGAGTTCCTGAGGGGGAATGGGAGTTCATCACTATGGATGTTGTGAGTCTCCCCTAAACCAAGGAAGGTCAAGATGCAATATGGGTTATGATAGATCGCCTTACCTAGATGACATGAGAAAGAAGAAGTACTGTCAAGAGACAAGTTTTGTTGAACTACATAAGAGGAAAAGAGACGGTTCAACTACACCATAATGCGAACTCAAAAGTTCTTGATGTGACCTAAGGGATCACTTCCATGAGGTGGAAGTGGATACATGAAGAACTCGATGATAGTACAGTTTATCATCCCATACTAATGGACAGTATGATCCAGACTAGAGGGTCTGATGAGAGCATGTGTGGTCATTCAGGGTGATACATAGAGACAGTTCTTAAGATGTGACGTTAGCCACCATAGCCTTTATCGGGATGCAAGAAGTCTTATAGAGAGGTTGTGTCGGTCGCCACTTCATTATGATGATGTTGGTGGAGGAGGCCTCGCGAAGGTCATAAAAGAACCACAGTGTGTGCAGATGTAGTCACTTGATCGTGCAATGGCTGAGAGAGAGCCCAGTGGTGACATGAGTCACAAGTTGATGCAAAGCAGACTGACATGCAGTTCACTGTGGGAGAATATGTGATGTGAAAATCCGATCCCTCTAAGCTATAGCTGAGAAAGCTAAGTCCCCGATATATGGGTCCATTTGAGATGGATTGGTGGAGATGGTTGTGTAACCTTACCCCTCAGGATAAAATGATGTGTTGCATGAGTCCGATCTAGAGCAGTATGTGAAGTACCCAAGCCAGGTGCTGAGCCCTGAACCTATTCAACTTTTAAAAGGCTGAAAAGTCCTGAGTCACCTATGAGGGTACGATATACCAAGGTAAGAAAGAACTCAGATGGAAGAGAATGAGATATGAAGGTTCTTGGGAAACACCATGGAAAGGGTGAAGCCACATGGGAGCCCTGATGGACATAAGAAGACTTATCCTGTTTGTTTGCTTGCTTGTTGGAATTTTGAGGGCAAAATTCTTATAAGAGGGGAAGGATGTTACAAACCCAATTTGGGGTTCATTTGCTGAGAAATGTAATTTCTCATAACAAAGATAAATGAACAAATAATGATGTCTTTTGTTGTGAATAAATGGATTTCATTTAAAATAGCCTTGTTGTTTGATTTGTGGGCTTTATTGGCTATTGGGCCCAATAACAAGGAAATTCAATTAATTAATGAACAATTGAATATTTGAGAAAAGAAAGAGGTAGAAACCTCTAGAAGGCAAATCCAAGGAAGGATTTCGTGCCTCTTGGGTTCCAAGGAGTCTAAGGTGGCATAAAGAATACAATAATAAAAGAAAAGATCAATTAAATATTTCCTTATCGAGAAATAAATTGAAAATAATGGTAATATGTGGAAAACAAGTGAAAAGAGGTGCAATCGAGTTATCCTTAGTGGGATTTCATATCCCAATGATTCCTAATGATAAAAGGAATATCAATAAGGAAAATAAAAGAGAAATAATGAGAAATCCTCAAGAAGAGATATTTTAATAAGAAATAAACATGATAATGAGAATTAATGCATATAGATGCATCTAGAAGGATAATAAGTATCCTTGAAAATGAATTTCGAAATATTATAATTTCTTGGGGTTCAAGGAGTCCCAAATAACAAGATAATGGTTTGAGGAAAGAGAAAATAACCATTAAATGAATTATATTAATGAGTAACTTGTCTTTGAAGAAATAGTCCTTTTCTTTTGGAATTTCGGACTCACACTTGACATGCAAGTAGATAAAGGCAAGAGAGATGGAAACACCCTCCCAAATTAGCATAGGACTCCTATTGCCTTTTCCGTCCAAGAGGGGTCCGGACTCTCCCTACTATCATAACCCTTGGAAATTTCTTAATGATTGTGATATATATAGATGGTTGTAGATGGTCGTGCCTTGCCCTCCCTATCCACCGATCAGGAAAACACAGTTGGGGGAAACCCTCCTTAGGTCTGTGGATGACCTCCTCCCCTTTCGGGTACCTCATCCTTCAAGGACGGGGTACGTGGTCAGGTTGTCCTCGTGTGAAGGAGATCAGATCCCTATCTGCACAGAGAATAAGATCGAGTAGAGGTATGGGCTAGCGTGGGTGAAGGGCGTGACTCTGGCGACCGACAACATCGACCCCTCCCTGACAAACGTTCAGGTCAAGCACCGGCGCGACACCTGCAAGTGGGCAACATGTTGGTCGCAGCCACAGACCTGCTGGATTGCTTTCCGACCGACCTGGTCACACATAATAGGCGCCTCACGTGTGTAAGGGCACGACGGAGGCAGGGGAAGCCTCTCTGATGGCCGTCGAAGTCAGGGGTGGAGGAGGGCAACCGTAACCTGCTGCAAACCGCGGCCGCTAGGGCAAGCCGGAGGAGGAAGACGACCTGTGGGTCGTTTGGACGAATTTACCCTCCAGGGGTATGAAGGCTGGAGAAATTAAGCGGGGGCAGCATCGTCATTTGCTTATGATTCTAAAATCGCAAGATCGTTGCATGGGTGGAGTGACGTGGCATGATTTGATTGGCTTAAAATAGGTAATTTTGCTAAAATCATATCTATTTATTTGTAGCTCGGATTAACACGCATAAAATATGAAAGTTGCTCAGAAAAATGAGGAGAATCTAATAAAAATAAAATTAAAGCCTGATTCTTTTTGCAATTCGAAAAGTAATGGAAGTTATTAACTTTAATGAGTTAATGGTTAAGAGACCCTAATTTGATATAATTAAAGTGATTAGTAGGGTTTAATAGATGATTAAAGTTGATCTTAGCTTGTTAATGATAAAAATGAACATTAGGAAGAATAAGGATGGACTTTGCATATAATTAGTTAATTTAGAGTTTCTTGTGCATAAATATGATTTAATGGGCCTTGAAACCCTAATGTTGACTAATTCGACTATTAATGGTTGTAATTGATTAGTTTCATGATTAAAATTGGAATATGCTAAGTCTAAGTTATTTTGAGCATTAAAGTTTTTAATTGATGGATAAATACCCTAAATGAAGTAATTAGGGTTTTCTCATGAATAAAAAGGTGGATTAATGTCAAATCGAGTTCATATGTGATTTGGACTGTAATGAACTATGAATTGATGATAAATGCATATAATGATCTTATCATGGATTAAACGGATAAAAATAGTAGCTTTAATCAAAAGTGGATTAATGAGCTTAATTAATGGTTAAATATGCTTTTAATCTAGAATTGAGGAATAGATGTGGAAATAATTAGGTTTTGTGATCAATTGTGTTAAATTAGGGTTTAAAATAATAAAAGATGAAGGGAAACCCTAATTACAATGGAAACCCTAAAAGTGGACTAGAAACCCTAAGAAACGAGCTAGATTTAATAGATCTTAATGACACGAGTAATAAAAGGAAATTGTATATTTGTTTCAGGATCTTATTGAATGCTTGCTTGCTCATTGTTGTTTGGACTATTCTTGCACCTAAATCTACATGTACAGGTATGTGGTTATGCTTATGACTACCCGAATTAGTTTTCCAGGACTTTATCGATGTTTCCATCATGGCTTGAATTAAACTGTTGGATGTATTTAATTCATGCAAAGTATAATGGGAATATGACTATCACATAAGAAATATGCCTACTAGCTCAGATCCTAGTCCCCTCTGTAGCTTTATAGATTGACCTAGTAAATGGCTACCAATGAGGGTAGGTCCATCAGGTCATTAAATGACTTAGTAAATGGCTACCAATGGGGTAGGTCCATCAAGTCATCATGAGTCAGGGATTGGTCTACCTTTGGGTAGGACCATGCGACTCCATAACCCTAGGTATTGGCTACCTGTGTGGTAGGGCCATGGGGGTAAGGATCTACCATATGAGAGAGGTGGTATCCAGGTCCACTGCAGGGACGTTACAGAGAAAGGGGATAGGAAAGGATTGAGTAGTATTGCTTAAAACGTAATCTTGGTTGTTAAATGATATTTGGTTGATTACATTGTTAACATAGTTGTACAATTATTGTTTCTCCCACATACCAGCTTCGGCTGACCGACGTTTTGTTTGTCGGCGTTTTAGGTACAAATGAAAAGAACAAACAGTAAAGTGGCAGACATGGAATTAAATGATAAATAACATGCACAGGAGGATTAGTTAGTTTAGCACCTTCATGGATAGAAGTTTAAAAATCCCAGTTTTTCCAAGGTAAGAAAAGTTTCATTTTATACATGTTTTCAGTTTAGTTCGTAAAGTTTATTAATTATTACTGATTATTTGTCGAACCTTTGATCCTGTTAATTGAATAACGGCTCTGACCTTCAGGTCTCCCTTAATTGGGGGTTACCAGGAGGTGGGGTCGTTACACCAAGTCTCACTTCTAACAATTAGTTGATGGTCCTCATAGCAAAATTGTTACAACCCCAATTTTTGGGTTCTTTTATTGAGAAATGTAATTTCTCCTATTAAAGATATTTGAACAAATATTGATATAATTTGTTTTGAATAAATGGATTTCATTTACAATAGCCTTGATGGTTGCTTTGTGGGCTTTATTGGCTATTGGGCCCAATAACAAGGAAAAGAAAAAAGAAACTCCATTACTAAATGAGTAAATAAGAAAATGGAGAAAAGAGAGATGTAGAAACCTCTAGGAGGCAAAGGAATATAATCTAAAGGTGGATTCTGTGCCTCTTGGGCTCCTTGGGTCCCAAAGAGTCCAAAGTTGGAAAAAATAATGCAACAAGAAAAGAAAAGATCAATTAAATATGTCTTTATTAAGAAAGCAATTGAAAAAAATGATAAAATGTAGGAAATAAGTGAAAAGAGGTATAATTGAGTAATCCTTGGTGGATTTTTGTATCCAAAGGATTATTAATGTTAAATGGAATGCCAATGAGGAAAATAAAAAGAAAGATAAAGAGAAATCCTAAAAAAAGATATTTAATAAGAAATAATGAGAAATTATGGATATAGATGCATCTAGAAGGATAATGAGTATCCACTAAAAAGGATTTCGAAATATTAGAGTTTCTTGGGGTCCAAGGATCCCCAATGAAGAAAAAGAAAGAGAAAATACCAAAAATACAAATTAAGAGGATAATGTAATACATAATTAATGGATTTTGTGGCATTGTTAAAAATGAGGTATTTTCTACTAAAGGAAAATATATTTTTTCGTGGCCAATGAATTAAAAGCCAAGAACAAGGAACATAAAGGAGGTAAAATTTGGATTCCTTAATAACCAAGGATCATGAATAAGAAAGGGCATCTTTTAATAAACAAGGAAAGATGGGGCTTTTAGAAATCAAATGCTCGGTTGCCTTTGCAACCACGTTCTTTTATAGAAAGGTGAAGATGCTATAACCCTACCCCTCCTCTTGGTCCTACCCTAATAGAAAGGACCACTATATAACGACGGATCCATCATTGCTTACCCAGGCATCCTCACTGAGTTTCATAGATCGAAGGAGATGAGAGAAGAAGAACCCTTATTCACGTTAGTTCCTCCTTGACGTAGTGGTGGCCGATGCAGGAAGATCTCGTATCTACACTATATTACCCACTCCTATTCCCTAGGGATACAACGAGTTTGAAAGGGGGCTCCTCTGACTGGACCTGGGCGCAAGGTTGGAGGGTGGCTGCGTTGCCGACAAAGTGAAGGTGGTTGAAGACCCTGTGGCACATCCATGATCTGTAGACCCACTGGAGCAGCCTCTCCTTTGATCACACGTGCGAGGGGAAGTTGGAGGCTGTTCCTCATCAGTGAGCTATGCGGAGTTGAGGACGGTGTTAGTTCTCGCCGCGGATGAGGGCCCTGCCGACCCGAAAGTACAGACCTCGACGGAGCCCATCTAGACCACTTCGGCCACGTTTTGGGTGCTGCTGAGTGCAGTGGAAGGCGGCGGGCGTAGAGGGACCAAGGGTGGTACCCTTCGAGCTCCGAGGAAGGGGAGACAGCCCCGCAGGAAACCTCACACGACGGCAGCGGGAGGGTTCGCGAGGTAGAGGATGATCAAACCAGAGTCAGACGAAACTGCCCCTCCATCTTTTGAAGAGCTGGACTACCACATGGGGGTATGTTAGTCAAATCGTTATATTTCAAGTCACTGGGTTACGCAGGCAAGCAATGCACATGCTTGCTGACGTGGCAACCTCTGATTGGTCATGGTAAGTGAAACTTGCAATATTTGCAATTATTTATTCGTAACTCCGATGGTAGCAAATAATATATGCATTCTGCTCAGATAAATGATAGGAACCCATTAAAAATATATTCAGAAGCCAATTCCTCTTGCAATTCTAAAAATAGTGGAAGTTATTAACTTTAATGCTTTAATGATTAATAAACCCTATTTTGAGATGATTAATGTATTTGGTAGGTTTTAATGGATGATTAAAGTCGATATTAACCTATTAATTGTAAAAAGGTACATTAAGAACAAAAAGGATGAACTTTACATGTAATTAGTTTAATTTAGAGTTTCATGTGCGTAAATATGCTTTAATGGGCCTTGAAACCCTAATATTAGTAAATGTGACTCATAATGGTTTTAATTAGTCAAAATTGAGAATAAAGTTGAGATATGATAATTCCAAGCTATTTCAAGTATAAAAGTTCCTAATTGTCGATAAATACCCTTAATGTAGTGATTAGGGTTTTCTAATGGATAAAGGTAGAATTAATGACAAATAGAGTTCATATGTGAATTAGACCATAATGAACTATGAATTGATGATAAATGAACATAATGATCTTGTCATGTATTAAAAGGATAAAAATGGTAGCTTTAATGTAAAGGAGGCTTAATGGACTTAATTGATGATTAATTATGCTTTTTCTGATATCAGGGTTATATGTTGTTAAAACATAACCTTAGTATCTTTCATGATGAATAGATGAGATAATTAGGGTTTGTGAGTAATTGTATAAAATTAGGGTTTAAAATAGTAAGAGATGAAGGGAAACTCTAATTGTATTGAAAACCCTAAAAGTGGACTAGAAATTCTAGGAAGCAAGCTAGGTTTAGTAGATCTTGATGGCATGATTAATAATAGGAAATTGTATGCATATTTCAGGACCTCATAATGTGCTTGCTTGCCTATTTGGAATTCTTGATTGATTGGATTATTTTGTCTCAAATCATCCTGATAGGTATGTGGTTACGCTTATGGTTAATCACTTTAGTTTCACGGTGATTCCCGATTGTTTGATCGGTTGCCTGAAAATAACTTCTTGGATGACTTTTATTTCATGCAACTATAAAATGACTATGACTATCACCATAAGTATGCATACATGACTGGCTCAGATCCTAGTCCTCCTCTGTGGTTTTAAAAATGCTAAAAAGGGTAACCTAGAGAAAGGTATAGGCTATCAAGAGTTAGGGATTGGGCTACCTACATGTAGTGCCATGCAACTCTTTAACACACCATGAGTTAAGGAGTGGGCTACCTATGGGTAGTGCCATGTGACTCAACCCTAGAAACTGATTCACATGTTAGGTAGGATCATGAGTGGTTAAATGGGGATCTACCATAAGGAAGGTAGTATCCAGGTCCACTATAGGGACAACGCAGAGGTTAGGGTATGTATGGATTGAGAAGTTATGTTGAAAATATAAAGTTGGTTGTTAAATCATATTTGTCTGCAATATGTTGTTACAGTTAATTGGACGATTATTGTTTCCCCCACATACCAACATAATTCATTTATGCTGACCGACATTTTGTTTGTCGGCATTTTAGGTACAAGTGAAAAGGACAAACAGTAATGTGGCATATGTGGAATGAAATGAGAATTAAAGTACAAAAGAGGATTAGCTAGAATGGACTCCAGATGAGGATAGAAGTAGATATCCAAGTTTTTGAAAAAGGTATGAAAAGTTAAATTTTATTACAGCCTTTCAGTTTAGTTAGTAGAATTTGATAATTATTATAGATTATTTGTCAAACCTTTGATCTGAAAATTGGGATAGTGGATCTGACCTCTTGGTCTCCCTTAATTGGGGGTTACTGGGAGGTGGGGTCATTACATTTGGTATCAGAGCGAAGGTTCCTCATTTAATATTTAATAAATATTAAATTTTACAAACTCTGTAGAACCCAAGGGAGTTATTAGAGGAATTTCTGAAAGATAGAGGTGTCTAGAAAAGGATCACGTATGGGGGCTGGAAAAGATTTTCCTCTGCACCATTAGTCAGAATACGAGGACTCCTAGATTAGTGTAACTGCCTGGTCAATGTCTCCGGATTGAACTCGAAATAAGATACCTTTAGGACTCTCTCATCTTGTTCATCCCTTCTCAACTCAAATGCTGTTAAGGATTATAAGGATTAGGGTTTTCTCTCTTTTCCTCACCCTCTGAGGTATGGGTAAGGTTGATAAGGTTTAAGGAATCCTCCACCAAATTAATAAAAAGTATGTAAATAAGATGTCATGGACATAAGCTTAATATATTAAGCGTAAAAGAATAGATACATGCTTAGGTCGTATGACATAAGTTGTCATTTTCTCAGGAAAGACCTGAGGCTAGACCTTCTTGTCAAGAGGATAAGTAAAGAGAGTTAGCCTTGGAGGTAGAGATCTCCATTACAAGTAGAGACCTGGCACATCCTCTAAGGATGATGTGAACCCTAACCCTAAGTGAAGGTTAGCGAGAGAGTTGACATGATGAGTTAGATGTCATGGTAGACCAGGTGTTTGGATAGACATGCCTTGGATGCCATATGAGCCATGAGAAGTTGGATGACCGATTACCTTTGGCGACCCAACCCTGGGAAGGGCCGTGCATGTTAGAGCGAAGGATAGCTCCTTCATTGATGAGGTTAGAGTAGAACCTATGGAAACCCCATGAACTTATATGAGCATGGCATAGTAGGCACCCAGAATATGTCAGTAGTGCTGACATTAGGCTTAAACCCTGGCCAGGAGAGTATGATGGATAGCTTATGAGATGAGCATAGAGGGTTATGGATAACCTTGAACAAACATAAGCTTGAGCATAAGGTTCACCATGTAGGGGTATGCTTGATCCACCTTCATGGAAGGAGGACCTTTGGTAGTGAGGCTAGTTGTAGGGTTAGCTCTAGAGAGAGAGAGAATAGGACCCCAAGCAAGAAGGTCAGAAGCCTAGACTCTGAGATATGAGGAATAGTGGGGAGTTGAGGATGATGCGACCTAAGTGGATGATAGTGGTTGCCTCATGCTTGATCCCTGGAGGCTGATGATGTCTTGGTTGCCATGAGAGGAACCAAACCCTAGAGAGAGGATGAGTCTACTGGTACCTCTGTACCTATGGTATAGATGAGAAGAAGAGTTCCTTAGACCCTGAAGAGACTTAGTAACAGGTTGTTAGGCCTTATACCTCATTGGTTGTCCTTGAGGAGGACTCCACTCTGAAGTGTGGATCAATCAGAAGGATGACAAGAACTGCATGTCATACCTTGTACATGTTTGGTTCGTGGTTAAGAGGTTGAGCAGATAGTTGGACATCAGAGAAGTGAATCTAGGGTTCCTAGGTATAAGAGGGGAAGTGGTGTACCTGATGCTCATGACAAGGTTTGAGTTTCTATAGATTTGAGCATGGTACTCCTCATGTCTAGAGGAAAGGAAACCCCTTAAGTTTAAGGTATGTTTGATGAAACCCTCATAGCTAAGTTGATGACGTGGGAAGGTATGATCTTGATCCAACATTGAGGAAAGAGAACAAGTATGACCTAGCATGGTTTAGTAGGTGGTTTGCTTATGCCTTAGTAGCTGCTGGGTTAAGCATGCTCATGTGGATGTAAACCATGGACATAAGGGCGTTTGTGACCTTTGTTACCAAGATGTAGTATCCTCCCATCCTAGGAGAGGGACCCTTTGTAGGGTGTATACCAGAGTCTGTGGTTTTAAGGTAACCTAAAGAGCTCTCATAGGATCTTGAGAAGCTAAGTGAAAAGTACATGGTATGAGAATGAACCTATAGACCCATAGATAACCATCTCTAAGTGCATGTGGATGTGTTACAATGGAGGTAACCGGTATGGGGCCTGACCAAGGTAGGCAAGTTGCCGTGACCCCTATGAAAGGATGAAAGTCAGCCCGTGAATGCAAAAAGAGAGATGATGAAGGCTTGGGTAAGGTTCTAAGATGGACATGTACTATAATAGAATCCTAAGTCTATCCTAGGGTCAAGTAGGGATAAGACCGATGGAAGTAGGAGTTGCCTAATTCCCTAGTTGCACATGACCATAGGGTCGGGCGGTAACAACTATCATTGTCTGAGGGCCATGGGTTAGGAGATTGATCACCTTCATGAACTCATGGGACCCAAAGGGCGGATGGGTAGGGCACTCTCTGGATGCATAAGGGAAGAGGGATGACCCCAAAAGTGTCGGCACCCTATAGACCTAGAGGAGATGACCAAGGAATGTGTGTGGACCCAAGTAGGTTCGAAACCAATTTTCCATGGAAGTAACTTTGATATCGAGATGTTTGTGATGTAGAGACATATGTGGCACATTTCAACTTAGATTTAAAGGTGTACTTGCAAGGTGGGATGTACCATCTCTACTCTTGGAATAGGAAGAACTATGTATTTGGACTGTAGCCAAATGCTTATTTCCTCTTGTTATGGGAGTGAGAGATAAGACAATACACATGCCATACACTAAGGATAAAAGGTGATGTGAGTTGGAACGTTGCTATGAGGTATGAGGATAGAGATGATAACATACCCAGGTGGAGCGCATGATACATGGATGGTTTACAAACATTAAGAGAAACAAGGTAGTCATCTTATGAGGATATTTTTATCATGAGCTATGAGTTATACAAGGTCAAGTTCAAAAAACCAAGAGAATAAGCTCAGAGTTTGCTTGATGAAGATAGACTTAGAGCTGAGATGAGGTATACATGGAGGTGTATGTCTTCAACGTTACCTAACACCTAAGGATGTGAAGTGGTAATGGATGCTTTGGATGGGATACCACTGCCTAGTTTAGATGGAGGCTAGAAGAGGTTGTTAGGTTAACCCTCAGTTGGAAAAGAGATAAGTTTGGCTAACACTCAGATGTAACAATATTGGTTGATCATGTTAATGGTTGTTTGGTTAGATAGCCTAGGGCTTATGATGATAAAAGGATGGTTGTAGAACCTCAGATGCACTTCTCTGGAAAAGAAGGTGATGAAACCCCAATTAGAGTGGTTTAGGGTTTCCGCGGAATCAATCTTGAGGAATCATGACATACAGGAGATCATGATTTTAATATCACCATACACCATGGTACTATGAAGATAGTAAGTGATAGTAGTACTTTGGATGCCTAAGATGAAGTTGCATGTGGTATGTTGCCATGCATGATAGGAGGTGAAGGACGAACACCAGTAACCCAGTGTATTGATATAGAGGATAAAGAGAGTCCCTGAGAGGGAATGGGAGTTCATCACTAAAGATGTTGTGGTGAGTCTCCCTGGACCCAGGAAGGTCAGGATGCAATATGGGTTATGGAAGATCACCTTACCTATATGACATGAGAAAGAAAGAGTACTGCCAAGGGACATATTTGGTTGAACTACATATGAGGGAGATGGTTCAATTACACCATGACGCGAGTTCAAAAGTTCTTGAGTATAACCTAAAGATTCACTTTCATAAGGTGAAAGTAGATACATGAAGAACTCAATTTTAGTATAGTTTATCATCCCTAACTAATGGTTAGTATGATCCAGACTAGAGGGTCTGATGAGAGCATATGTGCTCATTCAGGGTGATATCTAGAGACAGTTCTTATCTTTGGTAAGATGTGATGATAACCACGATAGCCAGTATCGGGTTGTAAAGAATCTCTGTAAGGGAGGTTGTATCGGTCACAACTTCATTAAGATGATGTTGGTGGAGGGACCTCGCAAAGGTCAGGAAAAGACCACATTGTGTGCAGATGAAGTTGCTTTGATCATGCAATGGCTGAAAGGAGCCCAGGGATGACATGAGTCGTAGGCTGATGCAAAGTAGACTGACATACAGTTCACAGTGGGAGAATATGTGATATGAAAAACCGACCCCTATGAGCTATATCTGAGACAGATAAGTCCCCGATGCCTGGGCCCATTTGAAATGGATTTGTAGTGACCGTCTCGCTAAAACAGGATTAACTAATGCGGAAGCAAATTATTTGCAGCGGATTACTAAAAATCACTGAAAATTAAAACTTTTTGCAAAGAGATCCTCACATAGGAAATCTTTTCCAACAAGAACCATTGCATAACATTTACATTCTGGTTCAAACATACATAACCTGTACCATCTCTTCTCAGAGATTACATCATCAACTGTCTTATAAACATTATATACAGACAGTATACAAATCTCGAAGCATCCAGCCAAAACCTCAGACTGATTCATAAAACACTGACTAAAAACTTCGAGGACCTGAGAGTACAGAGACGACGCATAGGACTTTCTAACTACATAACTTGACAGGCTGTATCTCCACCTGAGATATTACTATTGTCCTTGATGTCACTGCTGCTTTCTATTCCCTATAATGAGATTCTGCTTCTTTGTCCGCGTCCACCTAAAATGTTGGATCACACGGGGGTGAGACAATTGTAAATTTCCCCAGCGAGAGATATAACTCTCCGCCAAAACATTGTTATAACAGTTTATTAAAATAAACTAAGCAGAAGGATTTATATATATAAATAATAATAGATAAATCACTTGTATGAACAAAGTGAAGTAATCTCCTTTTTCAAGGATAACATTGCATCTACTCATGGTAGACTCATATTTCATCCATCTACTTGTAATGGATACAACAGATATGAACAACATCAATGAACTATAGATATATAACAGAAATGTAACATCAACCAATGAATTTCTATATTCAATCCTTAAGGAAACATGCTATACGGCTGATTTCATTTTACAAACAAACTTATGCCCTGAGGAGATGAGATATACCGCTCATGCTCCAACCGACCACTACGAAGTCAAAATCGGTACCATACAAGGTCAATGGAAGAGCCAGATTCCCATGACCTCCCACATCTCGGTCAGCGTGAGATCACATGCAGGACATCTTGTGTCTCTGCTAAAAATGGCTTTCCATAGTATACTGGCAACTTCGCTATCAGAGTTACAGTGGCGTGCTGCACTCTCTTCGCGATCGTGAGATTTCGTGTTTATCTCCACCGATCTGACATTAACATTATTGGGAGATGTGTACGACATCTAACCCAATCATCGGGAGATTCATGATACATCCATTCCGGTACATAAAATGAAGGATTGAGAGATTTAATGTTTATCTCACATCAATTCCTCCATTAGGGTGTAAGGATATTTGTGCCCATAACCCCCACATACTCAAAAGTATGGTCTCCAGGAGTTCCCTTAGGAAAACCTGTTTCACCATCATTTAACTTCTGACAATGATGGATCTATGGTCAGGGCTCTACATGATATCATTATACTTGATTATTTAAGTATATTATGGCATTCTTTTAGCATCAGTCAAGTTCTTAAACATATCTTATTACAACAATGCTATAAAGAGACATGCACTACTTTCATCAGATATTTATCAGTCTTTCAAAGACCTTGGGGACTCAGCCCCTCATTTCAAAACTGGTAATTCTCATCCCATCACATTCTTATCACCATAATCATATGGTTCTGGGTATTCAAACCCTTAACTCATCATTGAGCATTATTACACCTTTTTCAGGTAACTATCACCTTCAGGTCATCTGACCAAGGCATTCATGATACTTGTTACCAAGTAACATATTATTATCAAGTCATTTAATAGCATGACCTTGATTATAACAATACATATATTTCTCATGGCTCATACAGACTATCAATTTCATATGTTACCACTTATCGGGAAACATAGCATATCATTACTCTCAAAGCTTATAAAGTGCTTTCAATATATATATGGCATCATAACCCTTACCTGGCTATGTTCTCCTCTTTACAAAAACCTGCATGGTTAACACAATTGATAACATGCACATTGTATACATATCAGCACAATACAAGTTCTTTTCAAATTAAATATAAAATGCCACGACCATGCTATCTTGCACGGTCGTACAAGGGGAAGCTACCACGACCGTGCTACCTTGCACGGTCGTGCTATTGACAAATTACCACGACCGTGTTACATCACCATGGTTGGTTTCTAGGGTTAGGATTCTTATTCAATCCAATTAGTGTTATTCAACCCTTAGCTTAATTAGGAATAGTAATTCCTCATTTCATACATCATTCATAGGGTTACATGATTAAAAGCATAACCCAGAATTTGGGTTTACTGTTCATATCATCACATCATTTGGTCTTAACCCCATTCTCAAGGTACATTAATTAACACTCATCAAGTGCAACAACTCATTACATTACATTGTAATAGTTGCATAACACACTTCATATGTTTCTTACCCAATTATATTGGATTTGGAGTACATCAAGGTATATAAACCCTGAAGTGCTGAATGTGATAACTATCATATCTTGATATATTACTTACTTATTATATCAGATTCTCTTGAGTTAAACAACTTATCTTGTATTAAGGTATTTCCCTCTTAATACATTCCATCACTAAATCTCACCTTTAGAATATAATGCATAGGCCACACACATTAGAATTGTCCATCTATCTTTAATGATATGGACTTGTCTAACGCTAAAGACATTGTTTACAATTAGGTTACATATAATCAACCACATGAAATGTTTCACCTTTATAAGGTCATTTCTTTTATCTCATGATTAGGATTTCCTTGCATCCTTATTTAGAATTAGAATTATGATCCATTGTCTATTTCCCAGGATTAGGGCTTTATGTATAATGACTTACATTAGAGTATCATATTCCTTCACCCTTCTTAGGGCCTCTCATCACAACATAACATTAGAACATTATGTGATGTTAGTTCTTAATCAGGGTTTCTCATAGAATCACCCTCAATTAGGGTTTCACATGGAATCACCCTCAATTAGGGTTTCTCATGGATTCACCCTCAATTAGGGTTTCTCATGGATTCACCATCAATTAGGGTTTCTCATGGATTCACCCTCAATTAGGGTTTCACATGGAATCACCCTCAACTAGCGTTTTACATGTCATTACATGACATCACCTTAAGTTTGATTCTTATATCACATCACCACTTCAATGTTCCATATACCTCATTCTAACTTAGGGTTTCTCATAACATAACCCTAGAATAGGATTTCACATGGAATCATCCTTAATTAAGATTTCCACTATAGTCACCCACAATTTGGGTTTACAATCCATATCCATTAGGATTTCATTCAATTATTCATAATTAGAGATTCACTATTCATCCCAAATAGGGTTTTACATCTCTTTTCCCTAAATTGGAGTGTCACACATCACTACCCTAGATTAGGGTTATATCCTCACCCTGGATTAGGGCTACATTTAGAATTGCTCTCAATTAGGGTTAGAATTCAATAACCCTGTCAATTAGGGTATATATTCATGATTAGGGTTTCATGATCTCTCTACTTAAGGATCATACCCTTAATCACCTCATGAATTATATTCATGTTAAGAATTCATGCTAACATCATCTCAACTTGATAAGGTCATATCATCCCTTCAATCAAGTACATACAACTATGAATGACATCGTGTACCAAGTCATTGATCCTATAGGCAATTAGGGTTCATCCCTTAATTGGAACTAATCACTTAGGTACTATTAGGGTTTCAACCTTTGTACCTTCAATGATCATCATTACTAATCATCATTGGATCAATGAATCATTCATCGTCTCTATTCTCAAGAGATTCAATCACCTTGGACCTCCATTACATAAGGTATCCAATTGAATTGATCAATTGAGTCCTCAATTACAACAAGTGTCTAAGTGGATTAACCAATTGAGTCCTCAATCAACTTTGACTACTTGAGCCCCAAAATGTCTTGGTCCGTCAAGGTTCAAACGGTTTGAAACCGTTTGATAAAGGTGGTGCTTGAGACCGTTTGCCCAAGCAAGTAGGTGAAGACCGTTTGCCCAAGTTTGACTTTTGAAACCGCATGGGCACAAACGGTTTGGGATCGTTTGGTCCCAAATGGTCTTGATACCATTTGGACTCAAACGGTCTTGAGACCGTTTGGTCAAACCTCCTCAAAACCGCATGCACCAAAGATGGTCTCAACTACACCAATCGGTTTAGGGTTCTCAATATTGATTCCTTCAATCATTGAATTCATGGAACCAATCATCAATTGGACCTATCCTCATACTTCAATTGAGTTAAATAGGTCAACCTTCAACTGATTTGACCCTCAATTAACCCCCAATTAGTCATCAATTAGGGTTTGGAATCGATGATCCTTCAACACTAATCAATGCAAGATTAGTTACTTTGAAATCATTGAACCATCATCCAAATTTAACATGACCTGACCCCAAACGGTCTTGAGGTCGTTTGAATGACCACCAAATGGTCTTGGGACCGTTTTCCCATCACATCATCAAAATCCAAGTCAACCAATTAGGGTTTGGGTCATTGGATTGATCACCAAATCAGCAATTGATTACACTTTAACTTAGTATCATTGGATCATCAATTGCTTAACCATACTCACCCCTAGACCTCTAAACGGTCTTGGGTGACTTCCAAATGGTCTTGCGACCATTTGGATGAGCTCCAAACGGTCTTGAGACCGTTTGTCTCATCCAACCCTTGGATTCTAGTGAAATTTCATAAGGGTTTGGTCTATTGAGTCGATCAACAAATCAACAATTGATTGCTTTGTAATTTGGTAACTTTGGACCTTCAAATAGGCAACCATACTTAACCCTAGACCTCCAAACGGTCTTGGGTGATCCCCAAACGGTCTTGAAACCGTTTGGGTGATCCCCAAACGGTTTTGAAACCGTTTGGGCTAATCAACACAAAAATTCAAATCAACTCATTGGAATTTCAGCACTAATTTCAATTAGGGTTTGCCCATTTGAATAGCCTTCAACTCATGATTCCTTTGGAAATAATCCATAAAATTTGGTGAGTTATTAACCAACATCATTAGGAACAGGAATCTAAAACGTTCAACCCTTTTTCAACCCTCTCAAACGGTTTTGAAACCGTTTTCCCAAAAAGGCAAATTAATCAAGTTGAAAATCAGCACTTAATCCAATTAGGCTTTGTCTAATTGATTAACCTTCAACTCATGATTCCTTTGGAATTAATTAACCAAATTTGGTGGGTTATTAACCAACATAATTAGGAACAGGAATCTCAAATGGTCAACCCTTGGTAAACCCTCTCAAATGATTTTGAAACCGTTTGCTCTCAAACGGTTTCAAACTGTATGCTCTCAAACGGTTTGGTGAAATCACATGAGCAAACATGTTGAAACTGATTGGAACAAGATTTCTTTGGGAAAAGTATCCAAGATGATGTCATCATCATCTACCTTCGTCCCTGAACTTCTAAAAACTTCTGATTTCATGAATTAATCAATTTCAACCAGCAATTAATCAAGATAATGAAGGAATCAATGAAATTGCAAGATTATTGGCTGAATAACAATGAAAAAGGGTTCAAGTTATAAAACCCACCTCCAATTGAGATCCAAAGCTCCATGTTCACGGCAACAATGGTGTATGCAACTCCTTTCACCATTCTAAGGCTTGTCCTCAAGGTTTGAGTGAAAAGGAATGGTCAGAATTGAAGAGGAGATCGAAATAGGAAGAAATCCATAAGTTATTTTCGATTTCCACCATGGATTCAAGGTGAAAAGGGTCACGAACCTTACCAACAGGTTGGGGGTCGTCCCCCTGATACTCCCAAGCTTCCTTGGTCGTTTCCCAAGCAAGGATAAGAAGTGGGGTCAAAAAAGCCTTTCATTTGGCTTGTAAAAGGTTCTTTTATAAAACAATTCGATGAGAGAGAATGTACTTTACAAAAATCCAATTAATCCCAAAAGTGTGGCCGCCTCTTCCCCCTTATCTTCCTTAGGGACGAGGCTATCTTGTTTTCCTATTATTACTCTCAATTATCCATGATTTAAAGAAAGGAAAATCAAGCACCTCAAATCATATTATATTAGTATCCATATGTGAGTGGATATTTCTTTTTCTTATAAAATTGTGTGTGAGTTATCCACTCCCTTGGATATTTTCGTGGTCCTTGAAAGGCTCAAGGATATACAAACAAATCTTATTTCAACAATTTTAATTTTGGTTGAAGGCCCTTTAATTAATACATTTATTTTTGCCCTAAATCGAATTAGGGTTTCAATTAGGCATTAATCTTAATTATTTTAATATCAAGATTTCTCTCTCCTCAAACTTAATTCAAATGAGGCACCCCTCTCATTGTATTTGCTCTACATGATGCCAAGAAACATTAGGAACCTTATTGAAGTGGTAATTGACATATTGCACCCTAGGTTTTGGGTAAATTGCACATTACACCAAAACTAGGTTTTCATGCACATACATTGCTTTATCAGCTCTTTCTTGGTATTCAGGCTTCCATAAGCCATACCTCATCATCATTTCACTCTCATGATTCTTCAACACATGAGAAACATATTATCATGCACAATTTGCACTTAAACCCCTCAACTTGGGTAATTTGCACTTTAGTCCAAAACAGGCAAACATTGATTTCAACAATGTTCAAAAAGGATTAGAATTGCAACATAAGTTCATCTTGAGCCCTAATTACTTTTCACAAGATGAGATTAAGCATTTAATCATCTTTCTTAATAAAAACACCTAGGGTTAAAGTATAACCCAGGTTAGGGATGTTACAAATTATAAACCCCTAACAAGGATTTCGTCCTCGAAATCCAGATAAAGGAAGACAGATGTATTTTATTCATCATACTATCTAGTCTTCACATATCATCTCCTTATTATGGAGACACCATAAAACTTTGATCAGCACAACGTGTTTCCATACAAGATTCTCATAGAATCAACACACAAGGCACATGCTCCATTATTCCTCATCATTGATTATAAAGTCAACTTTGTGTCAAATAACACTTTTCTTATTCAGAGGAACATCATGCATTATTTATTAATGTCATGTTTATGGAGAGCATAAACCCCTAACATATGATGTTCATATTGTTTTATATATTCAGACTAATTTCACAGTTGACCACTCCAGGTAGCCAATCTAACCCATCTGATAACTCTCAGATACTAGAATCTTTCACCTTGGTATCTATCACATGTGTTGGAAACACATCATATATATCCCTTCCTTTCATCTTGGAACATTAAATTGATTCATATGTCCTCATCTTGGGACCAAAGTCCAAGATAACTGATACTTTTCTAAGTATCCATCACATGAACATATTTATCTTATGCACATCAAGTGTCCTAAGACCCACTTGATTGCCATGTCCCTGAAAGGAAATAAAACAAGGATTCATATTCCTCTTATTAATTCATGTATTTTCAACTATTCATGAACCATTTTCTCTTTATCTCATCCTAGGTTCCTTGCCTTTAGCATTGGAATTTGTAAGGATGATTACATGTCATTATCCCTTTATTTATTATTATCTACCATGTTTATGATCATCTCATGATCTCATCACATTTCCCATTTCCTCATTACGAGAAAGATCTTTATTATGCTGGCAGCATTACTGAACAAGGTTCATCTCCCTTATTCTTTATTCTTATCTTATGAGGAGTACACTTTTAGTTCCTCATACAACATGCTCATCTGAGATTATCTCAGACTCTCTTTCATATACATGGGATATGACACATTTATTCATTCCAGATTTCTGATTTCATGATACTCATTAGATTGTCTCAAAATGACTACTTGATCAGAGCAATCAAAAAGACAACAATCTTAGAGTTTCCATACCCACTTCATCATCAATAGTTGTATACCTGGCCAGGGTATATAAATACTGAGATTAAGTGGTATGCACTTTGTATACTATCATATTCCTTCTTTTCATATTATCACAAGCATAAGGCTTAACATCTCTGGATTTTATCCAGGCATCTCTTCTATACCTCATCTTTTCTCAAAGAGGTAAGAACAACATAAAACATTTGTAATGTTTTACTATGCAAAACATAAGTCCTCATAGGACTAATCAAGGAAAGTTCAATCAATTCCTTTCTCAGTTAATCTAGGAATTCATAAATTTACATATTTAAATGACATTATCTTGTCTAACTTGTCATAATTCATGGATTATTCACTATCTCAGGCTAACTCTGCCTCAAAGATTGATTCAACAAGTTAAGGTTGAGCACAGACTCAATTTAAGTCTAGAAATTCATCATTTCCTTTTGCTTCAACCTGCAGATGCTGATTACAAAACTTATTGATATCTAAAACATCATCATTGAGGCTGGTAATCTAGGTTACTCTGCCAATGCTTGTACCATTATATTCATTACTGTTTCCCTAAATTATCCAACAATAATACTTAAAGAAAGATTTTCTTATCATAGACGGATCAATTGGGGGATTCTTAGGCATTTGTCTCTCTCTTGCCTGTTCCCATGCACCTCTTCTTAGTGCAACATTTATGCTCTCAGCAGCAATCTCCTCATGTGACCCAGTCATCTTTAAGTTCTTCTTCTCTTATACGAGCAGAAGACACTATCAGATACACTGGATGACACAAGAACAGACTCTACTACCTTAGTCCTATGTCTCTGTAGACTCAGCAAACCTAGAGCTCTGATACCACTAATTGTAGCGACTGTCTCGCTAAAACAAGATTAACTAATGTGAAAGCAAATTATTTGCAGCGGATTACTGAAAATCACTGAAAATTAAAACTTTTTGCAAAGAGATCCTCATATAGGAAATCTTTTCCAACAAGAACCATTGCATAAAATTTACATTCTGGTTCAAACGTACATAACCTGTACCATATCTTCTCAGAGATTACATCATCAACTGTCTTATAAACATTATATACAGACAATATACAAATCTCGAGGCATCAAGCCAAAACCTCAGATTGATTCATAAAACACTAACTAAAAACTCTGAGGACCTGAGAGTACATAGACGACACATAGGACTTTCTAACTACATAACTTGACAGGAAGTATCTCCACCTGAGATATTACAGTTGTCCTTGCTGTCACTGTTGCTGTCTGTTCCCTATAATGAGATTATGCTTCTTTGTCCGCGTCCACCTAAAACGTTGGATCACACGGGGGTGAGACAATTGTAAATTGCCCCAGCGAGAGATATAACTCTCCACTAAAACATTGTTATAGCAATTTATTAAAATAAACTAAGCAGAAGGATTTATATATATAAATAATAATAGGTAAATCACTTGTATGAACAAAGTGAAGTAATCTCCTTTTTCAAGGATAACGTTGCATCTACTCATGATAGACTCATAGTTCATCCATCTACTTGTAATGAATACAACAGATATGAACAACATCAATGAACTATAGATATATAATAGAAATGTAACATCAGCCAATGAATTTGCATATTCAATCCTTAAGCAAACATGCTATACGGCTGATTTCATTTTACAAACACACTTATGCCCTGAGGAGATGAGATATACCGCTCATGCTCCCACCGACCACTGCGAAGTCAAAATTGGTACCATACAAGGTCAATGGAAGAGCCGGATTCCCATGACCTCCCACATCTCGGTCAGCGCGAGATCACATGCAGGACATCTTGTGTCTCTGCTAAATATAGCTTTCCAGAGTATACTGGAAACTGCTCTATTAGAGTTATAGTGGCGTGCTGCACTCTCTTCGCGATCGTGAGATTTCATGTTTATCTCCACCGATCCGACATTAACATTATTGGGAGATGTGTACGACATCTAACCCAATCATCGGGAGATTCATGATACATCCATCCCGGTACATAAAATGAAGGATTGAGAGATTTAATGTTTATCTC
The DNA here is from genome assembly GCA_963693085.1 of Alisma plantago-aquatica. Lineage (NCBI taxonomy): Eukaryota > Viridiplantae > Streptophyta > Magnoliopsida > Alismatales > Alismataceae > Alisma > Alisma plantago-aquatica. Next base: position 787,975,188 of record OY856414.1, on the reverse strand, counting down.
ACATCAATTCCTCCATTAGGGCGTAAGGATATTCGCGCCCATAACCCCCACATACTCAAAAGTATGCTCTCCAGGAGTTCCCTTAGGAAAACCTGTTTCACCATCATTTAGCTTCTGACAATGATGGATCTATGGTCAGGGCTCTACATGATATCATTATACTTGATTATTTAAGTACATTATGGCATTCTTTTATCATTAATCAAGTTCTCAAACATATCTTATTACAACAATGCTATAAAGAGACATGTACTACTTTCATCAGATATTTATCAGTCTTTCAAAGACCTTGGGGACTCAGTCCCTCATTTCAAAACTAGGAATTCTCATCCCATCACATTCTCATCACCATAATCATATGGTTCTAGGTATTCAAACCCTTAACTCATCATTGAGAATTATTACAGCTTTTTCAGGTAACTATCACCTTCAGGTCATCTGACCAAGGCATTCATGATACTTGTTATCAAGTAACATATTATTATCAAGTCATTTAATAGCATGACCTTGATTATAACAATACATATATTTCTCATGGCTCATACAGCCTATCAATTTCATATGTTACCACTTACCAGGAAACATAGCATATCATTACTCTCAAAGCTTATAAAGTGCTTTCAATATATATGGCATCATAACCCTTACCTGTCTATGTTCTCCTATTTACAAAAACCTGCATGGTTAACACAATTGATAACATGCACATTGTATCCATATCAACACAATACAAGTTCTTTTCAAATTAGATATAAAACATCACGACTGTGCTATCTTGCGCGGTCGTGCAAGGGGAAGCTACCACGGCCGTGCTACCTTGCACGGTCGTGCTATTGACAAATTACCACGACTGTGTTACATCACCACGATTGTTTTCTAGGGTTAGGATTCTTATTCAATCCAATTAGGGTTATTCAACCCTTAGCTTAATTAGAAATAGTAATTCCTCATTTCATACATCATTCATAGGGTTACATGCTTAAAAGCATAACCCAAAATTTGGGTTTATTGTTCATATCATCACATCATTTGGGCTTAACTCCATTCTCAAGGTACATTAATTAACACTCATCAAGTGCAACAACTCATTACATTACATTGTAATAGTTGCATAACACACTTCATATGTTTCTTACCCAATTATATTGGATTTGGAGTACATCAAGGTATATAAACCCTGAAGTGCTGAATGTGATAACTATCATATCTTGATATATCACTTACTTATTATATCAGATTCTCTTGAGTTAACCAACTTATCTTGTATTAAGGTATTTCCCTCTTAATACATTCCATCACTAAATCTCACCTTTACCATATAATGCATAGGCCACACATTAGAATTGTCCATCTATCTTTATTGATATGGACTTGTCTAATGCTAAAGACATTGTTTACAATTAGGTTACATATAATCAACCACATGAAATGTTTCACCTTTATAAGGTCATTTCTTTTATCTCATCATTAGTATTTCCTTGCATCCTTATTTAGAATTAGAATTATGATCCATTATCTATTGCCCAGGATTAGGGCTTTATGTATAATGACTTACATTAGAGTATCGTATTCCTTCACCCTTCTTAGGGCCTCTCATCACAACATAACATCATAACATTATGTGATCTTATTTCTTAATCAGGGTTTCTCATAGAATCACCCTCAATTAGGGTTTTACATGGAATCACCCTCAATTAGGGTTTCTCATGGATTCACCCTCAATTAGGGTTTCACATGGAATCACCCTCAACTAGGGTTTTACATGTCATTACATGACATCACCTTAAGTTTGATTCTCATATCACATCACCAAATCAAAGTTCCATATACCTCATTCTAACTTAGGGTTTCTCATAACATAACCCTAGAATAGGATTTCACATGGAATCATCCTTAATTAAGATTTCCACAATAGTCACCCACAATTTGGGTTTACAATCCATCTCCATTAGGATTGCATTCAATTATTCATAATTAGAGATTCACTATTCATACCAATTAGGGTTTTACATCTCTTTTCCCTAAATTGGAGTTTCACACATCACTACCCTAGATTAGGGTTATATCCTCACCCTGGATTAGTGTTACATTTAGAATTGCTCTCAATTAGGGTTAGAATTCAATAACCCTATCAATTAGGGTATTTATTCATGATTAGGGTTTCATGATCTCTCTACTTAAGGATCATACCCTTAATGACCTCATGAATTATATTCATGTTAAGAATTCATGCTAACATCATCTCAACTTGATTAGGTCATATCATCCCTTCAATCAAGTACATACAACTATGAATGACATCGTGTACCAAGTCATTGATCCTATAGGCAATTAGGGTTCATCCCTTAATTGGCACTAATCACTTAGGTACTATTAGGGTTTCAACCTTTGTACCTTCAATTATCATCATTACTAATCATCATTGGATCAATGAATCATTCATCATCTCTATTCTCAAGAGATTCAATCACCTTGGACCTCCATTACATAAGGTATCCAATTGAATTGATCAATTGAGTCCTCAATTACAACAAGTGTCTAAGTGGATTAACCAATTGAGTCCTCAATCAACTTTGACTACTTGAGCCCCAAAACGTCTTGGTCCTTCAAGGTTCAAACGGTTTGAAACCATTTGATAAAGGTGGTTCTTGAGACCGTTTGACCAAGCAAGTAGGTGAAGACCGTTTGCCCAAGTTTGACTTTTGAAACCGCATGGGCACAAACGGTTTGGGATCGTTTGGTCCCAAACAGTCTTGAGACCGTTTGGACTCAAACGGTCATGAGACCGTTTGGTCCAAACCTCCTCAAAACTGTATGGACCAAAGATGGTCTCAACTACACCAATTGGTTTAGGGTTCTCAATATTGATTCCTTCAATCATTGAATTCATGGAACCAATCATCAATTGGACCTGTCATCATACTTCAATTGAGTTAAATAGGTCAACCTTCAACTGATTTGACCCTCAATTAACCCCCAATTAGTCATCAATTAGGGTTTGAATCAATTGAATTAGGGTTTGGAATCGATGATCCTTCAACACTAATCAATGCAAGATTAGTTACTTTGAAATCATTGAACCATCATCCAAATTTAACATGACCTGACCCCAAACGGTCTTGAGGTCGTTTGAATGACCACCAAATGGTCTTGGGACCGTTTGCCCATCACATCATCAAAATCCAAGTCAACCAATTAGGGTTTGGGTCATTGGATTGATCACCAAATCAGCAATTGATTACACTTTAACTTAGTATCATTGGATCATCAATTGCTTAACCATACTCACCCCTAGACCTCTAAACGGTCTTGGGTGACTTCCAAATGGTCTTGCGACCATTTGGATGAGCTCCAAACGGTCTTGAGACCATTTGGCTCATCCAACCCTTGGATCTAGTGAAATTTCATAAGGGTTTGGTCTATTGAGTCGATCAACAAATCAGCAATTGATTGCTTTGTAATTTGGTAACTTTGGACCTTCAAATAGGCAACCATACTTAACCCTAGACCTCCAAACGGTCTTGGTTGATCCCCAAACGGTCTTGAAACCGTTTGGGTGATCCCCAAACGGTTTTGAAACCGTTTGGGCTAATCAACACAAAATTTCAAATCAACTCATTGGAATTTCAGCACTAATTTCAATTAGGATTTGCCCATTTGAATAGCCTTCAACTCATGATTCCTTTGGAAATAATCCATAAATTTTGGTGAGTTATTAACCAACATCATTAGGAACAGGAATATAAAACGTTCAACCCTTGGTCAACCCTCTCAAACGGTTTTGAAACCGTTTTCCCAAAAAGGAAAATTAATCAAGTTGAAAATCAGCACTTAATCCAATTAGGCTTTGTCTAATTGATTAACCTTCAACTCATGATTCCTTTGGAATTAATTAACCAAATTTGGTGGGTTATTAACCAACATAATTAGTAACAGGAATATCAAATGGTCAACCCTTGGTAAACCCTCTCAAATGATTTTGAAACCGTTTTCTCTCAAACGGTTTCAAACTGTATGCTCTCAAACGGTTTGGTGAAACCACATGAGCAAACATGTTGAAACTGATTGGAACAAGATTTATTTGGGAAAAGTATCCAAGATGATGTCATCATCATCTACCTTCGTCCCTGAAGTTCTAAAAACTTCTGATTTCATGAATTAATCAATTTCAACCAGCAATTAATCAAGATAATGAAGGAATCAATGAAATTGCAAGATTATTGGTTGAATAACAATGAAAAAGGGTTCAAGTTATAAAACCCGCCTCCAATTGAGATCCAAAGCTCCATGTTCACGGCAAAAATGGTGTATGCAAATCCTTTAACCATTCTAAGGCTTGTCCTCAAGGTTTGAGTGAAAAGGAATGGTCAGAATTGAAGAGGAGATCGAAATAGGAAGAAATCCATAATTTATTTTCGATTTCCACCATGGATTCAAGGTGAAAAGGGTCAAGAACCTTGCCAACAGGTTGGGGGTCGTCCCCCTGATACTCCCAAGCTTCCTTGGTCGTTTCCCAAGCAAGGATAAGAAGTGGGGTCGAAAAAGCCTTTCATTTGGCTTGTAAAAGGTTCTTTTATAAAACAATTCGATAAGAGAGAATGTACTTTACAAAAATCCAATTAATCCCAAAAATGTGGCCGCCTCTTCCCCCTTATCTTCCTTAGGGACGAGGCTATCTTGTTTGCCTCTTATTCCTCTCAATTATCCATGATTTAAAGAAAATCAAATCAAGCACCTCAAATCATATTATATTAATATCCATATGTGAGTGGATATTTCTTTTTCTTATAAAATTGTGTGTGAGTTATCCACTCCCTTGGATATTTTCGTGGTCCTTGCAAGGCTCAAGGATATCCACACACATCTGATTTCAACCATTTTAATTTTGGTTGAAGGCCCTTTAATTAATACATTTATTTTTTCCCTAAATCGAATTAGGGTTTGAATTAGGCATTAATCTTGATTATTTTAATATCAAGATTTCTCTCTCCTCCAACTTAATTCAAATGAGGCACCCCTCTCATTTTATTTGCTCTACATGATACCAAGAAACATTAGGAACCTTATTGAAGTGGTAATTGACATATTGCACCCTAGGTTTTGGGTAAATTGTACATTACACCAAAACTAGATTTTCATGCACATACATTGCTTTATCAACTCTTTCTTGGTATTCAGGCTTCCATAAGCCATACCTCAGCATCATTTCACTCTCATGATGCTTCAACACATGAGGAACGTATTATCATGCACAATTTGCACTTAAAACCCTCAACTTGGGTAATTTGCACTTTAGTCCAAAACAGACAAACATTGATTTCAACAATGTTCAAAAAGGACTAGAATTGCAACATAAGTTCATCTTGAGCCCTAATTACTTTTCACAAGATGAGATTAAGCATTTAATCATCTTTCTTAATAAAAACACCTAGGGTTAAAGTATAACCCAGGTCAGGGATGTTACAGGATTGGTGGAGAAGGTTAAGTTTGACCTTACCACTCAGGATAAAGTAATGGGTGATGAGTTCTGGGTGTCCAATTTAGAGCACTATGTGAGGTACCCAGGCCATGTGCTGAGCAATGAACCTAGTGAGCCCTAAGGGAGGCTGAAATTACCTGAGTCACCTGTGAGGTTTATGGATGCCAAGGTGAAAGAACACAGAGAAAAGAATATGTGATGATAATGGTTCTTTGGAAGCACCGTGGATAAGGTAAAGCCACATAGGGGTCAATGATGGACATGGAAAAGTCTTGTCCTGAATTTTTTGTTTTCTTGATGGAATTTTGAAGACAAAATTCGTATAAGACGAGAAGGATGTTACAACCCCAATTTTTGGGTTCTTTTGTTGAGAAATGTAATTTCTCCTATTAAAGATATTTGAACAAATATTGATATAATTTGTTTTGAATAAATGGATTTCATTTAAAATAGCCTTGATGGTTGTTTTGTGGGATTTATTGGCTATTGGGCCCAATAACAAGAAAAGACAAAAGAAATTCCATTACTAAATGAGTAAATAAGAAAATGGAGAAAAGAAAGATGTAGAAACCTCTAGGAGGCAAAGGAATATAATCCAAAGGAGGATTTCGTTCCTATTGGGTTCCTTGGGTCCCAAGGAGTCCAAAGTTGCAAAAAATAATGCAACAAGAAAAGAAAAGATCAATTAATATTTCTTTATTAAGAAAGAAATTGAAAAAAATGATAAAATGTGGGAAATAAGTGAAAAGAGGTATAATTGAGTTATCCTTGGTGTATTTTCGTATCCAAAGGATTACTAATGTTAAAAGGAATGCCAATGAGGAAAATAAAAAGAAAGATAAAGAGAAATCTTAAAAAAAAAGATATTTTAATAAGAAATGATGAGAAACTATGGATATAGATGCATCTAGAAGGATAATGAGTATCCACTAAAAAGGATTTTGAAATATTAGAGTTTCGTGGGGTCCAAGGAGCCCCAATGAAGTAAAAGAAATAGAAAATACCAAAAATACAAATTAAGAGGATAATGTGATACATAATTAATGGATTTTGTGGCATTGTTAAAAATGAGGTATTTTCTACTAAAGGAAAATATATTTTTTCGTGGCCAATGAATTAAAAGCCAAGCACAAGGAACATAAAGGAGGTAATTCGGATTCCTTAATAAGTAATAACCAAGGATCATGAATAAGAAAGGGCATCTTTTAATAAACAAGGAAAGATGGTGCTTTTAGAAATCAAATGCTCGGTTGCCTTTGCAACCACGTTCTTTTCTAGAAAGGTGAAGATGCTATAACCCTACCCCTCCTCTTGGTCCTACCCTAATAGAAAGGACCACTATATAAGGACGGATCCCACATTGCTTACCCAGGCATCCTCGCTGGTTTTCATAGACCGAAGGAGATGAGAGAAGAAGAACCCTTATTCACGTTAGTTCCTCCTTGACGTAGTGGTGGCCGATGCAGGAAGATCTTGTATCTACACTATCACCCACTCCTATTCCCTAGGGATACGATGGCTTTGAAAGGGGGATCCTCTGACCGGACCTGGGTGCAAGGTTGGAGGGTGGCGGCTTTACGGACAAAGCAAATGTGGTTGAAGACCCTGTGGCATGCTATGATTTGCAGACCCACCAGAGCACTCACTCCTTTGATCACACATGTGAGGGGAAGTTGGAGGTTATTCCTCGTCAGGGAGCTACGCGGAGTTGAGGACGGTGTTAGTTCTCACCACATATGAGGGCCCTGTCGACCCGGAAGTACAGACCTCGATGGAGCCCATCTGGATCACTTCGGCCATATTTTGGGCGCTGCTGAGCGCAGTGGAAGGCGGCGAGGGTAGAGGGACCAAGGGCGGTGCCCTTCGAGCTTCGAGGAAGGGGAGACAGCCCCGCGGGAAACCTCACCCGACGGTAGCGGGAGGGTTTGCGAGGTAGAGGACGATCAAACCAGAGTCGGACGAAACTGCCCCTCCATCTTAGGAAGAGTTGTAGTGCCGCATGGGGGTATATTAGTCAAATCATTATATTTCAAGTTGTCGAGTTACGCAGGCAAGCAATGCACATGCTGGCTGACGTGGCAGCCTCTGATTGGTCATGGTTAGTGAAACTTGTAATATTTGCAATTATTTATTCGTAACTCCGATGGTAGCAAATAATATATGCATTTTGCTTAGAAAAATGAGAGGAATCCATTAAAAATATATTCAGAAGCTAATTCCTCTTGAAATTCGAAAAATAGTGGAAGTTATTAACTTTAATGCTTTAATGATTAAGAAACCCTATTTTGAGATGATTAATGTATTTGGTAGGGTTTAATGGTTGATTAAAGTCAATATTAACCTGTTAATTGTAAAAAGGTACATTAAGAATAAAAAGGATGAACTTTGCACGTAATTAGTTTAATTTAGAGTTTCATGTGCATAAATATGCTTTAATGGGCCTTGAAACCCTAATATTAGTAAATGTGACTCATAATGGTTTTAATTATTCAAAATCGTGAATTAAGTTGAGATTTGATAATTCCAAGCTATTTTAAGTGTAAAAGTTTGTAATTTTGGATAAATGCCCTTAATGTAGTAATTAGGGTTTTCTAATGGATAAAGGTAGAATTAATGACAAATAAAGTTCATATGTGAATTAGACCATAATGAACTATGAATTGATGATAAATGAGCATAATGATCTTGTCATGGATTCAAAGGATAAAAATGGTAGCTTTAATGTAAAAAAGCTTAATGGACTTAATTGGTGATTAATTATGCTTTTTCTGATATCAGGTTTATATGTTGTTAAAAGATAACCTTAGTATCTTTCATGATGAATAGATGAGATAATTAGGGTTTGTGAGTAATTGTATAAAATTAGGGTTTAAAATAGTAAGAGATGAAGGGAAACTCTAATTGCAATAAAACCCTAAAAGTGGACTAGAAACCCTAGGAAGCGAGCTAGGTTTAGTAGATCTAGATGGCATGATTAATAATAGGAAATTGTATGCATATTTTAGGACCTCATAATGTGCTTGCTTGCCTATTTGGAATTCTTGATTGATTGGATTATTTTGTCTCAAATCAGCCTAACAGGTATGTGGTTACGCTTATGGTTAATCGCTTTAGTTTCACGACGATTCCCGGTTGTTTTATCGGTTGCCTGAAAATAACTGCTTGGATGACTTTTATTTCATGCAACTATAAAGTGACTATGACTATCACCATAAGTATGCATACATGACTGGCTCAGATCCGGGTTCTCCTCTATGGCTTTGCAAATGCTAAAAAGGGTAACCTAGAGCAAGGTCTAGGCTATCAAGAGTTATGGATTGGGCTACCTACGTGTAGTGCCATGCAACTCTTTACCACACCATGAGTTAAGGAGTGGGCTACCTATGGGTTGTGCCATGTGACTCAACCCTAGAAACTGATTCACCTGTTAGGTAGGATCATAAGGGGTTAAATGGGGATCTACCATAAGGAATGTAGTATCCAGGTCCACTGTAGGGACAACACAGAGGTTAGGGTATGTATTGATTGAGCAGTTATGTTGAAAATGTAAAGTTGGTTGTTAAATCATATTTGACTGCAATATGTTGTTATAATTAATTGGACAATTATTGTTTCCCCCACATACCATCATAATTCATTTATGCTGACCGACGTTTTATTTTTCAGCATTTTTGGTACAAGTGAAAAGGAAAAACAATAATGTGGCATATGTGGAATGAAATGAGAATTAAAGTACAAAGGAGGATTAGTTAGAATGGACTCCATATGAGGATAGAAGTAGATATCCAAGTTTTTGAAAAAGGTATGAAAAGTGAAATTTTATTACAACCTTTCAGTTTAGTTAGTATAATTTGATAATTATTATAGATTATTTGTCAAACATTTGACCCGGAAATTGGGATAGAGGCTCTGACCTCTTGGTCTCCCTTAATTGGGGATTACTGGGAGGCGGGGTTGTTACAAACATTGTTGATACTAATGGGGTGGAAATTGACCATGTTAAGAGGTGGGGAGACTTAGAGGATGAGAACTAATTTATTCACCATTGCTCCTCGATGTATGTAGGAGCTGTTGAAAGAATGGTGAATAAATAGGGTGAAATCATCTTTAATGATGTTCCACACAAACTTGTAGAATATAACCCCAAAACCATTAGGGCCAAGGACACTATCATCATTCATCCACGAATGGTTTCCCAAATCTCTTGTTTTGTAGGGAGATTGCAAAGACTCACATTTTCATCCTATGTCACCAACCTTGGGGTCAAGTTATACAATGATTGGTCCTCCTAAATCACTTTTTAGAGAAAAGATCTAAGAAATATAGAACTGCCTCTTCTAGGATCTGTTCATCATATTCTGCCTAGCAGTCATCTTCTCTCTTTATGCGCAATGCTTTCACATGATGTCTGCTCACGTTTACCTTGGTGTGGAAAAAGATAATGTTTCTTTCACCTTCTTTGAGCTACCTCAAGCCTGCAATATCTCTCCAGTAGTCTCCTCTTTGAGTAACGCTAGGGTAACTCTTGGTTGTCTATCTCCATCTCACATTTATTGGCCTCAATTGGGTTTAGATCAAAAAGATGTTGAGACTTTAGCAGCTTGCTCTCAGCCTCATGGATTATCTTCAGGACGTTTCCAAAAACCTCTTTGTTCCAGGTTTTAAGAGCCAGCTTCAAGTTTCCATGTTTGACATAGAAGCGGTAACTGGGGTCACCCTAACCCTCAAAATTCCAATTTGTTTATATCACATCAGCCATGCCTTCATGGTGTATCCACACCTTTCAAAAGGTGAAGCTATCTTTGCCTGGATTTGAACTTTGTTAGCCTCTGACCATGAAGAATTGCTAAAGCAATGATCTAACCTTGACTACTGACTAGATGCTTCTTTCTACTTGTTTAACCAAGTGAATGGGCTACCTTGGAAGGCCATCTCCAACCTCTCCATCATCTTTGCTCAAGAAACGAAATAATGTATCACCTTCTAGCAAGGTTGACTCATGCCATATCCTTCATCCGCCTTTTAGACCGTGTTGAAATCTCCCCCAATGATCCACCATAGGGGTGGAAGATCAACTTTGATCTGAATAAGATCTTCCCAAAGGTTACGTCTAGTTTTTGTGCTATGTCTTGCTTAAAGCATAGTGAAGCAAAATTTCCCCTATCACCAGCCTCAACTTCAATCATGAAACGCTGTGAGGAGGCTGCAACTAGAAATGGTCTCATGGATTTGGAAGACAAAATCTAAATCTTTTCATTACCGATGCCATTATCCTTTGCCCAATCATAGCCCATAAACTCCATGAAGAAAATGAGCCGAGAACTGTATGCAAAGGGTTTCAAAATGGCGAGACAATCTGAGCTATGTTTACACTTCAGAGCCTTGTTACGATCACTAGTCTCATCATTGAGTGCCCCTTGAGCATTTCGAACGAATAGCTTTAACATGAAAAGTGGCTTCTCATCTTAGAAAACACGAGCGAGGCCTCATGGGCTCTCCCCTTCCTTGTCTAAGAGCTGAACAATAATTTCTTCCTAGCCCTCCCTGTTGAGGCATAACTGAAGAGTAGAGATAAACCATGGAGTGTTTCTAAGAGGATTGAGTTCATGACCGTCAGGCTCCTCAGGAACCTCCTGATGTGAGTCCCTCTGAGAAGAGTTCTATTTCTGAATTACTGATGATCTAGAACCCTACTTGGACATTAATGTCTCCATAACTGAGTTAAAGAAGTCCCCAAGAGTTGGTTCAGGTAGCCACCTTCTTTCTTCAGATACATCAGTGACCCACCTTTGCCTTATTGAGGTTGTGTTCTCTCTTTAGTTTAAGTCTAAAAATCTTGTGGGTGAGCTTGCCTCCTGATGGAGTAGATTACTTGTTCCTCTTTGACCTTCAGATGTGCCATCTGCAAGGGGTTCTCCAGGAGGAGTCTGAGGGTCCAAGACATATCTTCTATCTTTCACTCGAAGATCCTCTAGATGATTCTCTCTTCACGCCCCTGAAGCTCCTGAGATGGTGGCTACTCGATCCATAGAGATGAGATGTAGCATTATGTCTACCTTCAAATGAATCAGGTCTAGTATCTGACCATTGTTGGCACCGAGCAACACCATGACATCTGAGAGATCATACAGATGTCATATACATGTTGATACCCCACAAAAGGATCCAAAGTATTCAACTAGTTGTTGTAGGGTAGAGGCCATGTGACAATGTAGGGGAATTTCAAAGAGTAGAACCCACCACCAAGTGGGTTTCTCCTCATTGTGGTCGCGATCCCTAGGTTTGAAGTTAAGCATTGTTCCTAAGACTTCACAATTCCCCATATCCAATATCTCATGTTGCTTAGCTTTATCTTGGATAGAAATAGTTGTTGACTCGTGTGAGATTTTGAATACCTACGAGGCTTCTGGCCATCTTTCCCATATGGACTTCTCTAAGGCTGGCCACAGGGGGGGTCTTCTAGCTTAGGACAAAATTGTGATACCTCATCACGCTAAACACGATTACTCAAAATATAAAACACGATCAACTACTAACTAATCATATGGCCAAAAAAGGGGAAGAAGTAAAACCTATTTCAACATCATAAACCAATTCTTAAAAATTTACATAAAGGTCCATCTTTTTCATTCTCATATACTGTAATAGGTATATACATTTGTGTCCAGTGGCCTCAGCCACATCTTGTATACAAAAGGACATTTTACAAGTACATGCCATATATACAAACATGTCATACTGCTAAAATCTTGTGTCGATACAAGTATATCATCTAGAAAACACATCCCATACCTGGACCTGAGAGCATAAGGATGACACTAGAACTCTACTACTAACATCTACAACTAAACAACCTTCTAAAACTATTGATCACTAAGTTAATCTTCTTCCACAACATGACCTTGACCACATTGCCCGCGACCACCTAAAAAGATGTGGTGACCCACAGGTGAGACCTAGTCCCAACGAGAGATATAACTCTCTCTAACAGATCTTGATTACAACATATTAGTTAATAGTAAATAAAGTGAGCAATTGGAGTATTGAATAAGTAATTGAGCAGATTGAAAAGTTTAAGCATACTAAGCAAATTAAACAAGTAAACTTAGCAATAAGTATAATTACCCAGATTTCATAGGATAGCATCTTGTGAGCACTGTGTAGTATAAAGACAAGGCAATGGCTAATCAACCAATGCGAAACAAATTTAACACTAGAAAATATACTACACATCTTGTATTATATCTTTTATTATGACCTGGGGAGTTTGAGTCATACCCCTCAACATCCAGCTAACCACTGTGAAGTGCTATTCAGTTATGTATAAGATCTAGGAGTGTCAGTATCCTAAGATCTCTTCCCCTCAGTCATTACGAGTAAACTGCAGTGACATATCAGTCAGACTACCAACAATGACATATAGTCAAGCTGATAACACCTAGTCTATCCTTGGTACATGCCACGTCACTAGAAACTAGGGTATCCAAACCCCAAAATTTGAGGTACAACCATAGTAGTTCTCCTTCACATCATATGTAACAATATATAAGGTATGACCATAATCATCCTCCATATCCTGCATTTGTGGATGACAAGGATATATACTCACTTGCCACACCCACATACTAAAGAGTATGCACTCTACGTTTCTCTTAGGAATACTCATTTCACCATCCAACAAGTTCTGACACCGAAGATGGTTTTACGGCACATGGCACTACATGATTAGGGTTTCACTTGATTAGTTATTGCAAATTGAGTGAATTAAGGCGTCATCATTCAAATGAACATACAAACCGTAGTTTATTTCTAACAAGAGTAAAATTTTTGCAACTTCAAAAGATACAAAACAGTTAAGGTATAAATCTTAATCACATTACCACATGCTATCATTCATTGCAAATTAATGGACCACATTTGTCATCATATCATTATAAGGTACGCATTTCTTATCACAAGTTCCAGAGTTTCAACCCTTACTGGAACATAAAGAGGATTTCTCCTCAATCCGGGCTCAAACATGCCCGTAGGTCATTAAGACCATCACATCAATCCATGTAAGATCACCATTACCATTCAATGCCTTAGATCAAGGCTCAACATATCATTAATCACACATGTGACATATAGGATTAACATAGAAAGAACTATGATGTCCAACTATCATCATATTAAGGTTTCAACATAAAAAGAGAGTATTTCATTATCACATTTCAATCATTAAGAAGGCTAATTAAAACCAATCACTACTACTTTTCAAATTAGAGTTGGTGTAACAAGCCATGTTTAATCAGGGATACACATCCACTTGTTATGGTGATGTATCAATTATATTCACACGTGGGCAAAGGTAAGACTACAAATTAAGGGCATTAAACCACCCAATTTTCATTATTAGGATCAACATATTATACTATTGGATTCATTCTACTCCATTGGATGTTGAAGCATCCAATCTCAACTGTTGGATCGGGTTCATAATTTAAAACCATAAATTTGAGTATAGGTCTAACCATTGAATCAATTGAACCAAGAAACTATTGGTTTAGGGCTGAATTGAAGATACATTTAAAGCCTTGACTCACCATCGGTTGTGGTGAACTGATCCACCATCATTTGTGACATATTGGGTCACCATTGGTTGATAGGATCAACACTACTATCAATTTTCACCATCGGTGTTGACCTAATGTCACCATTGGTTGATACCATCATTAGGGAACCAAACCATTGACCATTAAGCTTCCAAACAAGCCAAACATAACCTAAGGTGCGACCATCGGTTTACACCACTGATTGTCACCATTGGTTGACATCATCGTTTGTCACCATTGGTTGACCATTGGTTGTCACCATGGTATGACCATCGATTCATGTGTTAAAGAGAAAACAACCTAGAACCCTAATTTTGATCATTGTTTGATAGGTTCTTAGCACCATGGGTTGTCATACCAACCTGATCCAAGTCATCTTTTACCTTAGGAAGGTCGTGTATAGAGTTTCAGGTCCATCTAAAGCTATAAACTAAGTAAGGAACACCATAGAAATCGAAACCCTAAGCAAGCATAGCTTCTATATGAAGAGAGTTATAAAACTAACCTCTAGGGAGAAGAATAGACTTTAGCAGAAAGAAAGCTTGAGCAAGAAGGTAGAAAACCTAAGAAAAAGCTCTGCACTCAGCCCAGTATCACCTTTCTCAACAAAAGGAGAAAACCCTAGATAGAAGAAGAAAGAAAGGTAGGTTCTTGAGCTCTAGAGCAAATTTTACCATGAAACATCATAGTTCCAACATAGAGGAAGGTAGAAGGAATAAGAAAAACAAGAAAAATGAGAAACGATAAGGAGAAATGTACTCATTTTGGTCAAGAATACCTTAAGGTAGCTTCACAAACCATAGAAATTGGTAGATCTAAGCTTTACTTGCTCCACCAAGAAGGTCGGTCACCTTCCACCAGAAAACAAAGGAAAGACGAATCTCTAAGAAGGAGAGATGTGATATAAATCAAAATTTTTGTTTGGGAGCTTAATGATATGTATATAAAGCTTGAGGATAAGGAAGAGAAGAAGCATGAGGTGTCTAAGTAGTTCTCCATGTGTCCATGTCTTAGAGCTTCCATGGATGAGCAAGTAGCAGGTCCACCAGATGTTGGGAATAGATAGGACATAGGTTGATGACCTCCTAGGTCCACCACTGACTATTGAGGGGTGGTGGCCATTGTTTGATCATGTTTAAGTCAATAGGTGGTTGAACCATCAATTGAGCATCCTTTTAACTTAACCATCAGTTCAAGTGAACCAAACTAGCAAGAACCATCAACTAGAGACTTCTAGTGATGAACACCGTATGTTCCATTGGTGGGTGACCACTGGATGTTGACCAAACTAGTGGAACCACCGAGTGTTAGCCTTGAATGTAGCTCATCCATGGGGGGGGGGGGGTAAACCCTAATTCACCTTTGAAGAGAATCACCATCAACCCAAGGTACTATTGAGAACCCCCATGGCTCAAAAAGCTCAACAATGATAAGAAAACATCTAAGGAACATAATGCATGTGACAATTTGCAAGAACCCCCTTGGGTAAATTGCAAAAATGTCTAAAATGTACATAAAATTGCATAACTTGCTCAAATAGTGTCCAAATTGGATCAAATTTGAAACTTAAGCTTGTATTATGATTCCAAAGCATATAAAAGGGTTATATTAAGGTTATAAGCATTAAATTATGGTAATTAATATTGTTCAACACTTTAAGTAATGTTAGGGGCCTTACAACTATAAACCCTAACATAGATTTTGCCCCTAAAATCCTACACAAAGAGAGATGGGTACTTCCTACACATCTCATCTTCTAGCTCCCATGTGGCTTACTCTACACCACTGTGATGCCACAAAACCTTTACTAACACTATATCTTTGTTCTTCAACTTTTTCACTCTTCTATCCCGGATCAACACAGGACCCTCAACATAGGAAATATCCTCATCTAACTCAACCTCTACATGTTGGATTCTCTTATCTGTATCTGGATGGCATTTCCTAAACATGGAGATGTGAAAAATATTATGTAACCTACAGAGATCTGGAGGTAGCTCCAACTTCTATGCTACCTTTCCAACACAATCTAAGATAGGGTATGGTCCTATAAATCAAGGAGTCAACTTACCCTTCTTACCAAACCTCAACACACCCTTCCAAGGAGAAACCTTAAGATACACTCCGTCTCCCACTCAGAACTCTAATGGTCTGCAAAGGTTATCTACATAAGACTTTTGTCTATCTCGAGTTTCTTTCAATTGTTGTTGAATTACTTTAATCTTCTCTATAGTCTTCTGTACAAGCTCATGAAACCAAAAGGTTATACTAACCATTTTCATACCAAAAAAGTGGAGACTGACAACATCTCCCATATAGAGCCTCTTAAGGAGCCATATCTATGCTTCTTTGATAACTATTGTTATAAGAAAACTCTATCAGACTCAGGTGTATATCCAACTCCCAAGAAATTACATCACACAAGCCCTCAGAAGATCTTCTAAAGTATGAATAGTCCTTTCAGACTGGCCATCTATTTTTAGGTGAAATGTTGTGATGAATCTTAGCTATGTTCCCATCGCTGAATGCAAATGTTCCCAAAATTGACTTGTAAACTGTGGACCTCTGTCAGAAACTATAGTTACCGGTATTCCATGCAAACAGACTATCTCATACACCTACACCTGTGCCAACTTTACTGCCATAAATTCCATCTTAACTGGGAGAAAGAGAGATGACTTAGTCAATCTGTCAACTATCACCCACATGGAATCATGACCCTTGGCTATCCTAGGAAGACCAAAAATGACATCCATAGTGATATGATTTCATTTCCATTGTGGTATTGAAAAGGTTGTAATGTCCCTATAGGCTTATAGTGCTCAGCCTTCACCTACTGAAAAGCTTGACATCTGGCAACAAACTCTGCCACATAATGCTTTAGACCTGGCCAGTAGTACAAGTCTTCAAGTTGTGATACATCTTGTTACTTTTGAGATGCACCACATACATCGAGGAGTGAGATTCTTTCAATACCATTTTCCTCAACCCATCAACATCACAAACTATCATCCTATTATGGAAACAGACTATACCGTCATCATCCTCATGGAAGCCATCATGCTTCTCAGTGCTTAACTCTGATCGAATATTATGTACCATAGTATCATTCTATTGCACCTCACAAATCTACTATATCAGAGTAGGTTTAACATGTAACTGGGCTAACAATCCTATCAACAAAGAAACTTCTAGCTGTACATTCATTTGGCAAAGGGACACAAACATATTCTGTTTATGGCACATCGAGGAATATAACTGTGCATTGTCTGTAGATGATGATAAAGATGACTTCCTACTCAAAGCATCGACCACCACATTTGATTTGCCATGATGGTAATCTATCATGAAATAATAATCCTTAATTAGCTCCATCCATCTCCTCTGCCTCATATTCAACTCCTCCTTCGAGAAGATATATTGTAGATTCTTGTAATAAGTGAAGATCTGACACTTTTCTCCATAAAGGTAGTGTCTCCATATCTTTAAGGCATGGCCTACCATTATAAGATCCACATCATGTGTTGTATAGTTCTCCTTGTGTTTCTTAAACGTTGCAAAGCAAAAGAAATCATGTTCCTGTCCTTATCAACACACATACCAACACATTCTTCAAAGCATCACAAAAGACAGTATAGACTTTCCCTTGCTCTGGAAGCACTAATATTGGTGCACTATTCAACTTTTCCTTCAACTTATGGAGAGAACATTGACACTTGTCATTCTAAGCAAAAGGAACATCCTTTCTGGTTAACCTAGATAGGGGTAACACTATAGAACTGAAGTCCTCAATGAACCTCTTGTAGTAGGCTGTCAAACCTAGGAAACTGTGAATCCCTATCGGTGTCTTGGGCTGTTCCCATTCTAGTACTAATTCAACCTTCTTAGGGTCTACACAAATGCCTTTAGCTGATATAACATGTCCTAGAAAAGACACTTCAGATAGCCAAAATTCACACTTGTTGAACTTAGCATATAGTTTGTGTTGCCTTAACAAAGTTAATGCATGGTGAAGGTGTTGCTCATGTTGCTGACTATCCTTGGAATATATCATGATGTCATCTATGAACACGACCACACAATGATCAATATAAGGTCTAAACACCCTATTCGTCAGATCCATAAAGGTTACAGGTGCATTGGTTAGCCTAAATGGCATAACTATGAACTCATAATGACCATACCTAGTCCTAAAGGCTAACATAGGTATGTCATCCACTTTAATCCTTAAATGATGGTAACCTAATCTCAGATCTATCTTTGAAAACATAGTGGCACCTCTCAATTGATCAAAAAGGTCATCAATCCTTGGAGAATGATATTTATTATTTATCATCACCTTGTTCAAATGTCAATAGTCTATACATAACCTCATTGAGCCATCTTTCTTCTTGACAAATAACATGGGAGCACCCCAAGGGGAATTTCTCAGCCTGATGAAACCCTTCTCTTACAGAACCTGCAATTGTTTCTTTGATTCCTGCATCTCTACTGGCACCATTCTGTACGGTGACTGCGCTATGGGTTGTGTTCCAGAGGCAAGATTGATTTTAAAATCAATCTCTCTAGGAGGGGAACTCTAGGAAATTCTCCAAGAAAGACATCCTCAAATTCTTGCACCGTTGGTACCTCTTGGATACTAGGACCTCTCTCCTTGGTATCCGCAACTTGTGCTAAGAAAGCTTCACATCCTTATCTCATCAGCCTTTCTGCTGCCATAGCTGACATCAAACATGTGGGAAGAATCTTCCTATCACTTTGTAAGGTCCATGACAAATCACCATCATGGAACGTCTCTACCTTAGAACTACATTCCATCATCACCTTGTACTTCTCCAAGGTATCCATTCCTAGGATCACATCAAACCCATGCATGTCAAGTGGAAAAATATCCACTTGAATGTTGCATCTTGAGAAAGAAAGATACAAGAGGAACCCACTCCCAACAACTTTGCAAAACCAACCAAAGGAGTCTCTAATCGAAGACTACCAGATCTATGATTAATAGGCAGATAACAACTTTCTATCACCTCTCTGGTGATAAAAGAGTGTGTCACACCTAAGTCAACTAGTATAGATACAAAATAAGAAGAAGTCAAATCATAATGAAATAACTCCACCTGACCTGTGGGGTGACCACTACTTTTGGCTAGCTCATACCATAGAACCTAGTCGTCACCTGCTTCCGTCCATGTCCTCTACTGGCCTGTCTAGAGGACCCTTCCTATGATGCCTGGTTGTGCCCTTTGCCACCACCTGTGCTAAACTGTCGTTGTTGCAAACCCTGCTGACTCTACCTTGGCTACTGAGTCACCTCCTTATCCCTTACTAGGAAATATGGCTTTGTATGCCCAATTTGCCCACACTTATAACAAGTTCTGGTATTGTAATGCAGCCTAAATGGCCCTATCACTAACATTGATGATGAGCTGTGAGGTCTCGTTGGTGGAAAACTATGACCTCTACCCCTACTCACTGTCCACTGTGACGGTGCATGTGATCTTGGTTTAGTGAAGGTTGACATTGGTTACGACGATGGTGGGAAAAATCTTGGCTTCTTAAAGCCTCCAACTGATTGCCCCTAAAATTGTACTGGTCTCTTCTTAGCATTAATCTCACACTTTTTAATAGCAAATCTCTGAATCCTCCTTATAGATTCCACAAAGGTGGAAAACCTTTCCCTGTTCTCCAAGGTTGATGTTGTTGTAGTCAACTCTACGCTCAAACCCTTCTCTAACCTATGGATCCTTTCCTTATCTATATCTTGCATGTGAGGGAAGAACCTCAGAAGCTCCATAAACTTTGACTCATACTCATTAATAGTCATCGCTCCTTATTGAATATTCTCAAACTAAGAGATTTTCTCATCTAGGTATGTCTCTGGTAAGTACCGACTAACAAATTCTCGCTGAAACTCCTCCCAACTTATCACGATTCTTGGCCTTTTCTCTTCCTCTATGGACTACCAGGGTCCAACACTACCTTTCAATAGGTAAACGAAATGATTAACTTTTCCTCTTCAGGGATGTTAGAATCTTAAATGCTTTCTCGAGCTCAGTGAGACACATGTCAATGTTTTCTAGGTTAGAAGTACCAGCATAATCAATTTCCCCAACACTCCTAAGACATTCAAAAGTATTCCCAACTCTCTAGGACTCCACATTAGGGATGGATGCCCTAGCTTGAGGTGCTGGCATTCTGTCCTCTATATGTATAATTGTGGCCATCGTCTGTCTAAACATAGACTAAAAGTCTGGATTGGGCATCGTTGTCAGGTCTAACTGAGGCATCATGGGCTGCTCCGGCCCTACTTCAGGCACTCTGTCATCGTGTGCCTGCCTCCTAGGACCTCCTCCCAGTGCAACATAGCTACTCTTGATGTGTTCTTCGTGTTCTCCAGACATATTTGCATAAGCATAAGCTATGATCAGATATCTTGAATTCATAAGAACAGACTCAAACCCTAGTCCTATCTCCCTGTAGACTCAGTGAACCTAGAGCTCTAACACCAACTTTACTGTGACACCTCATCACACTAAACGAGATTACTCAAAACATAAAATACGATCAACTACTAACTAATCATATGGCCTGAAAAGTGGAAGAATTAAAACCAATTTCAACATCATAAACCAATTCTGAAACATTTGCATAAAGTTCCATCTTTTTCATTCTCATATATTATAATAGGTATATACATCTGTGTCCATTGGCCTCAACCACATCATGTATACAAAAGGGCATTTTACATGCACATGTCCTATATACAAACACTATCATACTGCCAAAATCTCATGTCAATACAAGTATATCATCTATAAAACACATCCCATACCCAGACTTGAGAGTACAGGGATGACACTAGGCATCTACTACTAACATCTACAATTGACTAACCTTCTGAAACTATTGATCACCAAGTTGATCATCTTCCACAACACGATGTGGTGACCACGTCTCCCGCGACCACCTAAAAAAATGTGGTGACCTAAGGGTGAGACCCAGTCCCATAAAGAGATATAACTCTCTCTAATATATATTGATCACAACATATTAACTAATAGTAAATAAAGTGAGTAATTGGAGTACTACATAAGTAATTGAGCAGATTGAACAGTTTAAGCATACTAAGCAAGTTAAACAAGTAAACATAGCAATAAGTATAATTACCCATATTTCATAGGCTAGCATCTTGTAAGAACTGTGTAATATAAAGACAAGGAAATGGATAATCAACCAATGTGAAATGTATTTAACACTAGAAAATATACTACATGACTTGTATTATATCTTTTATTATGTTTTGGGGAGTTTGACTCGTACCACTCAACGTCCAACTGACCACTGTGAAGTGCTATTCAGTTTTGTATAAGATCTAGGAGTGTCGGTATCTTAAAATCTCATCCCTTCAATC
This sequence comes from Alisma plantago-aquatica, assembly GCA_963693085.1. Classification (NCBI taxonomy): domain Eukaryota; kingdom Viridiplantae; phylum Streptophyta; class Magnoliopsida; order Alismatales; family Alismataceae; genus Alisma; species Alisma plantago-aquatica. The sequence continues at coordinate 787,953,701 of OY856414.1, read as the reverse complement.
ATTACTAGTAAACTACAGTGACATATCAGTCAGACTATCAAAAATGACATATATTCAAGATGATAACACCTAGTCTGTCCTTGGTATAGGCCACGACACTAGAAACTCGGGTATACAAACCCTAACATCTGAGGTACAACCATAGTTGTCCTACTTCATATCATATGTAACACTATTTCAGGTATGATCATAATCATCCTCCATATCCTACATTTGTGGATGACAAGGATATATACTAACTTGCCACCCCTACATACTCAAAAATATGTGCTCTGAGTTTCCCTTAGGAATATTCATTTCACCATCCCGTAAGTATTGAGACAGAATATGGTTCTGCAGCATAGGGAACTACATGATTAGGGTTTCACGTATTAGTTATTGCCAATTGAGTGAATTAAGGCTCCATCATTCAAATGAACATACAAACCCTAATATATTTCTAACAAGAGTATAAGTATTGCAACTTCAAAAGATATAAAATGTTTAAGGTATAAATCTTAATCACATTACCACATGCTATCATTCATTGCAAATTATGGACCAAATTTGTCATCATACCATTACAAGGTACTCATTTCTTATCACAAGTTCTAGAGTTTCAACCCTTATTGGAACATAAAGAGGATTTTTCCTCAATCAGATCTCAAACATGCACATAGGTCATTAAGACCATCACATCAATCCCTGTGAAATCACCATTAACATTTAATTCCTTAGATATTCTTCCACAGCATGACCTCTACCACGTTGCCTGCAACCACTTAAAAAGATGTGGTGACCCACGGGTGAGACTATTTCCCAACGAGAGATATAACTCTCTCCAATAGATATTGATCACAACATATTAGCTAATATTAAATAAACTAAGCAATTGGAGTATTGAATAAGTAATTGTGGAGATTGAACAATTTAATCATACTAAGAAAGTTAAACAAGTAAACTTAGCAATAAGTATAATTACCCAAATTTCATAGGTTAGCATCTTTTAAGAACTGTGTAGTATAAATGTAAGGACCTTGACCTGATTTTTGAGGTAACCCTATTTGCTTTGTCTTAATCATGTGCTTATAACCTTTATCTAATCTTTTGAGATGTAATTAGGGATTGTGGAGAGCTTAAGCCTCTAGTTTGATCTTGCTTGGATGTTGTTTGTGCTTTCCATGCTAGTTTTCATACAAATTGCAATTTACCAAGTGTAGGGGGTTGATGTGCAATTTGCCACCTCTAGAGTGCTCCCTTTCTTTCTTTACATCATCTAGAGGAAATAGAAAGAGGAAGGTGCCTTGCTTGAGCCTTGGCTGGAGAGTATTACCCTAGGAGATGATTAGGGTTGATACGGGTGTGAGTACCTTGACCATGTGTGAGTTGGTTGTGTTTCTCGACCTTGGGTCATAACCAAGGCTGGTTTTGGAGGGTGTCACGGTCGATAAATTTCTTGTAGGTGGTTAATTCACAACCTATAAGGCCTAGTGTGGTCTTGGGTCGATATGGTTAACTTAGCTTGGGTTGTCTCAACCTAGGGTTTGTGGAGGTGTCTTGTCTCAACCTAGAGGTGGTGTTGGTCGATGGTGTTGTGACCATGGGAGATGCACCCTAGGATGGCCACAACTGTGACCATGGGGGATGACATGGTGGTCGAGAAACTACCTAGACTGTATCACCATGTCTTGCATGTCATGTTTAAGTGGTAGCATGTGGGTTCATGTTGGTCTTTTGTGAGTACAAGTGTCCCTTGGGTTCCTTAATGTGTTGACACCTCACCCTTTACTCTCTCTCTCATCCTTCATCTATATAACTCCTTAGTTTCCTTGTTTGCAACCCTTTCATCCATCTATATTCTTTCTCCATCTTTGCTTGTTCTTGGAACTTGGTGGAGCAAGGAGGTTCGTCCTTGGAGCTTGAGGAATCAATCTCCTCTTGTATGTGGTGGTGGTGGTGATCCGAGCTCATATTCCATCATTGGTAAGTTTTGTCTTCTAAGTTGATGTTCCTTTGATCTCCTACCTTCATATTCCTCTCTTTTCTCGACCCTATACTATTATTCTTCCATGGTGGCCGTTTGGGAGAGAAATCCCTCATCATAAGGGTCATAAATCATGTCTTGACAAGGTATACCCAAGTGTGAAGAGGATTTATCCTCTGTTTCTCCCTTTCCTCTTTGGTTCGGCCATGAGATTCTTTTTTGCTTTCCCATGTCTAGCTTTGACCTTGGTGTCTTCTTGTTCTTGAGGTGCTCTTGTGGCTAAGAGTGGAGCTTTTGGTGAAGTTCCTTCAACCCTTGGATCGTGTTCTTGGCACTATTGATCTTGGAGTTGGAGATCTTGGTGGTGATCAACTTAAGGTGGGTTATATAAAACTAAACCTACTTTATTATTGCACTTCTTTATACATTTTGTTATTGAATTCTCTCTCTATATCTCTTACTCATAATGCTTGTGATTAATGGTAACTTCTAGAGCTTTTTTTGTAAAGTTATCTTGTGTAGTTTAGAAACAATCCAAAACCCTAATCTTTTGTACCCGATTTGGTAGATAATGGGTTATGAAGGTTTTTCTCTATGTCTTGCTCTTTACCTTTCTGTCATACATGGTGTTTGTACACCCAAAGGTTGGAAGGATGTTAGGTTCAATTTTGGTTATCTTGGGCATCATTTTTCTCTTCCTTGGATAAGGTTTTTCCTTGTAATTTCTTGACCCATGACTTAGGGTCTTGGTGACCATTCGTAGGTGGCCTTTTCTTCATGATAACTATAGTTTCACCTTTAGTTTTAGTTCTATTTTGGCGATCTATAATGGTGCATCTTGGGTGGTCATGACACTCTCCTCATGATGGTCACAACCTTGATATCTTTTTGTCGAGTTACTCCCTTGTGGTTGAGTTTGACCTAGTAATGTTATGTCAAGGATTTTTGTGTTAAGTAGCCTAGTCACCCTTGGTGTTGGACCTGCCTTACTTGGGTTGAGACTCACCCTAGAGAGTAGAGTTGTGACTATGATGGTCTTGTGTCGCGACATGGGTGGAGGTTGATTGTCTTGGGTTGTGACATAGTTTGAGGTCGAGACACCTTCTATTCGAGATGATTTAGTAGAACCTTAACCCTAAGTGTCGTGAGCGCAACATGATCTAGAGGTTGAAGGTCGCGATATGTGATAGATGGTTGAGACATATGAGTGTCCTGGTTGTGACATGGACCATGATGGGTGGTTGCGACCTATGCAGTTATGTTGTCAACATAGGGTAATGGTAGGTGGTTGTGAAACACATATGGATACTTTATAATAATCATATATGAATGATACATATGTCATCCATAATGTTGTTTAGAACGTTATCTAATCAATCTTAATGGCATTTCCTACCCCTCACACACACCAAGATTATGGAGGGTGATGGTTCTAGGGTGGATATTCATACCTAGTCTTGTAAACCCTAATGGCTAAGAAGAAACCCTAAACCCTAATAATGAACAATGAGCTTGCTTGTTTCTTTATTATGAAAGGATGATGATGTTGTGTGGTTATCTCTCTTTCTTATCAACTTCTAACCATGTAGGTAAAATGAGGTTGATAATCATATCTAGTGTATGCTATGGTGACTATGATATAATACAGATCAAATGAGCCTTGAGGGGCATGTTGATGTACTTGTGATACATGAATGATATTGTGAATGATCCTATGACCTGGCATTGACTTGTGGCCTAATATGAGATGAGTTGAGGGATTGATATCCCATGACATGTGCATTTGTTGACGATTTTGCAAATGGAAACAATACAGACATAATGTGGTGATAGTGTGACAAGCTCACACCCTATACATTTATATCTACTGAAAGTGTGCTATGCCCTTACCTTTTTAGAATTTGTGATGATTTTGTACGTTGTAACTTGATTGATGCTAAAAGATACATAGTTGACTTAACTAATCAAGTGGAACTTAATCATGTAGTTTTTCCATGTTCCATAGATCTGTCTCAGTGTCAGCACTTGCTGGATGGTGAAACGAACTTTCCCTTAGAGGAATCTTGGAGTCATATATTGTTGAGTATATGCATTCACAAGAATGGCTACGGGACATACCCTGGTAGGAGTGGGGTTACATGATGTAGCTCAATTTCACTAGTGTCGTGATCTGTACCAAGGTGGGCTAGGACTTTCATAGTTGACTGATATGTCTCTGCTGTTCACTCATGTACTGACCATGAGGTTTGGAGAGGTTGTGGATTCCGTCTCTTCCATAGACCTTGTATGGCACCGATTTCAACTTAGCAGTGGTCAGTTGAATTTGAGTGGTACGACTCAAATACTCAGGGCAAATAGAATACATGATCATCCGTGTAGTATCTTTCTTAGGTTCAAATATAAAAACATTGGATGAGGCATTGCTTACTTTTGTGTATCATAGCTGGTAATGAATATACATGTTCTTCATATTCCTTTTATGAGGATAAGATGTTTCATAATCCAATTGTAATTGCTTATTCTGTTAGTGACAATTACTTGTTTATCATAGTTGTAGCTTTACTGATGTTCTTTAGTCATCTTATCTATGCTAATAATGGTGTTGGTGGATAGTTATATCTCCCGCTGAGATTTGGAATCTCACCCCGTGGGTTCCCCACATCGTTTAGGTGGACATGTGCAAGGAGGTAGAGATTGTGCAGCAGAGGCTGAGAAGAAACAATAAGGACAGTAGTTAACAAGGTTGGAAGTGCTTCTAGTGGTCCTTTTTTGGTAGAGTCCTAGAGTTGTCCCTATACTCTCAGGTCTTTGGGATAATTTTTGGGTGTGTTTTGTAGACATGCTTTGGATATGTGGTTTTAGATTGTGTGCCCTTTTGATGCAAAGGTATAGTGGACATGTATATATGTTTGGAACATGTTCTCTTCTAGCAAGTTAATGACATGCATGATAAGAACATGTTTATGTAAGCATTTTATGTCATGTGAGGACTTGTATGTAAAAGGATTTTGCTATTTGGGAGCTTAATGAAAATGGTTTAAATTTCTAGTGTTTTTCAGTAATCTGTTTGTTTAAGTTTTGTTTCCGTGGTTAGTTTTGAGTTACTCATGGTTTGTGGTGTGAGGCATCACAAGTTGGGTTGGTATCAGAGATTTAGGTTCATCGAGTCTACATGGACCTAGGACTAGGGTTTGTGTCTATTCTTGTGTCCTCCAATATGTCTTATAGCAATTTCTGCTTATGCTGAAGAAATAAAAAAGCTAAAGATGTCTGGAGAACATGAAGAACTTACTGGTGAGAGCAGTGTTATTGCACCAGGTGGTGGTTCAAGGAATCAAGAACGAGAAGATCGGGTGGCTGAGGGTCCCCGGTTTGACCCAACCATGCTTGAGAATCTTGCCTTACAGTCTCTTTTTGGATAGTTCATTCTAAGGACCCTAACCTAGGTTTTGGAATAGCCCTGGATGTTTTGCCTAAGTAAGATGATTAGAACCTTGTCTAAATCTTTTGAAAAGTAATTAAGACTTAAGGAGAGCTCAAGTTTCAAGTTTGGTCTTGTTTGAATGTTGTTTAGGCAATGTTTGCTTATTTGGACCAAAGTGTAATTTACCCAAGATAAAGGGTTATCTTGCAATATGTCACATGGTGGGTGTTCCCTTAGTACATTATCATCATAAGAGAGAGCATGATTCTTAGGGGTGCCTTTTGGAAAGCCTAAATTTCAAGTTGAACTTGTATGGTTGATGCTTGTGCTTTATGTGCTAGTTTTGGTGCAACTTGCAACTTTACCAATATATGGGGTTGATGTACAATTTACCACCTGTTGAGTGTTCCAACTCACTTTTATTATAATTTAGAGGAAGGAGAGAGAAGGGGCACCTTGTTTGAGTCTTAGTGAAGTGATAACACTCTTGGTGATGTTAGAACCATAGAAAGTTGAGTACCTTGAACCATAGATAAGGTTGTGTCGAGTTATGAAGGGTATATGGGAGTGCTTATCAGTTTATAAACCATAGAGGATGTTCCCTATCACTTTGGAAACTTTTGGAAGCATTCATGATGGGATAACCACCTCAAATAGGTGAAGCCTATTAGTTTAAGACTTCCTTGCTAAAGTGGTATCCGTTTGTACACAAAGTGATGACGAGTTATGATATCTTGTCAAGGAAGCTACCCAATGGCTGATACCTTACCCTTGTATTATCCACAAGAGTTTTGCATGTCAAGATAAATGAGGTTGCATGGTGTCACCATGCATGGACATGTGTCACCCATGTACATATGGTGATGACGCCTTACACATACTCTCTTTCATGAGCCTCAACTATATATACCTATCTTTTCACCTCCTACTAAACCTTTTGACTCCTTTACCATCTCTTCTTTGTTGGACGGCCCTAGGAGCTCAAGGATGAAGAGGAAGGCTGAGAAACTTTCCCAAGGTAATGCCATGGTTATCTCCTACCTTGGATGGGCTATGCTTCTCGAACCATGATTCTTTCTTTCTTTTCCTTCTTCACCAAGTTCCTTACTATGGTGTCTTCCTTTCAAATAGAGGTGTTATGATGCTCCAAAAATGATATGCCTCAAAGGAACTAGGCTGTCATGACCAAGAGATGACTAGTGAACAAGGAATATCAAACTATGGTGTCTTAGTAGAGTGTGGAGGCTGACATGGCCAACCCTAACCCTAAATTGATACACTCACAATCTGACACCCCTCTAGCCTGATACATCATGTGAATATGGGGGGAATATACTCTTTGAAGCCTTGGTCGATACACCAAGTAATGGTGAGGTAAATCAGTGAGAGAACTAAGGTGTTGAATAAGGGTTCACCTATTACAACTCAAACCCTAGAGGCCGATATCCCATAGCGAGCTATGTGACCAATACATTAGTTGATAGTGTGGATGATACCTTAGTAGATTGAGTGGAGATACTCAATGGGATAAGCTAGGCCAATACCTTAGGTAGATGGTGTGTCCGATATACACAATAGGTTGATATGGCTGATACACCATCAGTTGATATGGCCAATACATAATGGGTTGATATAGCTGATACCCAATGAAATAGGGTGGCCGATACCTAAAGCACACTATATCCGATATACCTTCTCAATCATCTCTAAACCTATACCAATTGACATTCATTGGCTGATATAAGTAATGGTACTTTGGTCGACACAAACATATGTGTCTAGGCCGAAACAAGGCGTAACATGTAGGCTGATACACCTAGGGTGACACACCTTGATGATTGTAGGTTGATACACCTTGAATATATTCAATGGATACACTATAAAGTAATGAAATGGAAAGTGTAGGCCAGTATACCCTAAAGAGGGTCAAGTCAATACAACAAGTTAAAGTTGAATCTAATATCCTAGTAAGGATGAAAGAGAAACTTGTACTACACATATGAGAAAGGTAATACCTTATGATGATAATAAATTAATGATAATTGATGATAGTAATCAAGTATGATTGAATATTTATGGCAATGAAATAAGCTCTTAGATGTGAGGAGTTATGAATTAGGGATTCAATTGTTGAATAAAACCCTAAAGACCCTAATCAGTTACAATAGAAGTCATAACTCGAATTATGAGAGGGTTGTAACTTGATTGAGTATTATCTGTGATACAATTGAATGTGAAGATAACAATATAAGCTCCTATAAATAAGGAGTTATGGTCTAGGGTTTATGATTGAATATAACCTTGGAAACCCTAATTTGTTGAAAATAGAAACCCTAACCCTAATCACTAGAGGGAATGTAAATTGAAATGGCATGATGATAATAATAAATGGTTATATTAATGAAATCTTAACCATGAATGCCTTATGGATATAGCCAAATGAGGGTTATAATGGTTATAATCTATTATAGCTTGATTATGCCTCATGATAGCTCTGGAATAATAGCTTCACAGAAAGAATGTATATAGGTCTGATGACCTGGCAAAAACATAATTTCCTAGAAGCTGATGTGGTATTCAATGGTGAGTTTAAGGGATTAATATCCCATGAAAAAAGTGATAGAGTAACACATAGGTGTTCTAATGGTTAAAGAGTCTTAGAAAATATGATATACCTTTCATTTTATTATATTGGTAAATTGATTAAGGGGATTATTCTTTTACAACATGGTGCTGACATTTAAATTGATATCTCTTTTATCATTAGACCCTAATCATGTAAGTGTTTTGAGATAATAAGCATAGCCAACTATGGGCTATGGTGATGTGACATTATACTGTTACAACCCGTTCCTAGAGATTTAAGATAATCTTAATGCTTGTCATGCTTTTGTTAGTAATATTCTATGTTGTGCTTTATCTTAACTTTAGTAACCTTAAATACTAGTTTGGACAACTTATAATCATGACTTAGGCATACTATAAAGATCTGAGTTGGAGTTAATATAGCAGTAACCCATACATGTATGCAAGAAGAGAGTTAATGACATTAGAGGAAATAATTAATAAATAATTTTTCATTGAGAATATTATTAAAATAATATTGTAGAATTTTATATAATTCAATTATGAATCCAAAAAAAAATAATGAACCCAATTGGAGTTAAAATGAGAGAGTTATGCCTTTTTTAGTAAACATGTACAGATTGGCGTGACTACGACGCTATGTCGCGACCGCGACTGATGCCGCCCAGGACAGTCAATCGTAAAATGATCATATCTCGGGATATACTTATCCGTTTTTAACAAAATGAAGTGCTTTGGAACCAAAATTTGATCTCTATCATCTCAGACTCTTTTCGCAATGAGAGCGTGACCTGGAAGGCAATTTCCGGGACAATTTTTGGGGAAGAACGTGAAGAACGGAAGAAATCCAAAGGAGTCCCATAGATTCGACTTGGTAAATAGTTTTAACTATTGATTCTTCCTTCTCTTCATTTTCCCTTACTTGGAATCCTTAATCCAGCAAATTTGAGGTTTGGGTTAACCTCCGATCTTCATCTTCTACCTACATCCGACCTTCTTTAGGGTCGAAAGGAAGAAGAAACCAGTGATTTTCTAGGGTTTTGATATGAGTTTGAGATTTTTAGAGATGTGCTGCATTTTTAAGGTGTTTTCACACGTTAGGGTGAGTGGGAATTCCTTTAAACAATAGATTGCATAGAATTGAGTTAAGTCATCAACAATCTTTAATTTCTTAGTATGCAAGTACAAACCCTAACTTGCCGTTTTGATCTAGCTTTTGCAAGATGATATGAAATAGGTGATTTATCTATTGTGATGAATTTCATATTATGAAATCACATTAGAAATGATTATGATCCATCTAAATGAGAATTCTTAAAGTAATTGTAGAGGTTACATGAATATACTGAAATTTAGGATTTTCATCTATGACTGAAATTGATGTATAATTTATTGGAGAATTTTGTCTATCTGAATCTCATTGATTATGAATGATTGTCTATCTGAATGCATAGTACATATATGTCAGATATTATCTTGGATTTCGTGTGACATGAATAGTGTTTGCTTGATATCTCAGTAAAGAGGGTGAAACCCTAGATGAGTGGAAAGTTGGAAATTTGTGAATATATATCGTGAAATCCATTTGAAGTGCTTTTCTTGACATCATAGACTTTATTTATTCAATGTTATTATTGTTGCATGATTTCTCAGTGAATGGTGTGGAAACCCTAATTTAGCTTAATTCCATGTTTTTAAACACATGTTAACTTTATATGACTTGTGTAAAGCAATATTTATCCAGTGAATGTTTATGACACATTAAATCCCTATGCGAGTCATGTGATAAGTGAATGAGGTAAATGAAACACTAAGGATAGGGTGTTTAGTGAATCAAGTATTGTGATATCAATGTTTCTCAGTATGAGATTTGGTGATGCTTAACTATTCAGTTGTGATAAATATTATTAGATGATTTATGAAATGAATAGTTTACAAAGACAAACTATGATATGTTGATGTGATGATTGAATCATGAATTTAAAGAGTGAATTAGACATATAGATGCCTAAACACTATAGAATCCCCACAGGTAGAGGCCTGCACTGTGGGGGGGAAAGGGTTTCCCAACTGGAGGAAGTCCAGATCAAGGTAAGCAGGAGTGCACCAGTAGGGTGCAGGGGTCTTGACCAATAGGGCAGACTCCTTATAGTTGTGTGGTACCCAACACCAACCGGGGATGCTGGTGGTACCTATGTTACATGTTGAGTGATCAGTGGTTAGTAGGTCCACTGATGCACAATAAGCCTAAGGGCTTTGACTCACTTCCTGAGTACCCAAGTTGAGAGGTGGAGTCTGAGATATTTGGCCGCTCCCATTAGCAGCTGAGAGGAAGACATGCCGAGGCCCACTGTAGAAGGGGTCTTACTCAAGAGATAGGCTTAGGAACCCGAGCATGATTCTAAGCCTTGTACAGTGAGATTGTAGCTTGCTTTGATTCTTTTACATGTTGTGGTACACCTCATGTGGGTTCAGGGAATAATAAGATGAATGAGAGGTTAAATAAGTGTGTGCAATTATTCAATTATTCTTTGTATGTTTCTGAATTATTAGTTCTCTTTATGATCAATCAAGCATGTTCATATATTGATTCACTCTTGTGGATATCAAGAGTATCCTTCCATATTTATGTTTGTGAATGATTGGTCTCTTTAAATCTTACCATTGTTATAATTGATATTGGTTGCTCAAAAGTCTATCTATAATTATATAAGTGCTTTAGACTATTTCTTTGAAGTACTCATTCACTGAGCAAGTAGGCTCACCCATCTACTCACAATTTTTTGGGAAACCTCATGGATTAAGGAATGTCAATGCCAGAGTAGATCTACCACAAGAGCTAAGTATCACAATTAGTTGAATTCAGTTAGTCCCTGACACTCTTGGTCATTGTAGAGTAGTACGAGAGTTGAAAATGATAATGTGTAACTTTGATTCCTTAATAATAGAGTATGTATCGTATTATCATGTCGTATGTACATGGAAGTGTGAGAAATAAAATGAATGTATGGATGTGTATCATTAATATTGAGATCATATTAAAGTAATCAAATTTTAATTCTCTTGAAAAGTTTGTTTATGTGATTGAATCCAAGAAAACAAAGAGTTTGAAATAAAAGAAAAAGTTGGGAGTGAATTTGTATTAAGTATAATCCTCAAACTTATGCCCTAATCTCATGATTAGTGGTAATCATGGGATGTGGGTGTTACAGACACCTTACCCTTGGATTATCCACAAGAGTTTTGCATGTCAAGATAAATGAGGTTGCATGGTGTCACCATGCATGGACACGTGTCACCCATGTACACATGGTGATGACACCTTACACATACTCTCTTTCATGAGCCTCAATTATATATACCTCTCTTTTCACCTATTAGTAAACCTTTTGACCTTTTATCATCTCTTTCTTGGTGGATGACCCTAGGAGCTCAAGGAGGAAGAGGAAGGCCGAGAAACTTGCCCAAGGTAAAGACATGGTTATCTCCTACCTTAGATGGGTTATGCTTCTCCAACCATGATTCTTCCTTTCTTTCCTTCTTCACTAAGTTCCTTACTATGGTGTCTTGCTTTCAAATAGAGGTGTTACAATCAAGTCTTGGACCCTTTATAAGTCATCTTCAACCTTGGAAATGTGGAGCTTGGAAGCTTGAAGCTTTAGTGGTAATCTTGAGGTGGGTTATATAACTTGAACTCAACTTTATTATTATTCACCTTCTATCATGCAATACTTGGTGATTCCTTTTCTACTTTGACTTTTCTTGTTTGAATGATGGTTCTATTGGATATATGGGGTTGTTGCCCATGAACTAGAGTAGTAATGAATGAGTAGTTGGAGCTTGAAGATGATAAAACTGAAATGCACAAACCAATATTGGTTTGTGAAAACCCTAACCCGATACATGGGTATAGGTATGGAAATTGATACACATGAACTACTATCCTTTTGGTTTGTAAAATGAGTAGGGCTACTGTCCTCTCAATTGTATAACCTTTATTTCACCTAAATTATGAGAATAAGGTAAGTTGATATCTATAATATATCCAAGTCGACACACACATATTTACACCATAACATGGATGGATGATATGACTTGTGATGATCTAAATGATATGTTGTTGTTAGGCCGATATGGTAGATGCTCTAAAAATGATATGCCTCAAAGTTACTAGCTTGTCATGACCAACAGATGACTAGTGAAGAGGGAATATTAAACTATGGTGTCTGAGTAGAGTTTAGAGGCCGACATGGCCAACCCTAACCCTAAACTGATACACTCACAATCTGATACCCCTCTAGCCCGATACATCATGTTAAGATGGGGGAAATATATTGTTTGAAGCCTTGGCTGATACACCAAGTAATGGTGAGGTCAATAGGTGAGAGAACTAAGGTGTTGAACAATTGTTCACCCGTTACAGCTCAAACCCTAGAGGTCGATATTCCATAATGAGCTATGTGGCCGATACACTAGTTGATGGTGTGTCTGATACCTTAGTAGATTGAGTGGTCGATACTCAAAGGGATAAGCTAGGCTGATACCCTAAGTAGATGGTGTGGCCGATATACATAGTGGGTTGATATGGCTGATACACCATGAGTTGATATGGCCGATACATAATGGGTTGATGTGACCGATACATAAAGAAATAGGGTGGTCGATACCCTAAAGCACACTATAGCCGATATACCTTCTCAAGCATCTCGAAACTGATACCAATTGACATGCCTTGTCCGATATAAGTAACAGTACTTTGGCCGACACAAACACATGTGTCTAGGCCGACATAAGGTGTAACATGTAGGCTGATACACCTAGACCGACACACCTTGATGAGTGTAGGCTGTTACACCTTGAATATATTCAATGGATACTCTATAAAATAATGAAATGGATATACTTCAAAAATTGTAGGCCAGTATACCCTAAAGAGGGTCAAGTCAATACAACAAGTTAAAGTTGAATCTAATATCCTAGTAAGGATGAAAGAGAAACTTGTACTACTCATATGAGAAAGGTAATACCTTATGATGATAATCAATTAATGATAATTGATGAGAGTAATCAATATGATTGAATACTTATGACAATGAAATAATATCCTAGATGTGAGGAGTTATGAATTAGGTATTCGGTTGTTGAATAAGACCCTAAAGACCCTAATCGGTTACAATAAAAGTCCAAACCCTAATTATGAGAGGGTTGTAACTTGATTGAGTGATTATCTATGATACAATTGAATGTGAAGATAATAATATAAACTCCTAGAAATAAGGCGTTATGGTCTAGGGTTGATGATTGAATATAACCTTGGAAACCCTAATTAGTGGAATAAAGAAACCCTAACCCTAATCACGAGAGGGAATGTAACTTGAAATGGCATTATGACAATAATCAGTGGTTATATTAATGAAATCTTAATCCTGAATGCCTTATTGATATAGCCAAATGAGGGCTATGGTGGTTATAATCTATTATAGCTTGATTATGCCTCATGATACCTATGATAATAATAGTTTCACAGAAAGAATGTATATATGTTTGATAACCTGGCAAAAACATAATTGCTTAGAAGGTGATGTGGTATTCAATGATGAGTTTAAGGGATTGACATCCCATGATGAAAGTGATAGGGTAACATTGAGGTTTTCTAACTATTAAAGAGTCTTAGAAAATATGATGTACCTTTCATTTTATTATATTGGTAAATTGATTAAGGGGATTATTCTTTTACAACATGGTGCTGACATTTAAATTGATATCTCTTTGATCATGAGACCATAATCATGCAAGTGTTTTGAGATAATAAGCATATCCAACTATGGGTTGTGGTGATGTGACATTATATAGATTGAATGGGCCTTGTGAGCCAAAATTTTAACATAAGAGAATAAATACGGAAAGGAGAATGCATTATACTATGTAAGTCAGTGATCTGTAGTGGTAGAATAAAAGAACTATATGCCAATTTCAAACCCAATTTGTGTTGTGCTTTGGTCTTTGCTGCAAAAACTTATAATGTTTATGTGGATCTTATGATTTAGAGTTGGTTGTTACCTAATGAGAGGTGACATTGTTCAATAATGAACTAAGAGGATTGAAACTCTATAGTATGTGACAATCAAGTATATGGGTCTTATGACCTAGAGATGATTGTGGCTTGGTAAGAGGTGACACTATTCAAAAATGAACTAAGGGTTTGATACCCAAAACATGTGATCATGATGAAAATATTTAAGGGATGAGATTCCTAGATATATGTTCAAGGGATTGAGATCACAGGATGGGTATAGCAATATATATTCCAATTGATACCAAATTTCGTGAAACATGTATTATGCTTTCCTTGGTAGTAATTACTAATAGTTCATGCTTGTAACTTGATTGATGTTAAAAGATGCTATGATTCACTTAATCTATCAAGTGAACTAAAAATGTAGTTTCCCTAGCCATAGATCCATTCAGTGTCTAAATTTGCTGAATGGTGAAATGAGTTTTATTTGGAGTGCATAACTTTGAATATGCGAGGGTTCAAAATGAGTATTTCCTTGCTTCCTTCAAACCCTAGGATTTGGCCTTGAGCCATTTTCCTGAAAAGTGTGCGGTCAAGGCCATAACTCCAATACAAAATAAGAGTATGGTTGCAGGACATCACTCAATATATACAAGCAGGATTGACTATAGGTCATACCTTGAATCGAGAACATGCTACGTGATGTATCTCTATAGAAAAGAGCCTCTATATTCCAGGATAACTAAAATGTATATTGACTCATAATGTCACTTCAACTCTCATACTGATCGGGGAAGGAGAGGTCATGGATTATGACTCTTCCATAGACCTATATGGCACTAATGTTAACTTTGCAGTGGTCAACATGGAGATGAAAGGTATATTCCCATCTCTGCAGGCCATAAGATTGATTATTGAAAGATATAATTATCCGTATAGCATATTTGTTTAAGGATCAAATACAGACACATTGGTTGAAGCCTTTCTTTGCTTTTATACTATTTAGTTTGTAACAGTTATACATGTTCTTCATATTCCTTTTAAAAGTGATTAAATATTCTATTGCTCAGTTATAGATTTTTGAATTAATGAGATGATGAGATTGCTCCACTCTGCATATAATTAGCAGTTATACATATTTAATTCAATCAAGGTTTCTTTTGCTCTCATTCATAAAAGTTTAACTGTGATAATAATAATGTTGGCGGAGAGTTATATCTCTCGCTTGGACTTGTTGTCTCACCCCGTGGGTTCCACACCTTTTTAGGTGGATGTGTACAAGAAGGTAGTGATCGTATAGCCAAGAGAAAGCAGTAGCAGCAGGAAAAATAGTAACAACTCAGGTTAAATGTTTTGTTATGAATCTAGTAGAATAGAGTCCTTTGTGTCATCCATGTACTCTCAAGTCCTTAGGAGATAGTTTTCATATCTGGTTTTACGGTCGATCTGAGATTCTGGCTAGAAATGCCTTGATGTATAATGTTGCTTTTGTGTACATTTTTGATAAAGCAACTATTGTCTCACATCCTTGCTATATGAAGGAATGATGTATGTATAAGTTAATAATGATGCATATGTATATATGGCCTTGGGCCTTTTTGTGAAAAGTTCCAGACAATGGATCTTTGTGTAAAAATGTTTTTAATTTTTAGTGATTTTTGGTAATGTGTAGTTAATGGTTGTTTCTGCGAGATTTTGTGTGATGATTGGTATCATTGGATGGTGGTTGTCACATTCATGGCTACTATGATGAATATGGCAGACAGGATGCCCGCACCACATCCTAGGGCACTGGTTCCCAATGCAGAATATTCAAGTACTGGGAAGACTTTTGAGCGGCTTTGATGTGTTGGGGTAGTAAATTATGTTGGGACAAATGATCCAACAGATGTTGATTTGTGTCTTACTGAGCTTGAGAAAGCCTTTAAGATCCTCAGCATCCCAGAGACAGATAAGGTTAAGCATGCGGTGTACCTACTAAAGGGGAGTGTTGGACATTGGTGGGTCATAGAAGAGGAGAAGAGACCTAGAGTAGTGTAGGTTGGGAGGAGTTTTGATGTGAGTTCGTTAGTTAGTTCTTCACAGAGACCTATCTTGATGAGAAGATCAGTCAATTTAAGCGGATTTGGTAGGGATCCATGTCTATCAATGAGTACGAGGCTAGGTTTATGGAGCTTCTTCGGTTATGTCCTTACATGGATGCCATGGATGATGAGAGGATCCACCATTTTGAGAAGGGGTTGAATGCTGAATTGTCTGCCCTAAAATATATCTTAGAGAATCGAGAAAGGTTTGCCACATTCATGGAGTTGGTTCAAAGGATAGAGAGATCTGTGATGGAGAAGTGGGGGGCAAGTGCCAGGAAGAGGCATGCACAGTCCCAAGGACAGTCATCAGGATGCTTTAAGAAGCCGAGGTTTTTCTAAACCGCTAACATCGTAGAGATTCAGTGCGTAGACATAGTTGTCACTGAGTAAAGGCACATGTCATAGCCTTCCACCTACTGGAACTCACAACACAGTGTCAGTGTCAGTGACGGGCTGTCTATGCCATAGTTTGACACTAGAGCTTGCCACAAGTGTGGGAAGGTAGGACACCTGCAGTGGGAGTGCCTAGTAAGAGACGATGAGGTGACCAAGCAACCGAGGTAGGGCCAATAGGGCTTGCAGAGACAATATTTTAGTAGTGTAGGAGGATGAGAATGTATCCAGGTATTGCAGGCTAGATTGTCTGCTCAGGGAAGTAGAGGATGAGGGTGATAATAGGAAACAACTAGATTCTACACTTTGAGTCAGCCGGAGGCGGTGGTCAACCCTCAAGTAGTGACAGATCAGATTACGTTATTTCATTTTGATTTGTCTTCTTCTTACTTTTTACTATTTTGGTTGACCCAGGTGCAACACACTCTTTTATCTCTCACAAAGTGCTTGAAAGTTGTCTTTTTCTTGTTAGTCATAGAAGAGATAGTTTGTTGTTAGAAACCCCGTTAGTTGGTTCTACAGTGTTGTAAGAGGTGTGTCCTTCCTGTGTCCTTTCTTTTTTAGGGAACAACATTCAAGAGGATCTCATACCACTTGACATGCATGGGTTCAATATAATCCTTGGAATGGACACCTTAGGGAGGTATAGAGTGGTCTTGGATTGTAGTTCCAAGAAGGCGACATTTGTATATGGTAGTAAGACGTGGATCTTCCAAGGAGATAGGAAGATTCTTATGACGTGTCTGGTATCGGTGATGGTGGCAGGGAAGCTATTTAGATAGGGTTCTGAGGCATTATTGTCACATGTGATGGATACTGAGGTGAGGATTCCTAGTATCCAGGAGGTGCCAGTTGTCAGAGAGTTTGAGGATGTGTTTCCTGAGGAGTTTCTAGGTTTTCCACAACTTGAGAGATTGATTTTGAGATCAATCTAGTTCCCGACATGCAACTGATAGCCCAGACACCGTATAGGATGGCTCTAGCAGAGATGGAAGAGTTGAAGAGGAAATTGCAAGAGTTTCTTGATAAGGGTTTCATCAGGCCGAGTTCATCACCATGGGGTGCTCCAGTGCTATTCGTGAAGAAGAAAGATGGGTCCATGAGGCTGTGTATAGACTACAAATAGTTGAACAAGGTGACGATAAAGAACAAGTATCCCCTCCCAAGGATAGATGACATGTTTGATCAGTTGCGTGGTGAAACACAGTTCTCAAAGATAGACTTGAGGTCAAGATATCACTAGTTGAGGATCAAGTAGGGTGACATACCTAAATCATCTTTTAGAATGAGGTAGGGTCACTATGAGTTTTTGTTATGTCGTTTGGGCTGACCAATGCACTGGAAGCACTCATGGACTTGATGAACAAAGTGTTCCAGTCATTTATGGATCAGTTCACGATGGTCTTTATAGATGACATCTAGATATAAGAATGAACATCATTTTCATCAGGCATTAACCGTGTTGAGGCAACATTGACTTTAAGCCAAGTTCAGCAAGTGCTAGTTTTGGCTGAAAGAAGTGGCTTTTTTGGGACATGTTATATCTACCAAGAGAGTTTGTGTGGATCCCAAGAAGGTTGAGTCAGTGACAGAGTGGGAGTAGCCAAAGATGCTGACAGAAGTGTGCAGCTTTCTAGGTTTGGTAGGTGATTATAGGAGGTTCATCAAGGACTTTAGTGCTATTGCTTTGTCCCTAAAAAAGTTGACAAGGAAGGATGTGCCATTCATTTGGGATGATAGATATCAATGTGATTTTTAGATGTTGAAGGAGAAGTTGACAAGTGCACCAGTTCTGTTCTTGCCGAAGTAGGGAAAAAGATACATAGTCTTTTGTGATGTGTCAAGGAATGGTATGGTTGTGTCATGATACATGACAAGCAAGTGATTTCTTTTGCTTCCTGGTAGCTTAAGAAACACGAGGAGAATTACTCAACACATGATCTGGAATTGGCTGTTGTGGTTCATGCTTTGAATATTAGGAGACACTACTTTTATGGAGAGAAGTGTCAGATCTTCACAGATAACAAGAACCTGAAGTACATCTTCTCAGAACAGGAGTTGAATATGAGGTAGCGACACTGGATGGAGTTAATCAAGGATTACGATGGTATGATTGATTACCATCTAGGGAAGGCTAATGTCGTGGTAGATGCAATGAGTAGGAAACCTTATTCATCAGATAAGGGGTAGTTGAATTTTTTGGTGTGCCGTAAGCAAGATATGTTGATCTCCCTACGTCAGATGAACATTAAGCTGGAAGTTTCCTTGCTAATAGGGTTGTTAGCACAGTTGCAGGTGAAGACCACACTAAGACAATAGATCTGAGAGGCACAATAGGTTGATACCATGGTACAACAGATTAGATCAGAGTTTGGTAGTGAGAAGCGTGATGGCTTCCATGAGTCAGATGATAGGACAGTTTGTTGCCATGGTAGAGTTGTGGTTCTTGATGTTGATGGCCTAAGGAAGACGATGCTAGAAGAGGCTCACTCATCCATATATGATATGCACCCAGGTTGCACCAAGGTGTATCACAATCTCAAGGACATGTATTGGTGGCCTGGCATGAAACAAGATGTAGTTGAGTTCATTGTGAGATGTGATGTATGTTAGTAGGTTAAAGTCGAGCACCAATAGCCTATAGGGATGTTGCAACTGTTGCCCATACCTTAGTAGAAATGGGATCATGTGACTATGAACTTTGCGGTTGGTCTACCTAGGATAGCCAAAGGTCATGATTCCATTTGGGTGATCGTTGAATGGTTGACCAAGTCAGCACATTTTCTTCCTGTGAAGATGATGTATACAGCTGAGAAGCTTGCCCAAATCTATGTTGATGAGATAGTGTGCTTTCAATGTGTTCCAACAACTATCATGTTTGATATAGGTCCTCAGTTCACGAGTCACTTTTGGGAGTGACTGCATACAACTTTGGGTATGCAATTGAGGTTCAACATTGCCTTTCACCCATAGACAGATGGTCAATTTGAGAGGACCATTCAGACCTTAGAGGATCTGCTGAGAGCTTGTGTTCTTCAATTTTTGGGCAGTTGGGACATACACCTCAGCCTAATATAGTTCACCTACAATAATAGTTATTGGTGAAGCATCAACATGGCACCTTATGAGGCATTGTAGGTCTCTGTTGTGTTGGTATGAAATAGGAGAATACCAGCTTCTTGGTCCTTAGCTTGTGAAACAGATGACAAAAAAGATCAAAGTGATTCAATAGCAGTTGAAGGAAACACAGGACATGAAGAAGTCATATGCAGATAACCGTTATAAACTCTTGGGAGTTCCAAGTGGGAAATAGAGTGTACCTCAAGGTCTCTCCCTAGAAGGGAGTTCTAAGGTTTGGGAAGAAGGGTAAGTTGGATCTCAGGTTTATGGGACCTTACCCTGTAGTGGCATGTGTTGGGAAAGTGGCCTATAGGTTGGAGCTACCACCTAAGTTGCACAGGTTGCATCCAGTGTTTCATGTAAGTATGTTGAGAAAGTGCCATCCTGATATAGAGTTAATGTTACAGCCTGTGGAGGTGGAGCTTGATGAGGATATGTCTTATGTTGAAGGTCCAGTGTTGATCCTTGACAGTAGAGTAAAAAAACCGAAGAAGAAGGAAATAGTTCTTGTGAAGGTTATATTGCATCACCATGGTGTTGAGGAAGCCACATGGGAGCTTGAGGAAGAGATGAAGAGGAAGTACCCCTCTCTTTTCTCTTAGGATTTTGGGGGCGAAATCCTTGTTAGGGGTTTATGGCTTGTAAGGAACCTGACCTGAGTTTTGGAATAACCCTATTTTCTTTGACTTAATCATGTTCTTAGAACCTTGCTCTAATCTTTTGAGATGTAATTAGGTCTTTTGGAGATCTTAAGTCTCCAATTTGATCTTGTTTGTATGTTGTTTGTGCTTTCTGTGCTAGTTTTGGTGCAAATTGCAATTTACCCAATGTGGGGGGGTTGATGTGCCATTTTCCACCTCTAGAGTGTTCCCTCTCTTTCTTGACATCATCTAGAGGAAATAGAAATAGGAGGGCACGTTTCTTAAGCCTTGGTTGGAGAGTATCACTCTAGGTGGTGATTAGGGTTGATATGGGTGTGAGTACCTTGGCCATGTGTGAGTTGGTTGTGTTGTCTCGACCTTGGGTAGCGACCAAGGCTGGGTTTGGAGGATTTCATGGTCGAGACACTTCCTCCAAGTGGTTAAGTCATGAGCTAGAAGGTCTAGTGTGATCTTGGGTCCAAATGGTTAACCTATCTTGGGTTGTCTCGACCTAGGGTTTGTGAAGGTGTCTTGTCTTGACCTAGAGGTGGCGTTGGTTGATGGTGATGTGACCATGGGAGGTGCACCCTAGGATGGACATGATCACGACCATGGGGGATGACATGGTGGTTGAGACACTACTTAGAGTGTATCACCATGTCTTTCATGTTGTGTTTAAGTGGTAGCATGTGGGTGCATGTTGGTCTTTTGCAAGTACAAGTATCCCTTGGGTTCCTTAGTGTGTTGACACCTCACCCTTTGGTCTCTCTCTCGTCCTTCATCTATATAACTCCTTAGATTTCCTTATTTGCAACCTTTTTGGCCATATATCTTCTTCCTCCTCATTTTCTTGTTCTTGGATCTTGGTGGAGCAAGGAGGTTCTTCCTTGGAGCTTGGGGAATCAATCTCCTCTTGCATGTGGTGGTGGTGGTGATCCGAGCTCATCTTCCATCCTTGGAAAGTGTTTGTCTTCTAAGTTGATGTTCCTTTTATCTACTACCTTCATCTTCCTCTCTTTTCTCAACCCTATACCATGATTCTTCCACGGTGGTCATTTGGGAGAGAAATCCCTCATCACAAGGGTCATAAATCATGTCTTGACAAGGTAGACCCAAGTGTGTAGAGGATTTCTCCTCTCTTTCTTCCTTTCCTCTTTGGTTTGACCAAGGTCTTCTTTGCTTATTTCCTTGGGCTATCTTTGACTTTGGTGTCTTCTTGTTCTTGAGGTTATCTTGTGGCTGAGAGTGGTGTTGGGTTTTAGGGGAGACAGAGAAGGCATCAGAAACAAAAAAATTATCTCTCCCCATAACCCATAACGAAGGAATCACGTCAACGTCTATACAATAGGAAATATGGTTTGTAGAGGCATACCTTGTCCTGAGGCTTGCTCAGCGACAATACCTCGCAGCTTGTGCGGTCTTCACCTCCAGTCTTGAACAGTGTTTGTGCAGCTCCTGGTCTAATCGAAACTGTCAGGATTGACAGATGTCCTCTGAGCGGCAGAAGTCTCCTGCCTCTACAGTCATCCACACAGACTGCCTAGAACTCCGATCTCCTTATCCCACAAGGAATCAGAAGGAGTCGCACCCTCCTATCAGCATACTAGACACCGACTCACTCTCCTACAACCAGTTTCCTTTCTGAAGTTATCTTTCCCTTGTTGTGCCTCCCTTATCGGGTAGCACTTGCTCGGGCTCTCTCGGTTACCACAACCAGAGAGAACGACAACTTTGCAGAGCAACTGGTGTTCTGAGTTGTACTTTGAGAAGCCCCCAATATCCCTATATATATATAGGAGGGTCATGGGACATGGTTCTCTACCCCTGGCAATGCGGGACTAAACAGGAGTAGAAGGGTTTGAGATTTTCCACAAAACAACCAATTGCACCAGCTGAACCGATCATTTCAACCCTAAAATGATCGTTTGGTGACCTCAACCGATCGTTTCAACCTGAACTGATTGTTTGGGATCCCTGAGCCAATTGGTCCATCACATGAGCTGATCAGTTCGTGATCCTGGTCCAACTCAAATTGACTTTCATATTTGTTTCTGATTAATCAAATATTAATCCTTATCCAAATCAAATTTGTACAAGTGAAACAAATTGTATTTGCAAAATTGACTTTCCAAACGATCTCAGTTGGTCACATGAGCCGACTGGTTCAACAATTGAGCTGATCGGTTCACCAACCTGAGCCGATCGATTCATCTCATGAGCCAATCGGTTGGAAGTGCAGATTGAGCAAAATCAGTCAATTGCATTTTCAATCAATCCAATACTTTAATCAATTGGTCCAACACCTTGAACTCTATGATTTTGAGCTATCAATCAACCGAGTGTTTAATTGAACTACTAAACTCCTTTAGTAATCAATCTAAACGTCATTTGTGGAAAAACTCCTCTTCCAGGTTAAATCCTATGTGTGTGACCCTGTAGGTCCATTTCACGTTAGCAGTGAAAGTCCATAACAATTATGACTTCACAAGCAAAGAGCGGTACCTAGTCACACATCAATGCTACCCAAGTGAAATAGAAAGTTGGACAACAACTTTTAATCCTACAATCCATGAATGGTGTTACAATGAATGTATAATTCCTTTGTCACTAATGTCATGAATGCACTCAAGGCATGGTACAATCATCCTTTCAACGTTCATCCATATCCTTGATCTCAGAGCAGACTGGGTGAGATGTGTGACATCAAATTCACATATTGATTCACACATGCATGCGCATGCCTTTCTCAATCCTACTCATCAAGTGGCCATGGACATTAAACTCCTTTAGGAGGGACAAATCCCATATCTATCACTCACCCCTCAAAAGCCCAATGTGTCAAAGTCACCCAATCATCACCTTCATAACAACCCATGTTTTAGGATTGTGTTTGATGATGTCAAAGTGTACCCAATGACATGTGTTGAGTGTAGTGATTTTAGGTCGAAGAATCACATTCACCACCATCACTGTGAGAGATGACTGTAACTACTAAATCATAGTTCCATGTGTCATCTCACAGTGGGTCTGTTTGGTACACTTGTTCTCTAACAAGTACCTATGTGCTTGGTTTGATATCATTATATCATGACTAATGAGATTCTATCATCAACCAACACACAATCTAGTCTTTAGTGTTCTTGATGTCCATGGTTATTTCCACAATAACAACCGACTAGGGACTGAACAAGAATGTATACTCTTAACATCCGTATGATCTCATCATTTAGGTCCTCAACCCAAAAGCATACATCATCGAGTAAAACAATTCTTTAGACATCTATCATGTTACACTGTCATCTCAGAAACATTTAAAACATATAGATCGGAAATTTCCTTTATTATTATTCAAATAATTTACAAAGTATCCCATTACAATCATCACATGACTTTCTCTATGGGAATACATACCAACAGACTCCCACTTGCACTTAGAGACAGTCACCTAGGAACCTCAGTCCTTGTGACCTAGCATGACCATCATGCTTCTGCTGAGAAAGGGCCTTAGTCAGTAGATCAGCTATGTTGTCTTCAGTTGGTACTTTGCAAATCTTCACATCTCCTTGTCGTATGATCTCTCGTATGAGATGGAAGCTCCACAGTATGTTCTTGGACGGCTGATGTGATCTGGGCTCCTTAGCTTGAGCAATAGCTCCATTATTGTCACAATAAAGCTCAATTGCATCACAGCTACTAGGAACTACACCAAGTTCAGAGATGAACTTCCTGATCCACACAGCCTCCTTTGCTACATGTGAAGCAGCAATATACTCGGCTTATGTAGTAGAATCAGCAACTGTTTCTTACTTGGAACTCTTCCAGCTCACAGCTCCATTGTTTAGGCAAAATAGAAATCCTGACTGTGATCTGTAATCATCTTTGTCGGTTTGGAATCTCGCATCGGTGTAACCTCTTACAACCAGTTCTTCCTCGCTGCCGTATACAAGTAACTGATCCTTAGTTCTTTGTAAGTACTTGAGGATGTTCTTTATGGCTGTCCAGTGAGCATCCCCGAGATCTTACTGGTACCTGCTCGTCATGCTGAGGGCATACGAGACATTTGGGCATGTGCACAACATAGCGTACATGATGGATCCAATGGCTGATGCATATGGGATCCCATTCATACGCTCCCTCTCTTCACAAGATTGGGGACATTGAGCTCTAGAGATGGTGACTCCATGTAGCATGGGGATGTTGCCTCTCTTTGAGTTCTCCATGCTGATCTGCTTCAGCACTTTGTCAATGTACGTGCTTTGACTTAGTCCGAGAAGCCTTTTAGATCTATCTCTATAGATCTTAATACCTAGAATGTAGGATGCTTCTCCTAAGTCCTTCATTGAGAAAGTATTCCCAAGCCAAGTCTTTACCTTCTCTAAGGCCATGACATCATTCCCCATCAATAGTATGTCATCCACATACAATATGAGGAATGTGGTCGTGCTCCCACTAACCGTGTTGTACACACAAGGTTCATCTTCATTTTGAATAAAGCCAAACACTTTGACTTCCTCATCAAATCAAAGATTCCAACTCCGAGATGCTTGCTTCAATCCATAGATTGACCTTTGTAGCTTACAGACTTTATTGGCATTCTTTGGATCTACAAAACCTTCAGGTTGTGTCATGTACACATCCTCATTCATATTCCCATTAAGGAATGCAGTTTTAACATCCATTTGCAAAATCTCATAGTCATAGTAAGCCGCAATAGCAAGCATGATCATGATGGACTTAATCATGGCTACTAGAGAAAAAGTTTCGTCATAGTCAACACCTTGAACTTGTCAAAAACCCTTTGCAACCAATCTGCCTTTATAAGTTTGCACATTGCCATCCATGTCGGTCTTCTTCTTGAAGACCCACTTGCACCCTATGGGTTTTAACCCTTCGGGTGGTTCCACCAAAGTCCATACTTTGTTGGAGTACATGGATTCCATCTCAGAT
This sequence comes from Alisma plantago-aquatica, assembly GCA_963693085.1. Taxonomy (NCBI): domain Eukaryota; kingdom Viridiplantae; phylum Streptophyta; class Magnoliopsida; order Alismatales; family Alismataceae; genus Alisma; species Alisma plantago-aquatica. The sequence continues at coordinate 787,928,524 of OY856414.1, read as the reverse complement.
TTCATGGCCTCAAGCCATTTATCAGAATCTGGTCCCTCCATAGCCTCTAGATAGGTAGTTGGATCATCATCTATGATCAACTCACCGCCTCCCTGAGTCACAAGGTATCCAAACCTCTCAGGTTCAAGGCGTGTCCTACTAGATCTACGAGGTCCTTGTATTACTTGAGGAGATTGAGATTCCACAACACCTTGTGAATCTCTATGTTCCTCTTGTAGATCTACCAGTTCAATTTTTTCTTGTTGGGCTTGAACCTCTTCAAGCTCTATTTTCCTCCCACTGTTTCCTCTGGAAATAAATTCCTTTTCTAGGAACACAGCTGTCCTAGCAACAAACACTTTATTGTCAGTAGGGTGGTATAAATAGTATCCCCTTGATTCCTTGGGGTATCCAACAAAATAACATTTATCAGACTTGGTTCCAAGCTTATCCGAAAACATTTTCTTGACGTAAGCCTCACAACCCCAAATCTTAATAAAAGACAAATCGGGACGCTTCCCGTGCCATATCTCATATGGTGTCTTTTGAACCGATTTAGATGATACTCAATTAAGTGTAAACACGGCGGTTTCAAGAGCATGACCCCAGAAGGAAATTGGAAGATCAGAAAAACTCATCATTGATCGCACCATATCCAGTAAAGTGTGATTCCTTCTCTCAAACACACCATTATGTTGTGGCGTTCCAGGCGGAGTCCATTGTGATACAATACCACGGGCTCATAGAAGGTCCTCAAACTCTTGGCTTAAGTATTCTCCACCTCGATCGAATCGAAGTGCTTTAATACTTTTACCATGTTGGTTCTGTACTTCATTCATGAAATCCTTGAACCTTTCAAGGTTTTTTGACTTATGTTTCATCAGGTACACATAGCCATACCTACTGAAGTCACCAGTGAAGGTAATGAAGTACTGACACCCATTTCTGGCATTAGTTCTAAAAGGACCACATACATCAGTATGTATGAGTCCTAATAGATCACTAGCTCTCTCACCTTTACCTGAAAAGGGAGTCTTGGTCATCTTGCCCAACAAACAAGATTCACATGTCTCTATTGATTCATAATCAAAAGAGTCTAGATAACCATCTTTATGGAGTCTAGAGATGCGCTTCTCATTTATGTGCCCTAGACGACAATGCCAAAGATATGTTTTGTTTGAGTTGTTGAGTTTTTGCCTTTTGGTGTTTACGTTGTATACACTTGTCTCTAAATCTATCAAGTATAGACCATAAGACATTGGGGCACTGCTAAAAGATCCCATCTTTTGAAATGGAACACTTTCCATTCTTAATAAGAAATTCAAAACCATCCTTGTCCAAACAAGAAACGGAAATGATATTCCTATTTATGGCAGGTACATAATAGCAGTTCTTCAACTCTATTATTAGCCCACTAGGTAGAGTTAACTCATAGGTTCCTACGACACTAGTGGCAACCCTTGCCCCATTGGCAACATGTAGTTCAACATCACCTTTCCCCAAAGGCCTACTTCTTTTAAGATCCTTCACATTTGAACAAATGTGAAATCCACATCCGATATCAAATACCCATGACAAAGAAGTAGTAAAGTTAATCTCTATTATGTATACACCAGAAGTAGAGATCTCTATCTCTTGCTTCTTCTTCCGTCGTTCCTTCCACCCTCTCCATGTTTTGAGCGCAGAAGATTCTGACATTGGTTTGGCGAGAGAACCCTTCTCTCCCTCACCTTTGTCCAAGGACTTTGTTCCATTGATCTCCATCAATGAACTATCCTTCTTCTTAAGCGCACATAGAGCAGATTCAAAGGCTACTGGTATATTTGGATTGTGCAGAACACTTCCCAGAATCCTCAACCAGTTATGGAATTTATTCTCAATTAATTTGCCCATTTTAAAAGATGATTGTCTTGCCATTCTACAAGAGAAAATTTCATTTGTCAAAACTCCTTTTGATTTGATTTGATTTGAATAAAATTTGACAGTAGTTAATTAGGCCTTTAATTAATTACCGCTTTCACTATTTTGATTCAAATTGATAGCCCTCACCATCAATTTGGAAGATTGCAATGTACAATCTTCTAGTGGGTCAAGATCCTAAAATCCTCTGAGCCATGGACCAGCTAGGGCTGTCACCCACAACTCAGATCTTCCAGGTAGGCAACTTTTGCCAATTGCATCATATGCAACTCTTGAAAGATGTCATCTGCAACTCCTTGCCATGATCATCTCCATGCCTCAAGGTGCTAGATCCTATCTAGGTCACCTTGTTAAGTCCGACCCAAAGCCAACACGATGAATATGCACCCTGCTAGGGCAGACCCACATATCCATCCTTCACGCTTCCACAAGATAGATGGTGCACCACACTAGGGCGTGCCCACACTTGGCCGATCAAGCTTTTCACGTGTGTCACATTTGGAAGGCATCTAAAAATTTAATATTTAATGAGAGATTTGGTTTTTATAGGTACATATACATATCCAATCACCACAATATAGTAAGTATCATATACATGCTATATCCCACAGAAAACATATGAAACGATAAAAGCAATGATTATGGCCATCCTAATGTGATTCCTCGAGCCAAGAGGAATCATGGTTATCTAGGTCCACATCACATGCAACCTGTACAAGATGAACTCTGTGCTTTGACTTTCTGGGTTTGATCAACTCATCTCTATAATTGATCGGCTCACCATCAGGTCGGTCAGTTGGGTGCCACCAGTCGATCAGCTGGCGCCTCCAGCCGGTCGGTTCACTAGTCGTCGTGCATCTCCTCAGGTCGCCACCCGCTCATCTTGCTCCTTGAACCGGTCATCAAGATGTCCGCCATTCTTTGACATAACAGGAAATAAAATGCTATCCTATTTTACATTTGAAAAAGGAAACCCCGAGTTACATTCGGGGGAGCAAAGGTAGGAAAGAAATCTCGAGTTATCTGGAGTTACATCAGGAATAGGAGATAAGGAATCGGTGCGCAGACCGAGATGCAAGCAACCACATTCAACCAAGCACACATACATAGGGTTTATTGGCCATAACCATGATATACATACAAAACTCGTTTAAGGGCGATGCGTATTGAGTGCATTCATATTACATATCATATATGTATATTGGGATTTGTGGATTTAGGATTGGACATGCATAAAGCCAATTTTATTTGCATCATATGCAATAAATAAAGGTGACAAGCCAAAATCGATAACATCGATAATACTAATGCATAGAGCTATTGATGTGGCTCTGATACCACTGTTGGGTTTTAGGGGAGACAGAGAAAGCAGTGGAAACAAAATAATTTTCTCTCCCCATAACCCAGAACAAAGGAATCGCGTCAACGTCTATACAATAGGAAAGATGGTTTGTAGAGGCATATCTTGTCCCGAGGCTTGCTCGGCGACGATACCTCACGGATCGCACGGTCTTCACCTCCAGTCTTGGATGGTGTCTGTGCAGCTCCTGGTCTCACTGGGACTGTCGGGATTGACAACTGTCCTCCGAGCGGCAGAAGTCTCCCACCTCTGCAGTCATCCACACAGACGGCCTGGAACTATGATCTCCTTGTCCCATAAGGAATCAGAAGGAGTCGCACCCTCCTGTCGGTGTACTAGTCACTGACTCACTCTCCTACAACCAGTTGCCTTTCTGCAGTTGTCTTTCCCTTGTTGTGCCTCCCTTATCGGGTAGCACTTGCTTAGGCTCTCTCGGTTACCACAACCAGAGAGAACGACAACTTTGCAGAGCAACTAGTGTTCTGAGTTGTACTTTGAGAAGCCCCCAATACCCCTATATATAGGAGGGTCATGGGACAGGGTTCTCTACCCCGGGCAATGCGGGACTAAACAGGAGTAGAAGGGTTTGAGATTTTCTACAAAACAACTAACTGCACCATCTCAACCGATCGTTTCAACCCTAAAACGATCATTTGGTGACCTCAACCGATAGTTTCAACCTGAACCGATCATTTGGGACCCCTGAGCCGATCGGTTCATCACATGAGCCGATCGGTTCATCACATGAGCCGATCGATTTGTGGTCCTAGTCCAACTCAAGTTGACTTTCATATTTGTTTCTGATTAATCAAATATTAATCCTTATCCAAATCAAATTTGTACAAGTGAAACAAATTGTATTTGCAAAATCAACTTTCCAAATGATCTCCGTTGGTCACATGAACTGACTAGTTCAACAATTGAGACGATCGGTTCACCAACCTGAGCCGATCAGTTCATCTCATGAGCCGATCGGTTCATCTCATGAGCCAATCAGTTGGAAGTGCAGATTGAGCAAAATCAGTCAATCGCAGTTTCAATCAATCCAATACTCTAATCAATTGGTCCAACACCTTGAACACTATGATTTTGAGCTATCAATCAACTGAGTGTTTAATTGAACTACTAAACTCCTTTAGTAATCAATCTAAACATCATTTGTGGAAAAACTCCTCTTCCAGGTTAAATCCTATGTGTGTGACCCTGCAGGTCCATTTCACGTTGGCAGTGAAAGTCCATAGCAATTATGACTTTACAAGAAAAGAGCGGTGCCTAGTCACACATCAGTGATACCCAAGTGAAATTGAAAGTTGGAGAACAACTTTTAATCCTATGATCCATGAATGTTGTTACAGCGAATGTATAATTCCTTTTTCGCTAATGTCCTGAATGAACTCAAGGCATGGTACAGTCATCCTTCCAACGTTCATCCATATCCTTGATCTCAGAGCAGACTGGATGAGATGTGTGTGACATCAATATCACATATTGATTCACACATGCATGAGCATACCTTTCTCAATCCTGCTCATCAAATGGCCATGGACATTAAACTCCCTTAGGAGGGACAAATCCCATATCCATCACTCACCCCTCAAAAGCCCCATGTGTCAAATTCACCCAATCATCACTTTTATAACAACCCATGTTTCAGGATTGCGTTTGATGATGTCAAAGTGTACCCAACGACATGTGTTGAGTGTAGTGATTTCAGGTCGAAGAATCACATTCACCAACATCACTGTGAGAGCTGACTGTGACTACCAAATCATGGTTCCATGTGTCACTCTCACGGTGGGTCTGTCTGGTACACTTGTTCTCTAACAAGTACCTATGTGCTTGGTTTGATATCACTATATCATGACTAATGAGATTATGTCATCAACCAACACCCAATCTAGTCTTTAGTGTTATTGATGTCTATGGTTATTTCCACAATAACAATCGACTAGGGACTGAACAAGAATGTATACTCTTAACATTTGTATGATCTCATTGTTTAGGTCCTCAACCCAAAAGCATACGTCATCGAGTAAAACAATTCTTTAGACATCTATCATGTTACACTATCATCTCAGAAACAGTTAAAACATATAGATTGGAAATTGCCTTTATTATTATTCAAATCATTTACAAAGTTTCCCATTACAATCATCACATGACTTGCTCTATGGGCATACATACCAACAAGTGGAGCTTTTGGTGAAGTTCCTTCAACCCTTGGATCGTGTGCTTGGAACTCTTGATCTTGGAGTTGGAGCTCTTGGTGGTGATCAACTTAAGGTGGGTTATATGACAATAAACCTACTCTATTATTTCACTTCTTTATACATTTTGTTACTGACTTCTCTCTCTATATTTCTTCCTCATCATGCTTGTGCTTAATGGTAACTTCTAGATCTTGTTTGGTAAAGTTATCTTGCTTGGTTTAAAAGCAATATGAAACCCTAATCTTTTGTACCTGATTTGGTAGATAATGGGTTATGAAGGTTTTTCTGTATGTCTTTCCCTTTACCTTGCTCTCATACATGGTGTTTGTACACCCAAAGGTTGAAAGGATGTTAGGCTTAGTTTTGGTTATATTGGGTATGGTTTTTCTCTTCCTTGGATAAAGTTCTTCCTTGGTAGTTTTTTGACCCATGACTTAGGGTCTTGGTGACCGTTTGTAGGTGGCCTTTTATTCATGATAACTATAGTTTCACCTCTAGTTTTAGTTCTATTTTGGCAACCTATATGGTGCATCTTGGGTGGTCGGGACACTCTCCTCATGATGGTCGTGACCTTGATAGATTTTTTTCGAGTTGCTCCCTTGTGGTTGAGTTTGACCTTGCGGTGTTAGGTCAAGGCTTTTTGTGTTAAGTAGCCTAGTCACCCTTGGTGTTGGACCTACCTTTATTGAGTTGAGACTCACCCTAGAGATTAGTGTCATGGCCATGACGGTCTTGGGTCACGACATAGGTGGAGGTTGATCATCTTGGGTCGCAACATAGGTTGAGATCAAGACACCTTCTGGTCGAGATGCTTTAGTGGAACCCTAACCCTAAGTGTCGCTGGCGCGACATGATCTAAAGGTTGAAGGTTGTGATATGTGATAGATGGTAGAGACACATGAGTGTTGTGGTTTTGACATGGACCATGATGGGTGGTCACGACCTATGTGGTTATGGGGTCGACATAGGGTAATGGTAGGTGGTTGTCAAACACATATGGATACGTACTAATAATCATATATGAATGATACATAAGTCATACATAGTGTTGTTTGGAGCGTTATCTAATCAACCTTAATTGTGTTTACTACCCCTCACACACACCAAGATAATGGAGGGTGATGGTTCTAGGGTGGATAGACTTATGCAGTCTTGTAAACCCTAACGTCTATGAAGAAACCCTAAACCCTAATAATGAACAATGATCTTTATTATTTCTTTATTATGAAAGGATGATGATGCTATTGTTGACCTAGAGGTTATATATTGTCCATATTTCGATAATGACTTAATCATTCCATTCATATGTATCTAATATGTGTATTCAAGATTGATTTCAATCTTTAGGTACATGAAAAGGATCAAATTACACAAGCCCTAGCTTGTCCAAGTTCAAGTCAAATGCAATGCAAGTGTGCTAACAAGGAAATCACTTCAAACGACCTTAGAAGAATTTTGTAATCACTTATATTGATGATATGACTTGTAACTAAGATGAGAAAAATATGTGGGACATTTAATACCAAGTTTTAATCAGTTTGTAGCCAAATTAGAAAATCAATCACATGTTGTTGATCGGTTGAGTTACAATCTCGACCGATCCCATGGTTGATTTTCTGACGATGGCAATCGGTCGAGTTGTGAATTCATAGAACTCGACTGAACGACCTTCTGACCAATGCAATTTTGGATGATCGGTCGAGTTCCCCAGAACAAACTCGACTGATAGTTTGAAAATTGGGTTTGTCTTTTAGTCAACCGATCGAGTTACCTTTACTAAAACTCGACCGAATGCACTATATGGAAAATGTAGAAAAAGTGATTATAACTGTTGGTGACTTGTTTAGATGAAAATAGATCCATTGCCTTGAGAAAAAATGGCTATATTTTGGCCCTAAATGTTCTCCAACTCAAGGGAGAACCCCCGACTATAAATAGGACCCCTTAGAGTTCATTCCAAGTTTTCTCATTCACTACATTCAAGGTCCTTGCTATAGTTGAGTGTGCTACTACTCCTTGAGCCCCTTTCTCTCTCTAGTTTACACTTCATTTCATGATTTGTGAGTGAGTTACTCTTATTGTAAGAGAGATCCAACCTTGTGCATGTAAATCTCTCAATCTTCCACTACTTCCCTATCCCCTTCCTACATGAAGAAAAGGTGAAGCAAGCTCCATTGAGTGAAGAAGGAGCTGTAGCTGGTCCTCTTCAAGGTTGTTGAAGAGGTGGTGATATTCTCCAAGTGAAGCAGAAGGCAAAGGCTGAAGATCCAAGAGGAGAAGCAAAGTCCTTTAAGGCGGAAGACTTGAGCTTGAGTGGGTAAGACCTTGGTGAATGCTGAAGACTCAAGATAAGTGGGTAAGCTCCTTGGTAAGGTGAATATCTCCTTGTGGTTGGATGGGTACATACTTTGGTGGTCTATTTGTTGTAACTCTTATTGGTGATAATATTGAGAAAATCACTTGCAAAGTCCTAGAGGTTTACCTCTTTAGGTAGTGGACTGACGCACTTCTAGTTTAAAGTGTGGAACCACTCTACATCTTTTTGTCAAGTGCTTGCTATCAATCTCTCTCATCCTTGATATGCTTTTTAGATAGGACTTCAAATTGACATCTAGTTATTGCTCTAAAATTGATATAATTTGAAGGTCTAATCTATCTTGAGAGAAATTGTGTAGCTCTATTCACCCCCCTAGAGCCCTTATATCCAACAAGTGGTATCAATGCTAAGGAACTTCTCCAACAATCCCCCAAAAGATGAGAAGATGGGTGAAAACCTACTTGGTTCACTCAACCTAGAGGGAGGCTTCTCCATACGTCCTCCAGTCTTTGACATCACCAACTTCTTCTATTGGAAGAGGCATATGCAGTTCAAGGGATGAACTTTGATATGTCGAAGGTGATGGTCACACCTTACAAGGAGTAAATCAGATCTTTTGCAACATGGAGTGAGGCTGCTCTCAAGGAGGATCAACTCAATGCCAAGGCCATTAGCATCCTCTACGCAGCCCTCACCCCCACAGAGTTCAACCAGATCTCATCATGGGGCACCGCCTATGAGATTTGGGACAAGTTGTGCATCACATATGAAGGCACAAAGCAAGTCAAGGAGGCAAAGATCTACATGTTGAACAACCTCCTAAAGAACTTCAAGATGGGAAAAAAAGAAGACATTGCAGAGATGTATTCAAGACTCAATGTCATCATCAATGGGCTGACTTCATTGGGCAACACTTTGGATAGAGGCGTCATCAAATCAAAGATCTTGAGAAATCTTCCAAAGAGATGGGAGTCAAAGGTCACCTCCATTGAAGAAGTGAGGACCCTTCGTGACATCCCAAATGAAGAACTCATTGGCAATCTTCAAGCCCATGAGCCTAGACTTGACAAGCAAGAAGAAGAAGGAAATCAAGAAGAGAAGGAAGCCAAGAAGATCAAAGATAGTGCTTTCAAAGCACAAGTGGAGGTTGTCATCCTTCAACAACAAATTGCTTGCTGGACTTCTCCCTCCTCCTCGAGTGAAGATGAAGGCCCTAGTGATCATGAAGGAAACTATATCAAGGACAAGCACTTCAAGGGAAAGCAAGCCTCCTCCTCCTCTACTCCGAGATGCTACAAGTATGGTCAAAAGGGGCACTACAAGAGTGAATGCCCAAAGTCAAAAAAGGAACACCATAAGATCATCTCAAAGAAAGAAGAGGATTAGAAGAAGGAGAGCAAGCACAAGAGGAAGGACAAGAAGGAGAAGAGATACTAGAATGCATCTCATGTGGCTTGGGAAGCTTCATCTTCAAGCAGCTCTAGCTCCGAAGAATATGGAGAGTGCCACCTTGCTCTCATGACCTATACAAGTGAATACATTGGTGAGGTAAGTGAGTTAAGTGAGGTAAGCTTGTATGAATTGCCTAAAGAAGATATTATTGACATGCTTATTACTAGATGTTCTTCTTTTGTTAAATGTAAATCTAAAAGAAAAAGGTTAGGAAAAATTATTGATGATCTTTATGCTAAGCTTGAGATTTGAAATTGAATGAGAAAACAAACCTTGAGAGTATTGATAATTTTCAAGGGAAATACCTTGATCTTGAACTCCACTACAATGGGGTTGAAGTTGAAAATGGTATCTACCTTAAGAACATTGAAAATCTTAAGGAAGAGAACCAAAATTGCCTAAAAGAACTTGAATTGCTTAAAATTGAAAATGTTGAATTTAAGTTTCTTATTGATGCTCATAGAGAAGAGAGATATGTCTATCTCAAAGAGATTCAAATCAAAAATCTAAAAATGCTAGGTTGCTTAGTCAAGTAAATGATCTATCTTCTAGACCTTTGTTGCCTAGTGTTAATGTTGCTTCTATCTCTCTTGAACATGATTCATATCTTACTAAAGCTTTATGTCTTGAGGATGATCTTGTACATGCTAGGGATGACATATCTAGTTTATCTTCTACTATTGTTTCTTTGAATGATGATAACCATAGATTGAGAGCATCCCTGCAGAAATTCTTCAAAAGGAAGAACTCCCTAAATGAAATCCTTGACCATTCTACCAAACAAAGTTGTACTAGTGGTTTGCGATTTGTAGGGGGAGCCTTAAAGGGAAAGAGTAAGGTCAAAGGTAAGAAAAAGAGCAAGGAGACCTCTTTCTTTGTAGGAGAGTCTTCGGGCACTAAGAATCCTATGGTTTGTTCTCATTGCAAATGGGATGATCATTATTCTACTTATCGTCCTTACAAGCCTAAGGGGACCAACACAAAGATGAAATGGGCCCCCAAACGAACTCTGGTTCCCAAAGTTTGAGTTGGGAACTGACATTCTCTTTTCTTGTAGGAAAAAAATAGATAGATTGTTGATAGTGGCTGCACAAAGCACATGACTGGTGACGTAAGCCACTTCAATAATTTCACAAAGAAGAAAGGAGGATCCGTCACCTTTGGGGATAGCAAGAAGGTAAAGTAAAAGGTGAGGGTGATGTAGGTGAATCCTTATGCATCAAGAATGTTCTCTTTGTAGATGGCCTGCATCACAATTTAATAAGTGTTAGTCAACTTTGTGATATTGGTTACTTTGTGCTATGTACTTCTTTTGAATGCTTGATTCTAGATTCCCTCACCTACCAAGTTATATACAAGGGAACTAGAAGTGGTAATCTTTATGTTATTGTTCATAACACTATTAAGCTTGTGGTTGGTAGATGCCTAGTAGCCAACTCGAATGATATTTCTCTTTGGCACCGCCGGCTTGGTCATGTAAATATGCATCATTTAGAGAAGTTGAGCAAAAAGGACTTAGTCAAGGGACTTCCAAAATTGGTTTTTGGAAAAGATGAGGAATGCCAACCTTGTACACAAGGAAACAAACTAAGTCCTCCTTCAAATACAAAGGAGTCCTTAGCACTAAGAGAGCTCTTGAGCTTCTTCATATTGATCTATTTGGACCAATGAGAACGCAAACGCTTCTTGGTTCCAAGTATTGCCTTGTTATTGTCGATGATTTCTCTAGATATACTTGGACATTCTTTCTCATTTCCAAGAGTGATATGCTTGATGTTTTCTCTAGTTTTTGCAAATAAGTTGAGAATGAAGCTTCTTTCTAGATTGTTTCCATCCATAGTGACCATGGGGGAGAATTTGAAAATGAGCTTTTTGAGCATTTTTGTCAAGAATCGAGTTATGCACACAAGTTCTCTTCACCTCGAACACCTCAACAAAATGGGATTCTAGAGAGGAAGAATAGGTCTTTGCAGGAGATGGCTACGGCCATGCTTCTTGAGTATGATACTCCTAAGAAGTTTTGGGCTGAAGTTGTCAATACATGTTGTTTTGTGCAAAACCGTGTTTTCACTCATCCTTTGCTTAAGAAAACCCCCTATGAGCTATGGCGTGGCAGGAAGCCTTCTATCAAGTATTTCCATGTTTTCAAATGTCCTTGTTTTGTCTTGAATATGAAAGATTCTCTTGACAAGTTTGATCTGAAATCGTACAAGGCTTTCTTTCTTAGCTATAGCACTACTAGCAAGGCTTATAGAGTTTTTAATGTTGATCTTGCTAAGGTAGAAGAATCTATTAATGTAAACGTTACTGAGACTAACCCCTCTATTCCCAAAGATATTATTCCAAATGATGATGTTGCAGATGAAGTTATTCCTATCCTTAAAGAACTCAACATCACTCAAAAGGGAAAAGAGGTGGCTACTCAAGAGGAAGACAAAGATGATGAAAAGAAGGATCCAACTCCTTGGTTTGCAAAGAATCATTCAAAGGAGCTGATTTTGTGTGATCCATTTGAGAGAGTGAAGACTCGGGCTGCATTTAACAAAGAATAAGACAACAACGCCTTCATCTCACAACTAGATCCTAAAGATGTCAAGGAAGGTCTCGGGGATGAAGAATGGATCCTAGCTATGTAAGAGGAGATGGAACAATTTGAGAAGAAAAAAGTTTGGACCCTTGTGCCAAGACCAAGTGATAGAAAGATCATTGGCATCAAATGAGTCTACCACAACAAGCTATATGAAAGCAACAAAGTGGTAAGAAATAAAGCAAGGTTAGTGGCTCAAGGCTACAATCAACATGAAGGTATTGACTTTGATGAAACATATGCACATGTAGCTAGACTTGAGTCAATTCGTATGTTGCTTGCCTTTTCTAGTCATAAAAACCTTATTTTGTATCAAATGTATGTTAAACGTGCGTTTTTGAATGGTACAATTGAGGAGGAAGTGTATGTTGCACAATCTCCAGGCTTTCAACATGATAGTCTACCTAACCATGCTTATTTATTGCAAAAAGCTCTCTATGGACTCAAACAAGCACCAAGGACTTGGTATGAGAAATTAAAGAACTTTTTGATAGATCATGGTTATATCATGGGCAAAGTGGATTCTACCATGTTTCTAAAACACACTTCTAACAATTTTCTTATCATTCAAATATTGTTGACGATATCATTTTTGGCGGAACTAACCTTGATCTTTGCAAAGAATTTAGTGATCTTATGCAGAGTGAATTTGAGATGAGTATGATGGGTGAACTCACATTCTTCCTCGACTTTCAAATCAAGCAAACTAAATATGGGAACTTCATCAACCAAGGCAAGTACCCAAATGAACTATTTAAGCTCTTTGGGATGGAGAACACCAAGCCGATGGATATACCCATGTCAAACACTACCAAACTTGGTAAAGATGAAGAAGGTGAGAAGGTATATGAGAAGCTCTACAGAGGTATGATTGGAAGTTTACTTTACTTAACTGCCTCTAGATCTGACATAATGTTTAGTGTTGGCTTGTGTGCTAGACTTCAATCAAATCCTAAAAAATCCCATCTTATAGTTGTTAAGAGGATTTTAAGGTAATTAGCCCAAACCCCAAATTTTGGTCTATGATATTCCAAGTCAAGGGACTTTACTCTTACTTCCTATAGTGATGTCGATTATGCATGTTGCTTGATTGATACAAAGTGCACAAGTGGCACTTGTTTCCTCCTAGGACCATGTTTTGTGTCTTGGATCTCCAAGAAACAGAGCATCGTGGCATTATCAACCATTGAGGATGAATACATTGTAGTTGGGAGTTGTTGTGCCTAGGTCCTATGGATGAAACAAATGCTCCAAGACTTTTTAACATTCATTTTGATGCTTCTCCAATCTATTGTGATAATACTACTGCAATTAACTTTTCATACAATACTATATTGCATAGTAGAGCTAAACATATAGAGGTTCGCCATCACTTTCTTCGTGATCACATTGCCAATAAGGATATTTATATCACGCATGTTGACACGAAAAATCAGTTGGCAGGAATTTTCACTAAACCTTTAGCTAGATAGCAATTTAGCTTTATTAGATCAAAATTTCTTATAATTGCTTTAAATGAATCTGCTATGCCTTCTAGCTAGTTGTCATCTATCCTATATGTTTTGCATCTATCTTGATCATTTTTACTTGCTAATATGCTTAAAATCAGTTTTTCATGTTCATTCTGCCTTGTTTTTCTCTTGTTTTTGGGTATTTTTTGTAAACGCATGTTTAATCACAAAATAATACCCAATGATGAGTGATATGTGCCTAGGTATGTTCAATATACACAATGGACTTGAAAAATAAATTTAATTAGCATTCATATGGCTAGAAATTAAGTTTGATGGTTTAGGTCAGGTTGATCATCGATCGAGTTTCCCCAGGACAAACTCGGTCGATCCATGGCCGAGAGCTTTTTATAATTGGGCCAATCAGTCGAGTTTCCACTTCACAGAACTCGACCGATCGACGGGCTGAAGCTAACTTAAGTTGGGTTCGGCCGACTATTCTCCCTCTCAACTAGAGAAAAGTCGATTGATTCCACTCTCTCAAGCCCTAAGCTCTCTACCCTCAACCTTCCCTTCCCTTACCTAGCCCTAATAAGACCTAGGGAGACCTTCCCCCTAGCTAAAACTAGGTGCGTGAATGTTTTTGGTGGTGTGTTTGGTGTTTTTGATCTCTTCTTCCTCTCCATTTCACCTCGATGGACTCAAATAGAAGGAAGAGAGATGCTCCAAGCAATGCACCATTCTCCTCCTCGTCCTCCCTCTCGATTCCTTTCGGTGAGACCCTTTTTGTCTCAAATGAGGTTGTTAATCGATATAAGGATCTTCTTCCATGGAGTCCTTTTCCTTTTAGAGCCCCTTTTTAGCCTAGTCCTAGATGCCAAGCTATCATCGATCAAGTGGCGAGGTTGCTCCATGTTCACCACCTATCCACCCTGGGTGTCGAGCATGAGTACTTTCACAATTCCATGTCTAGCACGAAAGTCGCTCATGAATTCTACGCAAATTTGCATTGGAATTATAACACTCTTGTACCTCCTCCCAATACGCAAGTTATCCTTACTTCTATGATAGCCGGGAAGAAATTTCAAATCTTAGAGGATGTCCTAAACATCTTTTTGTCAAGTGCCGATGAGAATGACTCCTGGCGTAAGGATTATGGTGAGTATTTTGACTTGCTTGACCCTGAAGGTTTCTACAAGCAATACAATATCATAGTTCAAGACATCCATTGTTACTTGAAGAAACATGAAGTTCCCTATAAGAATAAGAGTACCCTACCCTCCTCCTCCTTAGATCTCAAGAAGAGCATACTAGCCCTAGTGGTCAACTGCAACATCCACCCCAAGAAAAACCAAACGGATATTACAGAGAACACTACGGTGATAATGTAATGCATCTTAGAGAATGTCAGAGTCAAGTGGTCTAGATACATCCTCCATCACATGACTTGCTTTGACTCTGGCAAGAACACCCGTGGCACCCATCCTCCATACCTTGCCTTGATATGTGGTCTTTTTCAGTTCGCCATTGAGAAATCACTCTTCTCCAACTTCCACTACAGACCTGCCCGGAAGGGAGTGTGTATAATTGAGACCACTATCCAGAAATGTGTGCCTATCCTTTCCTCTACCACACCCGGTGCCTCACCCTTTACCTCTGCCTTAGCAGCATCCGCCTCTACCTCAACTCGAGCTCCTCCACCTCCTCATCCTACCTGACCTAGTTGTGCCTCGTTCCGTGTGTCCAATGAAGCCCTCATGGGTTATATGATACACCAATAGGCATACAACCTCCAGGTCTAGGAGCACCTACACTAGGATTTATATTCAATCATGTCTAACATGAACTTATCATGTGAACACCCATACCCCGCCTACCAGCCAGACCCATGTAGTGATTATGCATCATATGCATACAATCACTTCTACCCTGCCCCTCCACCTACACCTGAGCCTTTCTCTACTGCTCCCACACCCTCTGCTACTGGTGGACCTACTCCAGTCATCCTGCCTCTACCTACTGGGCTTTTGGCCTCTCTGCTTGCCAATCTTGGCAATTATGCTCGTTCCTTCCCTCAGGCCAATGAGCTCTGTGCTTTTGGTATGACTTGGGATGAGCAGAATTCTCGTTGGCCCGATCATCGCTTTGGTCCTACTGTTGATGAGGAGATGTATGACCAGGTTGATGAGACTGTTGATGTTGTTGTTGATGCTGGTGATGGTGAGGATGTTGGTGCTGCATCCGACGATGGTGATGGCTCTGGTGGTTCTGGTGGTGACTCCGGTGATGAAGAAGATGTTGCTACACCTTCAGATGGTGACGATGACTACAAGCCTGATGCCAAGGATGGTGATGTTGTGGATATAAATATCTTTGATGTCTAGATGTTCTTAGTTTTTAGTATAGTTTTCTGATCATAGATATCTTTCTAGGCTATTTTGTATTAGAAACATCTGGGCACATGATTTGAGATGCACTATTTTATTTTTAGCTTTCATGGCTTTTGACTTGTAGTTTCTTTTATGAGAACTTGCATTTTGAGTTGTAATCTATGTTATGTGCACTCTTACTCTTTGATCAGTTATATCTTATGAGTTGGTGCCATGTTTCACCATATTTTTTATTATGACTTAGCATGTTTGGTTCTCTCGTCTCTATTTGTTGTATCTTATAAGATTGCATGTTTGGATATCTACCTAGTTGTACTTGGAGAAGACCTGTTTTTATTGCTTTTATACCCCCTTCCTTTTTGATAATGTCAAAAGGGGGAGAGAATTTCAATGTCTTAGAACTCAACCATATTGTGTTTATTGCCTATGTGATCCTTTTCTTGATCATTATATGCTTTATTATGTGACTTGCTAAAGGACCATATAGTACATGTATGATTATATTGCTTTGTGCAGATAGACTAACTATGCAGGTTAAAGTAAGCATTTATTGAGGGAGAGTAATTCACATTGTTCAAATCTTGAATCCCCCACAATTCACAAGGCAAAGGTATAATTTCAATATCCTTTTTCAATATGTTTGAGGAAAGGTTTGTCATTGTCAAAAAGGGGGAGAATGTTGACTTAGAGGTTATACATTGTCCATATTTTGATAATGACTTAACCATTCCATTCATATGTATTTAATATGTGTATTCAAGATTGATTTCAGGCTTTAGGTACATGAAAAGGATCAAATTACACAAGCCCTAGCTTGTCTAAGTTCAAGTCAAATACAATGCAAGTGTGCTAATAAGGAAATCACTTCAAATGACCTTAGAAGAATTTTTTAATCACTTGTATTGATGATATGACTTGTAACTAAGATGAGAAAAATATGTGGGACACTTAATACCAAGTTTTAATCACTTTTTATCCAAATTAGAAAACCGATCACAGGTTGTTGATCGATCGAGTTACAATCTCGACCGATCCCGTGGTTGATTTTCTAGAAGATGGAAATTGGACGAGTTGTGCATTCATAGAACTCAACCGAACTGGTGGGATACATTAAGATTGATTTGATAAACATCAAAGGCAAGCTTCCAATTCTTTCTGGTTCAGTCATATGAGATAGTGATAGAACAGATTGAATGTCTAAAGAATGACAATACTCAATGATGTATGCCTTTAGGTTCATGACCTGAACGATGAGATCATACGGATGCTAAGATTTTGTTCATTCTTGTTATGTCCCTAGTCGGATGTCATTGTGGAAGGTAGATAGACAGCAATGACACACAAGACTAGATTGTGGTGTTGGTTGATGACAGAATCTCATTAGTCATGATATAGAGATATCAAACCAAACACATAGGTACTTGTTAGAGAACAAGTGTACCGGACAGAGCTACCGTGAGTTTGACACATGGAACCATGACATGGTAGTCACAGTCAGTACTCACAGTGATGGTGGTGAGTGTGATTCTTAGACCTGAAATCACTGCACTCAACACATGTCGTTGGGCACACTTTGACATCATCAAACACAGTCCTGAAACATGGGTTGTTATAAAGGTGATGATTGGGTGGATTTGACACATGGGGCTTTTGAGGGATGAGTGATAGATATGGGATTTGTCCCTCCTGAGGGAGTTTGATATCCAAGGCCACTTGATGAGTAGGATTGAGATAGGCGTGCGCACGCATGTGTGAATCAGTATGTGATATTGATGTCATACATATCTCGTTCAATCTACTCTGAGATCAAGAAAGTGAATGAACGTTGACAGGATGACTGTTCCATGCCTCGAGTTCATTCGGGATATCAGTGACAAAGGAATTATACATTCGCTGTAACATCATTCACGGATTGTAGGATTGAAAGTTGTTCTCCAACTTTCTACTTTCACTTGGGTAGCAATGATGTGTGACTAGGCACCGCTCTTTGCTTGTGAAGTCATAAGTGTTATGGACTTTCACTGCCAACGTGAAATGGACCTGCAGGGTCACACACATAGGATTTAACCTGGAAGAGGAGTTTTGTCCACAAAGCAATGTTTAGATTGATTACTAAAGGAGTTTAGTAGTTCAATCAAACACTCAATCAGTCGATAGCTCAATATCATATGGTTCAAGGTGTTGGACGCATTGATTGGAGTATCGGATTGATTGAAATCGCAATTGACTAATTTTGCCCAACCCGTGCTCCCAACCGATTGGCTCAAGTGTTGAACCGGTCGGCTGAGGTTGCTGAACCGGTCGGCTGGAGTGTCCAGGCCGATTGGCTCATGCCCAGGATGAAATGATCGGTTCAAGGGTTGAACCGATCTATTCAACTGGTGCAACCGACTAGTTGGGAAAGTCATGTCGGCAAGAATTTTCCTTTGGTTTCAAATTACCCAATTCGATTGGGAATATTATTGGTATTCGATACCAATTGGGAAAGAAACAAGGAAAGTCTTTTTGATCCGGATTAGGACAGTGAACCGATCGGTTCAGGGCACCAACCGATCGGTTGGGGTGCCCCAAATGGTCGGCTCAGGTCCAACCAATCGGCTCAAGGGCTGAACCGATCGGTTCAACTGTGAACCGATCATTTCAGGGTGCGAACCGGTTGCTTTTTGTGGAAAATCTCAAACCCTTCTACTCCTGCTTTAGTCCCATATTTCCGGGGACGGAGAACCCTATTCCATGACCCTCCTATATATAGGGGTATTGGGGGCTTCTCAGAAAACAACTCAGTGCAACCTGTTGCTCTGCAAAGTTGTTGTTCTCTCTGGTTTTAGTAACTGAGAGAGAGCCCGAGCAAGTGCTTCCCACAAAAGGGAGGTGTAGCAAGGGAAGGACAACTGCAGTTGCAACTGGAGGCAGGAGAGTGTGTTGGCGACTAGTACGTCAACAGGAGGGTGCGACTCCTTCCACTTCCTTGTGGGACAAGGAGTGTGGAGTTCCAAGTGGTCCGTGTGGACTACTACAGAGGCGGGAGGACACTGCCGCTTAGGAGGACAACTGTCATCCGACAATCCGGTACGAGGAGGATTCGTCAGTCCCGGTGTGACCAGGAGCTGCACAGACACCGTCCAAGACCGGAGTTGAAGACCACGCAAGGCGCGAGGTATTGTCACCGAGCAACCCTCGGGACAAGGTATGATTCCACAAACCATCCTTTCCTAATATATAGACGTTGACGCGTTTCCTTATTCCGGGTTTGGGGAGAAAAAAAATTTTCCGCTGCCTTCTTTGTCTCCCCTAAAACCCAACAGTGGTATCAGAGCCAGGTCAACTGCTCTATATTTTAGGAATATCGATATGATCGATTTTGGTTTGTCGCCTTTATTTATTGCATGCGATGCGAATAATATCGACTTTATGCATGTCCAATCCTAAATCCACAAATCCTAATTACATATATGATATGTATTATTAATGCACTCGATACGCGTCGCCCTTAAATGAGTTTTGTGGTGGATGTATAGCGTGGTTATGGCCAATAAACCCTATTTGTATATGGTTGTATGTGGTTGCTTGCATCTCGGTCTGCGCACCGATCTTCCCTCTCCTATTCCTGATGTAACTCGAAATAATTCGATATTCTTTCCTACCTTTGCTCCCCCCCGAATGTAACTTGGGGTTTCCCTGTTAAGCAATGTAAAATTAGGATAGATTTTATTTCCTGTTATGTCAAAGAACGGCAGACATCAAGACGATCGGTTCAAGGCGTGAACCGATCGGTTGACGTTCCAGACGATCGGTTCAAGGGGTGAACCGATCGGTTGATGGCCGGTTCGAGGAACGAGACGAGCGGGTGGCGGCCACGATGAGATGCACGACGACCAGGCGAACCGATCGGTTGGAGGAGACAACCGATCGGCTGGTGGCACCCAGACGACCAGGCCAGAACGAGCAAGTCAATCATGTAATGAGTTGATCTACTCCGAAGGCAAAGCATAGAGTTCATCTTGTACAAGTTGCATGTGATGTAGACCTAGATGACTGTGATTCCTCTTGGCTCGAGGAATCACATTAGGATGGCCATAATCATCGCTTTTATCATTTTGCATGTTTTCTGTGGGATATAGCATGTATATGATACATACTATGTATTGTGGTGATTGGATATGTATATGTATATAAAACCAAATCCCTCATTAAAATATTAAGTCTTATATGCCTTCCATTAACAGCACACATGAAAAGCTCGATCGACCAAGCGTAGGTTACGCCACATCGTGGTGTGCCATCTATCTTGTGGAAGTGTGAAGGGTAGACATGTAGGTTCTGCGAAAGCAGGGTGCATGTTGTAACGACCCCACCTCCCGGTAACCCCCAATTAAGGGAGACCCGAAGGATAGAGCCGTTATTCAATTAACAGGATCAAAGGTTCGACAAATAATCAATAACAATTAATAAACTTTACCAACTAAACTGAAAACTGGTATAAAATAAAACTTTGTTTACCTTTTGAAATCTGGAATTTCTAATCTTCTATCTATGAAGATACTAATCTAACTAATCCTCCTGTGCACATTACTTCTCATTTAATTCCACATATGCCACTTTACTGTTTGTCCTTTTCATTTGTACCTAAAATGCCGACAAACAAAACGTCGGTCAGCGAGAAGCTGGTATGTGGGGGAAACAATAATCATGCAATTACAATAACAAAGTAATCATCCAATTATCATTTAACAGTCAAGATTACATTTTAGACCATACCACTCAATCCTTTCCTATCCCCTATCTCTGTGCTGTCCCTACAGTGGACTAAGATCCCACCTCTCTCTAGGTAGATCTGTATTAAACCCCGCATGATCCTACCTAACAGGTAGACCAATATCTAGGGTTGAGTCGCATGGCACTACCCATATGTAGTCCAATCTCTAACTCAATGTGACTTGATGGACCTACCCCATTGGTAGCCATTTACTAAGTCATCTAATGACCTGATGGGCCTACCCCATTGGTAGCCTTTTACTAGGTCAACTCATTAAGCTACAGAGGGGACTAGGATCTGAGCTAGTAGGCATATCTCTTATGTGATAGTCATATTCACATTATACTTTGCATGAATTAAATACATCCAGCAGTTTAATTCAATCCACGATAGAAACATCGTTAAAACCCAGAAAACTAATTCGGGTAGTCATAAGCGTAACCACATACCTGTCAGGCAGACTCAGATGCAGGAATATTCCAAACAAGCAAGTAATCCAGAATCAAGCAAGTACACAATTCAATCCTGAAATAAATATACCAATTTCCTTTTATTAATATTTATCCAATATCCTCATATTCCTTAGGATTGCTATTCTACTTTTAGGGTTTCCTTGGAAATTAGGGTTTCATTATTTTAAACCTTAATTTAACGCAATCGATTACAAACCCTAGTTATTTCCACATCAAATTCTCAATTCCGGATTAAAGGCATAATTAACCATTAATTAAGCTTATTAAGCCTTTTCTATTAAAGATAATATTTTTATCCTTTTAATCCACAACAAGATCATTATACACATTTATCACCAATTCATACTTCATTATGATCCAATTCACATACGAACTCGATTTTCCATTAATTCCATCTTTTATTCATCTGAAAACCCTAATTACTACATTTAGGGCCTTTATCCACAAATTAAGAACTTAATGCTCAAATTAGCTTAGATTAAGCATATCCCAACTTTAATCATGAAATTAATCAATTAAAGCCATTAATAGTCGATTTAGTCAACATTAGGGTTTCAAGGCCCATTAAAGTATTATTCATGCATATTAAACTCCAAATTAACTAATTACATGCAAATTCATCCTTTTCCAATCTTAATGATCCTTTTTATCATTAACATGCTAATATCAACTTTATATACTCATTTAACCCTTTCTAACTCATTAATCATCAAAGGTTAGGGTTTTTCATTGATTAAACTATTACAGATAGTATCTCTATATACTTTTCGAATTTCATAAGGAATCAGGATCCAATTATATTTTATTTAGATTCCTCTCAATTTTCTGAGCAAGTTTCATGTATAATGCGCGTATATCTGAGCTACGGTTCATTAGTTACGAATTTTGTAAAAATACTTACTTTTGGGCCAATGAGGAGCTGCCACGTAGGCGCCTTCCATGCAATACGTTGCTGGTTGAAAAATATAACCATATTACCAAAATGCCCCCGCGTTAGTTGCTTCTTCTTCAGCCCGCGGAGGGGCATAATCGTCCAACGCTTCTTTTCCTTTCTTCTTCCTTGGGCCAGCGGCTTGCTGCCGCCCTAGCCGCCGAACTACTGCCTTGCGCGGCCAGCTCTCGCCCTCATACACCTAGGAAACTGCTGCCGACGCCCTCCCTTGGTCCGCCGCCCCTCTGCGCATATAGGGCACCACCTGGTTGCGGCTGACATGGCTGCTTGCATGCGCCTTAGCCCTGCGACGTGCGGCTGTGCTTGCAGGTCTTGTGTCACCTGCTGCTCCTCAGCTAGGGCTCAAAACTCATGGAAGATCATTCCCCGACCTCCGTAGGCCCTCCACACTCTCCTGGACGTCTTCAGCCCATGGCCATGGCGGCCGGTTGGGTGCAAGCAGCCTGCAAGGCGTGACTATCCAAGTAGCCTTGCTGCAGCTACGTCGTTCAAGCAAGGGTGGACGGAAGTCCAGCGACCTTTCCCCAACCATCATGAGAGCAGTATCCACCCGCTGTAACTCCTCCTCGACCCTGCCCTACTCCAGGATCCGAACCACCCTTTGCTAGGGTTTCCATGTATGGAAGAGGAAGGAGGAAGAGAGAATTTTGTGGGATTACTCTGGAACTCGACCCAGAGGCTCTCCCTCTTTATATAGGGAGGCACGCTTACCCATGAACGTTAGCCCACAAGGAAAACAACACTTTTCCTAATAGGAAAGGGATTCCTTCATTACAAAGCTAACTCTCTCTCTCTTTTCACACTTTCTTTTATTATTCCTTCTTCTTTGATTATTGGGATTTCGAAATTTACCCCTCTTATTCTCTTTGTTATTTCTTTTTAAACCATTAGCACAAAATCCTATTTCCTTTTATAACAATTACTTTCTTTTAGCAATACCATCTAATACATTAATGGTTTACTCATATTATCTTCTTATTTTGCTATTTTGGTATTTTTCTCTTTCTTTCCTCTTCATTGGGACTCCTTGGATCCCAAAACTCTATTATTTCTAAATTCCTCTTTAAGGAATACTCATTATCCTTAAATGCATCAATATGCATCATTCTCATTATCTTTCTTATTTGTTATTAAAATATTTCCCTTTTGTGGATTTCTCTTTATTTCTCTCTTATTTTCCTCATTAGTTCCTTTTATTATTAGGAATCATTGGGATACGAAATCCCACTAAAGATAACTCGAATATACCTCTTTTCACATATTTTCCCTATTTCATCAATGTTTTCAATTTCTTTATTAACAAGGAAATACTTAATTGATATTTTCTTTTCTTATTGCCTTTTCTTTGCAACTTTGGACTCCTTGGAACCCAAGGAATCTAAGAGGCACGAAATCCTCTTTGGATTTGCCTTCTAGAGGTTTCCACACCTTTCTTATCTCAAATTCTCAGTTATTCATTAATTAATTGAATATCCTTGTTATTGGGCCCAATAGCCAATAAAGCCCACAAATCAAACAACAAGGCTATTGTGAATGAAATCCATTTATTCAAAATAGATTATATCATTTATTTGTTCAAAAATCTTTAATATGAGAAATTATATTTCTCAACAAATGAACCCAAAATTGGGGTTGTAACATCCTTCCCCTCTTATAAGAATTTTGTCCTCAAAATTCTAGCAAGCAAGCAAACAAACAGGATAATCCATTCGTATGTCCATCGGGGCTACCATGTGGCTTTACCCTATCCATGGTGCTTTCCAAGAACCTTCATCATCTCATATTCTTCCATCTGAGTTCTTTCTTACCTTGGTATATCGTACCCTCATAGGTGACTCAGGATATTTCAGCCTCTCAGAAGCTGAATAGGTTCAGGGCTTAACACATGGCTTGGGTACCTCACATAGTGCTCTAGATCGGACTCATGGAACACATTACTCATCATTTTATCCTGCGGGGCAAAGCTAAACACAATCATATCCACCCATCCATCTCAAATGGACCCATTTATCGGGGACTCAGCTTTATTAGCTGTAGCTTAGAGGGGTCGGATTTTCACATCACATATTCTCCCACAGTGAACTGCACGTTAGTCTGCTTTGTATTAGCTCGTGACGCATGTCACCCGCGACTCTCTCTCTCTCAGCCATTACACGATCAAGCAGCTTTATCTGCAAACACTGTGGTTCTTTTATGACCTTCACGAGGCCTCCTTTGCCAACAACATTATAATGAAGTGGTGACCGACACACCCTCCTTATATAGCTTCTTACATCCCGATAAAGGCTATGGTGGTTAACATCACATCTTAAGAACGGTCTCTTTGTACCACCCTGAACAAGCACACTTGCTCTCATCAGACCCTCTAGTCTGGATCATACTACTCATTAGTTAGGGGTGATAAACGGTACTAAAACGAGTTCTTCATGCACCTACTTCTTCCTAATGGGAGTAAACCTTCTAATCATGTTCAAGAACTCTTTGAACTCACATCATGGTGTTGTTGAACCATTTCTTTCTCTATTATAAGTAGTCCAACCTGATCTGTCGCTTGACAGTACTCTTCTTTTCCTATCATCTAGGTAAGATGATCTACCATAACCCTCATTGATCTTCCTCAGTTAAGGGGAGAGTTTCCACATCATCCATAGTGATGAACTCTCATTCCTTTTCAGGGACTCTTTTATCCTCTATATAGGTACACTGGGTTACTGGTATTCGTCCTTTACCTTTATCATGCATGGCCACAAGCCACACACATCTTCATCTTAAGCATCCAAAGTGCTACCATCTTAGTAATACCATGGTGTATGGTGATCTTAAAATCATGATCTCCAGTGTGTCATGATCCCTCAAGCTTGATACCTCGGAAACCCTAAACCATTCTAATCATGGTTTCATCACATTCCCTTTCATAGAAGTGCATCTGAGGCTCTAAACCATCCTTTCACTACGTCAAGGACTAGACTGACTAACCAAACAATCATTAACTTGTTCAACCTATCTCATTACATCTGAGTGTTAGCCAAAACACATCTTCTTTCCAAATGTAGGGTTAGCCTAACAACTCCCTTCTAGCCAAACTAGGCAGCTCTATCTCCACCAGAGCATCCATTACCACTTCACATCCTCTGGTATTAAGTAACGTTGAAGACATACTCTTCCATGTATTCTACTTATCATCTCATCTCAAACTCTAAATTTGTCTTCATCAAGAAACTCTAAGCTCATACTCACTGTAATCGAACTCGACCTTGGTTAATCTGCAAATTCCAGATAGTTCCTGATAAAACATCCTCATAAGCTGGCTACACTACCTCTCATAGTGTTTGCAAACCATCCATGTATCATTCCTTCCACATCTCTATCATTATTCTTTATAGAAACATTCCAACTCACAACATCCTTGTCCTTGGTGTATGGCATGCATACTGTCCTATCTCTCACTCTCATAACAAGAAGAAATAAGCATTTGGCGGCCGTCCAAATACAGAGTTCTTCCTATTCCAAGAGTAGGGATGGTACAGCCCACCTCGCCAGTACACCTTCAAGTCTCTATTGAAACATGCAACTCATGTCTCTATATCGCAATCATCATTATATCAAAGTTACTTTCATGGCCTCAAACCTACTTGGGTTTACACACAATCCTTGGTCATATCCTCTAGGTCTATAGGGTACCGACACTTTTGGGGTCATCCCTCTTCCCATATGCACCAGAGAGTGCCCTACTCACTTGCCCTTTGGGTCACATGAGTTAATGAAGGTGATCAATCTCCTAACCCATGGCCCTCAGACAATGATAGTTGTTACCTCCCGACCCTATGGTCATGTGCAACTAGGGAATTAGGCAACTCTGTCTTTCATCGGTATTATCCCTACCTGACCCTAGGATAGACTTGGGATTCCCTTATAGTACAGGTCTGACTTAGAACCTTACCCAAGCCTTCATCATCTCTTTCTGCATTCGTGACTGACTTTCATCCCTTCACAGGGGTCATGGCAACCTGCCTACCTTGGTCAGGCCCCATACCGGTTACTCCCATGGTAACACGTCCACACACTTAGAGATGGTTATCTATGGGCCTATAGGTTCATTTTCATACCATGTACTCTTCACTTAGCTTCTCAAGATCCTATGAGACCTCTTCAGGTCACCTCAAAACCGACAGAACTGGTACACACCCTACCAAAGGGTCCTCTCCCAGGATGGGAGGAAACTACAACCCGTGACAGCAAGGTCACAACCATCCTTAAGGTTTTCATCCATATGAGCATGCTTAAACCAACCACTACTAAGGCACAGGCGTACCTACGAAACCATGCTAAGTCACACTCGTTTTCTTTCCTCATCATCAGATCAACTTATTCGTGAGGGGTTCATCAAACATACCCTTACCTGAAGGGGTTTTCCTTTACCTCTACACATTAAGAGTACCATGCTCAAAACTATAGAGACTCAAATCTCAACATGAGCATTGGGTACACCGCTTCCCCTCTTAGGCCTAGGAACCCTAGGTTCGCCTCCGGGTGTCCAACTGCATGCTCATTCTCTTAACCAGGAATCCAGCATGTCCAAGATATGTCATGTACTCCCATGATCTTTCTACTCAAGCAACACTTCAGAGTTGATTCCTCTTCCTGGACCACTACTAGGTATAAAGCCTCACAACTGGTGCCTTAACCTCCTCAGGGTCTAAAGCACTCTCTATCACATCTAGTAGGTAATCACTTATACCTTAGGCACTAGAAGCATCATCCTCCCTCTAGGGTTTGGTTACTCTCAAGCTAACCAAGACATCATCAACCTCCAGAGATCATGCATGAGGCGACCATTATCATCCACTTAGGTCGCATCCTTCTCGACTCCCACTGTTTCTCAAGTTTCGGGGTTTTAGGCTTCCAACTTTATTGGCCGAGGTCTGCTCCCTCTCTCTAGAGCTAATCCTACAACCAACCTCTCTATAAGAGGTCATGTCTTTATGAAGGATCAAACTCCTAAGCATGCCCTTACTTGAATGAAGCCTATACTCAAACTTATGTTTACTCAAGGTTATCCATAACCCCTTATGCTTATCTCATAAGCCATCCATCATGATCCCTTGACTAGGGTTTCGTTTAATGTCACCACTACTGATGCACTCTGGGTACAAGTTATATCCTACTGGTAACAACCCTATAGGTTCTTCTCTAACCTCATCCATGAAGGAGTTACCCTTCGCTCAAACATGCACGACCCTCTCCAGGGTTGGGTCGCCAAAGGTACTAGGTTATCCAACCTCTCATGGCTCGCATGACGATCCCAAGGCATGTCCAACCAAACACTCAGTCTAACTCATCATGTCATCTCTATCTCTACCCTTCACTTAGGGTTAAGGTTAACATCATCCTCAAAGGATATGCCAGGCATCTACTTTTAATGGAGGTCTCTACCTCCAAGCTTAACTCTCTCTCTACACATCCTCCTACCAAGGAGGTCTATCCTCAGATCTCTCCTAAGGGAAATGACAACTCATGTCATACGACCTAAGCATGTATCTATTCCTTTACGCTTATTCTATTAAGCTTATGTCTATGACATCTTATTTACATGCTTTTTATTAATTTGATGGAGGATTCCTTAATCCTTATCAACCTTACCCATACCTCAAGAGGGTGAGGAAAAGAGAGAAAACCCTAATCCTTAAGGTCCTTAACAGAATTTGAGTTGAGAAAGGGTGAACGAGATGAGAGAGTCCTAAAAGGTATCTTATTTCGATTCATACCCTAAGACTTTGGCCAGGCAGTCACACGAATCCGGGAGTCCTCGTATTCCGACTAGCGGTGCGGAGGAAAATATTGCCAGCCCCCGGTCGTGATCCTTTTCTAGACACCTCTGTCTTTCAGATAATCCTCTAATAACTCCCTTGGGTTCTACGGAATTTGTAAAATTTAATAATTATTAAAGATTAGATGAGGAACCTATGCTCTGATACCAATTGTAACGACCCCACCTCCCGGTAACCCCCAATTAAGGGAGACCCGAAGGATAGAGCCGTTATTCAATTAACATGATCAATGGTTCGACAAATAATCAATAACAATTAATAAACTTTACCAACTAAACTGAAAACTGGTATAAAATAAAACTTTGTTTACCTTTTGAAATCTGGGATTTCTAATCTTCTATCTATGAAGATACTAATCTAACTAATCCTCCTGTGCACATTACTTCTCATTTAATTCCACATATGCCACTTTACTGTTTGTCCTTTTCATTTGTACCTAAAACGCCGACAAACAAAACGTCGGTCAGTGAGAAGCTGGTATGTGGGGGAAACAATAATCATGCAATTACAATAACAAAGTAATCATCCAATTATCATTTAACAGTCAAGATTACATTTTAGACCATACCACTCAATCCTTTCCTATCCCCTATCTCTGTGCTGTCCCTGCAGTGGACTAAGATCCCACCTCTCTCTAGGTAGATCTGTATTAAACCCCGCATGATCCTACCTAACAGGTAGACCAATATCTAGGGTTGAGTCGCATGGCACTACCCATATGTAGTCCAATCTCTAACTCAATGTGACTTGATGGACCTACCCCATTGGTAGCCATTTACTAATTCATCTAATGACATGATGGGCCTACCCCATTGGTAGCCTTTTACTAGGTCAACTCATTAAGCTACAGAGGGGACTAGGATCTGAGCTAGTAGGCATATCTCTTATGTGATAGTCATATTCACATTATACTTTGCATGAATTAAATACATCCAGCAGTTTAATTCAATCCATGATAGAAACATCGTTAAAACCCAGAAAACTAATTCGGGTAGTCATAAGCGTAACCACATACCTGTCAGGCAGACTCAGATGCAGGAATATTCCAAACAAGCAAGTAATCCAGAATCAAGCAAGTACACAATTCAATCCTGAAATAAATATACCAATTTCCTTTTATTAATATTTATCCAATATCCTCATATTCCTTAGGATTGCTATTCCACTTTTAGGGTTTCCTTGGAAATTAGGGTTTCATTATTTTAAACCTTAATTTAACGCAATCGATTACAAACCCTAGTTATTTCCACATCAAATTCTCAATTCCGGATTAAAGGCATAATTAACCATTAATTAAGCTTATTAAGCCTTTTCTATTAAAGCTACTATTTTTATCCTTTTAATCCACAACAAGATCATTATACACATTTATCACCAATTCATAGTTCATTATGATCCAATTCACATACGAACTCGATTTTCCATTAATTCCATTTTTTATTCATCAGAAAACCCTAATTACTACATTTAGGGCCTTTATCCACAAATTAAGAACTTAATGCTCGAATTAGCTTAGATTAAGCATATCCCAACTTTAATCATGAAATTAATCAATTAAAGCCATTAATAGTCGATTTAGTCAACATTAGGGTTTCAAGGCCCATTAAAATATTATTCATGCATATTAAACTCGAAATTAACTAATTACATGCAAAATCATCCTTTTCCAATCTTAATGATCCTTTTTATGATTAACATGCTAATATCAACTTTATATACTCATTTAACCCTTTCTAACTCATTAATCATCAAAGGTTAGGGTTTTTCATTGATTAAACTATTACAGATAGTATCTCTATATATACTTTTCGAATTGCATAAGGAATCAGGATCCAATTATATTTTATTTAGATTCCTCTCAATTTTCTGAGCAAGTTTCATGTATAATGCGCATCTATCCGAGCTACGGTTCATTAGTTACGAATTTTGTAACAATACTTACTTTTGGGCCAATGAGGAGCTGCCACGTAGGCGCCTTCCATGCAATACGTTGCTGGTTGAAAAATATAACCATATTACCAAAATGCCCCCGCGTTAGTTGCTTCTTCTTCAGCCCGCGGAGGGGCATAATCGTCCAACGCTTCTTTTCCTTTCTTCTTCCTTGGGCCAGCGGCTTGCTGCCGCCCTAGCCGCCGAACTACTGCCTTGCGCGGCCAGCCCTCGCCCCCATACACCTAGGAAACTGCTGCCGATGCCCTCCCTTGGTCCGCCGCCCCTCTGCGCATATAGGGCGCCACCTGGTTGCGGCTGACATGGCTGCTTGCATGCGCCTTAGCCCTGCGACGTGTGGCTGCGCTTGCAGGTCTTGCGTCTCCTGCTGCTCCTCAGCTAGGGCTCGAAACTCATGGAAGATCATTCCCCGACCTCCGTAGGCCCTCCGCACTCTCCTGGACGTCTTCAGCCCATGGCCATGGCGGCCGGTTGGGTGCGAGCGGCCTGCAAGGCGTGACTGTCCAAGTAGCCTTGCTGCAGCTACGTCGTTCAAGCAAGGGTGGAGGGAAGTCCAGCGACCTTTCCCCAACTATCATGAGAGCAGTATCCACCCGCTGTAACTCCTCCTCGACCCTGCCCTGCTCCTGGATCCGAACCACCCTTTGCTAGGGTTTCCATGTATGGAAGAGGAAGGAGGAAGAGAGAATTTCGTGGGATTACTCTGGAACTCGACCTAGAGGCTCTCCCTCTTTATATAGGGAGGCACGCATACCCATGAATGTTAGCCCACAAGGAAAACAACACTTTTCCTAATAGGAAAGGGATTCCTTCATTACAAAGCTAACTCTCTCTCTCTTTTCACACTTTCTTTTATTATTCCTTCTTCTTTGATTATTGGGATTTCGAAAATTACCCCTCTTATTCTCTTTGTTATTTCTTTTTAAACCATTAGCACGAAATCCTATTTCCTTTTATAACAATTACTTTCTTTTAGCAATACCATGTAATACATTAATGGTTTCCTCATATTATCTTATTATTTTGCTATTTTGGTATTTTTATCTTTCTTTCCTCTTCATTGGGACTCCTTGGATCCCAAAACTCTATTATTTCTAAATTCCTCTTTAAGGAATACTCATTATCCTTAAATGCATCAATATGCATCATTCTCATTATCTTGCTTATTTGTTATTAAAATATTTCCCTTTTGTGGATTTCTCTTTATTTCTCTCTTATTTTCCTCATTAGTATTCCTTTTATTATTAGGAATCATTGGGATACGAAATCCCACTAAAGATAACTCAAATATACCTCTTTTCACATATTTTCCCTATTTCATCAATGTTTTCAATTTCTTTATTAACAAGGAAATACTTAATTGATATTTTCTTTTCTTATTGCCTTTTCTTTGCAACTTTGGACTCCTTGGAACCCAAGGAATCTAAGAGGCACGAAATCCTCTTTGGATTTGCCTTCTAGAGGTTTCCACACCTTTCTTATCTCAAATTCTCAGTTATTCATTAATTGATTGAATATCCTTGTTATTGGGCCCAATAGCCAATAAAGCCCACAAATCAAACAACAAGGCTATTGTGAATGAAATCCATTTATTCAAAATAGATTATATCATTTATTTGTTCAAAAATCTTTAATATGAGAAATTATATTTCTCAACAAATGAACCCAAAATTGGGGTTGTAACACATGTTTATAATGTCGGCTTTTGGGTTAGACTTAACTGGTGATTCTTAGAGCGTCTAAGCCCAGAGGCAAGGAATGTTCATGGCAAGGTGTTGTGCATGTTCATTCAACAAGAGTTGAATATGATGCAATTGGCAAGGTTTGCCTACCTGAGAGATCTAAGTTGTGGGCGATCAGCCAAAGCTGACTCATGACTTAGAGGATTTCAGGATCTTGCCCACTAGAAGGTTGTACGCTGCAATCTTCCGAATTGATGGTGAGGGCTATCAATTTGAAGTAAAATAGTGGGAGCGATAATTAATTAAAGGCCTAATTTTTATCGTCAACTTTTCAAATCAATCAAACAAGTCAAAAAGAGTTTTGGACTAAAATTGCATATATTTCCTTTTGTTAAAATAAATGGTTAATCAACAAATCACTTTATTTGCGATCGGTCCTTGAGACCAACAAATTAAATGGGAATTTTTCCACGACTGGTTAGGACATTGAGAAGTGTTCTCAATAGTAGAGTGAAAGCTCTAAGTCCTAGTTACACCAGAACCAGATGAACTTGATCCCACCACATCAATGGCTGAAAGTATGCTTGTGGAAGCATACCGAGGATGACATTGATGAGGAGTGCTTGATGTTGTGTTCTCTGAACTATGAGTTGCAGAGACAACATGAGACATATGATGTCTCAAAGACACTATCCTAGTATGTCATGACAGAAGGAGATCCAATAAGGTATTCACACACTCAATGTGATTGGGTATATGGAAAACCTGACTAAGAAGGATTCCCTCTGAGCCAAGAGTTGGCTATTGATATGATATTGCAAATGTTGCGAGAATCATACAATTCATGACAAGCTACAACATGAAAAACTTTGAGAAGTGTTGACAGAGTTGTTGGACATGTTGAGGATAGTAGAGGCAAAGATGAAGAAAGACAAACCATAATCTTTGATGAGATCAATGAAAGGTAAGTCTTAAGGGTAAAGGCAAGGGCAAAGCTAAGAAGTGTTCTGATGCTAGCCAGCAGCCCAAACCGTCTTCAGCCTCAAAGTCACATGGGGAAAGGGTGTATGAGGGAATTGCCCTCTATATCTGGAAGAACAAAAGAAGATGAAGGAGGGGATGGAGATCTCCACCTAAGGTATCATGAAATGAACTGCTTCTTTGTCTGAGGTATATGATACCAAGATATGGATATGCCATATATGATATGCAATATCCACAAAGAAGTGATGGCCTTTGTGAAAGGACCAAGAAAGAAGTACCCATCATTGGAGCAAGTGTTGCTGCCATATATAGGAGTATCTTTCAGTTTATTTCAGCCTAAAAGGCACGAAATAGAGTTGATAACTGCTATTTCAATTTGACAATAGATAGAAACACTTTATTTTTTGCATATTGTATGACAATGATGGCAATTAATAAAGTTGATGTTTCAATCTTAAAGATATGATCTTTGTGGCAATGCCTTATTTATATTGTGATACATGGTATGCATAAGATAAAATGATACCTAAAGTTATTGACAACTCAAACAATCAAATTAGCATCAATCATGAGAAATTCATTTCTAGTTTCGATGTGATGGATAAATCTAGACTCTTTTGGTTAGAGAACCAGTAAGAGACATGAATATCTTGGACATGATTAATGAATCTTCACTAATGGTAGTGGGAGAATGATTATCCTATTAGGTATAATACATGTGATGTATTTACATACCTATTGGAACAAATGCTAATACTTCAAATGGTGTTTAGAGAAATACCAATATGAATATCTTGAAGTGTTCAAGATTATCATAGATGAAGTGCAAATTTGGTAAAGTGTTAATTCTTGATGAGATCAATGAATGAAATACTTGGACCAAATGTTTGAGATCCTTTTGAGTAATTATGATAATGTATCATAGTGAACTCATGATTAAGGCATGGTGATGTCTAAATCAAAAAGGAATCATACTCTAAGGAGTTAGAGAATGATTATCAAATAACTGAATTCTTCTTAATAAAAGAATACCCCACACTAATAAAAGAAATTAAGAATCACAAGGGTTGTGAATTCTTATATCCTTGACAGACCCACCTCAATTATCTATATGATGAGTTGTTCATATGATGAGTCAACTATCTAGATGAATATGAGGAACCAAAAATTTTGAGTTATGGTTTATGACCATTACATCCTAAATGACATCCATGTGAACCATAAGGTATGACCTTGATGGTAGCACCCATTGGATGAAATCCATAAGTGCAAATGAGTCTTAAGTGTTAAGACACATGGATAACATTTTGAGAAGGATGATGCTTGTTGATTGCAACTTAATGACTAAGGCATTTGGCATATGGATACTAAAACAACATTCCTATGAGGAATAAAACAAGGATGTGTACGTGACACAACCTATAAGGTTTATGAATCCACTAATGCAAATGAAGTCTATAAGTTACAATGGACTAATCAATGTGATTGATTGAGTACAAGAAACTCAGAATTGGATCTTTACTTTGATGATATAGTTAAAGGGTTTGACTGATATGTCAAAGATGAAGAAGGGATCTGTGATTTAGTGGGAGCGTATTCACATTCCACATTTTGATGTGAAATGGAAATGTTCTAGAATGGAAATCCAAAAGTGGAAATTATCTTTAGGGAAGATAGAGATGTTTCCTATGTGATAGGAATAAAGATCTATAGAGATAGTTCTCAAAAAATCTCTTGACCTGAAAAGAGAGAGCATACATCGGCAATCTGTACTGAAGTGTTCAGTATGCACAGATTCAGTGGGAGAAAACTTGTCCATGCTACATGGAGTTAGTATCCCAAGGCCAAGTGTCCAATTCTTATGAAGAATGGGAACACTAAGTATAGATATGGATCTATCATGTATGTAATAATCCCATTATCTTGCATGTGTGGACATGGCAAGAACAAAATGCATTCATCATCTTGTATGTACGACATAGCAATATGATGTGCTCATCCTGATAACTCGTATGTGAGACATGACGAGTGGATGTCTATCTGCTTCCAGTAAGGGTTACTGGAATACCAGGAGAACTTGATAAGTACTTGGGAAGTACTAGTTCTATTGAGATAAGGAAAAGTTCAATGTAAAGAGTTACATTGATGCGAACTTCTGAAAGGACAGAAAATTAATCGCAAAATATATATAAGATATATAAAAGTGAAAGTTTGTTGATAATTGTAAATGTTCCAATAAAACCATTTAAAAGGGAAATGTCGAGTATCTATGCGTTAGAGAACAGTAGTAGATACTATATGGATAGTGAAGTTCATGCGATGAACTTATATTCCTCTCATTGATGACAAGTATGGAATCCTTGATCATGCAATGTAAAGGAATACTAGATCGCATATTACGGCAACTCCATCTCATATGTGTGATGTACAGCGAAGAGATGAGAGACATGCAATTTAAAACTGACTTTGGCAAGGTGTTGCCATTACTCACTATGTTGGCACTAGATCACAGTAACATGTGGGACATGTTCGAAGATCACTATGAATATGATTCAGGGGTGATTGGCTCACAGTGCAAGTAGGAGTCTGTTGGTATGTATGCCCTGAGAGACAATCATGGGATGATTGGTGGGATACATTAAGATTGATTTGATAAACATCAAAGGCAAGCTTCCAATTCTTTCTGGTTCAGTCATATGAGATAGTGATAGAACATATTGAATGTCTAAAGAATGACAGTACTCAATGACGTCTGCCTTCAGGTTCATGACCTGAACGATGCGATCATACAGATGCTAAGAGTTTGTACATTCTTGTTATGTCCCTAGTCGGATGTCATTGTGGAAGGTAGATAGACAACAATGACACACAAGACTAGATTGTGGTGTTGGTTGATGACAGAATCTCATTAGTCATGATATAGAGATATCAAACCAAACACATAGGTACTTGTTAGAGAACAAGTGTACCGGACAGACCCACCGTGAGTTTGACACATGTAACCATGACATGGTAGTCACAGTCAGTACTCACAGTGATGGTGGTGAGTGTGATTCTTAGACCTGAAATCACTACACTCAACACATGTCGTTGGGCACACTTTGACATCATAAAACGCAGTCCTGAAACATGGGTTGTTATAATGGTGATGATTGGGTGGCTTTGACACATGGGGCTTTTGAGGGGTGAGTGATAGATATGGGATTTGTCCCTCCTGAGGGAGTTTGATATCCAAGGCCACTTGATGAGTAGGATTGAGATAGGTGTGCGCACACATGTGTGAATCAGTATGTAATATTGATGTCATACATATCTCATTCAATCTACTCTGAGATCAAGAAAGTGAATGAACGTTGACAGGATGACTGTTCCATGCCTCGAGTTCATTCGGGATATCAGTGACAAAGGAATTATACATTCGCTGTAACATCATTCATGGATTGTAGGATTGAAAGTTGTTCTCCAACTTTCTACTTTCACTTGGGTAGCAATGATGTGTGACTAGGCACCGCTCTTTGCTTGTGAAGTCATAAGTGTTATGGACTTTCACTGCCAACATGAAATGGACCTGCATGGTCACACACATAGGATTTAACCTGGAAGATGAGTTTTGTCCATAAATCAATGTTTAGATTGATTACTAAAGGAGTTTAGTAGTTCAATTAAACACTCAATCATTCGATAGCTCAATATCATATGGTTCAAGGTGTTGGATGCATTGATTGGAGTATCGGATTGATTGAAATTGCAATTGACTGATTTTGCCCAACCTGTGCTCCCAACCGATCGGCTCAAGTGTTGAACTGATCGGCTGAGGTTGCTGAACCGGTCGGCTGGAGTGTCCAGGCCGATCGACTCATGCCCAGGTTGAAATGACCAGTTCAAGGGTTGAACCGATCGGTTCAACTGGTGCAACCGACCAGTTGGGAAAGTCATGTTGGCAAGAATTTTCCTTTGGTTTCAAATTGCCCAATTCGATTGGGAATATTATTGGTATTCGATACCAATTGGGAAAGAAACAAGGAAAGTCTTTTTGAGCCGGATCAGGACAGTGAACCGATCGGTTCAGGGCACCAAACGATCGGTTGGGGTGCCCCAAACGGTCGGCTCAGGTCCAACCGATCAGCTCAAGGGTTGAACCGATCGGTTCAACTGTGAACCGATTGTTTCAGGGTGCGAACCGGTTGCTTTTTGTGGAAAATCTCGAACCCTTCTACTCCTGCTTTAGTCCCATATTTTCGGGGACGGAGAACCATGTCCCATGACCCTCCTATATATGTAGGGGTATTGGGGGCTTTTCAGACAACAACTCAGTGCAACCAGTTGCTCTGCAAAGTTGTTGTTCTCTCTGGTTTTGGTAACCGAGAGAGAGCCCGAGCAAGTGCTTCCCGCAAAAGGGAGGTGCAGCAAGGGAAGGACAACTGTAGTTGCAACTGGAGGCAGGAGAGTGTGTTGGCGACTAGTACGTCAAAAGGAGGGTGCGACTCCTTCCACTTCCTTGTGGGACAAGGAGTGTGGAGTTCTAGGTTGTCCGTGTGGACTACTACAGAGGCGGGAGGACACTGCCGCTTAGGAGGACAAATGTCATCTGACAATCCGGTACAAGGAGGAGTCATCAGTCCCGGTGCGACCAGGAGCTGCACAGACACCGTCCAAGACCGGAGTTGAAGACTGCGCAAAGCGTGAGGTATTGTCGCCGATCAAGCCTCGGGACAAGGTATGATTCCACAAACCATCCTTTCCTAATATATAGTCGTTGACATGTTTCCTTGTTCCGGGTTTGGGGAGAATTTTTTTTTCCGCTGCCTTCTCTGTCTCTCCTAAAACCCAACACGAACGACC
The DNA here is from genome assembly GCA_963693085.1 of Alisma plantago-aquatica. NCBI lineage: Eukaryota > Viridiplantae > Streptophyta > Magnoliopsida > Alismatales > Alismataceae > Alisma > Alisma plantago-aquatica. Next base: position 787,891,391 of record OY856414.1, on the reverse strand, counting down.
TTCTGACCAAATGTAATTTTGGCTGATCGGTCGAGTTCCCCAGAACAAACTTGACCGATAGTTTGAAAATTGGGTTTGTCTTTTAGATCGGTCGAGTTACCTTTATTGAAACTCGAGCGAATGCACTGTATGGAAGATGCAGAAAAAGTGATTATAACCGTTGGTGACTTGTTTGGACAAAAATAGATCTGTTTCCTTGAGACAAAATGGCTATATTTCGGCCCTAAGTGTTCCCCAACTAAAGGAAGCACCCCCAACTATAAATAGGACCCCTTAGAGTTCATTCCAAGTTTGCTCATTCACTACATTTAAGGTCCTTGCTATAGTTGAGTGTGCTACTACTCCTTGAGCCCCTTTCTCTCTCTAGTTTACACTTCATTTTGTGATTTGTGAGTGAGTTAGGCTTATTGTAAGACAACTCCAACCTTGTGCATGTAAAGCTCTCAATCTTGCACTACTTCCCTATCCCCTTCCTATATGAAGAAAAGGTGAAGCAAGCTCCATCGAGTGAAGAAGGAGATGTAGTTGGTCCTCTTCAAGGTTGTTGATGAGGTGGTGATCTTCTCCAAGTGAAGGAGAAGGTAAAGGCTAAAGATCTAAGAGGAGAAGCAAAGTCCTTCAAGGCAGAAGACTTAAGCTTGAGTGGGTAAGACCTTGGTGAAGGCTGAAGACTCAAGCTAAGTGGGTAAGCTCCTTGGTAAGGTGAATATCTCCTTGTGGTTGGACGGGTAAGTCCTTTGGTGGTCTATTTGTTGTAACTCTTATTGGTGATAATATAGAGAAAAGCACTTGCAAAGTCCTATAAATTGACCTCTCTATGTAGTGGACTGACTCACTTCTAGCTTGAAGTGTGGAACCACTCTACATCCTTTTATCAAGTACTTTCTATCAATCTCTCTCATCCTTGCTATGCTTGTTAAATAGGACTTCAAATTGACATGTAGCTATTGCTATAAAATTGATATAATTTGAAGGTCTAATCTATTTTGTGAGAAATTTTGTAGCTCTATTCACTCCCAACTAGAGCCCTTAGATCCATCATTCAAATTAACATACCTAATATATTTCTAATAAGAGTATAAGTGTTGCAACTTCAGAAGATATAAAATGTTTTAGGTATAAATCTTAATCAAATTACCACATGCTATCATTCATTGCAAATTTATGGACCACATTTGTCATCATACCATTACAAGGTACTCATTTCTTATCACAAGTTTCAGAGTTTCAACCCTTACTGGAACATAAAGAGGATTTCTCCTCAATCAGGGCTCAAACATGCCCATAGGTCATTAAGACCATCACATTAATCCCTGTAAGATCACCATTACCATTCAATGCCTTAGATCAAGGCTCAACATATCATTAATCACACATGTGACATATAGGATTAATATAGAAAGAATATGATGTTCAACTATCATTATATTAAGGTTCTAACACAAAAAGAGAGTATTTCATTATCACATTTTAATCACTAAGAAGGCTAATTACAACCAATCACTACCACTTGTCACATTAGAGTTGGTGTAACAAGCCATGTTTAATCTGGGATACACATCCACTTGTTATGTTGATTTATCAATTATATTCATACGTGGGCAAAGGTAAGACTACAAATTAAGGGCATTAAACCACACAATTTTCATTATTAGGATCAACATATTATACTATAGGATTCATTCTACTCCATTCGATGTTGAAGCATCCAATCTCAACTGTTGGATCGAGTTTATAATTCAAAACCATAAATTTGAGTATAGGTCTAACCATTGAATCAATTGAACCAAGAAACTATTGGTTTAGGGATGAATTGAAGCTACATTTAAAGCCTTGATTCACCATCAATTGTGGTGAACTGATCCACCATCATTTGTGACATATTGGGTCACCATTAGTTGATAGGATCAACACTATTATCATTTTCACCATCGGTGTTGACCTAATGTCACCATTGGTTGATACCATCATTAGTGCACCAAACCATAAACCATGAAGCTTCCAAACAAGCCAAAATCTAACCTAAGGTGTGACCATCGGTTGACACCATTGATTATGACCATTGGTTGACATTATTGGTTGTCACCATTGGTTGACCATCGGTTGTCACCATGGTATGACCATCAGTTCATGTGTTAAAGAGAAAACAACCTAGAACCCTAATTTAGATCATCATTTGATAGGTGCTTAGCACCATCGGTTGTCATGCCAATCTGATCCAAGTAATCTTCTACCTTAGGAAGGTCTTGTATAGAGTTTCATGTCGATATAAAGCTAGAAACTAAACAATGAACACCATAGAAATTGAAACCCTAAGCAAGCATAGCTTCTATATGCATAGATATTCGTTTTTAAGCAAGAACATGTGCTAACAAGCTCATAGTAAGCAATATAAGTGAAGAGAGTTATAAAACTCACCTCTAGGGTGAAGAACAGACTTATAGAAGAAATATAAATCAAACAAGAAGGTTCAAAACCCAAGAAAAAGCTCTAAACTTGACCAAGTATCACCTTTCTCCACAAAAGGAGCAAACCCTAGATAGAAGAAGCAAGAAAGGTAGGTTCTTGAGATCTAGGGCAATTTTTACCATGGAACAGTAGAGGTTCGACCTGGAGGAAGGTAGGAGGAAGAAGAAAAGTAGGAAAAATGAGAAAGGATAAGGAGAAACTTACTCATTTTGGTCAAGATCACCTTAAGGAGTCTTCACAAACCCTAGAAATGGGTAGATCTAAGCTTTAGTACTTGCTCCAACAAGAAGGTCGATCACCTTCTTCAACCTTGGGCAGCTCCTCCGCCAGTAAATAGAGGAAAGATGAAGATCTAATAAGGAGACAAGTGATAGAGATCAAAAGTTTCATTTGAGATCTTAAGGATAGGTATATAAAGCTCGAGGATAAGGAAGAGAAGAAGCATGAGGTGTCTAAGCAGCTCTCCATGTGTCCATGACTTAGAGCTTCCATGGACAAGCAAGTAGAAGATCTACTGGATGTTGGAAACTTCTAGGACATAGGTTGATGACCTCCTTGGTCCACCACCAGCTGTTGAGGGGTGGTGATCATCGTTTGATCATATTTAGGTCAATAGGTGGTTGAACCATCGATTGATCATCCTTTTAAGTGAACCATCAGTTCAAGTGAACCAAAACAGCAAGAACCATCAACTTAGAACCTTCTAGTGATAACCACTAGATGTTTCATAAGTTGGTGACCACGGGATGTGGACCAAACTAGTGGAACCATCGAGTGTTAGCCTTGAAGGTGGCTCACCCATGGGGGGAGCCTAATTCACCCTGGAAGAGAATCACCATCAAACCAAGATACAATTGAGTACCCCATGGCTCAAAGAGATAAAGAATAATAATAAAACATCTAAGGAACATAATTCATGTGACAAATTGCAAGAAAACCCTCCTATTTGGGCAAATTATAGAAAAGTCCAAAATGTACATAAAATTGCATAACTTGCTCAAACAGTATCCAAATTGGACCAAATTTGAAACTTAAGCTTGTATTATGATTCCAAATAATATCATAGGGTTATATTAAGGTTCATATCATTAAAATATGGTAACTAACCTTGTTCAACACTTTAAGCAAGGTCATGGGTCTTACAAAAATCCTCCTCCAACAGTCTCGCCGCCATCTTTTTGCTCAATTATATGCCTCTTGTGATCGCCACCGTCTTGTTGATCGACCTCGACAGACTTTACTAGGGATTTATTCCTAGTCCACGATGGTGGGAGTGGGAAAAAGACACCATTGCGTGAAAGATCTAGAGGTAGTACGGGCCTTGGGTTTGGACATCTCCTGGACCGGTGACCCATCTTGCCATAGGAGAAGCACACCCAATCGACCAATCATTCATTCTTCAAATTCCCTTTACGAAAAAATTTATGGCATTGCTTAGGCCTAGGATGTCACCTGGGAATCTCTACTTATATTTCTTCAAATAAATGCAAATAATTTACTATTCTTTATTATTTGATAAATTTGATCCTGAAATTTAACGTAATAATCCTTGACTTTAAGGTCCTCTCTTAACCAAGAGACACTCAAAGGTGTGGTTCGTTACAAGGGAAGTGATCATTTTGAAGCCTACTGATCACTTAATTCCTCTCCTTGAGAAAGGAGGCATACCTTTTGAAGTGGATGTGAACCATTTCATTTTTCCAAGCCCAAGTAAACGATAGTGGATATATAGAAAATAGAGTGGAATTTTCCTACTAGGGAGCTTATTAATTGATTTGCAAGGCCTATGGGTTGAGACATGGGCAAAGTGAACTCGCCACTGCCAACTGGTTTAGGAAGATGCTGACTTGTTCAACTAGATCACAAGGCATGCAGACACAACCCAGGGAATCATACTCACTTGGTTCTATTCAAGCACAAGACTAATATGAGGTTATCTAGAGGAGGGATAGTAAGGAGAAATTAGTAAAGAACACAACGAGCGCTCAACCGAAGTCAATTCTACTTTCTTCCCTCTCAACAGTTATCTAGATGAATTCTTTTTCTCGCACTTGAATTGTTATAGACAAGAAGTGAAGCCCTAGGAAATAAATGTAGCCCTTATTGTTTAATAGGCACATAACCTCTTTCTTGAGGCAAAGAATAGCTATCTTTTAGGAAGAAGAAGAGAAACAAGCCTTTAACCATAATGAGATTTGTGGAACTAATTATGCCTTAATGCATGTCGTCATAGAAGTCGTGTCTATGGTTCTTAGCTATCCAATCAATTAATCCTCCAAACTCCCAACTCAATCTATCCCACCAGCTATATATACTTTGCATTCGATGACAATGTCACTTTTTCTTTAGTTTCGTTTATGTAGTCTCGATAGCATGAACAACTGATTCAATAGCAGCTTCTTCCTGAACTTCCCCATCCTCCCTACAAAAAAGACTGGATTTCTCATGGTCATAACTCAGAATTTAATTGAACTAGTTGGCTTTCATCATGCTCCGGATGAAGGGAGAATAGGGGTATTAAGAAAAGGGATTTCCCGAGGATCTAAAACCACAATCCCTTTTGGGGGCCAAATACCTTGAACCTGCTTTGTCCACCTATCGATCTGAAAATTCAAACGCCTCTTTGATTTGTCAAAATAACAGAAGTAGTAGTCTTCTCGATCTCACTGTTCGGAGAACTTTCCTTTTGGGATCACCGAAAATCCCCTTTCCAAGAATCAGGAGAGCCCGAAAATGCCCAGAGACTACGATTTCCTTCTCCTAGGGAATTCCTTGTCTATTCCTACTGCCACTCTTCTAAAACATTGTTAAAATCATTCAAATACATGGTTGTCAAATCGTTAGCTTGCATCTTCAGATGCATCTATTGGCGATTCCTAATCTGATTCATTAAACCTCATATTTTTTATAGGCTAATCTTATCCCTGAAAAGAATAAGTTGCTTCCAAATCCAAGTAGCATTGTATTGGAATTTAATACTCCACACAAAGTCTCCTTTCAGATATCTTTCATGTGATTCCTAATATGATTCGCAAAATCTCAGATTTTTCAGGCTAATCCTTATCCATAAAGATTCTCTAAGAAATGGATCTATAACATCTATCTCAAGAGAAGTAAGGACATTCTATGATGCCTTCTCACCATTCTCGATAGTAGCATGGAAAAATCTATCTTCAAGGGGTACCCCGACTGTTTATTTTCTAGGAGTGATTCCTAACTTCTAAGGTAGTCCACCTGCTTTGACCGTTAAAAAAGCAAATCACCCCTAAAATCCAACAACTCATGATCATCTAGAATGATTCCGGAGAACCCATCTAGTTGCAAACATTAGGTACTTGTCGGACGTCACTAAAGAACATTGATAGATACCCTACCCATATCTACAATCAAAGGTGTGGAACTAATTCTCACCAACTCCCACATCTCCAAGAAACATGTTTAGTGTATGGCTATCCCAATAGTGGAAGTTTCCTAAGGTTACTGGAGCAGGCTACTATGAGATGAAAATCTCCTTTATAAAGAGATTCGATTAAAAAAAAATCTATGCCCAATGTCCAACATTAAAATTATTTCTAAGGTTTTCCCTGACTTTGTTGGGCTTTTATTGGCTGAGGGCACTTGCGTCCTGTTGGTGTACTCGTGCAGTGACATTGTCGTTGTCGTTTGGCGGCAACATTGGGGGCTGATGGCGGCATACTGCCATTGGGTGGCACGAAGGTTGTTATTCCGTTTGAAAAATCCAAAGGGTTTCTAAACATGCTCTGGTACGATTTCATAAACTTGAACAGCAATCTTATTAACGATAACCACTACTACAGAAACGGCCTTTGGCGTCGGTCGTTTAACCCCATTTGGCGTCGGTTTCCAACCGACGCCTATGTGGGCGCCGCTAAAGGTCGAACACTTCGGCGTCGGTTTTTTAACCGACGCCTATTTAGCCTATAGGCGTCGGTCGTTTAGTAGATATCCGACGCCAAACAGGGTCCGCGCCACAGAAAATGGCGTCAGCTAGGGCACTTTCTGCGTCGGTTATTCATCTCAAAACCGACGCAGAAAGTGCCCTAGCTGACGCCATTTTCTGTGGCGCGGACCCTGTTTGGCGTCGGCTATCTACTAAACGACCGACGCCTACAGTTTAAATAGGCGTCGGTTTGATATGAATATCCGACGCCAATTCCAGGACTGCTTTGGCCACATAAGGCGTCGGTTTATATTAAAAAACCGACGTTGTAGGTCTTTCCTGACGGTTTTCGATAAATAACCGACGCCTATTTATATATTTTTTTTTTTCATATCAGTTTGCAGGCCTGCTGTGGCTGGTCAGCAGGATGAGAACCTGCAGTTCAGTTTTCTGAACTGCAGGTTTACGACATCCATTGATATCAGCCTACAAACAGGCCGCAAACCTGCAAAAGTCACAAGCAAAATTCTACACAAGTACATTCATTCAGACATCAATTCAATTCTCACATTCACACATATAGAAACATTCAAATACATGCATTAACATTCACAAACATTCATTTACAAACATTCATTTACAAAGTATCATTCATTATCACTATCAGCATCCCAATTATATCTTACAGTTGCCACTGTTTGTACAGCTATTGCCCATTCTTCTCTTACTTCATTTAATGCTTCCATCGTATATGGAGCATTTATTTTTTTTAAACGTTTACCTGTAGTGTGGTCAGTTTTAAACACCTGCAAAGAGAATGATGTATATATATAAGTAATAATATAAAAATAATATAAGATTGATATATTGCATACTAACTAATGAGACTATATATAATACCTCATGTATGGTATCGATGTCCAATGCGGCATATTTGATAATCATATGCATAAATCGCATCACATAGTATGCGCATGCCCAGCCATTGTCTTGTGTAGCACACTATAAATTGAAACATACAAAATAATACAACTAAGCACAATTCACATCAATAATATATATATTCGAGTCGGGAACTTACTTTTACGTTCTGCCAATTTATTGGCTGGTTCTTTTTCGTTGGGACCGTTCCTCCAGCCTTTTTGAATGCATCTAAACCCCTACATGTTAATATAACACAATAAATTGCATAAGTAAATAGTAATGTAATAAAAGATGTTAACGGATATAAAAATGAAATATTTCTCACCAGAATATTGGCATTCTCATTACGTGTCCAATTTTAGTGTTCAATGTACTCCCCGCAGGATCTAGATAATAAACAGTGAATGTCTCGGGGGCAATAACTAGTAACTCCCAATGTCTACCGCTACAAGTAGAAGTTAACAATTAATAACTCAAAATGCAAAATAAAAATGGAATTTTCTTAAGTCCAAATTATAAATAAAGTAAACATACTTGACATTGAATGGAGCTATTATTATCTTCTTCTTTTGCTGACCAAAAATTGTAAAAGCATCTATACAGTATTGTTGAACATTATCAGGGTCTTTAGCTACCAAACTAATCAATGATGGAATCAAAAATCCCACATGATCAAATGCAAATTGTTTGCAATGATCTTCGACTAGGTAGCTGCAAAACATATAGGCGTATGCATTAATATATAAGAAACCAGATCACCGGAGCTTACACAAGGTATATGGATGTATAAACAAGATCTCACCTTATCCATGTCTCTATCATTGATGTATTCAGCCAATCATACTTAAACAGCTCAATAATATCTTCTATCAATAAAGAGCTATCGTATGATTGACCTGCATAATCTGCATCTAAAGAAATAATTATAGGGCAATGTACATTATGTGCCCGTAGCCAACATGCCATTCCCCTACAAGCAGGACCTAACGGGTATGTTAGGTCAGTTGGAACCCAATCGGGTAATGTGGGAACTGGAAGTGGAGGCCTAGGTGCTCCTGGTGTCTTCTTTTTAACCTGTACATATAATTTCAGATCAGTTGACATCATATATACACATTAACAGTCTAAATCAATGTAAATTTATCTTACAATTTCAGTCGTGTAGATGACATCTGCTTTGGGCCACAATATGACCCCGCCTTCTGCCTCACCAAGTGTATCAATATCCGGGTGGGCATATGGCAATGTAGCTTCTCTCCAATCGGGTAACACACGTATCGGGCTCACACGAACGTAGCCCTGTGGCATTGGAGTCCCGTGAAACATTGCCCCAGGAAGGGACGGGTAAGCCTGCGCCTCTGCGACAACGTAGTTTTGCATTCTTAAGCGGCATGGCTTCAATGCCTACAAATTTACGTAAAGAATATTATACATATATACATATCATCTTGAAAACATAACAACTTGAAAAGACTAACTACAATGTCATAAACAATACTTACAGCAGACGTGCTAGGCGATGGGTCTCCAGGATTACTCGCAGTGTGTGCATCAGGAGAAGAGTGGGTCGCCATAGGCGTATTGGAAGCCTGAGATGCCTGCCACCGCATCAATTCTTCCTTGACCTTCTCAGCAACTACATCGTTGACCTTCTTAGCAACTAAATCCTCAACTCTCTTATTCTCCTATACATGGATAAAAGAAACATTAGATTCTTATTAATGAATTTCCTTTTGCAGTAACATTCTAAAAAAAGAATAGGTTACCTCTTCTTGAGAAAGTCCCGCTCTGGGTTTGCGCTGGGATGGCCCAAAGAATGCTTTGATGCCAACACCAGCGCCGGCACCTCTAACACGTCCAGGATGCTCTGGGTTACCCAGAGCAACTGTCAATTCATCCCTTGTGCCCTGAGGGATGAACGTGCCTTGTTTCCTCTGCTCGTGCAGCTCCCGCTAATCACCATAAACAGAAATTGGTAAGTTAACACCACAAATAATCAATATTCAAACGATTTCTGTAAGAGTTGTATTTTACCATTTTTTCAGCCGCCTCAGCAGTTACAGGCTTCTTTATTTCACCCTTCTTGTTTTGCCTGCCAGCTATCCAGATATCATGGCGAGGAATGGGTGTGGTAGACTCCTGAGTAGGAGCAGACTCCTGAGTAGCCGCAGACTCCGCCTGTAGTCTTTGGCGAACGCTTGCATAGCCTTTTGGACCCATAGTGTGGTCATGCACATTCAGTGCACGCCTTGCTTTTTGTGCGTCACTGAGGGCCTAGTTAGTATGCACATTAATGATTTGGTTAGTAGCACTAAATGCTAATCTTGAATAGGTGAATACAATGTATATTAATTAAATTAGGAGTGACGCCTAATACCTTGAATTCTTCAGATTTTCTTGAAGCAACAAAATTGTCCCAATCTTCTTTGTCCAAGAAGTTCCATTGTTCAAGGGCTGACTTCTTCTTCTTATCACCCTCTTTTATGTATTCTCTATTCAGATTTGTCCTATAATTCCTAAGCATCTTTCCAGCGCGTTGCATCACATTTTTACGATGCAACTTCTCATCCAATGCAAACAGATTCTGTAAAATAGAAATGTTATTAACTAGTATCCAAAATAGAATTGCAAATAATAGAATTTGTAATCTACAAAATAGAATTGCAAATAATAATAACTCACGCATAAATCCTTCCATATCGAGTCTTTTTTCGCTTGAGGAACTTTATGCCAATTGTCATACTTAACACCACAATGGCTCCGAGTGGTACACCCAAGATAGTTCACAAAATTATTGCGGTTCACTCCAATTGGATTTCCTCCATTATCAAACTCCACCGCCAATTTAGATCCACTACCACTTAGCGCTAATAACTTCTTCAACAGAGTGATGCCCCTTTTCTTGTTAAGTGTCTGGTGTTGCGCATCAAGTTTCTCCAGTGCTTCAGTGGGTACAGGTGCATCAACCTAAAATTTGACAAAAATAAAACACACTAATTTAGCCCAATATAGAAATATAGGATATATGACATAACTAGAAGATAATGAATTTTATAGAAATACAGGATATGTTTTTAGAACTTACATTAGTATCCTCGCCATGCTCATCATGGACTTCATGCTCATCATGGACATCATGCTCATCATGGTCAGCCATCTGAAAATGTCATTAAAAAGGCAAACATTTAGCATTTGTATTAACTAGAAAAAGGCAAACATTTAGCATTTGTATTAACTAGAAAAAGGCAAACATTTAGCATTTGTATTAACTAGAAAAAGGCAAACATTTAGCATTTGTATAAACATACATGTCTCTAAAATTGTGATCTTTTATCAATTAACAATCCTTCATTGTGATCTCCGCGCACATATAAGTCATCATTAGCTTCAATATTTTGTGAAGTTGGCAACCCAACTGAGAATGGACTGGAGTCATCATACTTATCATAGTACTCTTCTTCATCTATAGGATCTTCAATGAACTGTCTTTTACCATGAAGAACAACCGACCATTTATCATTTACAGGATCATCGATATAGAATATTTGTTTCGCCTGTGATGCCAATATGAATGGTTCACCCTTCTCGCCGATCTTTTCAAAGTTCACCAAAGTGAAACCCAATTCATCCACTATAACTCCTTTGGTGTTATCAACCCAATTACATTTAAATAGCGGAATTTTGAAATCTATGTAGTCAAACTCCCAAATGTCCTCAATGACACCGTAATATGACATTTTAGCTTCACGTGGACTCTTATCCTTTGCACTTGCAAAGTACATAGTCGACGCTTGAAGAGTGACCCCACTATTTTGGACGACACTCTTATCATCTTGGCGCTTTGTGTAATATGTGAATCCATTAATGTCAAACCCTTCATAAGACATAACATTCGGTTTTGGTTTAAAGGCGAGGCATTTGATAGTTTCTGTAATATCATTTGGTGTTTGAGATAGTTGATGTAAGACTTTATCTTCAAACCACTTAGTAAAAGTCTTATTATGCTCTCTAGCAAGCCACATTGAACTTGCTCGAGGATGTTGTCTCTTTATGAAATTGGTATGTTCCTCGATATAAACACTCACTTCTTCCATATTGTGTAAAATATACAAGTGAGCTTGTTCCAACTGCTCACGGCTGATTACTTTCACCCGTGATCCCAAAATTCCTTTGCCCTCGTCAATATTCTTGTCATTATTAGGAGTGTCATTACCACTGAGAAAGTCATTGCAAAAATCCATAACCTCTCTCGCCACATAACCTTCAATAATACTCCCTTCAGGCCGATAACGGTTTCGAACATCACCTTTAAAAACGCTCATGTATCGTTCAAAGGGATACATCCAATGCAAGAAAACTGGTCCCAACATTTTCACTTCCCTAGTCAAGTGGACAACAAGATGTACCATGATATCAAAGAACGAAGGAGGGAAATACATCTCAAGCTGACATAGGGTAACAACCACTTCTCTTTGCAAATTATCGAGAGTATCAGGGTCAATAACTTTGCTGCATAGACTGTTGAAAAAGAAACAAAGTCTGGTAATCGCAAACCTTACATGCTTCGGCAATATAGATCGAATTGCCACAGGCAATATTTGTTGCATTAGAGTGTGACAATCATGAGATTTAAGACCTATCAACTTCAGATCTTTCATTGATACCAATCTACGGATGTTGGATGAGTAACCATGTGGCACCTTAACATTTACCAAGCATTCACAAAAAGTTTTCTTCTCCTTTCTAGACAACGTGTAACAAGCGGGAGGTAAGTATGTTCTTTTATTACCCATTTCACGTAATTCTGTTAATTCTGACCTTATTCCCATTTCACGTAGGTCCAGTCTGGATTTTATCCCATCTTTAGTCTTACCTGGTATATTTAATAGAGTACCAATGATGCTATCACAGACATTTTTCTCAACGTGCATTACATCGATACAATGCCTGACTGTCAAAGAACTCCAATAAGGAAGATCCCAAAATATTGACTTCTTCTTGAATAAAGAATTGTCACTCCGTGTAGCCATACTACATTGTGATTTCTTACCAAATTCATTGACAATGTCTTTTACTCTTTCATAAACAACATCCCCTGGTATAGGTTTAGGTGCACTTCGTTCATCATTCCATCCATTGAATGCTTTGCGCTTCCTACGATACGGATGGAATTTTGAAAGAAACCTTCGATGACCAAGATATACAGTCTTGCCGCCATGTTTTAGTCTTATTGAATCAGTGTTTTCTTCACATATAGGACACGCTTTAGCTCCTTTGACACTATATCCAGACAAATTCCCATATGCTGGAAAGTCATTAATAGTGCAAAACAACATAGCGTGCAAACGAAATGTCTCTTTTGCTGAAGCATCATAGGTCATCACACCTTCAGCCCAAAGTTTCTTTAAGTCATCAATCAAAGGTTCAAGATAAACATCGATATCATTTCCGGGTTGTTTAGGGCCCGATATCAACAATGACAACATAACATACTTATTTTTCATACACATCCAGGGAGGAAGATTGTATATAACAAGCATGACTGGCCAAGTGCTATGTTGGCTGCTCAATGTCCCGTACGGATTCATCCCATCTGTACAAAGCCCAAGTCTTAGATTCCTATCTTCTTCACCAAATTTAGGGTACAATAGATCAATCTTCTTCCACTGTGGGGAATCAGACGCATGTCGTAGGATCCCATCATTATTTTTCTTAACATCTGCATGCCACCTCAGATTCTTCGCATCTTTCGGATTTGCAAACAAGCGTTGAAACCGTGATATTATAGGTAGATACCACAACACCTTGGCAGGAGAACCAGTTTTGAACTCCCCCGAAGTCGTCAATTTATACCGTGACGCACCACATTTTGGACAATCTTTCAAATCTACATAGTCCTTTTGAAATAATACACAATCATTCGGGCATGCGTGTATCTTCTTGGCCTCCATTCCCATTGGGCACAACATTTTCTTTACCTGGTATGTTGAGATTGGAAGCTCGTTTCCTTCAGGAAGCATTTCTTTCAACAAAGTCAACAATGAAGTGAAGCTTTTGTCGCTCCATCTATTGTTAGCTTTCAACTTATACAATCTCAAGACAGCGCTAAGCTTCGTAAACTTAGCACAACCTGTGTATAACGGTATCTCAGCATCATGCACAATGTTTGTAAAGATAGGAGGTGGATCGGTGTGCTCTACCCTACAACTATCCAGCATCGCATCAACGATGTCTGCTGGAACTGGTTCGTTCACATTTACGTCATCGCTATCGACATCTACTGGTTTCGATTTTGAAATTTCTCCATGCCAGTGCCATTCTGTATAGCCTTGTACAATCCCGTTGCACATGACATGACTTTTGATTTCCTCACCAGTGTTGACTTTCAAGTTGTTACCGCAATGCCTACATGGACAGTAGAACCTATTTGTAGGTTTTTTCCTATGTTCCTCGGCAAATCTAATAAACTGATCAAGACCAGATATAAACTCTGGGGTACAACGATTACGAATCGACATCCATGATCTATCCATTCTATGATCAGAGAAAACAAGTATATATTAGGAAACAAGTATATATTAGGAAAAGATTAGGCAACATTTCCCCGCTGTTCTCTAAGTACATATATACTTAGAGAAGAAACGGGGAAATGCCAACAAACACATGTGATGTCATTCTTATATATAATAAATGTGTACCACCTATCCCATCCTTGAACACCTAATCTCACTAGTAAGTGTATAATGGGTATTGGGTTTTCAAGAAAATTTCGGCAGCATTTCCCCGCTGTTCTCTAAGTACATATGTACTTAGAGAACAAACGGGGAAATGCTACCAAAATTTTCTTGAAAACTCAATACACATTATACACTTACATCCTAAGTGAGATTAGGTGTTCAAGAACAGTCCCAAACCGGGGACTATCCAAGATTTACTCCTAATGAGTCAATCTTGGACGGGTTTCTAGGCCAACAAACACAATAATAGACATCTACAATGAAGCCGGACTCCATACAAACAGTATATAATTTGGTGATTGTTCATTCTAATTTATACCAATGTACAAGTAATATAAAAAACAATGATTGTTCACATTCTAGGCCAACAAACACATGTGATGTCATTCTTATATATAATAAATGTGTACCACCTATCCCATCCTTGAACACCTAATCTCACTAGTAAGTGTATAATGTGTATTGGGTTTTCAAGAAAATTTCGGCAGCATTTCCCCGCTGTTCTCTAAGTACATATGTACTTAGAGAACAAACGGGGAAATGCTACCAAAATTTTCTTGAAAACTCAATACACATTATACACTTACATCCTAAGTGAGATTAGGTGTTCAAGAACAGTCCCAAACCGGGGACTATCCAAGATTTACTCCTAATGAGTCAATCTTGGACGGGTTTCTAGGCCAACAAACACAATAATAGACATCTACAATGAAGCCGGACTCCATACAAACAGTATATAATTTAGTGATTGTTCATTCTAATTTATACCAATGTACAAGTAATATAAAAAACAATGATTGTTGACTTTCTAGGCCAACAAACACATGTGATGTCATTCTTATATATAATAAATGTGTACCACCTATCCCATCCTTGAACACCTAATCTCACTAGTAAGTGTATAATGTGTATTGGGTTTTCAAGAAAATTTCGGCAGCATTTCCCCGCTGTTCTCTAAGTACATATGTACTTAGAGAACAAACGGGGAAATGCTACCAAAATTTTCTTGAAAACTCAATACACATTATACACTTACATCCTAAGTGAGATTAGGTGTTCAAGAACAGTCCCAAACCGGGGACTATCCAAGATTTACTCCTAATGAGTCAATCTTGGACGGGTTTCTAGGCCAACAAACACAATAATAGACATCTACAATGAAGCCGGACTCCATACAAACAGTATATAATTTAGTGATTGTTCATTCTAATTTATACCAATGTACAAGTAATATAAAGAACAATGATTGTTGACTTTCTAGGCCAACAAACACATGTGATGTCATTCTTATATAATAAATGTAAACCACCTATAACAAACACATTGTCCAACATTAGGTTCAACACTTGAAACATAGATTCGTTTTCTTATATAATAAATGTAAACCACCTATAACAAACACATTGTCCAACATTAGGAGATGCCTGACTGGGGGGTTGGGGGGTTGGTGGGGTCCACTTTTGACTCGCTCCCAGGTACGAGCAGGGGGCTGCACTCGGTTGTGTACTGGCAAAAAGAAAGATGAGTGGGGTAGCTGGTTTCACAGATCAGTTTTTGACTCACTCAAACATGGATATATATTAAGTGATTATTAGCTTTGCGAGCCACTATAGAGATTGTATGATAGTTTAGTTCCCAATTGGTCTATGTTAAAATAATCTTAAGAATCTCCTATTGGTGCCACAAAAATAAATTGGACGGATCCATCCGAGGTTTGACGTACGTAAATCTAATCTGTTCTACCGACAAGGTGAAAATAAAGAAACTTGCCCTAAACGTTTGTGATATTGCTATTAGGAAATCGTTTTCGAATTCAAGTGCAATAATGTTTTAGCTCCTTTATTTAGATAGTTTGTGATCATTGACAGATACTGTTCAAAAATACATATTGGAAGTCATAGTGCTCAAATGGATTAAGCAATCTGCATTCATTGTACGCAAGGTCCAAAAACTTGAATATTATGTAGTAGTCTGAGAGGGTCCGAAAACGTGGAATTCATCTGGACCTATTCTCTAAGACTTGAATTGCAGAGCAATGCACTTCATATCAAACAAGGCCTTTAGTGTATATCCAGAAAACCAGTTGGCGCATACCTGTTGGCGCGGGAGGCAGCGGGAGTCAGGTGGAAGCTGATGGCGTCAGGCAGGCTGAGGCGGCGAGCTCCAGGCTCGTCAGGCGTCGGCGGCGAGCTCCAGCAGCAGTGGCGGCGGGGCGGCGGAGAAGGGGGCTCCAGGCTCGTCAGCAATGGCGGCGGGGCGGCGGGGCGGCGGAGAAGGGAGCTCCAGCAGCACGGAGAAGGCGGCGGCGGGGCGCGGAGAAGGGGGCGCGGAGAAGGCGGCACGACGGCGCTGTCGTGGAGAACAAGGAGAAGAAAATCGCCGGCGACAGGGTGGGGAATCGACGGAGAAACAGAAAGGGCTCGCAATGAAACAGGAGGAAGGGGAAGAGTCGGGCACCGCGGGTTATTAAGTCCCAAATAGCGTCGGTTTTTTACAACAACCGACGCCTAAATGTCTTTAGCGTCGGTTGTCCGAGAAAACCGACGTCCAACTGGGCGATAATTTCATGAAATTGTTTGGCGGGAACCACCTTCAGCGTCGGTTATCCTTTAATCACCGACGCTGAAGGTGACACTTTTCGCGCAAATTTTCATCACACATAGGCGTCGGTTTCCACCTAAATAACCGACGCTGAAAAGGACACTATTTTTCGCGGGCAACTTTAAGCGTCGGATTGTTATAAACAACCGACGCTGAAGACAAAGCGGTACCCGTGTCTGGCTGGTCTTCGAATATAGACGTCGGTTGTCGTAAACAACCGACGCCTAACATAGAAGGCGTCAGTTTTTCCTAATAACCGACGCCCAGAAAAGTGTCACTGAATGCTATTTCTGTAGTAGTGAACAATCCCAATTGAGTAAATAAAATGGAAATAGTAATCAAATTAACATATCCAATCAACAATGATATAATAGAACGAAGTCTTTTTCCATGCTTCTCTTATTAAACTGATTCCTTGTTGAAATACTTAACTTGAAAGAGCCCTAAAATATACTCACACCGAGTGGCTTGACTCAAACTATACATGTCGACGCCAAAGAGCGTGAGGACACATGCATGTACACGACATAGCAACGACGAGGAGGCCCACAAAACAACAGATCCAAAAGGGATGAGTATCACACCATTAAAAGAAACTAAACGATGGACTTGAAAAAGACGGTGAATGGGCTGGGAGGGGGTGAGGTGGATTGTTCACAAACCAGGAGACCGACGGGGAACAACAAGCTGAGCTCCTCGAGAGGAAGACGCAACGCAACGCCACGACACGCGCTTCCATAGGACTGGAATTCTTCTATCTCATCCAGAGAGAGAAGGTTATGACATGACGCGGATGTCGACACAGATGGCTCCATCTCTGTCGTCTACGCACACAGATAGGAGAATTCAAGCAAGACAAGCAACACTGCCGACGATGACCGGGCTATGGCGACTGACGGCAGCATGTACGATCCCATCAGACGCAAGCAAAGCAGACGTTTTACAACACAAACGTAACGATGATGCAACACGCAAGGTATACAGCTGCAAGGCCATCATGGGCCACAGAACTCGGCGGGCTGCCACAGCCACAAGGGGTGATGGTCGTCGACGACGCCGGTTGGGAAGTCGTAGCGGCAAGTAGTGGCGGCGGCGGCGGCTGCCACGACGTCATCGAAGTCTTCCTCCTCGGCCACGTGGGACAGCCCGGAATGGTCCGTCTCCGCTGGCTCCTCCTGTTGTATAGTGAACATCTGTTCTTGCTGGGGCGGTGCGGGTTCTTCAGCTGAGAAGCTGGCTTTCGTCTTCCGTTCCTGGTGGGTTATCGAGGCCGGACACTGCAGCTGGATCTCGTCTGAGGTGTCAACGCTGCTCCTGCGCCGCTTCTGCCTGTTGAGAAGCTGTTCTCTGAGATAGTTGACCTGCAAGCGGACATATCCAACCACCGCGACATGAGATCATGTGTCCAGTCCTGGTTTGCTATCCAAAGTATAACGTTTAAACAATATATTTGTGATAAAGTGGGTGTATAGTCTCTTTCCCACTATTTAATATCGATCGGCATCCTTCTGGGAAGTGGTTCCAAGTAATGGAAACAAGTGGGCAATGCTGCTGTTTCCACGGTGGGTGAACAGATCAGTGCGCAGTGCGGCGATCGTGCTCGATCGGTGGTCCTATGAGAAGAGTGACAAAGCAAGCTGCCTCTCTCGTAGTTAAAGGGCGGTCACTAAACAAAAAGCGTAGCAACTTGACATCCAAAGTCCAAACTCATCCTACGATTAATTTAAGATGGGCTGCTTTTAAGAAAACAAATTAGTTGTCCGGTAGGTGGGCAGGGGCTGAAAGCCAAAAGGTAGGAATGATAGCCGGGTAGTGCGTAGTAGTACGTAGTAGTAGCATATGGGAGCAGTAGTACACTGTAAATGATCGTACGTACCTCTGCCTCCAGCTTCTCCTTCTCCTTCCTGGCAGCATCAAACTCCCGCTTCAGCCCTTCGTACCCTTCCCTGACGGCCTCGAAGTCCCGCTCGAGCTGCTTGGTCTTCCACCTAGCCCGGCGGTTCTGGAACCAGATGGCCACCTGGCGCGGCTGCAGCCCGAGGGACCGGGCCAACTCTGCCTTGCGCTCCGGCTCGAGCTTGTTGTCGGCCTCGAAGCTACGCTCCAGAAACAGTACCTGGTCAGGGCTCAAGCGGCGCTTCTTAGAGTCGGATTGATTGGAGTGCGCGTGCTCCTGAAAGAAGCCACTGTATTCGTCCAGGTCGGAGTCGTTGTTCATCATCAACATTGGAGGGGTATAGGACCTACGAGGGGGCAAAAGTGGACGGTCGGGCGTGGTGCTGCCACGCGCGCCGCCGGCGTCGAAGCTCATCATTGGACGTTGTCCTGCTATCAATCGAACACGGGAATTTTTTTAGGTATTAGAGCTGAGGTCGAGGATATATGGGATATGAAGATTGTGAACACAGTATCATTTGTTTTACCCGACTAAGAATCAGACAGCCTGTAACTCCACCTCACGGACAAAACCACAACAGATACCTAACAAAAATGAAGCTTGGTGGAGCACGAAACCAGAAAAATCTGGAAACGAGCTAACACGTTCTGGGTTGCGAAATGGACGGGGCGAAACATGAGCAACTAATAAGAATCGATGCGGTGGCAGGCAGGGCCGCCGCACGGCGCGCCGCGTGCTGGATGCGTGATTCCTGTAAAGTGGAGTGGATCGGTTGGTGGTTGAGGGAAAGATATATAAGCTTTCGGCAGACAAGTTTACCCTTGGGGAGGGCAGTCCATTGACTCGGAAGTACACTGGATATTCGAAAATGGACCATACAACAAAGTGGTACTGTAAATCAATGATCGCTATCAGGCAATGGAACAGGAAGTCACAGTAGAATTTAGCTTACGGATTGAGGGTGCTGTTTGCCGTCAAAAAGTGGAACTAAACGGACAGCGGGAGCGGAAATCGAACTCCGGAGCAAGAATTACGCTTGCTAGAGCAAGGGCGAAGACTGACCAGTCCCAAAAAGCCGCAGGCCGACCTAATTAAGCGCGAGATTGAGCAAAGACGCAATCAAAGAGAAGAAAGGGAGTGGGATCAGTACCGCCGTAGCAAGTCGGAGGAGGAGGCGTGGATGCCAGAAGCGCTTCGATTGTTCCCGGCGGGAGGCCCTCGCCATGTAGGATGGCTGCCATTTCCGATCCATCAAAAAGCCTCCCTCCTCGAGCCATCATCATATCCGCCCACATCGTGAGCGAGCCGGCCGGCGAGTCACAAGATCGGCTTCCTCTCGTCAAAATTCCTCTCAATTCGGTCGAGGTAGGTAGCGATACGAAGCGGAATCGCGCGCAGCAGCGGACATGCTCCCCTTCAAGGAAGGGGATCGGCGGGGATCTCACTGGTTGTGGCGGGAGGCGCTGGTGATCATGCTGATGGGACCCTGCGAGACCAGAGACGCGGGGTAGCGCACGCCCATTTGGAGCCCGCTGGAGGATTATTGTCCGATCGGTAAGGGAGGTCCCGGACTCTGGAGGCTGGAGCTTCCGTCTGGGATTGGGAGGGTGAAGGGAGCCGGAGAGAGGAGACTAGGAGAGATGAGGGAAGAGATAAGGAAGAAGATGGAGGCAATAGGCTGACGAGGGGTGTGAAAGCAAGAGGTCACTCAAAACATCCCCCCTTCTGTTTAACCACCGAATTCTCCCCGCTCCCGCAGTGGTTTTCTCGTTTCCCTACTCTGTAATATAACCCTGGTTGTTATCGGGAGGTTCGGGAGCCGGGGACTCTGTTTTAGGCAAAGGATGGCCGGATACCAGGTTACTCTGATAGCAACGACTCGAGGAGAGGCAGGGTAATATGGACTGCAACCTTAGAAACTTTTTTGCTTTTATAAAAGGAGCTTTGATCCAGCTGTCACCGTCCGACGAGCAATTCACATCCAATTTGATCTAGCCTTAGCCTCTCGATTCTCCACACTCAATTTTGATCTTGCGGCTGAAACTAAAACACATATGAAGAACCGGACAAAGTGGATAACTACATGTGTCTATTTTGGTTAAGAGATTCTTAAAAATGGGGTGGGGCTAAACCCTTGCTTGGTAGCCCTACGCCTTGATGGTAGTTGTCGCACCCTATCTAAAAAAAAATGACAAAATAGAGATATATGGTGAAAAATTCCACTCGTTTTGATAGTGCAACATCGTATAAAAGAAACGGGTGATCGAAATTACCACCACATTTTGTATGAAAAAAAAGGAAATTAAAAGATAAAACATTGAAACCATAGCGTTGATCACAGTGAAAATCCTTGTTGGATTTAAAAGAAATAAAAAAAAACTTGCAAAAAAAGACAACGCGTGATTATCTCTCGGATGTTTTTAGAAAATAGTTGAAAACAAAAGAAATAATATATTTCGAACAAAATTTAATTGAAAAATGTATGAAAAGTAGCTTATTCAAAATAGCATCACAGGACAAATTGCATTCTGGGTCTGAAAAGAAGGTATCTAAGTGGATCAAATATGCGGAAAATGTGGAAAAATTAATAAAATGATGTATGTTGAAATTTAATGGAATGTGTAATGGATTCCATCATTAGACAGAAGATTTGTATGAATTGTGAATTTCTATCTAGTGAGCAAAAAGGGGTGTCAAAAATTTACCCCTCTCAGGGAAAGCTTCAACATAAGAGTGAGAACCACATGCTAGAGCCAAGTATGACCCACATTTTTTTGTCACAGAAGGCCAAAAAGGTTGGACTCGCCTTTTTGCTCAGAAAAAGTGGATGTAAAAAGACGGATGTGATTTTGTGGTTCGTCAGAAAGATATTGAGATCAAGAGTCTGTGATCATTTAGGAATAGTGGCAACTACTCTACCTGATAAAATATCTTGGAGAAAAGAGTAATCACCCCTCTACCTATACATATTTAGTTATTATTTTATCTTTTGAGTGGGCCAATTTAAAGTCAAGACTAGAACTCTTAAAACGCATAATATGAGGATTTTTCCTATTGGGATAGGGCTTGGAGGCCATGATTGACAATTGAGTTTTCACACAAGCTTTTCAGATTCAAGGTCACCTTTTTGTTAGTAACTGACATTTAGTTGCCTATTTCATTGTAGTATTTGAGATTGAACTGAGATGGGATGTTTAGGCAATTATCCAACAAAAAGGTGGTCTCCACCATATATTACCCTACTAGTATCCCTCCATCCTTTAGAGCGTCAATAAGTGATTATCTTCAACTTTCTAGTTGTCAAAGGTTATGAGGCGGGGTTAGAAATTTGGTTCATTTTTGGGTCATGATCTGAGATTGTTAAAGGATGTGCGTGTGAAAGTAAAGATGGCAATACTGATCGGGATCTGAGATTGTCAAAAAGGGCTTGCACTTGAAAGGAAATCTTGATTCCCATTGTAAGTCATGAATAGGGACCTTGGAAAAATTTAGAAGTAAAGGGTGCGAGGATGTACACATGCATGCACACGACATAACAATGACGCAGAGGCCCACAAAATAATGAATCCAGATAGGGATGAGCATCACAACATTGGATGAAACTAAATGATGGACTTGACAAGCACAGTGAATGGGCCGGGAGGGGTAAGGTGGATTGTGTTGACCTAGGTGTCGCACATTGCCCATATTTTGATAATGACTTAACCATTCCATTCATATGTATCTAACAAATCTATTTGAGATTGTTTCAGACATTAGGTACAAGAAAAGAATCACATTCAACTCAAAAGCTGCTCATCCAGCACATGCAAAACATGTGACTTTTGACCGTTTTGTGAAATAGCCCTTGTAGGCTTAGAACAATTGATGTAATCACTTATACTCATGTTTTGTATTGTAACTAAGATGGATAAATTGATTGGGACTCAAAAATCCATCATTTGTACAGTTTTACAAAAATTCCAAAATACCCATAACAGGGATTTTGTCGGCCGAATTACAAACTCGGCTGATCCAGTTATTCTGGAATTTTTGATGCAATCGGCCGAGTTTCCAACTCAGCCGATTCCTGTTCGGTCGAGTTTCTATGCTGGGAAACTCGGCTGATCCACTGATCGGTCCAAGATGAAAGTCGACCGATCGGCCGAGTTTCTCCAAGGGAACTCGGCCGACAGTCCAACTTTCAGCCTTGTCTTTTAGTGGTTCGGCCGAGTTGCCTTTATTGAAACTCGGCCGATCAGACTGTACTGGAATGCAGAAAAAGCAATTCCAACCGTTGGAGAAGTAGGTGGAACTCAAAATAGATCCGTTGCAAGTTGTAAAACGGCTATTTTGTGCCCCTTAACTCTCCCAACCTCAAAGGGACACCCTCAACTATAAATAGGACCTCTTGGACTTCATTCCAAGGTTGCTCATTCACATATGCTTGGTCCTAGCCTTAGTTGAGTGGTTTCTAATCCTTTGAGCCCCTTTCTCTCTCTACCTTCAAAGCAAATTCATGAGTATGAGTGAGTTAGGTACCCATGTATGAGAGCTATCATTTGTAATGTTGTAAAGCTCTCCTTTCTACTTCTCCCATCTCCATTCTCTATGAAGATTGATTGAAGTTTCTTCTCCGAGTGAAAGAGAAGAAGGTTGCTGTTCTTCCCCGAGTGAAGGAGAAGAAGGCTAGCTGCTCCAGGCCTCCGAGTGAAGGAGGAAGGTGCTAAAGCTCTCCAAGAGAAGGAGAGGTGCAAGGCAAATCTCAAGCAAGATGGGTAATTCCTGCAAGGCTGAAGACTAGAGCAAGAGTGGGTAAGTCCTTTGAAGAAGGCTGAAGACTACTTGCTTGGTGGGTAAGTCCTTGGTGAGGTAGAAGATCTTGGCTTGATATATAAGTCCTTGGATGGTTGGTTTTTGTAGCTTGTAATCTTATTGTGTGATATATATAAGAGAACCAAGTTACAAATCCTAGAGCCTAACCAACTCTAGATAGTGGACTGACATTGCTCCTAAGTTTAGGACATGGAACCACTCTAAACCACCTGTCCAAGTGCATGCTATTCCTTGTCTCTTATCCTTGCTTTGTATGCTAGTTTAGGACATCAAATTGCTGTTTTGATTTAAGTTCTGCACTTAATATAATTTGGTGGTCTAATCACTCTTGTGAAGTTTGTGAAGCTCTATTCAACCCCCCCCTTCTAGAGCCCATTGATCCAACAAGTGGTATCAGAGCAGGTCTTCTCCAAGCTACTTCAACAAGTAGGAGAAGATGGGTGATTCAGCTCTTGGGTCACTCAATCTTGAAGGAAGCTTCTCCATGAGACCCCCGGTCTTCGACGGCACAAACTTCCTATATTGGAAGAGAAGGATGCAATTCTACATCCAAGGCGTGAGCTACGAGATGTGGAAGATAGTCCATCTCAAGTATGAAGAGCCAAAGGGGAACATCACCACGTGGACGGAAGACGAGATGAAGCGTGCTCAACTCAATGCTAAAGCCCTGAGCATCATCTAGGCACCCTTTCACCATCGGAGTTCAACCGCATCTCTTCTTGGGACACGGCGAATGAGATTTGGCACAAGTTGTGTGTCACCTATGAAGGGACGGAGCAAGTCAAGGAGGCCAAGGTCTATATGCTCGGCGGCCTACTTGAGAACTTCAAGATGGGGAAGAATGAAAGAGTTGCGGACATGTACACAAGGTTGAATGTCATCTTGAACAGCCTTGCAGCCCTTGGGAGTGTCATGGATAGAGGTACAATCAATGCAAAGATCTTGAGATCTCTTCCAAAGAGATGGGAGCCAAAGGTCACTTCAATTGAAGAAGTCTACAAGCTGAGCGAGTTGTCAACCGAGGAGCTGGTTGGTAACCTTCAAGCACATGAACCAAGGCTCGACAAGCAAGAGGAAGAGGAGAAAAGAGAAGAGAAGGAATCAAAGAAGATGAAGGACACTGCCTTCAAAGCCCAAGTTGAAGAAATGGTCCGGCAACAACAACTTGCCATGAAGTCTCCCTGCCCTTCCTCAAGTGAAGATGAATGTGCAAATGATCATGAAGCCAACTACTCAAAAGGAAGACACTTCAAGAGCAAGCCCTCCTCCTCAACTCCTAGGTGCTACGAGTGTGGTCAAAAAGGCCACTACAAGAGTGACTGCCCAAAGGCCAAGAAGGGCTATCATAAGAGCAGCCACAAGAAGGATGACAAATACAAAAGAGAAGCCAAGTACAAGAAGAAGGACAAGAAGGAGAGACGATCCAAAGATGCAGCTCATGCAGCATGGGAGGAGTCTTCTACTTCAAGTTCCTCAAGCTCCGAGGATGGAGAATGTCATCTTGCACTCATGGCATCTACTAGTGAAGAAGTAATTGAGGTAAGTGAGGTAAGCAAGGTAAGTGATGAAAATTTGCTTGAGTTATCTAAGGAAATCCTCATTGAAATGCTTAATGATTGTCAATCATCTTTTGCTAAATGTAAAGCTAAAAGGAAAAGATTAGGAAAGATAGTTGATGATCTTTATGCCAAGATTGATATTCTTGATAAAAATGAGAAATTACATCTTGATAGCATAGATTCCTTGCAAGGGCAATTTCTAGACCTTGAACTTCAATATAATGGAGTAGAGGTTGAGAATGGTACTTATCTTAAAACTATTGAAAATCTTAAGATAGAGAACCAAAATTGCCTAGATGAGCTAGATGTTCTAAAAACTGAAAATGTTGAACTTAAGCTTATTGATGATGCTAGGAGAGATGAAGTTTACTCTTATCAAAGAGAAATTGTTGTTCTTAAATCTGAAAATGCTAAATTACTTGCTCAAACAAATGATTTATCTTCTAGACCTATCTTGCCTAGAAATGAAGTTGCTAACTTAACTTTAGAAAAGGATTCTCTTCTTACTAAAGCCCTCTGCCTTGAGGCCGACCTTTTGCATACTAGAGAAGATCTTGCTAGTTTATCTACTACCATTACAAATCTTAGTGATGATAATGCTAAATTAAGATCTACTTTGCAAAGGTTTCTTTCGGGTAAGAAATCCTTGAATGATGTTCTAGAGCACTCTACCAAACAAGTTGGTACTAGTGGTCTAGGATACAATGAGACTACTTCAAAAGGTAAGAAGAAGAAGAAGGGTAAGAAAAAGAGTGTGGAAACTTCAATTTTCAATGGAGAGTCTTCCGGCTCTAAAAACCCAATGATATGTATTCATTGCAAATGTGATGATCATTATTCTACCTATTGTCCTTACAAGCCCAAGGGGACCAACCCAAATATGAAATGGGTCCCCAAGCTAACCCCGGACCCCAAAGTTTGAGTTGGGTTCCGACATCCTCTTTTCTTGCAGGTTAAAAAGAAATGGATTGTTGATAGTGGCTGCTCTAAGCATATGACTGGAGAAATCAGCCATTTCAACAAATTTGTGAAGAAGAAAGGAGGATCGGTAACCTTTGGAGACAACAAAAAGGGTAAGGTTATAGGTGAGGGTGATGTAGGCAATAAATTGTGCATTAAGAATGTTTTGCTTGTTGATGGCCTACATCACAATTTAATTAGTGTTAGCCAATTATGTGATAATGGTTATCTTGTGCTTTTCACTTCCTTAGAATGCTTGCTTCTACATTCCCTGTCCTACAATGTTATATATAAGGGAACTAGAAATGGTAATCTCTATGTGATTGTTCTAGATGCTCTAAAGCCCATACTAAATAGATGCTTAGTTGTGGATAAAAATGATCTTTCGCTTTGGCATCGTCGTTTGGGTCATGTGAACTTGCATCAAATGAAGAAACTGAACAAAAAGGACTTGGTTCGAGGACTTCCTAAATTGGATTTTGAAAAGGATGAGGAATGTCAACCTTGCACACAAGGGAAACAAACCAAATCCTCCTTCAAATCCAAAGGAGTCATGAGTACCAAGAGAGTTCTAGAGCTTCTTCATATTGATCTTTTCGGACCAATGAGAACACAAACGCTTTGCGGCTCCAAGTATTGTCTTGTTATTGTCGATGATTTTTCTAGATATACTTGGACTTTCTTTCTTGTTTCTAAAAGCGATACACTTGATGTTTTCTCGAGCTTTTGTAAATGAGTTGAAAACGAAGCGTCTTGCCATGTTGTTTCTATCCGTAGTGATCATGGGGGAGAGTTTGAAAATGATCTTTTTGAATGCTTTTGTGAAAAATCCGGTTATTCGCACAATTTCTCTTCTCCTCGCACACCCCAACAAAATGGAGTTGTTGAGAGGAAGAATAGATCGCTACAAGAGATGGCTAGGACCATGCTTCTTGAGTATGATACTCCTAAGAAGTTTTGGGCTGAAGCCGTTAGCACCTCATGTTTTGTGCAAAACCGAGTTTTCACACATCCGACTTTTAAGAAAACCCCCTATGAACTATGGCGTGGTAGGAAGCCGTCTATTGATTTCTTTCATGTTTTTGGATGTCCTTGTTTTGTTTTAAACACCAAGGATTCTCTCGAAAAGTTTGATCTGAAATCTTACAAGGCTTTCTTCCTAGGCTATAGCACTACTAGCAGGGCTTTTAGAGTGTTTAACATTGAACTATCTAAAATAGAAGAATCTATAAATGTTAAATTTATTGAAACTAACCCTGTTATTGGAAAGCATATTGGTGATGATGATGTTGCAGATGAAATCATTCCAATCTTGAAAGAGCTCAACATCAAAGACAAAGGTAAGCAGGCTGAAGAAGAAGAAAAAGAAGAAGAAAAGAAGGATCCCACTCCCCGCTTTGCAAAGAATCACCCCAGGGAGTTGATCATTGGCAATCCGTTTGAGAGAGTGAGGACACGAGTTGCTCACAACAAAGAACAAGCAGATAGTGCCTTCATCTCCCAACTGGAGCCAAAGAACATCGAAGAGGCCCTTGGTGATGATGAGTGGATCCTTTCCATGCAAGAAGAGCTTGAGCAATTCGAGAAGAACCGTGTGTGGACCTTAGTGCCAAGACCAAATGATAGAAAGATCATTGGCACCAAATGGGTCTACCGCAACAAGCTTGATGAGCAAGGAAAAGTGGTAAGGAACAAAGCAAGGTTAGTAGCACAAGGTTACAATCAACAAGAAGGTATTAATTTTGATGAAACCTATGCTCCTGTTGCTAGATTAGAATCTATTCGTATGCTACTTGCTTTTTCTAGTTATAAAAATTTCTTGCTTTACCAAATGGATGTTAAAAGTGTGTTTTTAAATGGTACAATCGAGGAGGAAGTATATGTTGCTCAACTTTCAGGCTTTGAAAATGATAAGTTACCCAATCATGTATATTTCTTGCAAAAAGCTCTCTACGGACTCAAACAAGCACCTCGAGCTTGGTATGAGAAACTAAAGAACTTTTTGTTAGATAACGGGTATATCATGGGCAAAGTTGATTGTACTTTATTTCTAAAACACACTTCTACCCATTTTCTCATAATTCAAATATATGTTGATGATATTATATTTGGCGGAACTGACCTTGATCTTTGCAAGGAGTTTAGCTCTCTTATGCAGAGTGAATTCGAGATGAGCATGATGGGTGAGCTGACCTTCTTCCTCAGCTTTCAAATCAAACAAACGAAGGAAGGAAACTTCATCAACCAAGGCAAATACACTACTGAACTACTCAAATGCTTTGGGATGGAGAACATGAAGCCGATGGATACACCCATGTCAAACACCGCAAAACTCGACAGGGATGAAGAAGGTGAAAAGGTAGATGAGAAGCTCTATAGAGGTATGATCGAAAGTTTACTTTATTTAACTGCCTCTAGACCTGATATAATGTTTATTGTTGGCTTGTGTGCTCGCTTTCAATCAAGCCCTAGGAAATCACATCTTATTGCTGTTAAGAGGATTTTGAGGTACTTAGCCAAAACTCCAAATTTTGGACTATGGTACCCTAAGTCAAGGGACTTTACTCTTGTGGCATATAGTGATGCTGACTACGCAGGTTGCTTGATTGATAGAAAGTGCACAAGTGGCACTTGCTTCCTCTTGGGACCATGCTTGGTGTCTTGGTTCTCCAAGAAACAGAGCACAGTGGCATTATCAACTACTGAAGCTGAGTACATTGCAGCCGGAAGTTGTTGTGCCCAGGTCCTATGGATGAAGCAAATGCTCCAAGACTTTAACATTCATTTTGATGCTTCTCCTATTTACTGTGATAATACTAGTGCAATCAATCTTTCTTATAATCTAATATTGCATAGTAGAGATAAACACATAGAAGTTCACCATCATTTTCTCCGTGACCACATTGTCAAAAAGGATATTTACATCACACATGTGGATACGGAAAATCAGTTGGCCGATATTTTCACTAAACCACTTGCTAGAGAACAATTTAATTTTATTAGATCAAAATTGCTCATAATTTCTCTTGATGATATTGAATTGCTCTCTAATTAGTTGGTTACATCTTGTATGTGTTGCTCTTGCTTATAAATGCTTTGTTTGCTCAAAATGCTTGTTTTTGCTAAATTTTCTCTAGTTTCTATCTCTTTTTTGGGCTTTTTCTCGCAAATCGGGTTTTAATCGACAAATAGTACCCTATGATGATGGGAATGTGCCTAAATATACTTAATATACAAACTAGACCAAAAAGAAAAATTGCATTCGGTCATTTGAGGCTAGGGCTAGAACTTCAGTTTTTCCTCTTCAGGGTTTTGGTCGGCCGAGTTTCCAACTCGGCCGAACGGTCGGGATTCAGGGTACCTGTGCGCTCGATCGGCCGAGTTTCCATTTCCCAAACTCGACCGATCGGCAGCAGACTGGTTTTATATATATAGGAATCGGCCGACTTTCTCCCTCTCAACTAGAGCAAAGTCGACCGAACCCTAGCCGTAACCCCCGACCCTCCCTAACCCTGGTCTTCTCTTCCCTCGTTCCAGCCGTTTTCACCTCCGATCGACCTTGTTTCTTGGTTCCTGCTGTTCTTGGGGTTTCGTCTGCCTTATCTCTCCACGCAGCTCGGCTCTCTTTCCTCCTTCTCCTCTCCATGAGGTCCCAACGACGGAAAAGAGCCGTCCCTGCCCCTGCTATGGCGACCCCCCTTGCTCCAAGGTATATAGTGTTCGAAAATCTCTCTTTCATTGACCAAGCTGCTGTTTCTCGTTACCAAGAGCTCCTTCCTCGCACTCCCTTCCCTTTTCGAGCTCTACATCAACCCAATAGCTTTCACGCTGACCTCTTTGAAGCTTGTCAAATCCTTCGAACCCATCACCTTGAGGCGTTTTGCATAGAGGATGCCCGCTTCCACAATTTGAAATATAGTTCCAAAGCTGTCCGTGAGTTCTACGCCAATTTGCGTTGGAACTATGACTCTTTGGTCCCATCCGTGGACACCTCTATTGTGTTGACGTCCATGATTGCCGGTAAACCTTTCCATATCACTGAGCGTTCTTTCAATCTCTATCTTAATGGAAATGTTGGTACGGCATCTTGGATCGCCGACTATCCTCAATACCTTGATCTTCTTTACCCCGATGATGTTTATAAGGCAATTGAGGTTGACTTGACTGACATCCACAAATTTCTCAAGCAACCCAACTTTCCTTATAGAAAAAAGGGTACTTTGCCTTCCTCCGCCCTTTCTGCTCCTCGCCGCGTCTTGGCGTTTATCTTGAGCTGCAATGTCCATCCTAAAAAGAATCAAACGGACATTGCCGAGAATACAACGATTATGATGTATCTTCTGCTGAACAATCAAGGAGTAAAATGGGCCCGTTACATCCTCCATCATATGACCTGTTTTGACTCCGGGAAGAACACAAAGGGCACACATCTTCCATATCCTGCCCTTATTTGTGGTCTTTTCCAGCATGCAACTGGTAAATCCCTTTTTGCCGATCTCCTCTACCGCCCTGATCGCAAAGGCGTTTATATCAGTGAGACCACTCTTCTGAAGAGTGTTCCTACCCCTGGTGCATCATCTTCCTCAGCTGCACCTCCACCCTCCTCTACTACACCTCCACCCTCCTCAGCTGCCCCTCCTCCGCCTGAGCCTTCCTTCCAGCCTCCTCCGCAGCCTGCCTTTGCTGATTTCCATGTC
Organism: Alisma plantago-aquatica; assembly: GCA_963693085.1. Taxonomy (NCBI): domain Eukaryota; kingdom Viridiplantae; phylum Streptophyta; class Magnoliopsida; order Alismatales; family Alismataceae; genus Alisma; species Alisma plantago-aquatica. The sequence goes on along the minus strand of OY856414.1, from coordinate 787,860,831 downwards.
TCAAATGAGGCCCTCATGGGGTATCTCATGCACCAGCAAGCGTACAACATGCAGGTCCAGCAACACCATCATCAGGATCTTTGCCACATCATGTCCTCCATGTCTTTATCCTGCCCTCAGCCTTACCCCACCTACTCGCCTTACCCCGGTGGTGACTACGCTTCTTACGCGTACAGTCAGTTTCACCCTGCTCCACCCTTCTCTGCTTCCGCTGAGCCCTCTGCAGGTGGATACCCTTCCCCGGTTTTGGCGCTTCCAGGTGGTCGTCTGTCGGAGATCTTGGCCCAGTACACCTCTACTTCTCCTCCCTTTGAGGTCGCCTATGAGTTACATGCTCTAGGCATGTCTTGGTCCGAGCAGAGTGCGAGGTGGCCCGGGCGTGCTTCTGGTCCTCCAGATGAGGATATGCCTGACCAGGAGGATGCTGCGTCTGATGCTGATGAAGACAACGAGGCTACTGCGACTGATGATGATGATGAGGATGATGACTAAGATGCTGACGAGGCTACACAGGCTGCTGCTCCTTCTGATGATGGCGATGAGGACTATCGGCCAGACGAGGACATCGATGCTGCTGTTGATGATATAGACATAGAGTAGTTTAGCTTAGGGGCTGATGTGTCTAGTTTTAGTCTCAGATGACCATGTTATATCTCTTTGGACTATGATTGTACTATATACATTAGGCACATCATCTGAGTTGTACTATTTCTACTCTATGCTATCCGTGTCGTTTTGTTTTATGGCTTATGGGAACGCTTTGTATGGTCTATCTTGTAGTGTTTTCCATATTTTGATAATGCATGATTTCGTTGTTTATCTTGGTGTTCCTCTGTCTTTCTATGGAATGTTTGATTGAGTGTTTTTGGTTTTTCTATGGAGAAGACCTTGCTTTTATGCTCTTCTACCCCCCTGCCTTTTTGAGATGACAAAGGGGGAGAAAAAGCTCAATCATATTGAATTTATGGTTCTTTTCTTGTCTATTAACTGAAATGCATCTAGACTTGCTTAGAATCATATAATATACATATGTGCTGTGGTTGCTTGTTTTTTAACTAACCATGCAGGAATGAGTAAGCATGAATTGAGGGGGAGAACTACAAATTGATCATCTTTGCATCCCCTTGCAATTCCCTAAGAAAAGGTAAAATTTTCACATTCTTTTCAATATGTTGAGGAATGGTTTGTCATTGTCAAAAAGGGGGAGAATGTTGACCTAGGTGTCGCACATTGCCCATATTTTGATAATGACTTAACCATTCCATTCATATGTATCTAACAAATCTATTTGAGATTGTTTCAGACATTAGGTACAAGAAAAGAATCACATTCAACTCAAAAGCTGCTCATCCAGCACATGCAAAACATGTGACTTTTGACCGTTTTGTGAAATAGCCCTTGTAGGCTTAGAACAATTGATGTAATCACTTATACTCATGTTTTTTATTGTAACTAAGATGGATAAATTGATTGGGACTCAAAAATCCATCATTTGTACAGTTTTACAAAAATTCCAAAATACCCATAACAGGGATTTTGTCGGCCGAATTACAAACTCGGCCGATCCAGTTATTCTGGAATTTTTGATGCAATCGGCCGAGTTTCCAACTCAGCCGATTCCTGTTCGATCGAGTTTCTATGCTGGGAAACTCGGCCGATCCACTGATCGGTCCAAGATGAAAGTCGACCGATCGGCCGAGTTTCTCCAAGGGAACTCGGCCGACAGTCCAGCTTTCAGCCTTGTCTTTTAGTGGTTTGGCCGAGTTGCCTTTATTGAAACTCGGCCGATCAGACTATACTGGAATGCAGAAAAAGCAATTCCAACCGTTGGAGAAGTAGGTGGAACTCAAAATAGATCCGTTGCAAGTTGTAAAACGGCTATTTTGTGCCCCTTAACTCTCCCAACCTCAAAGGGACACCCTCAACTATAAATAGGACCTCTTGGACTTCATTCCAAGGTTGCTCATTCACATATGCTTGGTCCTAGCCTTAGTTGAGTGGTTTCTAATCCTTTGAGCCCCTTTCTCTCTCTACCTTCAAAGCAAATTCGTGAGTATGAGTGAGTTAGGTACCCATGTATGAGAGCTATCATTTGTAATGTTGTAAAGCTCTCCTTTCTACTTCTCCCATCTCCATTCTCTATGAAGATTGATTGAAGTTTCTTCTCCGAGTGAAAGAGAAGAAGGTTGCTGTTCTTCCCCGAGTGAAGGAGAAGAAGGCTAGCTGCTCCAGGCCTCCGAGTGAAGGAGGAAGGTGCTAAAGCTCTCCAAGAGAAGGAGAGGTGCAAGGCAAAGCTCAAGCAAGATGGGTAATTCCTGCAAGGCCGAAGACTAGAGCAAGAGTGGGTAAGTCCTTTGAAGAAGGCTGAAGACTACTTGCTTGGTGGGTAAGTCCTTGGTGAGGTAGAAGATCTTGGCTTGATATATAAGTCCTTGGATGGTTGGTTGTTGTAGCTTGTAATCTTATTGTGTGATATATATAAGAGAACCAAGTTACAAATCCTAGAGCCTAACCAACTCTAGGTAGTGGACTGACATTGCTCCTAAGTTTAGGACATGGAACCACGCTAAACCACCTGTCCAAGTGCATGCTATTCCTTGTCTCTTATCCTTGCTTTGTATGCTAGTTTAGGACATCAAATTGCTGTTTTGATTTAAGTTCTGCACTTAATATAATTTGGTGGTCTAATCACTCTTGTGAAGTTTGTGAAGCTCTATTCAACCCCCCCCCTTCTAGATCCCATTGATCCAACAGATTAGTGAATGACAAAGACTAGTCATGATTGTTCAAACTAGGATCCCAACAGGGATGTGAAAATTAAGATCCACTACTGAGGGGGTTTGTCAAGACGTCCTGAATCTGATCCTGGCTACTAAAAAAGGCTACTTTTTAGCAAATGGGTGGATTAAGCCCAGGGGCATTTCTGGGATGGGGATAGTATCTTTTTGGCGCCAGGAATTTGGAAATCTTTTGACAACCCTCTCCATGCATACGAAAACATTTCCCGCACTCGGTCCTACTCTTGTTCCCTGTCATACTGTAAGGACCCTGACCCACGTTTTGGGCTAACCCTATTTATTTTGCTTAAGTGAGTTGTGTAGCCCCTTTCTCTAATCATTTAAGATGTAATTAGGGCATGTTGGAGGTTTGTGTTCCTTGTTTGAGCTTGTTGCTTGATTCTAGTGTTTTGTGGAGAGGTTTTGGTGTAAACTTGCAATTCACCTATAATAGGGGTTGATGTGCAAGTTTGTCACCTATAGAGTGTTTCTTCTCTCTCTTGTCATCATATAGAGGAGAGAGGAAGTGTTGGGCACCTTGTTTTGGCCTTGGTTGAGTGGTGAAATCCTTGGTGATGTTTTGGGCACATGTTTGAGGTGTGCTTTGCTCATAAGAGTGTTATCTCAGGCTTGAGATCCTTGGTGAGACCCTGTATCAGTTTGTGGTTGCCTTGAGGAGGCTTGGTATCAGTTGAGGGTGTCTTAAGGGACTTCGTATCAGTTTGGTAGTACCTTGAGGAACACCATATCATTTTGTGGTGACTCTAGAGATGTGCCATATTGGTTTGTGACCCAGGGTTTCATCCCTATCAGTTTGTGAAGAGGATGGATGAGTGTATCGACCTTGACCTTCCTTGGTGACTGTAAGGACCCTAACCTGAGATTAGGGCTAACCACATTTGTTTTGAATAAAGTAAGTTTCTTAGAACTTTAATATAATCTCCTAAGGTGTTTTGTTATCATATGAGACACTTATGTTTCAAGTTTGGTCATGTTTGAATGTTGTTTGAGAAATGTTCCCTTGTTTTAGACCAAAGTACAATTTACCCAAGATGAGGGGTTCTATTGCAATATGTCACATGTTGAACATGACATAAGTGCTTTAGAATCATAAGAGAGAGAATGATTCCAAGTGATGGCTTGTGGAAAGCCTAAGTTCCAAGTTTGAGCTTATTTGAATAATGTTTGTGCTTTGTGTACCAGCTTTAGGTGCAAAACAAAATTTACCCAAAATATAGAGTTGATGTGCAAATTACCACCTCTTGAGTGTTCCTACTATATCTTAGTATCATCTAGAGGAGATAGAAAGAAGGAGGCACCATGTTTGAATCAATTTTGAGTGGTAGTATTTTCGGTGATGAAAAGACCAAGAAGTGTTGTGTAGTTGAAACCGTAGAATGGGTTGTAACTAGTTGTAGAGCTTATATGGGAGTGCCTATCAGCCAAGAAGCCATAGAGGAGGTCCCATATCATTTTTTTAACTTCTTGGAAGTATTCATATTGGATTAGCACCTCAAGGAGGTGATCCATGATGAGTTACATGTTCCTTGGAAAAGTTGTATCAGTTTGTGAATAAAGTGATATTGGGTTGTGATATCTTGTTCAACAAGGAACCCAATGGCCGATATCTACTCTTGAATTATCCAAAAAAGAGTTTTACATGTTGAGATAATTATGGGTGCAAGCATGGACACATGTCAACCCATGCATGGACATGTGTCACCTAGTAGTATAACGTGATGACACATCTTATACATTCTCTCATGAGCCTCAACTATATATACCTCTTCTTTCACCTACTAGTGAAAATTTTTTAATCCTACAACTCTCTTTCTCTTGGATATCACCCATAGAAGTTGAGGAGCAAGGAGTAGCTCGATATTCAAGCTTAAGGTGAAGCCATGGTCATCTTCAACCTTGGTTGAAGCATGATTCTCAGGTTATAGTTATTCCTTTCTACCACTCAGGAGGGTGATTGTCCACCGCAGTCTGGGTCTACACCGGGAGCTGCACAAATGCCATCAAAGACTAGGTGGTTGAAGACCACACTAGCTGCTAGGTATTGTTACTGAGCAAGCCTCAGGACCAGGTATATGTAACATCCCTGACCTGGGTTATGAGTTAACCCTAGGTGTTTTGCCTAATTATGTATTTAAGATACTAGTGATTATCTTTTTGCATGTAATTAAGTTCCTGAGGAACATACTTTTCCTTTTCTATCCCTTTTAAACAATGTTGAATTGATTGTTTTGTAATACAGGGACCTATGTGCAATTTACCCAGTTAGAAGGGTTAACTTGCAATTTGCACATGTTGAGATGTTCCTCTGATGTTGAGACATCATAATAATGATTATGGTAAAGTTTGAGGGATTTCCCAAGCTTGAGCACCAAGGTGCAGCTGTGGAAGCAATCCCTGTGCTTGAAACCCTAAATTGGAGTAAAGTGCAATTTACCCAATTTGAGGGGTGCAACTTGTAAAATAAACCATCTAAAATATCTTGTAAGACTCTTGTCATCATTTAGAGAAGAAATGATGAAGAAGTCACTTCAATTGAATAATCATATAATGAAAAACACCTTTATGATTGAATAATCAAGGTGTAAGTACTATAGCCTTTAATGTGTGTGCTTTAGTAATAGGTTAATCTTATTTGCCTTCATTTCTTGACCTTAGAAGAAGGTTGTCCTTAGAAATAAGAAGAAGGGACGAGCAAAGAAGAAAGGAGGGACTTAGTTGAAAGTGAGGAAAACCTATGTGCCTATGTTGAAATTCCACCCCAAGTATATAAGCCCTTTTCCTCACTTAGCAAAGGAATGTTTCTTTCGTTTCCTTCACTGTTCCCCTTTCTCAAACTGACTAAGGAGAGCTCTGGAGCTCAAGAGGACGACCAGGGGAGTGCAAGGTAGGTTTGGATCCTTCCTTTTTCTTAAATTCTTGGATGAAACTCGAATTCAAGGTCAAATTCATGGCTAGCTCACTTAGCTCTATCTTTCTAGCCATCTCTTCTCAACTTTTCTTGGAGGATTCACCTTGGCCGACCTATGGAGCTTCTAGGAAGCCATTAAAGGCTTGGAGCTCGAAAGCTTGGAGCTCAAGGAGCAAGCTTTAGGCGGGTTTTATAACTCTAAACCTATGCTTTGTTATATACATCTTTTCTATGCTTTTAGTTGCTAGTTCTTCTTCTTCCCTATCTTCCCTTGCTTCCTTGCAAGAAAATCCGTGAGGAACTGTTGCTGTTCTTGAGGAAGAAGATGATGGCTTTATTTCCTATGCTTATCCACGGTTTTCTACTTTGCCATACGACCTCAACCAAGTGCCCATACGGTTTGCAAAACCGTTTGATGGGAAAACGGTTTCAAGGTTGTATGAAGGCATACGGTCTCAAGACCGTATGGATGCATTGAACAAGCGTGGACCGTATGAGAATCCTGTTCATAATTATGTAGGTTAATCACCCACAAAATTTGAGAGGTTAAATCCAAAGGAATCGTGAGATATAGGCAAAACAATTAGCAAATTCAATTGCATTTAGTTCTGATTTTCAATCTGCTTAATTTGCCCTTTTTGGGCAAACGGTCTCAAGACCGTATAAGATGGTTGACTAAGCATTGACCGTATGAGATTACTGTTCATAATGATGTTAATTAATGAATCACCAAATTTGATGGACTAATTCCAAACTAGTTAAGAGTTGAAGGTTGATTACTAGGGCAAACCCTAATTGAAATCAGTGCTGAAATCACAATGAGCTAATTTGAGATTTTGGGTTGATTAGCCCAAACGGTCTCAAGACCGTTTGGGGAATCATCCAAACGGTCTCAAGACCGTTTGGGGATCACCCAAGACCGTATGGAGGTCTGGGGTCAAGTATAGTTGACCAATTGAAGGTACAAAGATACCAAATTACATTGCAATTAAGTATTGATGTAATGATCAACTCAATAAATCAAACCTTGATGAATTTTCACTAGAGTCCAAAGGATGGATGGGCAAACGGTCTGAAGACCGTTTGGAACTCATCCAAACGGTCTGAAGACCGTTTGGTGACAACCCAAGACCGTTTGTAGGTCTAGGGTTAAGGTAATTTGATCAATTGAGGGCCCAATTACAATGGGTTATTAAAATAATCAAATTGCTGATTTGTGACTTAATTAAGGTTCAACCCCTATCAAATCAATCTAGATTTTGATGAATTCTTGGGAAAACGGTCTCAAGACCGTTTGGCGTATATCCAAATGATCCCAAGACCGTTTGGGCCAAGTTTGAGCCCAATTGGAGGTCAATTGATGGGTTCAACTTCGATTTGATTCACATTGTTGAGTGTTGATGGTTGAACGTTTATAGACCTTAATTGAACCAACTCCAACCCTAATTGGATATCATTTGAGGGTCAATTGAGTGACCAATTGGTTAAGGCTAACCCTAATTGTCTCAATTGATAAGTGGTTAGCAAGCTTGAGACCAATTGAATGCTTCAACATAGGAAACCCTAATCGAGTTTACCCTTTGAACCACCTTGGAAGTCCATACGATCTTGAGCTTTTGAGGGCATTCGACCTCAAGACCGTATAAGGTCATTCGACCTCAAGACCGTATAAGGTCATTCGACCTCGAGACTGTATAAGGTCATTCAACCTCAAGACCGTATAAGGTCATTCGACCTCAAGACCGTATAAGGTCATTCGACCTCAAGACCGTATAAGGTCATTCGACCTCAAGACTGAATGAGTCCATTCGATCTCAAGACCGAATGAGACCATTCGACCTCAAGACCAAATGAGGGTAAACGGTCTTGAGTGTTATACGGTCTTGATGTCAACCAAACCTTAAATGGTCTACAAATCTTAAACGGTCTACAACCTTATACGATCTCAGGATCGTTTGAAGGTTGAAGGTGTGAAATCTATTGGAGACTTTTGAAGTTAAGTCTGCCTAATGCCTTGAAGGCTTAAATGGTTTAATAGTTGTTCAACCTAAACCCTAATGATACCAAAAGACATTAAGGGTCAAGTGGTTAGTAAATTAAACCATGATGATGATCAATGTGTAATTTACCATAATACCCTTGAAAGGTTCAATTGAGTGGAATCTTGTTCTAATCAAACCCTAATCACTCAATAGTGGTGATTTGGTCTATGTTAATCAAAGTGGATTTAACCCAACCCGATCTAGATTGGTGTTATCACCATCTACAAGTATGAGGAGAGAGAAAGTATCTTAAGAAAGAGAAAGTACCCTTTTATGATGGAAATTCAAGTAAAGTACCTTCAATACACATGAATGTGCATGATTAGGGTATGATCCACCTATGTGAGATCATGGAACCCTAATTATGATAAATGATGAATCTTAACTAATCTGAGAGCATCAATAATGATGTTCCTCATACATGATGATGTTATGAGTTCAATTCACCATAATGTGAATAGTAAACCCTAATTCAAGGGTGATGACATGTAATGTGAATAGTAAACCCTAATTCAAGGGTGATGACATGTAATGTGAATAGTAAACCCTAATTCAAGGGTGATGACATGCAATATGAGTAGTAAACTCTAATTGATGAGAATCAGAGAACTTAGCTCTTATGACAAGAGTGGAAAGTATATTCTTGTTTTGAATTACCTTTATCAGTTGAATTAACCATGCAGGTTCTGATATGAAGGTGATCATATCCATGTATGAATGATGATACTATATTCATTGAAAGCATGTTGTTAGCTTTATGAATAGTAAAATATCTGGATGCCTTGTCAGTGACATCCTATGTTTTAATGGGCTGTAAGAGCCATGAATACCATCAAGGTCATGCTTTAGAGATGACTTGTGATGATTATACTGAGAAATGATGATTGATGTGAGTTAGGTTTGTTACATTTAGTATTCTACTTTCATAACTATTATGCTACTGTTATTGTTTGAAGAACAATGTATGATGTAAAAGAATACTGAATGTACCTAACTAATGAAGTGAAATGTAGAGCCCTGATCATAGATCCATCATTGTCAGAGATCAAATGATGGTGAAACAGGTTTTCCTACGGGAACTCCTGAATCACATACTGTTGAGTATGTGGGGTATATGGATGTGTAGAACCTTACATCCTAGTGTAGGAATTTGATGTAGATGTATAATCCGTCAATCATTCACTACAAAACTCATACCGTATCAGTGGATGGTAAACATGAAACCTCCTGATGACGAGGAAAATATAGATATCCGTATCAGTAAAGATAAACATGAAATCTCTAGATGACGAAGAGAGTACAGAACGCCACTGTAACTCTAAAATAGCGAAGGACCAGATTACCCTGGTGAGCTGTAATAGTAGAGACACAAGATGTCCTACAAGTGATCCTCTTACTGACTGAGGAAGGTGAAGGTCATGAGAATCCGGCTCTTTCAATGACCTAGTATGATACTATGGCACTTAACAGTGATTGGTTGGGGTATGAGTGGTAAACCTCATCTCCACAGGGCATAATAATAAGAATGTTTGAAAAACATAATCTACAGCGTAGTATACCTGTTAAAGGTAACTATGAGCTAATTGATTGATGTTACACTATATAGTGCATATGTTCTTCATGCTTGATAAATGTTGAGCTCTTGTATACAACTGTATCTACTATTGAATACTTTGTAAGCTTTTACTGCTTAAGTTATTCTTTGATTTTATAATAAAGCTTCTGGAGGAGAGTTATAACTCTCGCTGGGGCAATTATGTACAATTGTCTCACCCCGTAGACTTCAACTTTTTAGGTGGACATCGGAGACAGAGGAACAGGTCTGTAGGTGACCAGTCCCAGCAACAACAGCACCAGGAGCAGCAGTAAATCTCAGGTGGAGATTTAGCCTGCCATGTGGTGTAGTTAGAGTCAGTCCTATGTGTCCTATGTACTCTCAGGTCTTGGAGTCTTTTGGTTATGAGTTCTTGAGATTTTGTATCTTGTTGTATATAATTACTCAAGAAGTAATTATCATGAGATGTAAACAGTTTATCTCCTTTTATGAATGAAGCTTTATGGATTCAAGCTCTTGTCTCGAAAAGTTTTAATTTCCCGTGATTTTTTTTGTCTTCCGCTGTTGATCGATTCGCTTCCGCTAAGTTTAAATCGTGTTTATATCGTGGTTTGGAGATCAGAGCCCACAATTAGTGGTATCAGAGCTCTAGGTCCGTTGAGTCTATAGAGGCATAGGACTTAGGATGTCGAGTCTATCCTTAGTATCTCTTCCTTATCTAATAGAATCTTCTACTCCTCAGGAGAAGAAGATACATAAGGATGGAAGAGCCACATGATGAGTACGTGGCAGAGAGTAGTGCTAGTGCACCTCGAGGTGGTGCAAGGGTTCCAGAAATAGAACAGCCTGCACATGAGCCACCCCAGTTTGACCCAGCTGATATGGGTAACCCAGCAGTTCAGACGATGTTTGGGCAGTTTATGACTGCCATGACACACATCACCGACAGGATGTCCATGCCTGCACCTAGGGCACCTGCCCAGCTTGAAGGACAAGGTATCGGTAAGATGTTCGAGCGACTTCGTCGTGTCGGAGCTACTGAGTACTTTGGGACTACTGACCCCGCAGATGCTGATCTGTGGTTAACAGAGTTGGAGAAGGCCTTCAGGATTCTTATTATCCCAGAGGCTGAGAAGGTTAGACATGCTGTCTATCTTCTCAAAGGCAGTGCTGGTCACTGGTGGAACATGGAAGAGCAGAAGAGACCTGGAATAGAGTTCTCGTGGGAAGAGTTTCGTCGGGAATTTATCAATAGATATTTTCCAAAGACCTTCCTAGATGAGAAGATCTCTCAGTTTGAGAGATTGAGGCAGGGCATGATGAACATTAGTGAATATGAAGCTAAGTTCATGGAATTGCTACGGTTCTGACCGCACATGGCTGCCACAGATGAGGAAAGAATCAGGAGATTCGAGAAGGGTTTGAATGCTGATATGTCAACCCCTGTGTCTGCCTTAGAAAATCGAGAGAGATTCTCTACCTTCGTTGAGTCAGTCCGAAGGATAGAGAGATCTGTGGTTGAGAAGAGGCAAACCCAGAAAAGATATCCACAGTTCCAGGGTTCTTCATCTAGGGATTTCAAGAAACCTAGATTCTCTGCACCTAACCCTCCACCACCCAGATCGAGTTCTCAAACTCAATGGTTACCAAGCAGAGGTAGAGGACGGAGTCAACCGCTTCAAGGGACTCACAGTTATGCATCGATGTCAGTTACTAGACCACCCCGACCACAACAACAGGAGAGGAGATGCTACAACTGTGGTAAGGTGGGACACTTGATGAAGGATTGCCATTCTAGGCCTGTCAGTGTGACATAGCCTCCGAGACAGAATCGACAAGGATCTCAGAGAATGCAATCTCAAGGAGCAGCTCGAGGACGTGGACAAGCGTCTCAAGCTGGATCATCAGCACCACCTCAACACCAGGCGACAGCAAGGTTCTATGCTATGAACCCACCAGATGCAGTGGTCAATCCACGGGTAGTGGCAGGTCAGATGGAACTTTTATATCCTGATATGTCTACATCCTGTGTTGTATCTGTTCTGATTGACCCGGGTGCTACGCACTCTTTCATCACTCATAGAGTGATTCATAACTGCAATGTGACTATTAGTCATAGGGCAGATAGTTTGTTGTTGGAAACTCTGTTGAGTGGGTCTGCCATTTTGCAGGAGGTATGCTCTCCCTGCATCCTCTTCTTTTCTGACCATCGCATTCAAGTGGATCTTATACCACTTGATATGCAAGGATTTGATATAATCCTCGGGATGGATACCTTAGAGAGGTATATAGTTGTCTTGGATTGTGAGTCCAAGTTGGCTGTGTTTGTTGATGAAAGCAACACATGGATCTTTCAAGGTGAAAGAAAGATTCTGCCCACCTGTCTTGTGTCAGCTATGGTTGCTGATAAGATGTTGAGGCAAGGATGTTATGCATTCTTGGCCCATGTGGTAGATGTTACCAAGGAAAGTTCCAATCCTGCCGAAGTTCCCATAGTCAGGGAATTTGAGGATGTGTTTCCTGAAGAACTTCCTGGTATACCACCACTTCGGGAGATTGATTTTGAAATCAATCTGATCCCAGATACGAAACCCATAACCCAGACTCCGTATAGGATGGCGCCTGCCGAGATGGCAGAACTCAAGAAACAGCTTCAAGAGTTACTTGAGAAGGGTTTTATCCGACCGAGCACTTCACCTTGGGGTGCTCCGGTCTTGTTTGTTAAAAAGAAAGATGGGTCAATGCGGTTGTGCATTGACTATAGACAACTCAATAAAGTAACAATAAAGAACAAGTACCCTCTGCCGAGGATTGATGATCTCTTTGACCAGTTGCGTGGTGCAACAGTCTTTTCAAAGATAGAATTGAGGTCTGGATATCATCAACTTCGTATTAGGGATAGTGACATATCCAAGTCTGCCTTTAGGACAAGGTATGGTCACTATGAGTTCACGGTTATGTCGTTTGGACTAACCAATGCACCAGCTGCATTTATGGAACTCATGAATAGAGTTTTCCGACCTTTCCTTGATCAGTGTGTTGTCGTCTTCATAGATGAAATTCTGATCTATAGTAAGGATGCTCAGCAGCATGAGCAGCATCTTCGCCAAGCTTTGACCTTGCTAAGAGAACACAAGCTGTATGCTAAGTTTAGCAAGTGCGAGTTCTGGCTGCCGGAGGTATCTTTTCTAGGACATGTGATATCTACCTCGCGAATTCGTGTTGACCCTACAAAGGTAGAATCTGTTCTACAGTGGGAACAACCAAAGACACCGACGGAGATTCGAAGTTTCTTGGGGTTAGCTGGATATTATCGAAGGTTCATTAAGAACTTTAGTTCTATAGCCTTACCCTTGACCAAGTTAACCCGGAAAGATATTCCTTTTTCTTGGAGTGATAAGTGTCAACAGTCTTTCCAGTTGTTGAAGGAGAGGTTGACAAGTGCACCTGTGCTTGTGCTACCTGAACAAGGAAAAGGATATGTAGTCTTCTGTAATGCCTCCAAGAATGGACTTGGATGTGTGTTGATGCAGGATAAACAAGTGATTTCTTTTGCTTCTCGGTAGTTTAAGAAACACGAGGAGAATTATCCGACACACGATCTGGAGTTAGCTGTTGTGGTTCATGCCTTGAAGATCTGGAGGCATTATCTCTACGGAGAGATATTCCAGATTTTCACAGACCACAAGAACCTTAAGTATATCTTCTCTCAGCATGAGCTTAACACGAGGCAACGTCGCTGGATGGAGTTAATCAAGGACTATGATTGTACAATTGATTACCATCCGGGAAAGGCCAATGTTGTTGCAGATGCCTTGAGTAGGAAATCAGCAACATCAACCATGGATAGAGCACAACTAAACTCTTTAGTGTGCTCTAAGAGAGATATGTTTATCTCTTTAAGGAAAGACAATGTATAGTTGAAGGTGTCATTGTTAGCCGGGTTGTTGGCTGAGATGCATATTAAACCTACCCTAAGAGAGAAGATTAAGGAAGCACAGCAAGATGATGCTACAGTTCAGCAAATCAGATTAGAGTATGGAAATGAGAAGCAAGATGGTTTCCATGACTCGGATGATCATGTAGCTTGTTATCATGAGAGGATGATAGTGCCAGATGTGGATAACTTAAGGAAGTTAGTCCTGGAAGAAGCTCATTCTTCGATGTATGCTATGCATCCAGGGAGCACCAAGATGTATCGTAATTTAAAGGAACTGTATTGGTGGCCTGGAATGAAGAAGGATGTTGCAGAGTTTGTTCTGAGGTGTCTTGTGTGTCAGCAAGTTAAAGCTGAACACCAGAAGCCTACAGGAACAATGCAACCTTTACCCATACCACAGTGGAAGTGGGACCATGTAACCATGGACTTCATTGTTGGCCTACCCAGGAAAAACAAAGGACATGATTCCATTTGGGTAGTTGTAGATAGGTTGACAAAGACAGCACATTTCTTACCTGTCAAAACAACCTATTCTACTGAAAGGTTATCACAGTTGTATGTACAAGAGATAGTGCGTTTGCACGGAGTTCCTGTCACAATAGTTTCTGACAGAGGTCCTCAGTTTACAAGTCATTTTTGGGAACAGTTACACAGAGCCTTAGGCACCAAACTAAGGTTTAGTATGGCCTTTCATCCGCAGACTGATGGACAGTCGGAAAGAACTATACAAACCTTAGAAGACCTGTTGAGAGCATGTGTTCTCCAGTTTACCGAAAGTTGGGATCTACACCTAAGCTTGATAGAGTTTGCCTATAACAATAGCTATCAACATAGTATTGATATGGCACCTTATGAAGCCTTGTATGGCAGACGTTGTAGATCACCTTTGTGTTGGTTTGAGACTGGTGAGCATCAGTTGTTAGGTCCTGATCTTGTGCAGCAGACCACAGAGAAGATTAAAGTAATACAACAACAGATTAAGACTGCACAGGATAGGCAGAAATCTTATGCTGACAAACGTCGTAGACCCTTAGAATTCCAGGTTGGAGACAGAGTGTATCTCAAGGTCTCGCCTTGGAAAGGAGTCCTTCGTTTTGGAAAGAAAGGGAAGTTAGCTCCTAGATTTATGGGGCCTTATCCAATCATTGAACAGATTGGACAAGTAGCCTATAAACTAGAGCTGCCACCAGAGTTACAGAGGTTACATCCTGTGTTTCACATTTCTATGCTAAAGAAATGTCACCCCGATACTGAGTCAATTCTACAACCTATGGAGGTAGAATTGAATGATGATATATCTTATGAGGAAGGACCGGTGTCAATCCTTGATAACAGAATTAAAAAGTTAAAGAAGAAAGATATAAGCCTTGTGAAAGTCCTCTGGAACCACCGTGGTGTTGAAGAAGCCACTTGGGAACTAGAGGATGAGATGAGAAGGAAGTATCCTGCCCTTTTCTCTTAATATGTTTTATCGATTTCGGGGACAAAATCCTTGTAAGGGGTGGATAATTTGTAACATCCCTGACCTGGGTTATGAGTTAACCCTAGGTGTTTTGCCTAATTATGTAATTAAGATACTGGTGATTATCTTTTTGCATGTAATTACGTTCCTGAGGAACATACTTTTCCTTTTCTGTCCCTTTTAAACAATGTTGAATTGATTGTTTTGTAATACAGGGACCTATGTGCAATTTACCCAATTAGAAGGGTTAACTTGCAATTTGCACATGTTGAGATGTTCCTCTGATGTTGAGACATCATAAGAATGATTATGGTAAAGTTTGAGGGATTTCCCAAGCTTGAGCACCAAGGTGCAGCTGTGGAAGCAATCCATGTGCTTGAAACCCTAAATTGGAGTAAAGTGCAATTTACCCAATTTGAGGGGTACAACTTGTAAAATACACCATCTAAAATATCTTGTAAGACTCTTGTCATCATTTAGAGAAGAAATTATGAAGAAGTCACTTCAATTGAATATTCATATAATGAAAAACACCTTTATGATTGAATAATCAAGGTGTAAGTACTATAGCCTTTTATGTGTGTGCTTTAGTAATAGGTTAATCTTCTTTGCCTTCATTTCTTGACCTTAGAAGAAGTTTGTCCTTAGAAATAAGAAGAAGGGACGAGAAAAGAAGAAAGGAGGGACTTAGTTGAAAGTGAGGAAAACCTATGTGCCTATGTTGAAATTCCACCCCAAGTATATAAGCCATTTTCCTCACTTAGCAAAGGAATGTTTCTTTCGTTTCCTTCACTGTTCCCCTTGCTCAAACCGACTAAGGAGAGCTCTGGAGCTCAGGAGGATGACCAGGGGAGTGCAAGGTAGGTTTGAATCCTTCCTGTTTTCTTAAATTCTTGGATGAAACTCGAATTCAAGGTCAAATTCATGGCTAGCTCACTTAGCTCTATCTTTCTAGCCATCTCTTCTCAACTTTTCTGGGAGGATTCACCTTGGCCGACCTGTGGAGCTTCTAGGACGCCATTAAAGGCTTGGAGCTTGAAAGCTTGGAGCTCAAGGAGCAAGCTTTAGGCGGGTTTTATAACTCTAAACCTATGCTTTGTTATATACATCTTTTCTATGCTTTTAGTTGCTAGTTCTTCTTCTTCCCTATCTTCCCTTGCTTCCTTGCAAGCAAATCCGTGAGGAACTGTTGCTGTTCTTGAGGACGAAGATGAGGGCGTTATTTCCTATGCTTATCCATGGTTTTCTACTTTGCCATACGACCTCAACCAAGTGCCCATACGGTTTGCAAAACCGTTTGATGGGCAAACGGTTTCAAGGTCGTATGAAGGAATACGGTCTCAAGACCATATGGATGCGTTGACCAAGCGTGGACCGTATGCGAATACTGTTCATAATTATGTAGGTTAATCACCCACAAAATTTGAGAGGTTAACTCCAAAGGAATCGTGTGATATAGGCAAAACAATTAGTAAATTCAATTGAATTTAGTTCTGATTTTCAATCTGCTTAATTTGCCCTTTTTGGGCAAACGGTCTCAAGACCGTATAAGATGGTTGGCTAAGCGTTGACCGTAAGATATTACTGTTCATAATGATGTTAATTAATGACTCACCAAATTTGATGGACTAATTCCAAACGAGTTAAGAGTTGAAGGTTGATTACTAGGGAAAACCCTAATTGAAATCAGTGCTGAAATCACAATGAGCTAATTTGAGATTTTGGGTTGATTAGCCCAAACGGTCTCAAGACCGTTTGGGGAATCATCCAAACGGTCTCAAGACTGTTTGGGGATCACCCAAGACCGTATGGAGGTCTGGGGTCAAGTATAGTTGACCAATTGAAGGTACAAAGATACCAAATTACATTGCAATTAAGTATTGATGTAATGATCAACTCAATAAATCAAACCTTGATGAATTTTCACTAGAGTCCAAAGGATGGATGGGAAAACGGTCTCAAGACCATTTGGAACTCATCCAAACGGTCTCAAGACCGTTTGGTGACAACCCAAGACCGTTTGGAGGTCTAGGGTTAAGGTAATTTGATCAATTGAGGGCCCAATTACAATGGGTTATTAAAATAATCAAATTGCTGATTTGTGACTTAATTAAGGTTCAACCCCTATCAAATCAATCTAGATTTTGATGAATTCTTGGGAAAACGGTCTCAAGACCGTTTGGAGTATATCCAAATGATCCCACGACCGTTTGGGCCAAGTTTGAGCCCAATTGGAGGTCAATTGATGGGTTCAACTTCGATTTGATTCATATTGTTGAGTGTTGACGGTTGAACGTTTATAGACCTTAATTGAACCAACTCCAACCCTAATTGGATATCAATTGAGGGTCAATTGAGTGACCAATTGGTTAAGGCTAACTCTAATTGTCTCAATTGATAAGTGGTTAGCAATCTTGAGACCAATTGAAGGCTTCAACATAGGAAACCCTAATCGAGTTTACCCTTTGAACCACCTTGGAAGTCCATACGATCTTGAGCTTTTGAGGTCATTCGACCTCAAGACCGTATAAGGTCATTCGACCTCAAGACCGTATAAGGTCATTCGACCTCAAGACCGTATAAGGTCATTCGACCTCAAGACCGTATAAGGTCATTCGACCTCAAGACCGAATGAGTCCATTCGATCTCAAGACCGAATGAGACCATTCGACCTCAAGACCGAATGAGGGTAAACGGTCTTGAGTGTTATACGGTCTTGAAGTCAACCAAACCTTAAACGGTCTACAAAGCTTAAACGGTCTACAACCTTATACGATCTCAGGATCGTTTGAAGGTTGAAGGTGTGAAATCTATTGGAGACTTTTGAAGTTAAGTCTGCCTAATTCCTTGAAGGCTTAAATGGTTTAATAGTTGTTCAACCTAAACCCTAATGATACCAAAAGACATTAAGGGTCAAGTGGTTAGTAAATTAAACCATGATGATGATCAATGTGTAATTTACCATGATACCCTTGAAAGGTTCAATTGAGTGGAATCTTGTTCTAATCAAACCCTAATCACTCAATAGTGGTGATTTGGTCTATGTTAATCAAAGTGGATTTAACCCAACCCGATCTAGATTGGTGTTATCACCATCAACAAGTATGAGGAGAGAGAAAGTATCTTAAGAAAGATAAAGTACCCTTTTATGATGGAAATTCAAGTAAAGTACCTTCAATACACATGAATGTGCATGATTAGGGTATGATCCACCTATGTGAGATCATGGAACCCTAATTATGATAAATGATGAATCTTAACTAATCTGAGAGCATCAATAATGATGTTCCTCATACATGATGATGTTATGAGTTCAATTCACCATAATGTGAATAGTAAACCCTAATTCAAGGGTGATGACATGTAATGTGAATAGTAAACCCTAATTCAAGGGTGATGACATGTAATGTGAATAGTAAACCCTAATTCAAGGATGATGACATGCAATATGAGTAGTAAACTCTAATTGATGAGAATCAGAGAACTTAGCTCTTATGACAAGAGTGGAAAGTATATTCTTGTTTTGAATTACCTTTATCAGCTGAATTAACCATGCAGGTTCTGATATGAAGGTGATCATATCCAGGTATGAATGATGATACTATATTCATTGAAAGCATGTTGTTAGCTTTATGAATAGTAAAATATATGGATGCCTTGTCAGTGGCATCCTATGTTTTAATGGGCTGTAAGAGCCATGAATACCATCAAGGTCATGCTTTAGAGATGACTTGTGATGAGTATACTGAGAAATGATGATTGATGTGAGTTAGGTTTGTTACATTTAGTATTCTACTTTCATAACTGTTATGCTACTATTATTGTTTGAAGAACAATGTATGATGTAAAAGAATACTGAATGTACCTAACTAATCAAGTGAAATGTAGAACCCTGATCATAGATCCATCATTGTCAGAGATCGAATGATGGTGAAATAGGTTTTCCTACGGGAACTCCTGGATCACATACTGTTGAGTATGTGGGGTATATGGATGTGTATAACTTTACATCCTAGTGTAGGAATTTGATGTAGATGTATAACCTGTCAATCCTTCACTACAAAACTCATACCGTATCAGTGGATGGTAAACATGAAACCTCCTGATGATGAGGAAAACATAGATATCTGTATCAGTAAAGATAAACATGAAATCTCCTGATGACGAAGGGAGTACAGAACGCCACTGTAACTCTAAAATAGCGAAGGACCAGATTACCCTAGTGAGCTGTAATAGTAGAGACACAAGATGTCCTACAAGTGATCCTCTTACTGACTGAGGAAGGTGAAGGTCATGAGAATCCGGCTCTTTCAATGACCTAGTATGATACTAAGGCACTTAACAGTGATTGGTTGGGGTATGAGTGGTAAGCCTCATCTCCACAGGGCAGAATAATAAGAATGTTTGAAAAACATAATCTACGGCATTGTATACCTATTAAAGGTAACTATGAGCTAATTGATTGATGTTACACTGTATAGTGCATATGTTCTTCATGCTTGATAAATGTTGAGCTCTTGTATACAACTGTATCTACTATTGAATACTTTGTAAGCTTTTACTACTTAAGTTATTCTTTGATTTTATAATAAAGCTTCTGGCGGAGAGTTATAACTCTCGCTGGGGCAATTATGTACAATTGTCTCACCCCGTAGACTTCAACTTTTTAGGTGGACATCGGAGACGGAGGAACAGGTCTACAGGTGACCAGTCCCAGCAACAACACCACCAGGAGCAGCAGTAAATCTTAGGTGGAGATTTAGCCTGCCATGTGGTGTAGTTAGAGTCAGTCCTTTGTGTCCTCTGTACTCTCAGGTCTTGGAGTCTTTTGGTTATGAGTTCTTGAGATTTTTTATCTTGTTGTATATAATTACTCAAGAAGTAATTATCATGAGATGTAAATAGTTTATCTCCTTTTATGAATGAAGCTTTATGGATTCAAGCTCTTGTCTCGAAAAGTTTTAATTTCCTGTGATTTTTTTGTCTTCCGCTGTTGATCGATTCGCTTCCGCTAAGTTTAAATCGTGTTTATATCATGGTTTGGAGATCAGAGCTCACAGTATATCTCACTAAACCATCTTTCCTATTTCATAGTTGTTGATGCGATCTACTGGTTATGGGTTTGTGGTTAGATAAATTTTTTATTTCCACTACCTATTCTGTCCCACAAAACCCAACAAATATATGTGTTCAACTTGACATACATGACTCAACCTGACACACCTTGTAAGGGTGAGGGCAACACACTCTTAGAAGTGATGTCTAAAACACCAAGTAATGATGTGGCTAATACCTTGATAGGTGAAACACCAAAAGTGATTGATAATGGTCAACCATATATCAATAACGCTCTAATCTGAGATGAGTCTGTAACACTTGGTGATAGTTGGGCAACTCAAGAATTGATGCTAGGCTGATACACTACAAGACAAGTGTGGTGACTTATGGCCAATACACTATAAGACAAGTGTGGTGACCTATGGTCGATACACTACAAGACAAGTGTGGTGACCTATGGATGATAAACTACAAGACAAGTGTGGTGACCTATAGCCGATACACTACTAGAAAAGTGTGGTGACTTATAGCCAATACACTACAAGACATATGTGGTGAGTTAGAACATAAAGTATTAGGATGGCCGATACCCTAATACAAGATAAGTTGATAAACTCAAGTAAGTTGTAAATGATGAGGGAAGTGCTACACCAAGGAATAATTCTTGGCCAATATCACATCTAGCACTTCAAGGTCGATACATCTTGATGCACCTCAAATCTGATACAATTGGATGAGTAACACATGAAGTGTGTTATGGCAATTGACATAATAAGAAGTAATGAGATTAATACACTTTGGCAAGTGTCGGCTAATGTACCTTGACAAAGGGTTTAGCCAATTTAATATAGTATGATGTAATCAATATCCTAGTAAGGATGAGAGAGAAACTCACACTTTGTGTTAATAATCATTTAATGATAAATGATGAGAATAAATAAGTATGATTGGATACTTATGATATCAATGTATGCTCCTAGATGTATGGAGCAATGAATTAGGGTGTGGATTAATAATATGAACTTGAAACCCTAATCGGCTATGAAGGAAAACCCTAACCCTAATAATGGGAAGATTGTATCTCACTTGTATAGCATGGTGATGATATGTACTTGATATTATTTTTATCATGAAGTGCCAACCATGCAGGTATCACGAGATGATGAGCATAGCCAGGTATGAGCTATGATGTTTCATATGATACAGATTTAATGTGCCTTGTGAGCCATGATTAATACTTGTACAACACGTATAATGTTTATATGGTCTGATGACCTAAAAGATAGTTGTTTCATTGTGAGAGGTGACAAGATATTTAAATGGGCCATGTGAGCCATGTGAAATACTTGTGCAACAAGTATAATGAATACCTGGGTCAGAGGACCTAGAGGTAATGGTTACCTGATAAGTGGTAATTGTGTTTGGTGATGAAGTAAGGGTTTGAATACTCAGATCATGTAATCATAATTATGATCTGATTAAGGGATGAAAATTCCCAATGATATGATGAAGTGATTGAGATCCGGAGTTGTATACATTCAAAATCAGTTCCAAAGATTATGAAAGAATATGATAAATGTATTACACATTTGTTTGTAGCATATGTTATAATTCATGTTTGTAACTTGGTTGATGCTAAAAGATATTGTAATGCACCTTATTAATCAAGTGGAACCTTATCATGTAGTTGCCCTGGCCATAGATCCAATCAATGTCAGAATTTGTTGAATTGGTGAAACGAGTTTAACTCGTCGTGCATATTTTTGAATATGTGGTGGTGATGGGCGAACATATCCTTACGCCCAAACAGGGAATGTGACATGTTTTTTCCATGTTAAGAGTATGGCTATATTCCATGACTCAATACCAAGGAATGTTGTGGGGGTGTACTCCCTGTAGAAAATATACTAGGGATGCTGTGTGGACTCCCTAAAGAGAGTGCATGTTGTGACTGTAACTTTATAGCAAAGATTCCACTATACCCTGGAAAGCTAATTGTAGTTTGACACGTGATGTCACTGCCAGTGGTGTCTTACTGACTGAGACAGGTGAGGTCTTGGAAGCCGTCTCTTCCTTTGACCTTGTATGGTATTGATTTCGACTAAGCAGTGGTTAGTTGGAGCATGAGCGGTATACCTCATCTCCTCAGGGCATATGTGTGATTATAAATATGTAATCAGTCATGTAGTGTATTTGATTAAGGATTGAATATGGAAACAGTGGTTAATGTTACACTACTTTTAAACATCTTAAATGGATAGATTTTATATGTGTTCTTCTTATTCCTTATAAAGTGAATAGATGATTTATTGCTCTATCTTAGATAGTTGTAATGCTCTAAAAGATGATATTGCTCTGTCCTATTTATAAATAGTGATTAATCTTTCTTATTGTTATAATAGATCCCCTACTCAATTTTATACAGTCTATATGTGATAATAATATTGTTGGCAGAGGGTTATATCTCTATTTGGGACTTTTGTCTCACTCCATTGGCCCAACAATTTTTAGGTGGATACAAACGAGGAGGTAGAGACCGTACTGGAGAGGAAGGACATCAACAACTGGGACAACAGTGATAACACATGTTGAGTGTGATGTCTATCGTGTCTTTTAGATAGAGGTCCTATGTGTCATCTCTGTACTCTCAGGTCCTTGGAAGTTAGTACGTAATGGTTTTATAAATGATCTAAGATTTTGGCTTGCATGCCTTGAGGTTTGATGTTGCTTTAGTATGTGTTTTGGCAAAGCAACTGGTATATGTTATCCTCGAGATGAGATGGTACAATGTATGTACAGTGTGAACCATGATGTATATATTACTTTGGTTCTTTCTATAAAGAGTTTCCTGGTAGTGGATCTCTTTGCAAAATGGTTTTAATTTATAGGGATTTTTAGTAATCTACTGCTAATGGTTATTCCATGTAATTAATGTGCGATTTGGCTGTCGGTTTGATAGAGGTCGTCACAAGTTTTAGTGTCAGAGCTTAAGGTTCGCTGAGTCTACAGAGACATAGGACTAAGGTGTTGAGTCTGTTGTAATGTCTTCCAGTATATCTTATAGTGACTTCTACTTATGCAGAAGAAAGGGTAAAGCTTAAAGATGTCTAGAGAACACGAGGAACATGTTGCTGCACTAGGAGAAGGTGCAAGGGATCAGGCAAGAGAAGAATGACTACCTAAGAATACCCAAGTTGATCCACTCATGATAGAGATTCCTGCTTTTAATGCTCTCGTTGGATAGGTTATCACAATAGTGACGCATATAGAGATCAGATACTAGTAATACAACCTAGATTACAGTCCCCTATGAAGAAATTTTGGGCTCTGGAAGGATTTCTGATCGGCATAGTTATGTTGGAGCAGTAGAAAATGTCGAAAAGATTAAGATACAACAAGGAAATAGAGTCTTCTACAAGTGTAGGCAAGTAGGACATTTGATAAAGGATTGTACAGGAAAGGATAATGAGGTAGAAATTAAGAAAAGATTTGTCCAAACTCAGAAACATATGCCTAATAACTCTAAAAAGGCAAAGTTTTTGGTGCCACCAATGTAGAAAACACCTAGTGCACCAGGGGCAGTGGCTTCTAAGTAAGGGAAAAGGACCTAATTTTCCTCCAGTTAGAACTCTTAATTTAGCTTTTATCGGCAATAAGGCTAACAAGACCATGGTATGAGTATAAGACATGCTATAGATGTGGATAGGTTGGGCATATTAGATCCATTTCTCTGAAAAGAAAGGAGCATATGACCCAAAAATCAAGGCAGACTCAACAAGGCTTGCATAAGTTACAACCAAACAAAATCAACAACATGAAACAACTAGACTCCATGTTTAGAGTCAACCCGAAGCGGTAGATGACACACAAGGGGTGACAGGTCAGATA
The DNA here is from genome assembly GCA_963693085.1 of Alisma plantago-aquatica. NCBI lineage: Eukaryota > Viridiplantae > Streptophyta > Magnoliopsida > Alismatales > Alismataceae > Alisma > Alisma plantago-aquatica. The sequence goes on along the minus strand of OY856414.1, from coordinate 787,837,180 downwards.
GAGATTTTTCATTCTGATATGTCTTCTCTTGATTTTATCTGTTAGTTATAAGAAAGATAGTTGTTGTTCATCTTCCTTTTATTAGTCCTGTGAGGACATGAGGAAGAAATAAAAAGGATGAGAATTTATATTTTGTCTAGTAATCTTTAAAATATTTTATAATTTCTTTTATTTGTATAAAAGACGAAGAGGTGTAAAAGAGATGCCTAGAGAAATCCAAGGATACTAAGTCGTATGACTTGGATGATATGAAAAGTAAAGTATATGATATAAAACAAGGTACATACTACCTAATCTCAGTACTTGCATACTCTGGCCAGGTATTCAACTATTGAAGGCAAGGTAAGTATGGAACTCTTAGATTTCTATCTTTCTAATTACTCTGATCAAATAGTCATTTTGAGATAATCTAAAGAGCATAATGAAACTGAAAATATGGCATGGATATTTCTATCACATCCTAACTGCAATGAAATGGAACCTGAGTTTATCTCAAATAAATTTGTGAGTATGAGGAAGTATAAAGTACAATCCTCATGATAAGAGAAAGGGAACAAGGGATATGATCCCTGTTCAATAAAGAATATGTGAAGAATAAAGATCTTTTCCATGATGTGAATATAAAAAATGTGATAAAATCAGAAAAATGTTCATGAACATACTAGACAATAACAAAGAAAAGAACGGTGACATGTAATAATCATTATAATTCCTATGCTAGTAGTAAGGAACCTAAGATGAAACAAGATTGGATGACACATGAACAACTGAAATTTCATGCAATAATCAAAGGAGGTGATAATCTCTTTTCTTTGATAAACAACCTTGGATGATGATGGGGTGATAAGTGGAATATGTTTACTTGTGTTCTTTCCTTTCAGGGACATGGCAGTCAAGTGAGTCTTATGACACTTGATGTGCATGGGTTAGAAGTAATCTATAGATGGGTAGTTTGAAAAGTATCAGTTAGCCCTGGACTTTGGTTCCAAGATAAAGTTATATGTGATAAGTAATGTCCCGAGATGAAAGAAAGGTCCTATTATATGTTTGGTTTGGGTAATAACAACAAAAGATGGAAATGATGAGGATGTGATGTGTTTTTGGATCACGTAATGGATACCAAGGTAAGGAATCCTAGTATCCAAGAAGTTTCAGTGGTATAAGAAAGTGAGAACATGACTCCAGATAAGATGATTAATGTTTAGTTAAATAGAAGGGCCAACTTTGAGATCAGTCTAATTACATATTATAGCATGGATATCATATGTTAGGGGTTTATGCTCTGCATAAACATGACATCGGTAAGGACACATTAATTAAAGGAACAGTTGTAGGATCATCTTGGGAAAAGTTTATCAAGCTAAGTATAATCCTTAGAATATCCCTATCCAGTTTGTAAGCAAGCAAAATCCAAGAAAGTTGTACATCGGCTAGAGATAGATAAATAAGGTTTATAATCCCTATCTAGATCTATTGAGGCAGCTTATACATATAACATCAAAAGATACTTCTGAGATAGTTCTCCTTTGATAAGTAGCCTCTCCTTATGACAAGAGAATAAATAGCTAACCAGATTGTTGGTACAAGTCATAAGTAAGTTTAGTGTTGTGTCAGCAGATTAGAGTGGCACAACAGAAGTATGATAAGACTTGTAGTCCCAAGTGAGTGACAGAACGTAGCCCTAGTCTTTCCTTGGAGGAGAAATGCTAAGATATGTGAGGGGTATGGTAAACTCCCAAGATCAAGAATCTTATCACATAAAGTTGTGAGTTGAGAAGGTGACAAATCAGTGAGATTTGACACCCAAGTTATACAAAGTATGTATAGTACTTCTCTGACTAAGAAAGTGTTACCTGACACAGAATTGACTCTGCAATCAGTAATGAAAAGGATAGTTGAGTATGTCTCCTGCACAGTAGATTCTATGATGAACCTGAATGGAAAACTTTGTGCTGGTCAAACTTCTATAGCATCTCCATGACATAAAGGTGTTATATGGAGGCTTGATGGTGTGATGCATGAGTAACAATTGTCTCCCTTCATCTAGGATTTTGGGGACAAAATCGTTGTTAGGGGTTTATAACTTGTAAGGACCCTGACCTGGATTTAGGGATAACCCTATTTGTTTTGGCTAAAGTAAGTTTCTTAGAACTTTAAATTAATCTTATAAGGTGTTTTTTTATCATGTGACACACTTATGTTTCAAGTTTGGTCCTATTTGAATGTTGTCTGAGCAATGTTCCCTTATTTTGGACCAAAGTGCAATTTACCCAAGATGAGGGGTTATATTGCAATATGTCACTTGTTGAACATTCCTTAAGTACTTTAGCATTATAAGAGAGAGAATGATGCTAAGTTATGGCTTATGGAAAGCCTAAGTTCCAAGTTTGAGCTTATTTGAATAATGCTTGTGCATTGTGTACCAACTTTAGGTGCAAAATGCAATTTACCCAAAATATAGGGTTGATGTGAAAATTACCACCTCTGGAGTGTTCCTACTCTCTCTTAGTATCATCTAAAAGAAGTAGGCACCATGTTTGAATCAATTTTCATTGGTAGTATTTTCATTGATGAAAAGACCAAGTGTTGTGTAGTTGATGCCTTAGAATGGGTTGTAACGAGTTGTAGAGCATATATGGGAGTGCCTATCGGCCAAGAACCCATAGAGGAGGTCCCATATCATTTTTTTAACTTCTTGGAAGTATTCATATCAGATTATCACCTCAAGGGGGTGATCCATGACGAGTTACATGTTCCTTGGAAAAGATGTATCAATTTGTGAATAAAGTGATATTGGGTTGTGATATCTTGTTCAACAAGGAACACAATGACCGATATCTACTCTTGAATTATCCAACAAAGAGTTTTACATGTTAAGATAATTATGGGTGCATGCATGGACACTGTGTCAACCCATGCATGGACATGTGTCACCTAGTAGTATATGGTGATGACACCTCTTATACACTCTCTCTCATGAGCCTCAACTATATATACCTCTTCTTTCACCTACTAGTGAAACTTTTCAAATCATGCAACTCCCTTTCTCTTGGATATCACCCATAGAAGTTGAGGAGCAAGGAGGAGCTCGAGATTCAAGCTTAAGGTGAAGCCATGGTCATCTTCAACCTTGGTTGAAGCATGATTCTCGGGTTATAGTTATTCCTTTCTTTTCTTCTTCACCAAGTTCTTAACTATGGTGATTCTTTGCATATGGAGGAGTTGTGAACGAGTCTTGGACTCTTGATAAGTCATCTTCAACCTTAGGAATGTGAATCTTTGGATCTTAGATCTTTTAAGTTGTTCTTGAGGAGGGTTATATAACTTGAACCCAATTATGTTATTATTCACCTTCAATCTTGCTATACTTGTTGATCTACTTTCAATTTCGATTTTCCTTGAATGATTGATGGATCTATTAGTTATAATAGTTGCATAGGACTATTGTCCATGAACTCAAATAGTAAGGGACGAAATTCTAGAGCTTAATGATGATGGCATTATCATGGTACAAACCAATATCGGGTTGGAGCACCCCTAACCCGATATGCAAAACCCTACACTTGTGTAAACCGATATGTATGTGGTCAACTTGATACACACACACCTCATGAACGATATATAGGTAAGAACACACCTCTTGAATGATATAGAGATAAGCACACACCTCTTGAACGATATAGAGGTAAGCATACACCTCATGAAGGATATGGAGGTAAGTATACACCTTATGGACAGTATGGAGGTAAGCACACGCCTCATGAACGATATGGAGGTAAGCACACAATCTCTTGGATGATATGTAGGTAAGAACACACCTCATGAATGATATGTAGGTAAGCACACACCTCTTGAATGATATGGAGGTAAGCACACGCCTTTATAATGATATGGTGATTGTAACCTAATACATTAGAGGACAAAAGTGGTAAGGTGGTTGATACCCTAGAACATGTGATAGTCAATACACTAAAGTATGGTATGGCAAATATGTTCAAGTGAGGTAAGGATGATACACCCAAGTGAGGTGGAGTTGTTACACCCAAGTATGATGAAGGTGATACACCATAAGATAGGTAAGGCTGATACCTTGATGGGTGAGGGTATGAGGGATATGTTGATGTGTAGCCTGATATACCCTAACCCAATATATGTGTTCAACTTGACATACATGAATCAACCTGACACACCTTGTAAGGGTGAGGGAAACACACTCTTATAAGTGATGGCTAAAACACCAAGTAATGATGTGGCTAATACATTGATAGGTGAAACACCTAAAGTGATTGATAGTGGTTAACCCTATATCAACAATGCTCTAATCCATGATGAGTCCACATCACTTGGTGATAGTTGGGCAGCTCAATAATTGATGCTAGGCCGATACACTACAAGACAAGTGTGGTGACCTATGGCCGATACACTACAAGACAAGTGTGGTGACCTATAGCTTATACATTACAATACAAGTGTGGTGCCCTATGGCCAATGCACTACAAGACAAGTGTGGTGACCTATGGCTGATGCACTACTAGACAAGTGTGGTGACTAATGGCCAATACACTATAGGAAAAATGTGGTGAGTTAGTACATAAAGTATTAGGATGGTCGATAACCTAATACAAGATTAGTTGATAAACTCCAATAAGTTGTAAATGATGAAGAAAGTGCTACACCAAGGAATAATTCTTGGCCGATATCACATCTAGAACTTCAAGGTTGATACACCTTGATGCACCTCAAATCCGATGCAATTGGATGAGTAACATATGAAGTGTGTTATGGCAATTGACACAATAAGAAGTAATGAGCTTAATACACTTTGACAAGTGTAGGCTAGTGTACCTTGAGAAAGGGTTAAGACAATTTAATATAGTATGATGTAATCAATATCCTAGTAAGGATGAGAGAGAAACTCACACTTTGTGTTAATAATCATTTAATGATAAATGATGAGAATAAATAAGTATGATTGAATACTTACGATATCAATGTGTGCTCCTAGATGTGTGGATCAATGAATTAGGGCATGGATTAATAATATGAACTTAAAACCCTAAGCGACTATAAAGGGAAACCCTAACCCTAATAATGGGAAGGTTGTATTTCTCTTGTATTGCATGGTGATGATATGTAATTGATATTGTTTATATCATGAAGTGCTATCCATGGAGGTATCAGGAGATGATGAGCATAGCCAGGTATGAGCTATGATGTTTCATATGATACAGATTTATTGGGCCTTGTGAGCCATGATTAATACTTGTACAAAAAGTATAATGTTTATATGGTCTGATGACCTAAAAGATAGTTGTTGCCTTATGAGTGGTGACAAGATATTTAAATGGGCCTTGTGAGCCATGTGAAATACTTGTACAACAAGTATAATGAATACCTGGGTCATAGGACCTAGAGATATTGATTACCTAATAAGAGGTAATAATGTTTAGTGATGAACTAAGGGTTTGAATTCCTAGATCATGTAATCATGATGATGATCATGATTAAGGAATGAGAATTCCTAGTGATATGATGAAGGGATTGAGATCCTGAGTTGTATACATTCAAAATGGGTTCCAAAGATTATGAAAAAATATGGTAAATGTATTAAACCTTTCTTTGTAGCATCTATTATAATTCATGCTTATAACTTGGTTGATGCTAAAAGATATTGTAATGCACCTAATTAATCAAGTGAAACCTTATAATGTAGTTTCCCTAGCCATAGATCCAATCAGTCTTAGAATTTGTTGAATTAGTGAAACACGTTTAACTCAGCGTGCATATTTTTGAATATGTGGGGGTGATGGGAGAACATATCCTTGCCCAAACGGGGAATGTGATGCATGTTTTCCCTATTAAGAGTATGGATATATGCCATGACTCATGATGCGCGTCGTTTAGCACACCAATCACTAGGAAAAATTATCCTAGAGTTTATCCTTTTCTACTTTCCGATAAAGGCTAGTATAGAAGGGTCGATCCACAGAGACGGCGATGAAGATAGTTCAGTTTCAAATCTGATTACGAGAACAAGAATGTAAAATCTGTTTTAAGAGTTTGTTAAAACTAAAACAAAAAGATGAAGTTACTAAATTAAAGATTAACAATCAAAATAAGGAAATACCGAAGCTAAGGGATTTTACCACCCTAGTCGATGTGAAACAAGATCAAAGAAATGATAAGAAAGATAAAAGAAGGCATGTGAAACATTTGTAAATGATTCACAAAGGATGAACTCCCCGTGAACCCATTGGTCCTGGCGTTCACGGATCCTAGTTCAATCATCCTAATGGGGACTTTTCCGAGGTCTCATCCAAATTCCCATGAAATCAATTTGGTTGTTCTAAATCTTGGGTTCCACGGTCGCATCCGCCAAGATTAACAAGCGATGAAAATGAGAGATCACTTCGTTAAAATCGTCGAGATCCAAATCAAAATCCATTTATCTAAAAAATCGTATAAATCTTCAATCTAGTCATCACATGGCTAAGGGGTTATTCCCCTTGCCTCGATAGAAGTCTACTCACACATGCTTGTGGAAAACATGGAGGCGGAGGGGAGAAGCGAAATGGCCATAGTCTAGCCCAAAATTAGGAGTCAATCCTTTTGCTAGAGATAATAAAATGGCCAATCTCTTCAACCCTTGCTCCAATCCACGGAAGAGAAAGAAGAAGAAAGGAAGAACAACTAGATCTATTGCAAGAATATAAATTGCAAGAATTAAAGAACACTAAGAAGAAATTCTATTGCTTGAATGATAGGAGAACAAATGCTCAGAATTCCGGTACAAAATATGATACACCAGATGATCCTTGGAAGGAGGAAGTGCCCTTCCTTTTATAGGAGAAGGAGGGGTAGGCTATCTAAAAAAAGAGGGGGAAAAAAGAGAGGGAGCCATCCTTTTGAATTTTTAGATCTAGTCAACAAACTCTTGATTGTCTTTCTTTAATGCAGATTTTCGCAGTAGCAATTTCGAGCGAATTTCCGTTGTCCAGAGAATTTAAAGTGCGCCCGAAAATATGATTTTCCTGTAGGCCTTTGAATTCCCTTTCCAAATCATATTTGAACATTAAATTCCGCCTTAGGATGTGAGAGTTATGCTAATTGTGGTGCAAGGTATGCATTTAATTCAACATTGCGGGAAACTGAATTGCCTCCTACCTTCATTTCTTCTTTTCTCGATTTAATTACTTAGATAATTCCTGAAAATTAAGAAAGATATCATAAGAATTCAGGAAAAGTATATCAAGAAGATGAAAGTACTATTTATTTTTGAATTAGCTAAAATTAACAAAAAAGTCCTAATTAATTATTCTAAATGAAGCAAAAATAAGAGATGAATATGCATTCATCAAAATACCCCAAACTTAAACTTTGCTCGTCCCGAGCAACATTAAAATCAAGAAATACTTTCAAGACATACTCTCAACCTATCATCCTCACTCTCCTAACAATCACTGGATTCCTTCCACCAAAATATGGCCAAGCGACCCTGACTTCCTGAATTCACAAAAAGTGACTTTTATATTTCCTATTTCACAAACTTGCATTTATTCAAGACCTGCAATAAAATAGATTTTCATTTCACCTTTGCATTTGGTACTCCAATTTTTTTTTTAAAGTTTTACACAAGAACAGGGCTGATTTGGATGGTTGGGGTTTTTGTAATTTTCCCCTGGGTAGAAAATTGGAGTGAAGGAGGTATGGAAGAAGGACAGTCTCTCCTCTATTCGACTCGAGACCTTTTTATTTAGTGGACATGCAGTTACATTGACCGCATTTTTTTTTCTTTGATTTTTGGTGATACACCCAATTGCGTGGGTATGGAAGAAGCGAAAGAGGGGGAAGGGGTGCCATCCCAAACTTAGCCTTTTGGGCATTATTGTCTTTTTTTTCTTTTTGACGAATGGAAAGATTTGGAAGTGGTAGAAGAAGAGTAGAAGAGACTGTTCTTGTGTAACTTTTTTTTTCATCTCTTTTTTTTAGGAGTACCATACATTGGTTCAACTATTTCCGAATCATGCGAAAAATCAAGAAAATTTATACAAGTTGTACATGATAAGAAAGCATCACTCTTGAATCCTATCAGTCCTCTATGGCTTGCCATCTTTTCCAAGGAGTGATTATTATTTGAGGTCCTAAGTGACAGGAGGATTTCTAGTCATGAAAGTTTCAAAATTTTAGTTGCAAGGAAGTTACATCATTAAAGGGAGTATTTTGACAAATGATCATATCAAGGCTGACTAGATAAAGGCCATTTTATAGCAAAAGAAATAAAAATATGGCCGACTAGATAATGGCCATAAACAAAGCAACTATATGCAAAACAAAAAAAAAGTAGAAATAATGCAAGAATAAAAAGATAAGGGGTGGAATAGAATCATACCACCCACCTCGACCCCAGACTTAGATTTTTGCTCGTCCCGAGCAAAACCCAAACCCGAGATGGAGGGAAGAAATTTGTTGGGTTCACCAGGAGGTCCTGGTAGCTCAAAATATGTCCATCTGAAGGGAATGTCGATGAGGGCTGGGACCTTTATCTGAGGAGCCTCATAGTGTACCCTATGATAGGGTAATTGTAGAAGCTCAGTGGGGTGCTCGTATTTTCTTTCACCTTGCATTCCCTCCAATAGGATCCAAAGATCTTCCATCAATAGAAGGGGAAGTGTTGAAGATGGATGTGGATTTGGGGAGGTTGGTGGGTACCTGGCTAGTGATTCTAGTAGAGCAGGATGAAATGAGTTGGGTGGAGGATCTGCTTCAGGTTTTCCACCATCATGATGACCTGTATATGGGAGAATTGATGTTGATGAAAAAGATTTCAAATTATTTACAAAAGGGTATTGCTTCTCCTAAAAAATAATGTCATCAACATTGGGTTTGGTAAGTTTCATTGATGATATAACATATGGCTCTAATTCTTTTGTACAAGGGGTCCCCAAGGATTCAAGAGGGATGAGGATGACTTCCTTACAAACAATAGAACGGGGTGTGTGAGCTTCTTCCAACGGTGGTATCTCCCCTTCTAGATCAGCCATGTGTGGGATGGAAATTGGCTGTGATGGTTCGGGAAGAATCATAAAGGGGGTTAGATTCTCATTATCCAAAATAGACTCAAAAGAAGGATATTGGTCTATGGTATCATTTAGATTTATGTTGAGGATGGGAGGAGTTGTTGGATCTTTAGAATGACTCTCCTGCTTTGACATTGCATATTCAAGTAATAGAGTCTCTAAAGGAAAGATAGGGATGCCAACACCCTCATCACACACAAAATATGTCTCCATGGTTTTTTCTATTTCTTCAGGATCTGACATATATGACACAAAATAAGGATCATCATCGTCATTGTCAGGAAGAACAATCTTGGGTTGCTCAAGCTCTATAGGGGGAGTTTGTGATTGATCTTCTAGAAAGGTAGCTAACATGGCTTGACTGGATTCAAGTTTTGCTTGTGCTTCTGCTACCCTCTTTTCTAGGTCCTTAAGTCTCTCTTCCAGATCAAGATCAATTTGCATTTCAACATAGGATTTATACACCCCAAAATTTTGGTCATCCTTGCCACACTCCCCATAGTGTCCTTGGCCATAGTACTCCTCATATTGTTTTGGGTGGCATTGCTCCTCATAATAATCTCAAGAAGATGGTGGATTGTAATTTCCATTGTGTCCATCTTGGTAGGAAGATTCAATATTATAAGGTGTCACCAATTCATTAGGAAACATATTTGAACAATCTATATTTTGAGTTTGGGCTTCTACTAAGGTGGCCAATAAGGTTTGGCTAGTTAGGAGTTTTGCTGCCATATTCTCTAGGGACTTAAGTTTCTCTTCTTGTTGAGGATTACATTGGGTTTCATAAACATGTTCATAACCCCCAAGGTTTTGTTGGTTACACCCCACAAAATGTTGTTGATCATATCCCCCATTAGAATATGGATAACAAGGTTCCCCATAATGGTTCTCAGAAAAATGTAGATTCACATTGTATCCACCAGGATGAACGGGCTCACGATTAAAAGGGGTGTTATTATAATCATGGGGTGGAGTCGGACAGGCAAGTGATGCATGGTGGTAAAAACCACAATAGTAACATTGTGGGGGATATTGGGATGTCCACTCCATTTGAAAAGAAAGGTTCCTGAAAGATATGCCAATCAACGAATGAGAGAAGAAAGATTGCGAGATAAAAAATTAGTCAAAATTACAAACAAAACTAAAAAGTATAAATCTAAGAAATTATGAAATAACAAAAATTACAAAAAAAAGTAACTAGAAAGCAGTACTGTTGGAATGGAAACTCAGCAGAAAGAGGAGATACACTTCCGGAATTGTACTCGGAAGGCAAAAAGAAATTACAAAAATCTAAAAAAAATATAAAAAAGACTAAAGTTATGAAAGTTAGAGAATATGAACAAGGATATACAAGATATACAGGCAACCAGATCTGAAAAACAAATGTGCCGTCCCCGACAACGGTGCCAAAATGATGCGCGTCGTTTAGCACACCAATCACTAGGAAAAATTATCCTAGATTTTATCCTTTTCTACTTTCCGATAAAGGCTAGTATAGAAGGGTCGATCCACAGAGACGGCGATGAAGATAGTTCAGTTTCAAATCTGATTACGAGAACAAGAATGTAAAATATGTTTTAAGAGTTTGTTAAAACTAAAACAAAAAGATGAAGTTACTAAATTAAAGATTAACAATCAAAATAAGGAAATACCGAAGCTAAGGGATTTTACCACCCTAGTCGATGTGAAACGAGATCAAAGAAATGATAAGAAAGATAAAAGAAGGCATGTGAAACATTTGTAAATGATTCACAAAAGATGAACTCCCCGTGAACCCATTGGTCCTGGCGTTCACGGATCCTAGTTCAATCATCCTAATGGGGACTTTTCCGAGGTCTCATCCAAATTCCCATGAAATCAATTTGGTTGTTCTAAATCTTGGGTTCCACGGTCGCATCCGCCAAGATTAACAAGCGATGAAAATGAGAGATCACTTCGTTAAAATCGTCGAGATCTAAATCAAAATCCATTTATCTAAAAAATCGTATAAATCTTCAATCTAGTCATCACATGGCTAAGGGGTTATTCCCCTTGCCTCGATAGAATTCTACTCACACATGCTTGTGGAAAACATGGAGGCGGAGGGGAGAAGCGAAATGGCCATAGTCTAGCCCAAAATTAGGAGTCAATCCTTTTGCTAGAGACAATAAAATGGACAATCTCTTCAACCCTTGCTCCAATCCACGGAAGAGAAAGAAGAAGAAATGAAGAACAACTAGATCTATTGCAAGAATATAAATTGCAAGAATTAAAGAACACTAAGAAGAAATTCTATTACTTGAATGATAGGAGAACAAATGCTCAGAATTCCGGTACAAAATATGATACACTAGATGATCCTTGGAAGGAGGAAGTGCACTTCCTTTTATAGGAGAAGGAGGGGTAGGCTATCTAAAAAAAGAGGGGGAAAAAAGAGAGGGAGCCATCCTTTTGAATTTTCAGATCTAGTCAACAAACTCTTGATTGTCTTTCTTTAATGCAGATTTTCGCAGCAGCAATTTCAAGCGAATTTCCGTTGTCCAGAGAATTTAAAGTGCGCCCGAAAATATGATTTTCCTGTAGGCCTTTGAATTCACTTTCCAAATCATATTTGAACATTAAATTCCACCTTAGGATGTGAGATTTATGCTAATTTTGGTGCAATGTATGCATTTAATTCAGCATTGCGGGAAACTGAATTGCCTCCTACCTTCATCTCTTCTTTTCTCGATTTAATTACTTAGATAATTCCTGAAAATTAAGAAAGATATCATAAGAATTCAGAAAAAGTATATCAAGAAGATGAAAGTGCTATTTATTTTTGAATTAGCTAAAATTAACAAAAAAGTCCAAATTAATTATTCTAAATGAAGCAAAAATAAGAGATGAATATGCATTCATCAACTCAATACCAGAGAATGTTTTGGGGGTGTACTCCCTAAAGAAAATATACCAGGGATGATGTGTGGAGTCCCTGAAGAGAGTGCATGTTGTGGCTGTAACTCTATAGTGAAGATGCCACTATACCCTAGCAAGCTAATTGCAGTTTGACATGTGATGCCACTGCCAGTGGTCTCTTACTGAACGAAACTAGTCAAGTCTTGGAAGCCGGCTCTTCCTCGTACCTTATATGGTATTGATTTTGACTAAGCGGTGGCCAATTAGAGGATGAACGGTATACCTCATCTCCTTAGGTTATAAGTGTGATTGTAAATATGTAATCAGCCGTGTAGCATATTTGATTAAGGATTGAATATGGAAACATTGATTGATGTTACACTACTTTTATACATATTAAATGGATAGATGTTATATGTGTTCTTCATATTCCTTATAAAGTGAATAGATGATTTATTGCTCTGTCTTAGATAGATGTAATACTCTAAAAGATGATATTACTCTGTCCTATTTATAAACAGTGATTAATCTTGCTTATTGTTATAATAGATCCTATGCTTAGTTTTATACAGTCTATCTGTGATAATAATATTGTTGGTGGAGGGTTATATCTCTCGCTGAGACTTTTGTCTCACCCCGTTGGCCCCACAATTTTTAGGTGGACACAAATGAGGAGGTAGAGACCGTACTGTAGAGGGAGGACATCTGCAATTGGGACAACAATGACAACTCAGGTTGAGTGTGATGTATGTTGTGTCTTGTAGATATAAGTCCTATGTGTCATCTCTGTACTCTCAGGTCCTTAGGAGTTAGTATGTAATGATTTTATAAATGATCTGAGATTTTGGCTTGTATACCTCGAGGTTTCATGTTTCTTTAGTATGTGTTTTGGCAAAGAAAATGATATATGTTATCCTCGAGATGAGATGGTAATGTGAACCATGATGTATATATTACTTCGGTTCTTTCTATAAAGAGTTTCCTGGTAGTGGATCTATTTGTAAAATAGTTTTAATTTTTAGGGATTTTCAGTAATCTGCTGCTAATGGTTATTCCGCATAATTAATGTGTGATTTGGCTGTCAGTTTGATAGCGGTCATCACAAGTTTTGGTATCAGAGCTTAAGGTTCACTGAGTCTATAGAGACATAGGGCTAAGGTGTTGAGTCTGTTATAGTATCTTCCAGTATATCTTATAGTGACTTCTGCTTATGTAGAAGAAAGGGTAAAGCTTAAATATGTCTGGAGAACACAAGGAACACATTGGTGAGAGCAATGTTGCTGCACCAGGAGAAGGTGCAAGAGATCAGGAAAGAGAAGAATGACTTCCTGAAAATACCTAGGTTGATCCAGTCATGATAGAGAATCCTACTTTTAATGCTCTCATTGGACATGTTATGACAACAGTGAAACATATAGAGGATCAGATACTAGCAATACAACCTAGATTACCAGTCTCCAATGAAGAAATTTTCAGTTCTGGAAGGATTTATGATCGGCATAGTCATGTTGGACCAGTAGAAAATATCAAAAAGATTAAGATACAACAAGGAAACAGAGTCTGCTACAAGTCTAGGCAAGTAGGACATTTAATAAATGACTGTCCAGTAAAGGATATTGAGGTAGAAATTAAGAAAACATATGTCCAAACTCAGGAACATATACATAATAGCTCTAAAAATGCAAAGTTTTTGGTGCCACAAATGCAACAAACACCTAATGCACCAGGGAAGTGGCTACCAAGTAAGGGAAAAGGACCTAATTTTCCACCAGTTAGAACTCTTAATTTAGCTTCTACATCGGTAATAAGGCTGACAAGACCAGGGTATGAGTATAAGACATGCTATAGATGTGGACAGGTTGGGCATATTAGATCTTTTTTGTACAAAAAGAAAGGAGGAAATGAAACAAAAATCAAGGCAGACTCAACAAGGCTTGCATCAGTTATAGCCCAACAAAATCAACAACATGAAACAACTAGAATCCATGTTTTGAGTCAACCTGAAGTGGTAGATGGCAGACAAGGGGTTACAAGTCAGATAGAGCTTTTTCATTCTGATATGTCTTCTCCTGATTTTATCTATTAGTTATAAGAAAGATAGTTGTTGTTGAGCTTCTTTTGATTAGTCCTATGAGGACATGAGAAAGAAATAAAAAGGATGAGAATTTATATTCTGTCCAGTAATCTTTAAAATGTTTTATAATTGCTTTTGTTTGTATAAAAGAGGAAGAGGTGTAAAAGAGATGCCTGGAGAAATCCTGGGATACTACGTCCTATGACTTGGATGATATGAAAAGTAGAGTATATAATATAAAATAAGGTGCAGACTACCTAATCTCAGTACTTGCATACTCTGGCCATGTATTCAACTATTCAAGGCAAGGTAAGTATGGGACTCTTAGATTGCTATCTTTCTGATTACTCTGATCAAGTAGTCCAACTGAGACAATCTCAAGAGCATAATGAAACTGAAAATATGGCATGGATATTTCTATCACATCCTAACTGCAATGAAATCGAACCTGAGTTTATCTCAAACCAATTTGTGTGTATGAGGAAGAATAAAGTACAATCTTCATGATAAGAGAAAGGGAACAAGGGAGATAATCCCTATTAAATAAAGAATATGTAAAGAATAAAGATCTTTTCCATGATTTGAATATAAAAAATGTGATAAAATAAGAAAATGTGACAAAATCAGAAAATGTTCATGAAAACACTTGACAATAACAAAGAAAAGAATGATGACATGTAATCATGTTTATAATTCCTATGCTGGTGGCAAGGAACCTTAGATGAAACAAGATTGAATGACACATGAACAACTAAAAGTTCATGCAATAATCAAAGGAGGTGACCATCTCTTTTCTTTGATAAACAACCCTAGATGATGATGGGGTGATAAGAGGAATATGTTTCCTTGTGTTCTTTCCTTTCAGGGACATGGCAGTCAAGTGAGTCTTATGACACTTGATGTGAATGGGTTAGAAGTAATCTATAGATGGGTAGTTTGAAAAGTATCAGTTAGTTTTGGACTTTGGTTCCAATATAAAGTTATGTGATAAGTAATGTCCCGAGATGAAACAAAGGTCCTATTATATGATTAGTTTTGGTAGTAATAATAGAAGATGGAAATGATGAGGATGTGATGTGTTTTTTGCTCATGTAACAGATATCAAGGTAAGGAATCCTAGTATCCAAGAAGTTTTAGTGGTATAAGAAAGTGAGAACATGTACTAGATAAGATGATTAATGTTTGGTTACCTAGAAGGGCCAACTTTGAGATCAGTCTAGTTACATACTATAGTATGAATATCAAATGTTTGGGGTTTATGCTCTGCATAAACATGACATCGGTAAGGATGTATTAATTAAAGGAACAATTGTAGGATCGTATTGGGAAAAGTTTATCAAGCTAAGTATAATTCCTTAGAATATCCCTATCAAGTTTGCAAGCAATAAAAATCCAAGAAAGTTGTACATTGGCTAGAGATAGAAAAATAAGGTTTATAATCCCTATCTAGATCTGTTGAGCGGCTTATACATATAACATCTAAAGTTACCTCTAAGATAGTTCTCCTTTGATAAGTATCCTCTCCTTATGACAAGAGAATAAAAAGCTAACAGGATAGTTGGTACAAGTCATAAGTAAGTTTAGTATTGTGTTTGCAGATTAGAGTGGCACAACAAAAGTATGATAAGACTTGTAGTCCCAAGTGGGTGACAGAACATAGCTCTAGTCTTTCCTTGGAGGAGAAATGCTAAGCTATGTGACAGGTATGGTAAACTCCCAAGATCAAGAATCTTATCACATAAAGTTGTAAGTTGAGAAGGTGACAAATCAGTGAGGTTTGACACCTGAGTTATACAAAGTATGTATAGTGCTTCTTTGACTAAGAAAGTGTTTCCTGACACAGAATTGACTCTGTAGTCAGTATTGAAAGGACTATTGAGTATGTGTCATGTGTGATAGATTCTATGATGACCTCGAATGGAAGAACTTTATGCTGGTTAAAGTTCTATTGCATCTCTATGACATCAAGGTGTTATATGGAGGCTTGATGGTGTGATTCATGAGTAACAATTGTCTCCCTTCATTTGGGATTTCAGGGACGAAATCCTTGTTAGGGGTTTATAACTTGTAAGGACCTAGGTTTAGGGATAACCCTATTTGTTTTTGCTAAAGTAAGTTTCTTAGAACTTTAATATAATCTTCTAAGGTGTTTTTTATGATGTGACACGCTTATTTTTCAAGTTTGGTCATGTTTGAATGTTGTTTGAGCAATGTTCCCTTATTTTGGACCAAAGTGCAATTTACCCAAGTTGAGGGGTTATATTTCAATATGCCACATGTTGAACGTGCCTTAAGTGCTTTAGCATCATAAGAGAGAGGATGATGCTAAGTGATGGCTTGTAGAAAGCCTAAGTTCCAAGTTTGAGTTTATTTGAATAATGCTTGTGCCTTATGTATCAACTTTAGGTGTAAAATGCAATTTACCCTAAATATAGGGTTGATGTACCAATTACCACCTATAGAGTGTTCCTACTCTCTCTTAGTATCATATAGAGGAGAGATAAAGAAGGAGGCACCATGTTTGAATCAATTTTGAGTGGTAGTATTTTTGGTGATGAAAAGACCAAGAAGTGTTGTGTAGTTGAAACCTTAGAATGGGTTGTAACAAGTTGTAGAGCTTATATGGGAGTGCCTATTGGCCAAGAATCCATATAGGAGGTCCCATATAGTTTTTTTTAACTTGTTGTAAGTATTCATATCGGATTAGCACCTCAAGGAGGTGATCCATGATGAGTTACATGTTCCTTGGAAAAGTTGTATCAGTTTGTGAATAAAGTACTATTGGGTTGTGATATCTAGTTCAACAATGAACCCAATGACCACTATCTACTCTTGAATTATCCAACAAAGAGTTTTACATGTTGAGATAATTATGGGTGCATGCATGCACACGTGTCAACCCATGGATGGACATGTGTCACCTAGTAGTATAAGGTGATGACACCTCTTATACACTCTCTCTCATGAGCCTCAACTATATATACCTCTTCTTTCACCTACTAGTGAAACTTTTCAAATCCTACAACTCCATTTCTCTTGGATATCTCCCATTGATGTTAAGGAGCAAGGAGGAGCTTGAGCTTCAAGCTTAAGGTGAATCCATGGTCATCTTCAACCTTGGTTGAAGCATGATTCGTAGGTTCTAGTTATTCCTTTCTTTTCTTCTTCACCAAGTTCTTAACTATGGTGATTCTTTGCATATGGAGGAGTTGTGTACGAGTATTGGACTCTTCATAAGTCATCTTCAAACTTGAGAATGTGAATCTTTGGAGCTTGTATCTTTGAAGTTCTTGATGCAGGTTATATAACTTGAACCCAATTATGTTATTATTCACCTTCAATCTTGTTATACTTGTTGATCTACTTACAATTTCAATTTTCCTTGAATGATTGATGGATCTATGAGTTCTAATAGTTGCATAGGATTGTTTTCCATGAACTAGAATAGTAAGGGATGAAATTCTAGAGCTTGATGATGATGACATTATCATGGCACAAACCAATATCGGGTTGGAGCACCCCTAACCCGATATATATGCAAAACCCTACACTTGTCTAACCTGATATGTATGTGGTCAACTTGACACACACACACCTCATGAACGATATAGAGGTAAGAACACACCCCTTGAATGATATAGAGATGAACACACACCTCTTGAATGATATATAGGTGAGCACACGCCTCATGGATGATATGGAGGTAAGCACATGCCTCATGAATGATATGGAGGTAAACACACACATCATGAATGATATGGAGGCAAGAATACACCTCTTAAATGATATGGAGGTAAGCACACATCTCTAGAACGATATGGTGATTGTAACCCAATACATTAGAGGACAAAAGTGGTAAGTGTTGGGTTTTAGGGTTGGCAGAGAAGGCAACAGAAACAAAAAAAAATTTCTCCCCAAACCCGGAACAAGGAAACACGTCAACGTCTATATAATAGGAAAGGATGGTTTGTGGAATCATACCTTGTCCGGAGGCTTGCTCAGCGACAATACCTCGCGCCTTGCACGGTCTTCACCTCCGGTCTTAGACGGCATATGTGCAGCTCTTGGTGGCACTGGGACTGACGACTCCTCCTCTCACCGGGACTGTCGGGATTGACAGTTGTCCTCCTGAGCGGAAGAAACCTCCCGCCTCTATAGTAGTCCACACAGACCACCTGGAACTCCAATCTCCTTGTCCCACAAGGAATTGGAAGGAGTCGCACCCTCCTGTTGACATACTAGTCACCAACACACTCTCCTGCCTCCAGTTGCAACTGCAGTTGTCCTTCCCTTGTTGCACCTCCCTTTGCGGGAAGCACTTGCTTGGGCTCTATCTCGGTTACCAAAACCAGAGAGAACGACAACTTGCAGAGCAACTGGTTGCACTGAGTTGTTCTCTGAGAAGCCCCCACTACCCCTATATATATAGGAGGGTCATGGGAAAGGGTTCTCTATCCCGGGAAATACGGGACTAAACGCAGGAGTAGAAGGGTTTGAGATTTTCCACAAAAAGCAACCGGTTCGCAATCTGAAATGATCGGTTCATAGCTGAACCGATCGGTTTGGCCATTGAGCCGATCGGTTGGACCTGAGCCGACCATTTGGGGCACTCCAACTGATCGGTTGGTGCCCTAAACCGATCGGTTCATGGTCCTAATCCGGCTCAAAAAGACTTTCCTTCTTTCTTTCCCAATTGGTATCAAATACCAATAATAATCCCAATCGAATTGGGCAATTTGAAACCAAAGGAAAATTCTTGCCGACATGACTTTCCCAACTGGTCGGTTGCACCAGTTGAGCCGATCGGTTCAACCCTTGAACCGGTCATTTCAACCTGGTCATGAGTCGATCAGTTGGACACTCCAGCCGACCGGTTCAGCAACCTCAGCCGACCGGTTCAACACTTGAGCCGATCAGTTGGGAGCACATGTTGGGCAAAATCAGTCAATTGCGATTTCAATCAATCCAATACTCCAATCAATGCATCCAACACCTTGAACCATATGATATTGAGCCATCGACTGATTGAGTGTTTAATTGAACTACTAAACTCCTTTAGTAATCAATCTAAACATTGCTTTGTGGACAAAACTCCTCTTCCAGGTTAAATCCTATGTGTGTGACCCTGCAGGTCCATTTCACGTTGGCAGTGAAAGTCCATAACACTTATGACTTCACAAGCAAAGAGCGGTGCCTAGTCACACATCAGTGCTACCCAAGTGAAAGTAGAAAGTTGGAGAACAACTTTCAATCCTACAATCCGTGAATGGTGTTATAGTGTATGTATAATTCCTTTGTCGCTGATATCCCGAATGAACTCGAGGCATGGAAAAGTCATCCTGTCAACGTTCATTCACTTTCTTGATCTTAGAGTAGATTGAAGGAGATATGTATGACATCAATATCACATACTGATTCACACATGCATGCGCATGCCTATCTCAATCCTACTCATCAAGTGGCCTTGGATATCAAACTCCCTCAGGAGGGACAAATCCCATATCTATCACTCATCCCTCAAAATCCCCATGTGTCAAAGCCACCCAATCATCACCTTTATAACAACCCATGTTTCAGGACTGCGTTTGATGATGTCAAAGTGTGCCCAACGACATGTGTTGAGTGTAGTGATTTCAGGTCTAAGAATCACACTCACCACCATCACTGTGAGTACTCACTGTGACTACCATGTCATGGTTCCATGTGTCAAACTCACGGTGGGTCTGTCTGGTACACTTGTTCTCTAACAAGTACCTATGTGTTTGGTTTGATATCTCTATATCATGACTAATGAGATTCTGTCATCAACCAACACCACAATCTAGTCTTGTGTGTCATTTTTGTCTATCTACCTTCCACAATGACATCCGACTAGGGACATAACAAGAATGTACAAACTCTTAGCATCCGTATGATCTCATCGTTCAGGTCATGAAACTGAAGGCATACGTCATTGAGTACTATCATTCTCTAGACATTCAATCTGTTCTATCACTATCTCATATGACTGAACCAGAAAGAATTGGAAGCTTGCCTTTGATGTTTATCAAATCAATCTTAATGTATCCCATCAATCATCCCATGATTGGCTCTCAGGGAATACATACCAACAGACTCCCACTTGCACTGCGAGCCAATCACTCTTGAATCATATTCATAGTGATATTCAAACCTGTCCCACATATTACTGTGCTCTAGTGCCAACATAGTGAGTAATGACAACACCTTGCCAAAGTCAGTATAAATTGCATGTCTCTCGTCTTTTCACTGTACGTCGCACGTATGAGATGGAGCTGCCGTAATATGCGATCTAGTATTCCATTGCTAACCTTTAGCCACATTGCATGATCAAGGATTCCAGACTTATCATCAATGAGTGGAATATAAGTTCATCTTATGAACTTTCAGATCCATATAGTATCCACTTCTATTCACTAACACATAGATACTCGACATTTCCCTTTTAAATGGTTTTATTGGAACACTTCCAATTATCAACAAACTTTCACTTTTATACATCCTATGTATATTTTGCGATTAATTTTCTGTCCTTTCAGAAGTTCGCATCAATGTAACTCTTTACATCGAACTCTTCCTTATCTTCATAGAACTAGTACTTCCCAAGTACTTATGGTATTCCAGTAACCCTTACTGGAAGTAGACAGGCATCCACTCGTCATGTCCTACGTATGAGTTATCAGGATGAGCACATCATATTGCCATGTCCTACATAAAAGATGATGAATGCATATTATTCTTGCCATGTCATTCATGCAAGAAAATGGGATGATTACATACATGATAGATCCATATCTATTCTTAGTGTTCCCATTCTTCATAAGAATTGGACACTTGGCCTTGGGATACTAATATCCATATAACATGAACAAGTTTTCTCCTACTGAATCTGTGCATACTGAACCCTTCAGTACAGATTGCCAATGTATGCTTTCTCTTTCCAGGTCAAGAGATTTTTTGAGAACTATCTCTATAGATCTCTATTCCTATCACATAGGAAATATCTCTATCTTCCTTAAAGACAATTTCCACTTTTGGATTTCCATTCTAGAACATTTCCATTTCACATCAACATGTGGAATGTGAATACGCTCCCACTAAATCACAGATCCCTTCTTTATCTTTGACATATCAGTCAAACCCTTTGACTATATCATCAAAGTAAAGATCCAATTTTGAGTTGCTTGTACTCAATCAATCACATTGATTAGTCCATTGTAACTTATAGACTTCATTTGCATTAGTGGATTAATAAACCTTATAGGTTGTGTCACATACACATCCGTGTTTTATTCCTCATAGGAATGCGGTTTTAGTATCCATATGCCAAATGTCTTAGTCATTAAGTTGCAATCAACAAGCATTATCCTTCTCAAAATGTTATCCATGTGTCTTAACACTTAAGACTTATTCACACTTATGGATTTCATCCAATGAGTGCTACCATCAAGGTCATACCTTATGGTTCACATGGATGTCATTTAGGATGTAATGGTCATAAACCATAACTCAAAATTCGGTTCCTCATATTCATCTAGATAGTTGACTCATCACATGAACAACTTATCACATAGATAATTGAGGTGTATCTGTTAAGGATATAAGAACTCACAACCCTTGTGATTCTTAATTTCTTTTATTAGTGAGGGGTATTCTTTTATTAAGAAGAATTTAGTTATTTGATAATCATTCTCTAACTCCTTAGAGTATGATTCCTTCTTGATTTAGACATCACCATGCCTTAATCATGAGTTCACTATGATACACTATCATAATAACTCATAAGGATCTCAAACATTTGGTCCAAGTATTTCATTCATTGATCTCATCAAGAATTAACACTTTACCAAATTTGCACTTCATCTATGATAATCTTGAACACTTCAAGATATTCATATTGGTATTTCTTTAAACACCGTTTGAAGTATTAACATTCACTCCAATAGGTATGTAAATACATCACATGTATTATACCTAATTGGATAATCATTCTCCCACTACCATTAGTGAAGATTGATTAATCATGTCCAAGATATTCATGTCTCTTACTGGTTATCCAACCAAAAGAGTCTAGATTTATCCATCACATGGAAACTAGAAATGAATTTCTCATGATTGATGCTAATTTGATTGTTTGAGTTATCTATAACTTTTAGGTATCATTTTATCTTATGCATATCAAATGCCACAAGATAAACAAGGAATTTCCACAAAGATCATTTATTTAAGATTGAAACATCAACTTTATTAATTGCCATCATTGTCATACAATATGCAAAAATAAAGTGTTTCTATCTATTGGCAATATATGAAATAGCAGTTCTCAACTCTATTTCGTGCCCTTTAGGCTGAAATAAACTGAAAGATACTCCTATCTATGGCAGAAACACTTGCTCCAATGATGGGTGCTTCTTTCTTGGTCCTTTCATAAAGGCCATCACTTCTTTGTGGATATTGCATATCATATATGACATATCCATATCTTGGTATCATATACCTCAGATAAAGAAGTGGTTCATTTCATGATACCTTAGGTGGAGATCTCTATCCCCTCCTTCATCTTCTTTTGTTCTTCCAGATATAGAGGGCTATCCCTCAAACACCCTTTCCCCATGTGCCTTGAGGCTGAAGACGGCTTGGATTGTTGGCTAGCATCAGAACACTTCTTTGCTTTGACCTTGTCCTTGCCCTTACCTTTTCTTTGATCATATCAACGTTTATGGTTTGTCTTTCTTTATCTTTGCCTCTACTATGCTCAACATGTCCAACAAATCTGTCAACGTTTGTCAAAGTTTTTCATGTTGTAGCTTACCATGAATTGTATGATTCTCACAACATTTGTAGTATCATACCAATAGCCAACTTTTGGTTCAGAGGGAATCCTTCTTAGTCAGATTTTCCACATATACCCAATCACATTGAGTGTGTGAATACCTTATTGGATCTCCTTCTGTCATGACATACTAGGACAGTGTCTTGGAGACATCATATGTCTCATGTTGTCTCTACAATTCATAGTTCAGAGAATACAACATCAAGCACTCCTCATCAATGTATTCCTCGGTATGCTTCCATAAGCATAATTTCAACCATTGATGTGGTGGGATTGAGTTCATCTGGTTCTGGTATAACTAGGACTTAGAGCTTTCTCTCTTTGATTGAGAACGCTTCTCATCATCCTAACCAGTCGTGGAATGATTCCCATTTAATTTGTTGGTCTCAAAGACCGATCGCAAATAAAGTGATTATTGTTGACTAACCATTTATTTTAACAAAAGGAAATATATGCAATTTTAGTCCAAAACTCTTTTGACTTGTTTGATTGATTTGAAAAGTTGACAATAAAATTAGGCCTTTAATTAATTATCGCTCCAACTATTTTAGTTCAAATTGATAGCCCTCACCATCAATTCGGAAGATTTCAGCGTACAACCTTCTAGTGGGCAAGATCCTGAAATCCTCTAAGTCATGAGTCAGCTTTGGCTGATCGCCCACAACTTAGATCTCTCAGGTAGGCAACTCTTGCCAATTGCATCATATGCAACTCTTGTTGAATGAACATGCAAAACACCTTGCCATGAACATTCCTTGCCTCTGGGCTTAGACGCTCTAAGAATCACCAGCTAAGTCTAACCCAAAAGCCGACACTTTAAACATGCACCCTGCTTTGGCAGAACCTACATGTCTACCCTTCACACTTCCACAAGATAGACGGCGCACCACGCTTTGGCGTAACCTACACTTGGTTGATCGAGCTTTTCATGTGTGCCACTAATGGAAGGCATATAAGAATTAATATTTTAATGAGGGATTTGGTTTTTATATACATATACATATACAATCACCACAATACATAGTACGTATCATATACATGCTATATCCCACAGAAAACATGCACAAACGATAAAAGGCGATGATAATGGCCATCCTAATGTGAATCCTCGAGCCAACAGGAATCACGGTCATCTAGGTCAACATCACATGCAACCTGTACAAGATGAACTCTGTGCTTTGCCTTCCGAGTTGATCAACTCATCATATGAATGATCTCTTCTCTCTAGCCGGTCGTCTGGGTGCCACCAGCCAATCGGTTGGCTCCTCCAACCGATCGGTTCGCCTGGTCATCGTGCATCTCTTCATGGCCGCCACCCGCTCGTCTCGCTCCTCGAACCGGTCATCAACCGATCGGTTCACTCCTTGAACTGATCGTCTGGAACGTCAACCGATCGGTTCACACCTTGAACCGATCGTTTCAGCTGTTGTCTTGATGTCCGCCGGTCTTCGACATAATAGGAAATAAAATCTATCCTATTATTACATTGCTTAAAAGAAGAAACCCCGAGTTACATTCGGGGGGGAGCAAAGGTAGGAAAGAATCTCGAATTATTTCGAGTTACATTAGGAATAAGAGAGGGAAGATCGGTGCGCAGACCGAGATGCAAGCAACGAAAAACAACCACACACATATAGGGGTTTATAGGCCATAATAATGCTACACACATCCACCACAAAACTCGTTTAAGGGAGACGCGTATCGAGTGCATTAATAATACATATCATATATGTAATTTGGGATTTGTGGATTTAGGATTGGACATGCATAAAGCCAATATTATTCGCATCGCATGCAATAAATAAAGGCGACAAACCAAAATCGATCATATCGACATTCCTAAAATATAGATCAGTTGACGTGGCTCTGATACCACTGTTGGGTTTTAGGGGAGGCAGAGAAGGCAGCGGAAACAAAACAAAATTTTTTTTCTCCCCAAACCCAGAACAAGGAAACGCGTCAACGTCTATATAATAGGAAAGGATGGTTTGTGGAATCATACCTTGTCCCGAGGCTTACTCGGAGACAATACCTCGCGCCTTGCGCGGTCTTCACCTCCGGTCTTAGACGGTGTCTGTGCAGCTCCTGGTCACACTGGGACTGACGACTCCTCCTCTCACCGGGACTGTCGGGATTGACAGTTGTCCTCCTGAGCAGTAGAAACCTCCCGCCTCTGTAGTAGTCCACACAGACCACCTGGAACTCCAATCTCCTTGTCCCACAAGGAATTGGAAGGAATCACACCCTCCTGTTGACGTACTAGTCGCCAACACACTCTCCTGCCTCCAGTTGCAACTGCAATTGTCCTTCCCTTGCTACACCTCCCTTTGTGGGAAGCACTTGCTCGGGCTCTCTCTCGGTTACCAAAACCAGAGAGAACGACAACTTGCAGAGCAACTGGTTGCACTGAGTTGTTCTCTGAGAAGCCCCCACTACCCCTATATATATAGGAGGGTCATGGGACAAGGTTCTCTATCCTGGGCAATACGGGACTAAACACATGAGTAGAAGGGTTCGAGATTTTCCACAAAAAGCAACTGGTTCGCAACCTGAAATGATCGGTTCATAGCTGAACCGATCAATTTGTCCATTGAGCCGATCAGTTGGACCTGAGCCGACCGTTTGGGGCACTCCAAACGATCAGTTGGTGCCCTAAACTGATCGGTTCATGGTCCTAATCCGGCTCAAAAAGACTTTCCTTCTTTCTTTCCCAATTGGTATCGAATACCAATAATAATCCCAATCGAATTGGGCAATTTGAAACCAAAGGAAAATTCTTGCCGACATGACTTTCCCAACTGGTCGGTTGCACCAGTTGAGCCGATCGGTTCAACCCTTGAACCGGTCATTTCAACCCGGTCATGAGCCGATCGGTTGGACACTCCAGCCGACCGGTTCAGTAACCTCAGCCGACCGGTTCAACACTTGAGCCGATCGGTTGGGAGCACAGGTTGGGCAAAATCAGTCAATTGCAATTTCAATCAATCCGATAATCCAATCAATGTGTCCAACACCTTGAACCATATGATATTGAGCCATGGACTGATTGAGTGTTTAATTGAACTACTAAACTCCTTTAGTAATCAATCTAAACATTGCTTTGTGGACAAAACTCCTCTTCCAGGTTAAATCCTATGTGTGTGACCCTGCATGTCCATTTCACATTGGCAGTGAAAGTCCATAACACTTATGACTTCACAAGCAAAGAGCGGTGCCTAGTCACACATCAGTGCTACCTAAGTGAAAGTAGAAAGTTGGAGAACAACTTTCAATCCTACAATCCGTGAATGGTGTTACAGTGAATGTATAATTCCTTTATCGCTGATATCCCGAATGAACTCGAGGCATGGAATAGTCATCTTGTCAACGTTCATTCACTTTCTTGATCTCAGAGTAGATTGAAGGAGATATGTATGACATCAATATCACATACTTATTCACACATGCGTGCGCACGCCTATCTCAATCCTACTCATAAAGTGGCCTTGGATATCAAACTCCCTCAGGAGGGACAAATCCCATATCTATAACTCACCCCTCAAAAGCCCCATGTGTCAAAGCCACCCAATCATCACCTTTATAACAACCCATGTTTCAGGACTGCGTTTGATGATGTTAAAGTGTGCCCAACGACATGTGTTGAGTGTAGTGATTTCAGGTCTAAGAATCACACTCACCACCATCACTGTGAGTACTGACTGTGACTACCATGTCATGGTTCCATGTGTCAAACTCACGATGGGTCTGTCCGGTACACTTGTTCTCTAACAAGTACCTATCTGTTTGGTTTGATATCTCTATATCATGACTAATGAGATTCTGTCATCAACCAACACCACAATCTAGTCTTGTGTGTCATTTCTGTCTATCTACCTTCCACAATGACATCTGACTAGGGACATAACAAGAATGTACAAACTCTTAGCATCTGTATGATCTCATCATTTAGGTCATGAACCTGAAGGCATATGTCATTGAGTACTGTCATTCTCTACGCATTCAATCTATTCTATCACTATCTCATATGACTGAACCAGAAAGAATTGGAAGCTTGCCTTTGATGTTTATCAAATCAATCTTAATGTATCCCACCAATCATCCCATGATTGGCTCTCAGGGCATACATACCAACAGTAAGGTGGTTGATACCCTAGAACATGTGATGGTCAATACACTAAAGTATGGTATGGCCAACATCCTCAAGTGAGGTAAGGATGATACACCCAAGTGAGGTGAAGATGTTACACCCAAGTATGGTGAAGGTGATACACCATAAGATAGGTAAGGCTGATACCTTGATGGGTGAGGGTATGAGGGATATGATGATGCCTAGCCCAATATACCCTAACCCAATACATGTGTTCAACTTGACATACATGACTCAACCTGACACACCTTGTAAGGGTGAGGGCAACACACTCTTAGAAGTGATGGCTAAAACACCAAGTAATGATGTGGCTAATACCTTGATAGGTGAAACACCTACAATGATTGATAATGGTCAACCCTATACCAACAATGCTCTAATCTGAGATGAGTCCATATCACTTGGTGATAGTTGGGAAACTCAAGAATTGATTCTAGGCCGATACACTACAAGACAAGTGTGGTGACCTATGGCTGATATACTACAAGACAAGTGTGGTGACTTATGGCCGATACACTACAAGACAAGTGTGGTGACCTATGGCCGATACACTACTAGATAAGTGAGGTGACTTATGGCCAATACACTACAGGACAAATGTGGTGAGTTAGTACATAAAGTATTAGGATGGATGATACCCTAATACAAGATCAATTGATAAACTCAAGTACGTTGTAAATGATGAGGGAAGTGCTACACCAAGATTAAATGCTTGGCTGATATCACATCGAGCACTTCAAGGTCGATACACCTTGATGCACCTCAAATCCAATACAATTGGATGAGTAACACATGAAGTGTGTTATGGAAATTGACACAATAAGAAGTAATGATCTTAATACACTTTGACAAGTGTAGGCTAATGTACCTTGAGAAAGGGTTAAGCCAATTTAATATAGTATGATGTAATCAATATCCTAGTAAGGATGAGAGAGAAACTCACACTTTGTGTTAATAATCATTTAATGATAAATGATGAGAATAAATAAATTTGATTGAATACTTATGATATCAATGTATTCTCCTAGATGTGTGGAGTAATGAATTAGGGTGTGGATTATTAATATGAACTTGAAACCCTAATCGACTATAAAGGGAAACCCTAACCCTAATAATGGGAAGGTTGTATTTCTCTTGTATTACATGGTGATGATATGTACTTGATATTGTCTTTATGATGAAGTGCTAACCATGCAGGTATCAGGAGATGATAAGCATATCCAGGAATCAACTATGTTTCATATGATATAGATTTAATGGGCCTTGTGAGCCATGATTAATACTTGTACAACAAGTATAATGTTTATATGGTGTGATGACCTAAAAGATAGTTGTTGCCTAGAGAGAGGTGAAAAAATATTTAAATGGGCCTTGTGAGCCATGTGAGACACTTGTGCAACAAGTATAATGAATACCTGGGTCATAAGACCTAGAGGTAACAATTACCTAATAAGAGGTAATAGTGTTCAGTGATGAACTAAGGGTTTGAATACCCAGATCATGTAATCATGATGTTGATCATGATTAAGGGATGAGAATTCCCAGTGATATGATGAAGGGATTGAGATCTTGAGTTTTATACATTCAAAATGGGTTCCAAAGATTATGAAAGAATATGATAAATGTATTACACCTTTCTTTGTAGCATATGTTATAATTCATGCTTGTAACTTGGTTGATGCTAAAAGATACTGTAATGCACCTAATTAATCAAGTGGAACCTTATCATGTAGTTTCCCTGGTCATAGATCCAATCAGTGTCAGAATTTGTTGAATTAGTAAAACGAGTTTAACTTGGCGTGCATATTTTTGAATATGTGGGGGTGATGGGCGAACATATCCTTACGACCAAATAGGGAATGTGACGTGTGTTTTCCCTATTAGGAGTATGGTTGTATCCCATGACTCAATACCAAGGAATGTTTTGGGGGTGTACTACCTGAAGAAAATATACTAGGGATGCTGTGTGGACTCCCTGAAGAGAGTGCATGCTGCGGATGTAACTCTATAGCGAAGATGTCCCTATACCCTATCAAGATAATTGTAGTTTGACACATGATGTAACTACCAGTGGTCTCATACTGACCGAGACAGGTGAGGTCTTGGAAGCTGACTCTTCCTTTGACCTTGTATGGTACCGATTTTGACTAAGCGGTGGTTGGTTGGAGCATGAGCGGTATACCTCATCTCCTCAAGGCATAAGTGTGATTGTAAATATGTAATCCGCCGTGTAGCATATTTGATTAAGGATTGAATACGGAAACATTGGTTGATGTTACACTACTTTTATACACCTTAAATGGATAGATGTTAGATGTGTTCTTCGTATTCCTTATAAACTGAATAGATGATTTATTTCTCTATCTTAGATAGCTGTAATGCTCTAAAAGATGTTATTCCTATGTCCTATTTATAAACAATGATTAATCTTGCTTATTGTTATAATATATCCTCTGCTCAGTTTTATACAGTCTATTTGTGATAATAATATTGTTGGTAGAGGGTTATGTCTCTCACTGGGACTTTTGTCTCACCCCGTTGGCCCCACAATATTTAGGTGGATACAAATGAGGAGGTAGAGACCATACTACAGAGGGAGGACATCAGCAACCGGGACAGTAGTGCCAACTCACGTTGAGTGTGCTGTCTATCGTGTCTTGTAGATAGAAGTCCTATGTGTCATCTCTGTACTCTTAGGTCCTTGGGAGTTAGTACGTAATGGTTTTATAAACGATCTGAGATTTTAGATTGCATGCCTTGAGGTTTTATGTTGCTTCAATATGTTTTTTGGCGAAGCAACTGGTATATGTTATCCTCGAGATGAGATGGTAATGTGAACCATGATGTATATATTACTTTGGTTCTTTCTATAAAGAGTTTCCTGGTAGTGGATCTCTTTGCAAAATGGTTTTAATTTTTAGGCATTTTCAGTAATCCACTGCTAATGGTTATTTCACGTAATTAATGTGCAGTTTGGTTGTCGGTTTGATAGCGGTCATCACAGTGACCAAGTGGGTGAGACATAGGTCCTATCACCTTGTTGCATGGCATGGCATGTGGTTCTTCCTTGTAGACATGTGTCATGTAGGGTTCTAAGCTAGTGACACCTTCCCCTTGCTCTCTCTCTCATCGACCATGTATATATACTCTTTTCTTCCCATGTAAGAGAACCCTTTAGGTGACCTTTGCTTTCTCTTCTTGGTGGCCAACCTTGAGCTTGAAGAGCACCCTCCCTTGGAGCTTGGTGGGTGATCTAAAGCTTGTGGTGATGTCTTTTATCTTTATCCTTGGTAATCCATAGTTTTCTAGCTGTCTTTCTCTCCTTCTTTCTTCTTCTCGGCCATGGACCTTAGTATCTTATTTTCTCTCTTTTTCTCTTTCTTAACCTCGATCCTATCTTCCTTCTCAATTCTATCTTCCTTCTCCCTCTATCTTGAGTTCATGAGCTTAGAGCTTGACCTTGGAGCTTAGAGCTTGGTGGTTGTTCTTGAGGCAGGTTATATAACTCTAAACCTACTTTGTTATTATCATCTTTCTACTTGTTACCTTGGTAGTTGTCCTTTGCTAGTTATTCCTTTCTTGTTAGTATCTATTCTTGGTAGCCTTCCATTTTGTTTTGAGGATAAAACCTTGCTAAGTTGCTTCCATGAGATGCACCTTTTCTTTTCCCTTGTTAGTATCGTCATCTTGAGGTATAAGATGACTAAATCGATATGATATGTTAAACTGATATGCAATGCAATCCGATATGCTAAACTGATATGCAATCTGACATGCTAAACCAATATTCTTTTGTCTAAACTGATATACCTACCTCGATGGGGTTTGTTATGATATAGTGATGACTAGTGAGGAAGAGTGTTGAATCTCCATGCTTTTAGTTGAGAATGGAAGTTAACATGGGTAACCCTAATCTGATATACATATAATCTGACATACATGCAACCCGATACACCTAGAGTTGAAGAGGGAAACATCTACCTTGAGGTTCAAGTGATACTATTCTAAACCCTAGTGGTCGATATCCCATGATGAAGGTGGTTGATATACAAAGAGATACTTAGACCGATACCCTATGAAATTGTGTTGTCGATACACTTTCTCATGCACCTTCAAATCAATATTTTTTTGGAGCCCGATACCTAGTGATGATAAACTGATATCATTTATGGTAATCAACACTAGTGATGATAAAATGATACTTACCTTGAGGTTGGTAGGTCGATACCCTATCTAGGTTGGTTACCCAATACCTAGGGTTAACCGATACCCTAACCTAAACTGATACCATATGTGATGTGTAGTGATGAATCTTGTTGATGCTAGGGTTACATGGTGTGATGTGATACCCTATGGTGTAATCATGTGTATGATGTTGAAATCTAGACCTCTTTACATGTCTCATAATAATGACAGGAATATGTTTCTACATCTCATAAATATACTTCATAATGATGAAGGAAGTGATAACTTAAGGGTGGTCGATGATCCAACCTTGTAAACCCTCATCGGAAGAAGTGAAACTGTAATTGCTATGATGTAAAAGGTATGAAATAAATGTATAGCATGAGTTGTATGAGATGATGGTGCTTTGCCTTCTTGTTATTAGTTTCTAACCATGCAGGTGATACCGATTGATATACATAGCCAAGTATGAGCTATGGTGGTTATGATGTGATGGACATTGGCCATTGTAAGAGGTATCTCAATTTCACTAACGCCGTGACCTGTATCAAGGTGTGCTAAATCTGCATAACTAGACTAAAGTGTTTCTAGAAGCAGATGACTCATGATATCACAATATATTTACTCATACTGACCGAGGAAGGTGAGGTTGTGGTTTCTGACTCTTCCATTAGACCTTGTATGGCACTGATTTTGATTATATACATATATTGGTCTGTTGGATTTGGATGGTACGATTCAAATCCTCAGGGCATAATGAATATGTAATCAGCCGTGTACTATAATTTGTATAGGATCAAATATGAAAACATTGGTTGAGGCCTTGCTTGATCTTTATACAATGTTGTTGATAGAAAATATACATGTTCTTCATATTCCTTTTTAATTTTTAAGATGTTTCATAATTTAACAATAATTGCCCTTCCTGTTAATAATCATTACCTATTTCATCTTAGTTGTATCTATATTGTTGCTTAGTTTAACTTATCAGTGACGATAATAGAGTTGGTGGTGAGTTATATCTTACACTAATATTTGGAATCTCACCCCATGGGTTTCCCACACCCTTTTTAGGCAGACAAGCACGAAGAGGTAGAGATCGTGTAGAGGAGGTTGAGTAGCAGCATGAGGAGTAATAGCTGATAAGATTGGAAGTGTTGTTGGATGTTTTTTGTGTGGATAGAGTCCTAGAATTGTCCCTATACACTCAGGTCTTTGGGAACATTTTGTAGATGTTTCACGAATGTGTTTTCTTTATGTGTCCTTTGTATACCAGATATGGTGGAATTATGTATATATGTTCTGGAACAATGCTTTTGTTACAGGTTGACAACATGCTTTGTGAATGCTTTGTGGCATGAAAGGACACATGTGTGAAGGTTCTTGCTATATGGCTGTTTTATGAAAAATGTTTTAATTTTTTGTGTGTTTTCTCATTAATCTCTATTCCACAGCTATGTTTCGAGTAATCTCGCTTTGTGTGGTGTGGGGTGTCATAATGTTATGATTGCCTCTAAGCTTAATTGTTAAACTAGGGTTTATCTGGATGATTACATGCTTAGTTATTTTGAGCATTGTTTAAACATGATTAAGGATGGTAGTTCATGTATATGTGCTAAACCCAATGAGAACTCCAAATGTTCTATCAATTTGTATAATTAGGGTTCGAGAAAATATAAACCATGGTTGGATGAAATTAGGGTTTTCACCAAACAACCTCATGTTGGGGATGAGTGAGAGAGGTAGGCAAAGGGCAATGAAAATAGTTGTTGGAGGCTTGGATACCACGGCCGTGGTGGGTAGCACGACCGTGTTAGGTCGTTCGTGGCATAGGTATTCTAGGCCACACAACTGTTTTGAAAGAATTGAACTGTTGACCAACTTTTGTACTCAAATATGATGAAACCAATGCACTGAGACCGTGGTAGGTAGAAGGGCAGTTTTGGGTCCATCTTGTCATGGCCGTGGCAACTTCCATGGCCATTCTGGGGAATTTTCTCTTCAACCGACTGTTTTGTAGATTGCTGGATAATAGTTCACTATTCTATTTTTAATTATTTAATCATAGCTCGTAATGATTTGCAATTTTAAGTGAATCTTTATAACTCAATTATAAACAATATGATAAATTTGCATAATATTTAGAGAAAATTTTACCTCTTAAATAAATGAATTACAGTAACACCTTTCTGACAGAAAGTTGAACAAAAATAAGAGAAAGTATAGTGAGGGGTCAATGTGCAATTGACCCAAGCAACTCAATTGCTCTTTACGGTCAACCTAACACACTAGGAGATCCCATAATTTGTGATTCATTCTAGAGAAATGAAATCCTAGAGAGAGAGGGATAGTTAGGGTTTGAGAGGAGAAAGTGGTGGAATTGCTGATCTAGGATTTCTTTATCTGAGATATGATGTAATCAAGTAAGTTTAGCCTCTTTACATAGAATTTCATTGTGAATCTTCTATTACATGTCAAGCTTCCATCCCTCCTATGATTTTATCCAAAATGATAGCACATCTCTCTTTTTTCTAACTCTTTCTTCATAATCCCCCATTTCTAGGGTTTCTGGGTTGAAAGGAAGAAGAAACTGCTAATTTGCTAGGGCTTTGATATGGATTCAAGATTTTCAAAGATGTGATGTGTTTTAAAGGTGTTTTCACACCTTAGGGTGAGTGGGTACTTTCTTTAAATAGTATATTGCATGAAAATGAGTTAAATTATCAATAATCTTCAACTTCTTAGTATGCAAGTACAAACCCTAAGTTACCTATTTGATCTAGCTTTTGCAAGATGATATTGAATGGATTAATTCTCTATTGTGATGAATTTCAGATGATAAAATCACATTAGAACTAGTTACAATCCATAAAATGAGAATTCTTAAAGTAATTGTAGAGGTTATATTAATATATTGAAATTTAGGGTTTTTAGCTATGGTTGAAATTGCTGTATAATTAAATAAAGAAATTTGTCTATCTGAATCTCATTGATTATGAATGATTGTTTATCTAAATGTGTAGTACATATATGTCAGATACTATCTTGGATTTAGTGCGATGTGAATAGTGTATGTATGATATCTCACTGAATGGTGTGGAAACCTAAATTCAACTCAATTCAAGGGTTTCATACATATGTTGATTGTGTATGAATTGTCGAAATCAGTCTTTATTCAATGAATGATTATGATGTATTAAATCCTTATGTGCATAAGTGAATGAGGTAAATGTAACCCTAAGGATAATGTGTTCAATGAATCAAGTATTGTGATATCAATGCTTCTCAGTATGATATGTTGTGATGATTGAATTATGAACTTAAAGAGTGAATTAGACATTTATATGACATGAACAATATAGAATCCTCACAGGATGAGGCCTGTACTATGGGGAGGAAATGATTTCCTACCTGGAGGTTGTCTATATTGAGGTAAGATGGAGCACACCAGTAGGGTACCAGGGTCTTGACCAGTAGGGCAGACTCCTTACAGTTGTGTGGTACCCAATATCAACTGGGGATGCCGGTGGTACCTGTGTTACATTTTGTAGTGATCAGTGGTCAGTAGGTCCACTGATGCACAATAAGCCTTAGGGCTT
The DNA here is from genome assembly GCA_963693085.1 of Alisma plantago-aquatica. Classification (NCBI taxonomy): domain Eukaryota; kingdom Viridiplantae; phylum Streptophyta; class Magnoliopsida; order Alismatales; family Alismataceae; genus Alisma; species Alisma plantago-aquatica. The sequence continues at coordinate 787,802,370 of OY856414.1, read as the reverse complement.
TGAATCACCACCTGAGTACCCAGGTTGAGAGGTGGAGTCTGAGATATCTGACCGCTCCCATTAGCCATCGAGAGACAGAGGTGTTGAGGCCCGTTGCAGACAGGGTCTTACTCAAGAGATAGGCTTAGGAACTCGGGCATGCTTCTAAGCCTTGTACAGTGAGATCATAGATTGTTGTGATTCTTTCACATGTTGTGGTAAACCTCATGTGGGTTTAGGGAATAATAATATGGAATGAGAGGTTAAGAAAGTGTGTGCAATTATTCAATCATACTTTATATGTATCTAAATTATTAGTTCTCTTTATGATCAATAAAGCATGTTCATATATTGATTCACTCTTGTAGATATCTAGACTATCCTTCCATATTTATGTTTGTGAATGATTAGTCTGTTTAAAGCTTACAACTATTATAATTGATATCAAGTGCTCGACAATATATCTGTAATTATATAAGTGCTTTAAACGTTTTCTATGAAGTACTCATTCATTGAGCGAGTAGGCTCATCCCTCTACTCACAATTTTTAGGGAAACCACATGGGTTTGAAGAAGGTCAATGCATCATGGTAGATTTGCCACAAGAAATAAGTATGAGATTAGTTACATTTTGTCAATCCCTATCACTTTAATTCCTTAATAATAGAGTATGTATCTGATTATCATGTCGTATGTACATCGAAGTGTGAGAAACTGAATGTATGTATGTATGTGTATCATTAATGTTGAGATCATATTAGAGCAATCAAAGTTTAATTCTATTGTAAAGTTTATTGATGTGATTGAATGCGAGAGAGCATAGAGTTTGAAATAAAAGAAAAAAAGTTGGGAGTGAACTTTTTATTAAGTATAATCCTCAAACTTATGCCCTAATCTCATGATTAGTGGTAATCATGGGATGTGGGTGTAATAGCTTGGTATCAAAGCTTAGACTGATTCATTAGGGACCATTAGGATAGAAAGTTAGAGTTATAAGTGTGGCAGTTAAGAGGTGATGTGTGAATAGCTTTGGGAAGTTTGGGTATTTGGATACCCTGTTCTGGTATTTGGATACCTAGGTTGACTAGTAACAAGATACTATGTCTATTCTTCTCTGAATTCCCTGGCTAGGCATGTAGTGGGAGGATGGACTAGAGAGAAACCCTAGAAGTATTAGGGTTAGAAGATCGGAAAGAAATGAATGAATTGAACATAAGAATAGAATGTGATGTAACTCTTGTTTTATATTGTTGATTCAATTGGATATCAATGGAAATGCTCTTATATATTTGAATCAGATATTCAGTTCTTAGGAATATATGTGGTACTTTAAGATTCTTGTAAACTATGAAGTTAATTCAATTATTGTTTACATTCTTTGTATCAACTAGACCAGAAGCTATCTTTAAATGAGTTTACCTTGAGTGGATATTCTTTCTATATGTTTGAGATATATAGAATTTGGTTAATCCTGAGTAGCTCTTGGCTTCAGGACTATAGGTTCGGCCTGGTCCAGCTAGTAGGACGCGTTACTAGGTTCTAATGAGTCCTATTAATTAATCTAACAAGAGTAATTAAGCTTCAGGGAGGCAAACTCAGAATGTAATGAGTATGTACATACACTAGAGATTGAAACATATGGGAAAGATTGGAATAACTAAGAATTAGTTGGAACTAATGTCTGAGATCCAACTTTGGGACCTCAGATAAGAAACCCTAAATTGGGAATGAAGGAAGAGGGATATAGATATAGGACATACATTAGTATGTAACATACAAAATGAAGAAGAAAGGATGGATAAAGAGAACTAAACTATATAACTAAATGTGACACTTTAGCCAATCTAAAATCAAGTAAAGATAATAGAAAACTATATGGAAAGCCAAAGTAGAAATAATCAATTAGAATGAATGGATCATATAATTGAGTAAAATGTACTTATGCACTCTACAACAAAAAGAAAATAGGACAAAAGAGTTAAGTATGAAGTTAGTACATAGAAGTGAAGTTCAGAAGAATGAAAGTGAAGAGAACTAGATAAACATGTAAAACATAAGACTAGGACAAGAAACTTAGATGAAACAAAGAGAAATGTTGGAAACGATGAGCTTGATTAAGGAATGAGGGTTACATGATATAATTGAGAGCATGGAATGTATACCTTTATCATGAAATGGAACTAGTTCCCAGAGGAAGAACAAAGTGTAGCTAAACAAATGAACAAATCATATAGATGTTGATTATATTAGGGATGAAAAGCTTGATTGAGAAAGAAAATATGGTTGAACCCTACATGAGTCATTAGATCTTAAATGAAAGACATGTAGTGTATTATGCAGAAGATGAAACTAGTAAGGAGAATATTGACCTAGACTTTCAACTTGATAAAAGTAAAAGGATGATAAGAAGTATATATGACACATAATATGGAATCATACATGAGAGTGAGAAACATGATCATAAGAGATAAGTAGAAGCTAAAGATGATAGATGGAAGAGTAGCATATGGTAAGACAATTATGGAAAATAAAGTACTTGAAACATGTGGGAGTAATATAGATGATAAAAAAGAGAGAATGGGAGATGTGAGAAGTTGCTAAGTAGTCTAGTCTCTTTGATGATGAGTAATTAAACCTAAATACAAGAAACATGTTAAGTGAATACTTGAAGATTTGAAACTCTAAATCTCATAATACCTTCTCTTTTGTATCATCCCTAATGAGAGTAATGTGGGGATGAAGTAATAAGAGAATGAATCATATATGATGCATGTCAACCATTGTAAAAACATCTATTGAACTTATTAACGACACATAATATGATGATGAAACCCTAGTAGGGTAAATTAAGAAAGTAATCTATATGAATGGTCAAGTAAGAGAAAGGAAATTCAAGTGATAAGATAAGGAAGACTTTAGTAAAACTTGTGAGATCCAAAGTTTGAATTTCAAATTAAGGGAGTAAAGTCACATTACAATAATGTAATGTTACTGATAAGGACCAAACCCTAGAATGTTTAGATTTGTAGCAGTTCAAGGGATGTCACTAGTGATTTGACCTTGAATACTAGCATCTATATAAAACAAGTTCATGTGATTAGCACTATGAGAAGTAAACTAGCACTGATAGTAATCCAGGTTTTAAATGTAGAAAATCTAAAAGGTAGATAAACAATATGGAAATGATTCTGAACAAAGGGTAAGAAATAAATTTGAAATGTAACAAGTGTGTTTTGAACAAAAGGAGAAATACAATATGAGTAAAGTGTGATATGAAATAAATTATTGTAGTGATATCAAGAATGATTTATAATCTATTCTTACCTTGTATGTTTCAATTTTAGGGATATTTATTCTATATGATCAAAATGAGAAGGATAAGTAACAAAAAGTAAGTAGTAATGAATGAGGAGAGAAATAAGAGAAAACAATGGCTTTCAGTAATATGTGAATTTGTTCTTATATGTCTAATTTATTGAAGGTACATTGTAACGACCCCGCCTCCCGGTAACCCCCAATTAAGGGAGACCGAAAGGTCGGTGCCGTTATCCAATTAACATGATCAAAGGTTCGACAAATAATCAATAACAATTATGAAATTCTACTAACTAACTGAAATTTGGTATAAAATTTAAACTTTACTTACCTTTGAAAACCTTGGGAATCTATCTATCCAAGCTTGAATCCACTCTAACTAATCCTCCTTGCACTTTATGTTTTACTTTCACAATGTGTCACTTTACTGTTTGTTCTTTCAATTGTTGTTCCTAAAACGCCGACAAACAAAACATCGGTTAGTATATCGAAATATACTGGTATGTGGGAACAACCAAAATCTTGCAAATATGGCTAACAATTTAATAGTCACAATCAAATTAATTAACAAGCCAATTTACACTTTTCAGTATGATATTCCCCACCGCTTTTTCCCTAACCCTGGCATACCCACCTTAGGGTGCCCTTTGCCAATGACTTAAGGCCACCTTCTCAATCCCGAGCTTGGTGCCTGGGGGTCACCACTCATGGTGCCCACTAGTCATGCAATATCATAGGCCACCTTCTTAGTGCCTGGGGTCACCACTCAAGGTGTCCATTGGTCTACCCATCTGGGCCTGACCTTTGGCATCATCCATCAGGGTGGCATGTGGGTGCGAGAATACAAACTTCTATCATTAATGTGATAATCATAGTGACTTTATAGTTTGCAAGTATGAACATCCAACAGATAATTTTCATTCAATGCGATTAACCATCTGAAAAATCATCGGGAAACTAAGGTGGTTATTCATAATTAACCACATACCTGATCCAGAGCAACTTGATTGTCCAAGCAATAAGGATAAAGAATCAATCAAAAAGAAATCAACAATATCCTGAAATTAATGCATATGTTCCAAGTGTTATAGTTTATCCAGAACATTCTAAAGCTAGACTTGGATTCCACCTTAGGCTTTCTAGACCACATTAGGGTTTTATTAGGATTTTTGCCTCCATAACGCTTTTATCATATTAAATGATCTCTTAGTTCATAAACCCTAATTTCAATATCATAAGCCCAATTAAAGTCGATTATTTCTCTTTGATACCAAAACTACCTTCTTTATCCTTTTAAGTTATTTCAAGGTCATTATACGCATCTATCATCAATTCATAGTCCATTATGATCCAAAACACATAAGAACTTGATTTGCCATTAATTCCACCTTTTATTCATGTAAAAACCCTAATTTCTATATTAAAGTTATTTATCCACAAATTAGGGACTTTAATGCTCGAAATAACATATTCCTACTTTAATCATGAAATTAATCAATTAAGGCCATTAATAGTCGAACTAGTCAACATTAGGGTTTCAAGGCCCATTAAAGTATATTCATGCACATTAAACTCGAAATTAACTAATTATATGCAAAGTTCATCCTTTTTTTCTTCCTAATGTTCCTTTTTATCATTAACAGGATAATATCAACTTTATTCATCTATTAAACCCTACTAAGCATTTTAATCATATCAAAATAGGGTTCTTTAAATGTTATTACATCTAAAGCTAATAACTTCGATTACTTTTTGAATTGCAAGCATAACCAGGCTCCAATTATATTTTATTGGATTCCTCTCATTTTTCTGAGCAAGATTCATGTATAAAATTTTGTCATCCGAGCTACTATTAAAGAGTTATGATTTTTGGAAGAAATACCTTTTTAGACCAACCAGAAGCTGCCACGTCATCTTATGCATGCAACTCGGCCCACGTTTGAGTTTATAACCAAATTACTAGTTTACCCTCGACTTAAAGTCCGGCTCTTTTGGCCCGCGGAGGGCAATTCTATCCAACGTGCCTCCGCCCTTCTTCTACCTCGCGATTCAGCTGCTGCTTCCGCTGCAGCAACCCTAGCTGCAACTGCGCTCCTCCTCCACCCTCTCCCGGACCCCGTCAACCACTAGAGACGATCCCTCCACCTCCGGAGCTCCTCTATCTACCCATATTTTGCGGCCAAAGACGCTAGCTCCCGCAGACCAGGTCTGCCTAGGCGGCCGACCCTTGCAGCCGTCCAGGGGTTGTGGCGTCTAGGTGACAGTAGAGAGACGGTCGCCAAGCCTCCCTCCGACTGTGTAGGTACTTCGTGTCTCCAGCAGGACCACGCCATAACGCTCACACGATCTATGGTGCCTCTACCCATCTTACTAGTTTTTTCATGGATAGAACAAAGAGGAGAGTGTGGGATCTCTCTCTCTCTCTGGACTCGAACTGGAGGGTCTCTCCTTTAAATAGGGGAGCATCCACGCCCTAGCTCGCTTTCCCACTAAGCAATCAAGGCTACTCCTTATAGGAAAGGGATTTCCTTATTTTTGAAGTATCTTTCTCTCTCTTCATGTATATATTTCCATTAGGTTTTAGGAATTCGAAATTCCTTTCACTTACTCTCTTTATTGCTTGACTTTTAACCCTTAGGCACGAAATTAAGTTTTCCTTTAATAGCAATTTCTTTCTTTTTAGCAATACCATGTAATACATTAATGGTATACTCACATTATCTTCTTATTTTTCTATTTTGGTATTTTCTCTTTCTTTCCTCTTTATTGGGGTTCCTTGGACCCCAAGAAACTCTAATATTTAGAAATCCTTTTATTGGATACTCATTATCCTTCTAGATGCATCTTTTTTTTTGTTTATCTAGAGATGTTTAATTCATCCCGCTCTCTAGTGCAAGCCAAATAAGATCTAAGTTGACATTAATGCCGTTATTAAGCCAGTGTGGCTTGTTACAAGTGAATTTGCAAGAAACAAAATTACTAATGGTGTGCTTTGCGATGCCGTCAGCCACATTGTTCAGACTCCTAGGTATGTAAAGCACCAACAGCTGGTTGAATGTGGACTTGAGCTATTGAAATTGTCTCCAATGGGGAAGGAGCAGTGCAGAGGCACTGGATTTCTTATTAAGCAGAGTGACCGCTTGCTTGGAATCCGATAGAAGGAGAGCATTTTTAGTGTTCATAAACTTGCACAGCTTGATTGCAGCGAGGAGAGCCTGCGTCTCTGCCTCTAGCACTGAGGTGGAGTATAGCGGGATTCCCTCACCATGGAGATGCAGTCCCAAATTGTCCACTACATGAAGGCCAATGGCTGCTCTCCTGGAGGCAGTAATAAACGTTGCGTCAGCAAAGATGATCAAGTCGTGGTCGCAGACCAGCGCATGATCCATCTGGACATTCTTCTTACTCCGATTCACCGGCAGAGGAAGCTTACAGATCGACCTAGTTCTCTCTTTGATGAAAGCGATGCTGGAATGCACATTAGGTCAATGATTGTTATGTACTTTGTCATTGCAAGCGTGCTATATGTGCCAGCACGCGACTGACAGATGAACAAAGTGCTCCAGGTTGTTAGTAGGCTTCATGATGGATTTGATCCAGTCTTCTTCTGCAAAGTCGTTGAAGTGGTCCAGAACTGTGAGTCCTTCCCAGATTCCCCAAACGTGCACACAGTCTCTGAAGCAGTGTAGGATTGTCTCAGGGCCATTGTTACATAAAGGACATGTATTATCATTGTTCAGATGTCTGCGAAGCTTCTCCGTGTTAGTGAGGAGAGCTCGATGTTGGAGTAACCAGAGGAAAATGCAGATGCGCTTTGGTAGTCTCATCTTCCAGATGCTTGTCCACTCGCCTTGGACAGCGATGGCCTTACCAATCCGGGTGATCGCATAAGCTGATTTGACAGAGAAATTACCGTCTTCTTCGTGGGGCCATGCCCATGAATCCGGAGTAGGAGGGGTAATAGGTGTGGGTATGGATTGGATTAACTGCCCGGCCGCAGGGGGGAGGAATGAGCGGATAAAGTTCATGTCCCACTCCCCGTCGTCCAGCCGCATGGAGCTGACTTGAAGATCAACGAGATCATCTGGTATTTGCCAGGATGGATCATAATCAATGACAAACCTACCAAGAATCCATCTATCAGACCAAACATTAGTGTCGGAGCCTGAATGGATAATCTTGCTGCATGATGTCGTGAGATTCTGGATATTCTTCTTGATAAAGGCCCAGGCCGAGGAGCAAGGTTTCTTGATTAATCGATCATCAGATATATACTTATCTCTCATCACTTGGATCCAAAGAGCCGATCCCCGGTTGATGAAATTCCAAACATTCTTAAGCATGAATGCAGTGTTTTGATCGCGAGCATCTTTGATATCTAGCCTGCCTTCCATCTTTGGCGCCGTGATCTTCTTCCAGGAGACCAGCGAGATGCTATGTTGTTCTCTCCCACCAGACCAAACAAAGTTCCTAATCTGTCTGTTGATATCGTCACAGAGTCTAGGAGACAAGCGGACTGTCTGCATAGCATACGAAGGTATTGCTTGCAGTGTTGATTTGGCAAGAGTGATCCTGCCTGCAAGCGAGAGATGACGGGCCGACCAAGACGTCATACGATCTCTGATGGCCGTGCTGATATGCTGATGGGTAGCTTTGTTGACGCGGTGGTGAAGGATTGGCACACCCAGGTAGCGGCCTAGATCATTGGTGTGATCAATTCCTAACCGTCTGCTGAAGGCACGCTTCTCAGCTCTTGTGGTATTAGCTGAAAAGAAACATCTGGATTTGTTTTTAGAGACCACTTGTCCTGAGACAGCAACGAAGTCGTTCAGAATCTTCAAGATGGTATCCGCCTGCTCAACATCAGCCTCAGCCATGAGGAGGACATCATCTACAAACATGATGTGGGAGAGAGGTATTCCTTTGCGAGTAAGAATAATGGGCTTCCATGTAGCACCTTGGACAACTTGATTAATTGCCTGTGATAGGCGTTCCATACAGAGGACAAAAAGGTATGGGCTCAAGGGGTCCCCTTGGCGAACGCCTTGGGTAGACTTGAAGGGTTCAAGTGGTATACCTTCCCAGAGGATCGATGTGTTCCCACTTGAAATAATATTCAAAATCAGCTTGATAGTAATATCTGGAAGTCCCAGCTTAATAAGGGTGTCCTGGATAAAGGACCAACGCATTTTATCAAATGCTTTAGTTAAATCGAGTTTGATGCACACCCATTTTTTCTTCCCCATTTTATACTTCATGGAATGAATGACTTCTTGGACTAAGAGGATATTATCACTGATCTTCCTTCCCGGGATAAAGCTCGTTTGAGTAATTGATATCCATTTGTTGAGATGGGGCTTGAGATGCTCAGCAATGATTTTCGAGATCAACTTGAAGCAATTATTGTTCAGGGAGATGGGGCGCAGTTCGGAACACCGCTGAGGCTGCCTCGTTTTTGGGATGAGGACCATGTACGAGTCCGCAAGCTCTTTATCAATATAACCAGTGTTGAAAGCAAGCTGCACAGTTCTGATGACAGACGCACTGACTGTGCTCCAGTGGGATTGAAGGAATTCTATATAGACTCCGTCCGGTCCAGGCGCCTTAGATGGTGGCATAAGGTGTATGGTATCCAAGATCTCCTTTGGACTCGGCATCCGGGCACGGAAGTTAAGATTCTGAGGCGAGATGTGGTCAAACTGTCCCACATAATCAACAGATAGGCTAGGTGTAGTTGGCGCCTCATCTGTAGTCAAGAGCTTGCTGAAGAAGTCCCGAATGAGTTGCTTAAGAGCAGTAGTATCATCCACCCATTCGTCGCGACTGTCACGCAATCTATTAATCTTCGTGAAGTGTCTTCGGGCTTTGACATAAGATTGGAAGAATTTGGTATTGGCATCCCCATATTGTAGCCATTGTATATGGGATTTCTGGTGCCAGTCCTGTTCCTCTCAAAGGAGAAGTTGGCTGTATTGCTCTTGCAGGGATATGGAGAGAAGATCATTAGTAATACTTGGATTGAAAGTGTTGATTACCTGGCAGCGGTCAATCCGGGCAAGCAGCTTGGATTTATCTTTGTGCGTATGACGGAGATTGGTTTTCTCCCATTTGATGGCAACATTCTGAAATTGGGATAGCGCTTCCGTAAATGGAAGGGAGGCATTCCATTTCGTCAGAATCTGCTCGCAGAAGTCCTTGTTGGTTGCCCAACTGGCTTTAGTTTTGAAGACAGTCTTCTTCTCGTGACGATGGCTTGAATTGGAAAGGAGAATCGGGTTGTGATCCGAGTATAGTCGTGGCAGTACTATGGATTTATATCCCCCATCTGTTGAGAGCCACTCATTGTTGGCAATGACATGGTCTAGTTTCTCCAGTAGGTTCCGTCTTTTGAAGGTATAGAAGTGGCCCTCCATTCGGGTCTCAGAAAACCCAGTTTTGATAAGCAGATCTTTGAAAAGGGCACTGTTGTGGTGATCGAAGAGTCTTCCGCCTTTCTTCTCCGATATGTCCAGCATAGTATTAAAGTCACCCACCAATGCCCATGCATTGGGGACGGTGGGAGCAATTTCCAGAAGCCTTTGCGAAAGCAGATGCTGCTTAGTAGGGTTGGGACTGCCATAGATGAAGGTCATGTGCCAATCATTATTGATCATACAATGAATGAACTGGCGGTGATTGAGAATAATATTAACAGAGCAATTATCATCATTCCATAGTATCCAGATACCCCCAGAGAAACCCAGGGCCTCGACTCTATGGGAAGAGTTATATCCGAGCTTTTTTATGATATTAATGGCCGAATTACCGCTGCACCTAGTTTCAATTAAAACCAGAATATGCAATTTATAAAGACGTTTGTACTCAGAAAGAAGACGGAGTTTGTCCTTGGAGCGGGCTCCTTGGACATTCCAACAGAGAATGTTCACCATTCAGTAAACAACTTGTTGGGATAGGCAGGCTCTTTTAATGGATAGCTGCCCGGAGACCCAGCGTCGGATCACTGTCCGCTGAGCCTACAACAGATGCAGCATTGGGGTCGACTATATCTTCCATGACTTCGTTTTCTTCTTCCAGATTCAATTGCCTCTTGTCCTGTGCCATGTTCGAGTTCACCACCATGTGTGCTATCTTGCCCTTCTTCCTTTCGCGTCTAGGGCTAACAATGACATTATGATAAACTACTCTTCTGTTACGGAGAATAACACCCTGGCCTGTGTCATTATTCCCCCACTGAAAGCCCGTAGATTGGTCTGGATTCGTAGGGGCACCCTGAAAGCGGAAAACTTCACCGCTGTTGGGGACGGCTTGCCTACCCTCCGGTACTTGGTCGTCGAGAAGAACTACCGCTGAGTCATTCCCAGTATTGGTTTTTGTTGAGCTATTTTGTTTAGCAGTAGATTGTTTCTTTTTGTTTTTTCGACTCACGACTGTCTCCCAGTCAGAATCGTCTTCCACATTGGCCGTGCCTTCAGTGGTTTTATCTACCGTTACAGCATTGGTTCCTTCACCTGCTTGCTTCATCGGCTTGGTAGCCTTAGGGTTCGCAGTAGGAGGGGGTGCAGTCTTCTTAGATTGTATGCGCCGGACGGGCTTTGGTGCATGTATCACTTCAGAGTAGGTGAGAGGCGCGCTTGGCGCGACAGTGGATGCTGAGGGTTGCTGAGGAACGAACAGCTTAACGAAAGTGCAATCCGCATCAACGTGGCCAAATCTGCTACATCTCATGCAGAGGGATGGAAGGTTTTCATATTCTAATCGGTAATGCATCCCATTGAGAAGGATAGCCGGTAGCAGCGGAACGGTGGTATCTACCTCCACGGCCAAACGAGCAAACTTGCAACGGTCCCCTGTTATAGTGGTGGAATCGATCTTGATCGTTTTCCCCACAAGGTCGCCAATGGTCGATAACAGCTGATTTTGATAAAGGAAAACAGGAAGGTCAGCCACACGCAACCAGACGACAACCTTGCGCGGGATCGGGTCAGATGGTCGGAAGTTCGGTGACCAGGATTGAACAGATAGGTAATTCCTGAAGATGACCCAAGGTCCTCCGGTCATGGCCTTGACGAAGTCCTCTCTATTGCCGAGTTGTATGATGTAGTAGCCTTTCTCAAGGTCGATGGCTCGGAACGTGTCCGTCGGCGGCCAGAGCACAGACAGTCGATTGACTAAGGTGTGGAAGCCAATGTTCCCGCCTAGGAGATTGACAATAACGGCGAACTTCCACAGCTCAAGAAGCGGTGGGAGAGAGGTAGGGTTGATGGTGATGTCCGGTAGAGCGCCACTCCTATCTATGGCAATATCCGCCGTCGTAAGGGTGTCGGGGGAAACCATAGGGATGACGTCGGATACCTTCTTCCCGATCATGGCGTCCTTAAAACTTCTGACGGCCGGCTTTGGTGGGACTCCTTCTGCAGCGACATCGCTAGTTGCGGAATCTTCGAGAGGTTGGTTCTGCTAGTTGACAATGGCCTCCGACGGGCCGCACCCACGACCTCCCCTGGCCGCACCCACGGCCTCCCCTGCCACTGGTTCGTCCTCCACGTCCACGAGATGTGCCGCCACCGCGAGGAAACCCTAGCGGAGCGGACATGACAGATTCACCGATCTTTTCTTCTCATCTACCCCTTCTAGATGCATCTAAATGCATTATTCTTCATTGTTTCTCATTATCTTGTTTATTTCTTATTAAAATAGTTCTTTTTGAGGATTTCTCTTTATTTCCCTTTTATTTTCTTCATTGGTATCCCTTTTATCATAAGCAATCCTTGGGATACGAAATTCCACCAAGGATCACTTAATTATACCTCTTTTTACTTATTTTCCACATTTCATCAATATTTTCAATTTCTTTCTTAATAAAGAAATACTTAATTGATCTCTTCTTTTCTTATTACTCTCTTTATGAAACTTTGGACTCCTTGGTACCCAAGAAACCCAAGAGGCACGAAATCCCTCCTTGTATTTGCCTTCTAGATGTTTCTACCTCTTTCTTTTCTCAAATATTCAATTATTCATTAATTAATTGAATTTTCCTTGTTATTGGGCCCAATAGCCAATAAAGCCCACAAATCAAACAACAAGGCTATTTTAAATGAAATCCATTTATTCACAACAAATTATATTATTTGTCCAAATATCTTTAATATGAGAAATTACATTTCTCACCAAAAGAACCCAAAATTGGGGTTGTAACATCCTTCCCCTCTTATAAGAATTTTGTCCTCAAAATTCCATCAAGCAAGCAAACAAACAGGATAAACCCTTCTTATATCTATCAGGGCTACCATGTGGCTTCACCCTTTCCATGGTGCTTTCCAAGAACCTTCATCTCATATTCTTCCATCTGAGTTCTTTCTTACCTTGGCATAACATACCCTCATAAGTGACTCAGGACGTTTCAGCCTCTCAAAAGCTGAATAGGTTCAAGGCTCAACACATGGCTTGGGTACCTCACATAGTGCTCTAGATCGGACTCATGCAACACATCATTTTATCCTGAGGGGTAAGGTTAAACACAACCATCTCCACCAATCCATCTCAAATGGACCCATATATCGGGGACTCGACTTTCTCAGCTGTAGCTTAGAGGGGTCGGATTTCCACATCACATATTCTCCCACAGTAAACTGCATATCAGTCTGCTTTGCATCAGCTCGTGACTCATGTCACCACTGGGCTTTCTGTTAGCCATTGCATGATCAAAGCGACTTCATCTGCACACACTTGTGGTTCTTTCCTGACCTTCGCGGCGCCTCCTTCACCAACATCATCATAATGAAGTGGTGACCGACACAACCTCCCTATAGAACTTCTTGCATCCTGATAAAGGCTATGGTGGTTAACATCACATCTTAAGAAATGTCTCTATGTATCTACCTAAATGAGCACACATGCTCCCATCAGACCCTCTAGTCCGGATCATACTGTCCATTAGTATGGGGTGATAAACTGTACAACCACTGAGCTCTTCATGTATCTACTTCCACCTCATGGAAGTGAACCTTTAGGTTACCTCAAGAACCTTTGAATTCGCATCATGGTGTAGTTGAACCATCTCTTTCCATATGTAGTTCAACCAGATCTGTCCCTTGACAGAACTCTTCCTTTCTCATGTCATCTAGGTAAGGCGATCTACCATAACCCATATTGTATCTTGACCTTCTTGGTCTAGGAGAGACTCACAACATTCATAGTGAAGAACTCCCATTCCCTCTCGGGAACTCTTTATACTTTATAACCATGCACTGGGTTAATGGTGTTTGTCCTTCACCTCCTGGCTTGCATGGCCACATGCTACATGCAACTTTGTTTTAAGCATCCAGAATGCTACCATCACTTACTATCTTTGTAGTACCAAGGTATATCATGTCCACCTGTATCGTTATGATTCCTCAAGATTGATACCTCAGAAACCCTAAACCACTCTCAAAAGGGTTTTATTACCTTCCTATCCAAAGAAGTGTATCTGAGGTTCTATCACCATCCTTTCACTATATCAAGGACTAAACTAGCTACCCAAACAACCCTTAACTTGTTCAACATATCTTATTACATTCGGGTGTTAGCCAAAGCACATCTTCTTTCCAAACTTAGGGTCAGCCAAACAACCTCAACTTCTTCTAGCTTCCAGCTAACTAGGCAGCTATATCTCAATCAGAGCATTCATTACCACCTCTCATCCTTAAGTGCTAGGTAACATACACCTCCATGTATTATACTTATCATCTCATCTCAAACTCTACGTTTGTCTTCATCAAGAAACTCTGAGCTCATCCTCATGGTGATTCAACTCAACTTTACAATTTCTGCATAGCTCATGATAAAACATCCTCACAAGATGATTTCCTTAATACTCTTAGTGGTTGTAAACCATCCATGTATCATTCACTCTACAAAGGTATGTTATCATTTCTATCCTTATCCCTTGTAGCAACGTTCCAACTTACCTCATCTTTATCCTTGGTGTAAGGCATGCATATTGTCCTATCTCTCACTCCCATAACAAGAAGAAATAAGCATTTGGCTGCAGTCCAAATACAGAGTTCTTCTTGTTCCAAGAGTAGAGATGGTACAACCCACCTTGCCCGTACACTTTCAAATCCAAGTTGAAACGTGCATCTTATGTCTCTATATCACAACATCATGATATCCATACTACTTCCAGGAAAACTGGTCTCTGACTTACTTGGTCCAAGCATAATCCTAGGTCATCTCCTCTAGGTCTATAGGGTGCTGACACTTTTGGGGTCATCCCTCTTCCCTTATGCATCCAGAGAGTGCCCTACTCATCTGCCCTTTGGGTCCCATGAGTTCATGAAGGTGATCAATCTCCTAACCCATGGCCCTCATACAATGATAGATGTTACCTCCCGACCCTATGGTCATGTGCAACTAGGGAATTAGGCAACTCCTTCTTCCATCGTTCTTATCCCTACCTAACCCTTGGATAGACTTAGGATTCTAACATAGTACATATTCAACTTAGAACCTTACCCAATCCTTCATCATCACTATGTGTCTATAGGTTCAATCTCATGCCATGTACTTTTCACTTAGCTTCCTCAGGATCCTATAAAACCTCTTTAGGTTATCTTAACTCCAACAAAACTAGTATACACCCAACTAAAGGGTCCCTCTCTCAGGATGGGAGGAAACTACAACCCTTGACAACCAGGTCACAAGCATCCTTAGGGTTTACATCCATATGAGCATGCCTAATCAGCAGCTACTAGGGCACAAGTAGACCACCTATTAAACCATGCTAGGTCATACTTGTTCTCTTTCCTCAACATTAGATCAACTTAGTCGGGAAAGGTTCATCAAACATACCCTTAACTTAAGGGGTTTCTTTTACCTTTACACATGAGGAGTACCATGCTCGAAACTATAGAGACTCAAATCTCATCAGGAGAATTGGGTACACAGCTTCCCCTCTTCGGCCAGGAACCCTAGGTTCATTTTTAGATATCCAACTACATGCTCAACCTCTTAACCACGAATCAAGGATGCCCAAGGTATGCCATGTACTCCCATGATCCTTTTATATGAGCAACACCTCAGAGTTGAGTCCTCCTCAAGGACAACCAACTAGGTATAAAGCCCCACAACTGGTTACTTGAACCTCCTCAGGGTCTAAGGCACTCTTTGTCTCATCTCACCAGGTAAACTCCTATACCATAGGCACATAGGTTCCAGAAGCATCATCCTCTCTCTAAGGTTTGGTTCCTCTAAAGGCAACTAAGATATCATCAGCCTTCATAGGGCAACCACTATCATCCACTTAGGTCGCATCATCCTCTACTATCCACTGTTCCTAAGTCTCGGAACCTAAGCTTCCAACTTTCCTACTGGGTTCTTGCTTTCTCTCTCTAGAGCTAACTCCACATCCAACCCTACTACTAGAGGTCCCCTCTCCATGAAGGCTCATGCTCACAAGCATACCCCTATGTGGGTGAAGCCTATGCTCAATTCATGTTTGGCTCGAGATTATCCATATGCTTATCTCATAAGCCATCCATCATATCCTTCTGGCCTTAGTTTTAACCTACTGTCACATTACTGATGTACTCAGGGTGAAAGCTATATCCTACTTGCAACAGCCCATAAGGTTTATATAGGTTCATCTCTAACCTTATCCAGGAAG
The DNA here is from genome assembly GCA_963693085.1 of Alisma plantago-aquatica. Classification (NCBI taxonomy): domain Eukaryota; kingdom Viridiplantae; phylum Streptophyta; class Magnoliopsida; order Alismatales; family Alismataceae; genus Alisma; species Alisma plantago-aquatica. The sequence goes on along the minus strand of OY856414.1, from coordinate 787,786,431 downwards.
GAGATATCCTTTGCTCAAACATGCACGATCCTTCTCAGGGTTGGGGTGCCAAAGGTGCTAGGCTATCTAACCTCTCATGGCTCATATGACAAACCATAGGCATGTCCATACAAACACCCAGTCTACCATGACATCTAATCTCATCATGTCTCTCTCTCTAACCTTCTCTTAGGGTTAGGGTTAACATCATCCTCAAAGGATGTGCGAGATCTCTACCTTCAATGGAGGTCTCTACCTCCAAGACTAACTCTCTTTACTCATCCTCCTGACAAGGAGGTCTATCCTCAGGTCTCTCGTGAGGGCTATGACAAATCGTGTCATACGACCTAGGCATGTATCTATTCTTTAGTTTGCGCTTAATCTATTAAGCTTATGTCCATGACATCTTATTTACATGTTTTTCATTAGTTTGGTGGAGGATTCCTTAGACCTTATTAACTTTTCCCATACCTCAAGAGGGTGAGGAGAAGAGAGAAAACCCTAATCCTTAAGGTCCTTAACAGAATTTGAGTTGAGAAGGGATGAACAAGATGAGAGAGTCCTAAAGGTATCTTATTTCGAATCATACCCTAAGACTTTGGCCAGGCAGTCGCACGGATCCGGGAATCCTCGTATTCCGACTAGCGGTACGGAGGAAAATATTGCCAACCCCCAGTCGTGATCCTTTTCTAGACACCTCTGTCTTTCGGATAATCCTCTAATAACTCCCTTGGGTTCTATAGAATTTGTAAAATTTAATAATTATTAAAGATTACTTGAGGAACCTATGCTCTGATACCAATTGTAACGACCCCGCCTCCCGGTAACCCCCAATTAAGGGAGACCGAAAGGTCGGTGCCATTATCCAATTAATAGGATCAAAGGTTTGAGAAATAATCAATAACAATTATGAAATTCTACTAACTAACTATAATTTGGTATAAAATTAAAACTTTACTTACCTTTGAAAACCTTGGGAATCTATCTATCCAAGCTTGAATCCACTCTAACTAATCCTCCTTGCACTTTATGTTTTACTTTCACAATGTGTCACTTTACTGTTTGTTCTTTCAATTGTTGTTCCTAAAACGCCGAAAAACAAAATGTCGGTCAGTATATCGAAATATACTGGTATGTGGGAACAACCAAAATCTTGCAAATATGGCTAACAATTTAATAATCACAATCAAATTAATTAACAAGCCAATTTACACTTTTCAGTATGACATTCTCCACCGCTTTTGCCCTAACCCTGGCATACCCACCTTAGGGTGCCCTTTGCCAATGACTTAAGGCCACCTTCTCAATCCCGAGCTTGGTGCCTGGGGGTCACCACTCATGGTGCCCACTAGTCATGCAATATCATAGGCCACCTTCTTGGTGCCTGGGGTTACCACTCAAGGTGTCCATTGGTCTACCCATCTGGGCCTGACCTTTGGCATCATCCATCAGGGTGGCATGTGGGTGCAAGAATACAAACTTCTATCATTAATGTGATAATCATAGTGACTTTATAGTTTGCAAGTATGAACATCCAACAGATAATTTGCATTCAATGCGATTAACCATCCGAAAAATCATCGGGAAACTAAGGCGGTTATTCATAATTAACCACATACCTGATCCAGAGCAACTTGATTGTCCAAGAAATAAGGATAAAGAATCATTCAACAAGCAATCAACAATATCCTAAAATTAATGCATACGTTCCAAGTGTTATAGTTTATCCAGAACATTCTAAAGCTAGACTTGGATTCCACCTTAGGCTTTCTAGACCACATTAGGGTTTTATTAGGGTTTTTGCCTCCATAACACTTTTATCATATTAAATGCTCTCTTAGTTCATAAACCCTAATTTCAACATCATAAGCCCAATTAAAGTCGATTATTTCTCTTTGATACCAAAACTACCTTCTTTATCCTTTTAAGTTATTTCAAGGTCATTATACGCATTTATCATCAATTCATAGTCCATTATGATCCAAAACACATAAGAACTTGATTTGCCATTAATTCCACCTTTTATTCATGTAAAAACCCTAATTTCTATATTAAGGTTATTTATCCACAAATTAGGGACTTTAATGCTCGAAATAACATATTCCTACTTTAATCATGAAATTAATCAATTAAGGCCGTTAATAGTCGAACTAGTCAACATTAGGGTTTCAAGGCCCATTAAAGTATATTCATGCACATTAAACTCAAAATTAACTAATTATATGCAAAGTTCATCCTGTTTTTCTTCCTAATGTTCCTTTTTATCATTAACAGGCTAATATCAACTTTATTCATCTATTAAACCCTACTAAGCATTTTAATCATATCAAAATAGGGTTCTTTAAACGTTATTACATCTAAAGCTAATAACTTCCATTACTTTTAGAATTGCAACTATAATCAGGCTCCAACTATATTTTTATTGGATTCCTCTCATTTTTCTGAGCAAGATTCATGTATAAACTTTTGTCATCTGAGCTACTATTAAAGAGTTATGATTTTTGGAAGAAATACCTTTTTAGACCAACCGAAAGCCGCCACGTCATCTTATGCATGCAACTCGGCCCATGTTTGAGTTTATAACCAAATTACTGGTTTACCCTCAACTTAAAGTCCGGCTCTTTTGGCCCGCGGAGGGCAATTCTGTCCAACGTGCCTCCGCCCTTCTTCTACCTCACGATTCAGCTGCTGCTTCCGCCGCAGCAACCCTAGTTGCAGCTGCGCTCCTCCTCTACCCTCTCCCGAACCCCTTCGACCACTGGAGACGATCCCTCCACCTCCGGAGGTCCTCGGCGCTCCCCTATCTGCCCATATTTTGCGGCCAAAGATGCTAGCTCCCGCAGACCAGGTCTGCCTAGGCGACCGACCCTTGCAACCGTCCAGGGGCTGCAGCGTCCAGGTGACAGCAGAGAGACGGTCACCAAGCCTCCCTCCAATTGCGTAGGTACTTCGCGTCTCCAGCAGGACCACGCCATAACACTCACACGATCTAGGGTGCCTCTACCCATCTTACTAGGTTTTTCATGGATAGAACAAAGAGGAGAGTGTGGGATCTCTCTCTCTCTCTGGATTCAAACTGGAGGGTCTCTCCTTTAAATAGGGGATCATCCACACCCTAGCTCACTTGCCCACTAAGCAATCTAGGCTACTCCTTATACGAAAGGGATTTCCTTATTTTTTAAGAATCTTTCTCTCTCTTCATGTATATATTTCCATTAGGTTTTAGGAATTCGAAATTCCTCTCACCTACTCTCTTTCTTGCTTGACTTTTAACCCTTAGGCACGAAATTAAGTTTTCCTTTAATAGCAATTTCTTTCTTTTTAGCAATACCATGTAATACATTAATGGTATACTCACATTATCTTCTTATTTTGCTATTTTGGTATTTTCTCTTTCTTTCCTCTTTATTGGGGTTCCTTGGACCCCAAGAAACTCTAATATTTAGAAATCCTTTTATTGGATACTCATTATCCTTCTAGATGCATCTAAATGCATTATTCTTCATTATTTCTCATTATCTTGTTTATTTCTTATTAAAATAGTTCTTTTTGAGGATTTCTCTTTATTTCCCTTTTATTTTCCTCATTGGTATCCCTTTTATCATAAGAAATCCTTGGGATACGAAATTCCACCAAGGATCACTTAATTATACCTCTTTTTACTTATTTTCCACATTTCATCAATATTTTCAATTTCTTTCTTAATAAAGAAATACTTAATTGATCTCTTATTTTCTTATTGCTCTCTTTATGCAACTTTGGACTCCTTGGTACCCAAGGAACCCAAGAGGCACGAAATCCCTCCTTGGATTTGCCTTCTAGAGGTTTCTACCTCTTTCTTTTCTCAAATATTCAATTATTCATTAATTAATTGAATTTTCCTTGTTATTGGGCCCAATAGCCAATAAAGCCTACAAATCAAACAACAAGGCTATTTTAAACGAAATCCATTTATTCACAAAAAATTATATTATTTGTCCAAATATCTTTAATATGAGAAATTACATTTCTCACAAAAGAACCCAAAATTGGGGTTGTAACATACATTAAGGGATGTAAATTTGTTTTATGTATGATTTCAGTTGTACATGTGCAAGCAATATGTTAATTAAAGGTGTCTGGTAGTTTTAGTCATTCATACCAGTAATCCTTCTTGGTATTGTACAATTGTTGTTGCATCTAGTCTTCCAAGTCATGAGTGCTTTGCTATTTGAGTGGCACAGTAGTAAAATTCAAAACAACATGGTGAACTCTCTTTTGTGACTCAGAGGTAATACAGAACAATAGTACATATTGAGCTGTATGAATTGAGATAGTTGGATCAGATTATCAATATTGAGGTAACACCTCAAGAGTATGAAAATATTGAAAATGGTTATTTCTCTTTCTCTTTCCTATGATTGATTGTGGCATAGAGAATTCATTTGTTGTCATTGAAAAGTCGTGCTTTAAACATGTTGTGATTAGAAAAAAAATAAAGGACTCAATGTTGAAAATAGTATACACATACCAAATACAAGATTATAGTGAACACATAATATTTGAGAAGTTTAAAAGAAACCTTGAATATACTTTACCTATGTATTTATGTTTCGAGGACGAAACTTTTTAAGGGAGGGATAATTGTTATGACCGCATCTAAGTTGAATTGTTAAACTAGGGTTTATCTGGATGATTACATGCTTAGTTATTTTTATCATTGTTTAAACATGATTAAGGATGGTAGTTCAATTATGATGTGTTAAACCTAATGATAAATCCAAGTGATAACTCCAAGTGTGCTATCACTTTGTAAATTAGGGTTTGAGAAAATATAAACCCTAGTCGGACAAAATCAGGGTTTTCCCCAAATAGGCTCATGTTAGGGATGAGTGAGAGAGGTAGGCAAAGGAAAATGAAAATAGTAGTTGGAGGCTTGGATATCATAGCCATGGTGGGTTGCACAGCCATGTTAGGTCGTTGGTGGCACATGCATTCTAGGCCACACGACCATTTTGAAAGAATTGAACTGTTGACCAACTTTTCTACTCAAATCTGATGAAACCAATGCACCATGACCATGGTAGGCAGCATGGCCATGCTGGGTCCATTTTAGCACGGCCATGGAAGCTTGCATGGTCGTTCTGGGGAATTTTCTCTTCAATCGATTGTTCTACAGATTGCTGGATAGAAGTACACTTTTCTATTTTTAATTATTTGATGGTAGCTCAGAATGATTTGAAATTTTAACTAAATCTTTATAATTTAATTACAAACAACATGATAAATTTTCATAATTTTTTTTGCGAACATTTGACCTCTAAAATAAACAAATTACAATAACACTTTTATGACAGAAAGTTGAACTAAAATAAGAAAAAGTATAGTGAGGGGTCAATGTGCAATTGACCCAAGAAGCTTAGTTTCTCTATATGGTCAACCTAACACACTATAAGCTCCCATAATTCGTGATTCATTCTAGAGAAATGAAATCCTAGAGAGAGAGGGAGAGTTAGGGTTTGAGAGGAGAAAGTGGTGGAATTATTGATCTAGGGTTTCTCTATCCGAGATATGATGAAATCAAGTAAGTTTAGCTTCTTTTCATAGACTTTCATGGTGAATATACTTGCACATGTCAATATTCCATCCCTCCTCTGATTTGATCTAAAATGAAAGAAAATCTCTCCTTTTTCTAACTCTTTCTTCATAATCCCCCATTTCTAGGGTTGAAAGGAAGAAGAAACTGCTAATTTGCTAGGATTTTTATATGGATTCAAGATTTTCAAATATGGGATGCATTTGTAAGGTGTTTTCACACCATAGGGTGAGTGGGTACTTCCTTTAAATAGTAGATTGCACAAAAATGAGTTAAATAATCAATAATCTTTAATTTCTTAGTATGTGAGTACAAACCTAAGTTGCCTATTTGATCTAGCTTTTGTAAGATAATATAAAATGGATTGATTCTCTGTTGTGATGAATTTTAGATTATGAAATCACAATGGAATTGGTTACAATCCATCTAAATGAGAATTCTTAAAGTAATTTTAGAGGTTATATGAATATACCGAAATAGGGTTTTCAGCTTTGATTGAAATTGCTGTATAATTAAATAGAGAAATTTTCCTATTGTGATGGAGTGGACTTTTGAAATCCTTAAATGTCCAATGATTTAAGTGAAATCATATGGTTGAGTTATATTTAGAGTTCCAAGCTTTTGACAAAGTAGGTGTGTTGATGTGAGGTTGGCATCATGATTAAGATATCTCTTTTAATGCCTTTTGAGGTATTTAATTGGATGATCAAATAGTTGAGTTTTTTCACCAAATTTGAGTATAATGTAGCATGAGAGGTAGTGAAGCTATGGTTACAATTTGGTGGCAATTGGAGTATCCTAGAGGAAGTTACTAAGGTTTGAAAATTGGGAAATAATGTAATTTATGGAGGATTTATAGACCTAAAGAGTATAATCTGGTGTCACACACCCCATTGTTTGAGAGCAGATTGCACAACCGAATCCTGGCCATTCATGACTAATCGGGTGGTTGAGGCCTTCAACTCAAGTGATCCCCAGATCCTACTGTGGGTGAGTTCCTTAGTAGACTTTGGATGTACTTTGGATGGTTAGATCCTCATCCCCTACCTCCGGTCAGACTGGAGATCGTGGGGTTACAGCGAGCGGGAAGCCTTAGCCTTGCCCCACATTGTGGTCGTGTCCCAAATGAGGGAATGAAGTGGTCAGTTGCTCTTGACTCGAGTAGAGGAGGGTGTAGACCTCTAAAACGAGCTCTGTGACTACTCCAATAGGGAGAACAAAAGCCAACTCCCCAGTGTCTCTCCACCGTAGCCTACAAGTGGTAGTTGGAGGTGGAGAAGAGGGGATACAGGGGCGGTTAGAAGAAGATGAAGTGAGGGGAAATGAGGAAGAAGGTATGAAGAGAAGGATTATGGAATTTTGGTGGTTCCCATGAAGGTCCCCCATGGTTAACGAGGTCAAGTCGTTCGGATAGGAAGATGGAAGTCGGGGGCTACAAGGAGTTCATCTCACCACACATGAAAGGTGTGTAATACTTCGGGGAAACACGGTGTTCATGTTGATCATCTCAAATGATAGGGAGAACCAGTGGATGCCTTTTCCCCCTTTTTTTGTGCCACCATGGCAGTAGCCTGTGACGGCAAGCTCCTCAAGATCGCCAGGAGGTGCCCAAGAAGAGATACCAGAAGCCGGCGGCACTATGGAATCACATACAATGCTGTTTACATCCTTGGTAGCTGATGAGGATCCATGCACCTCTATTGATCCCTCACCGGAGGAGAGTCTAGGCAACGATGAATGTTGCAGAGGAACAGAGTCCCGCTTGGGACTGATCGCGTGAGAAGCGAAGGGAGGCAGGGAGCCGAACTGGGCCCAGACGCAGAACCGCTCGACTCCATCTTGAACCCAAATGGCTCAAAAAAGAACCGACCTGAAGCAAACAAGGAAGCCGCGCCCTAGTGGCCACGTGGCGGGTCCTGAGTGGCCGAAAAAAGGTAAATAGTTAGTAATGTTTATATCTTACAAAATGCATAGTAAATAGCCTGTTCATTAGAAAAATACAAATAAGGTACCAAAATGTTCAGAAAAATGTATAGAACAATATGGAAGTATAATATCAAGTTTTTGAGTAACTAATATAGTTGATATCATGTAAGATATGTAATGCTTAGTTCATGGATAATAAATATCAAAGGATGATATAAAATTATGGGAAAATGTCAGTAACTCCATAATAATGTTTATAGTGCACCTGATGTCAGTGATGATCATGTTGATGCACAAAATTATGTAATTTTCTATATATGGCTAATTAGGGCTAATAACCCTAAGTTATACGCAATAAATATATATATGCTCAATAAATGATGAAATTCACAGAACATCCTCATATATGTAACTGAAAGATAATATGTAAATATGAGATCAGTTTTGTATGTGAAATTCATGTTATATGAAGATAACCCTTAATACATGTGATGTAACCCTAATATGGTTAATGAAAGTGACATAATGTTAAATATGTTCACATAATAATGTGACACATGAGTATATCTAGTTGATGAACTATAATCTGGAATATGACATTAGTAAGATAATTCTAAGACTAGAATACAAGTAATAATGCACATATCTTAATGAACTAAGTGAAATCCTAAAATGGATTAATTAGGGTTAAGATGAGATGTAAGACGATGAGAACCTGATAATAGTATGTGATCTTGCCTTGATCAGGGTTTGACCAACGATATAGTTCACATCAGGAGTATATGTGATGATTAGGAATATCTCTTTGGAAGGTACACCACTACCTCTTACTTGGCTTATTATACAATATGCTTATGTTATATGTGTAGTAAAATACTTGGCATATGATATTGGATGAAATGATTGTTCTGCATGATATGTTGCTTGATTTTTCATACTTATGGTTATGGACACATGAAACATAAGATATCTGATCCATTATATGATAGCACTAAATCTCTTTGGTATAATAGTGCATTGATGAAAGCACTAAATCTCTTTGGAAGAATAGTGCATTTATGAAGTACTAAATCTCTTTGGCAGAATAGTACATGTGAGCACTAAATCTCTTTGGTAGAATAGTGCATGTGGTTGATCAACTTTACATATAATGGAAAGTCGTGGTAAAATATGTGTTCTCTTTTGTTAATGAACATCTTTGTGAAAGTATATGATTTTCTTATATTTTTGTATAACTACAAGTATTAGTTTTATCTTATTGCCAGGATATGATGAGAGGTATATAAAAGACACGTAGGCGTACTCAGTACAATATTCTTGAATATTGTGCTGACGTGTACCACATGCAATCTTTTTTTTAGGTTGTGGTTATGCTCTTGAAGATCCAGGATAGTTGAGATTTGTGTGGCGAGCTGATGTACAGGTGGACCTATTGTCTTAAGATCTTGTAGTTTAGATGTATTACATGTATATGTATAAGTTTGTTGTTCAATATGTAATATCAAATGTTGTAACAATTCATGTTGTAATTATATGTTGAATGGTGAACATATGTTGTGGTCTGTTTATTGTTCATGTGCATGTGCTACTGATTGTTTCCTTTTGACTTCCCCTAATTTTCTCTTTCTTAGCCTCGTGTGGGATGTTTAAATTGGGATTTTTGTTGAGGTGAGGGTTTCAATTTAGACGTCATACATCAGATTAAGTTTTAGAAAATTTGGGGATGTCACAGGTGGTATTAGAGCATGAACAATAGCAAAGCCTGACATTTTCTCATAATGCAACTCAAACTAAACAAAATCTTGAAGCTTAATAATCTTTAGGGTTAGATTAGTCATCTTTTAGATACTAGATCTGACCTAGCCTCTAGGTTAGCACCTAGATGTTCGAGAACTAGGTCTAGAGTGGTGCTTATTGTATAGCAAATCCTTAGATGTCATTCTTTCCTTGTAGTGCAGCGGTATGGGACGTTGCACTATTTGGAAATGACGTGCATCAAGGGAAGAGAAACCCTAGACATATGGCGCTCATTGTCTAGAGTAGCTACACTAGTCTACACCATGTTCTCACCCTTTTCACTAGTTTTTACGACACTGTACTCTCTACTATGTGCGGGACACTTGTTTTCAGGATTTGGTTTTTGATTCCAAACAGATCGAACCTCGATAGTTTTCTCTAACGCTTGTTTTATTGGAGAAAAACCATATAATATTTTATTATATATGTAAGTATTACAAAAATGTGTCCCCACACATGTACGAGTAGGAGGTGGTCATGCAACCTATGTGAAAGTGATGACATCAGTCTAGAATAGAGAATAGTTCTAGAGTATATGTCTAGAGCCTTGTTAGAATATATGATAGTTCGAATAGATGATATAAGTTTTGATGATATGATGTAAGTCTTATATAGAAGACATAAGATGTTTATGATGATATGTGTTTTTCTTTGAGGATCCAAGTTTAGTTTGAGGATGTAAGATGAGTTTTGATGATGCAAGTATCTAGGCTTTTATGAGATAAGATGTCTTAAGTTAAGACTAGGTTGTGAGTTAGCATGAGCCTCAATCTCTTTTACGAAGGAGGACCTCTAATGTTAGGACCAGTTTCGGGGTTAACTCTAGTGAGAGTGAGACCCATTAGGAGAAGGTCAGAGAACCTAAACTCCAAGAAATGAGAATTATGAGATATGTGATATGATATGTCCAAAACTAGAATACTCTTGAGTGATTGAGTTGAGTCACTTTATGTATGATTCCTATAGTCTTGTTGAACCCTAGATGTCCTTGGGAAGACCAAACCCTAGAGTCAGAGAGAGGCTGGCTATATGTGCATATGTGAACATGAATATGAGTGCTTGCCATCTGGATGAGGGAGAGAGCCCAAGACCCTGGAGGAGGTAGCTATGTTAGTTTATGTGAAGCCTCATGCTTGGGTTGGCGGTTCCCATATAGGAATCTAGGGGTGTATATAAGAGAGTTGAGAAATGGTTTTCATGGGTATAGAGTTGAGAATAGAATGTCATAGCATGTTTTGGTTTGTGCTTATGTGGCTAGAGCTTGTAAGGCTTTTACTAGTGCCAATGGGGTAATCTGAGAACCCTAGACTAAGAGAGGAAAGATAAGTATATGTATATGAGATACTCATAGAGTTGAGTTAGTTCAGAGAGACTGAGCACGACACTTCCCTCATAGTATGGGTTAGAAGAACCTCATTCAGACTATATAAAGTTTTGATACATGTTTCAGAAGCCACTTGTATAAGTTTGTTTAAACATGGTATGATATATGTAAGGATATTATATAATCTCAAGATGTAGATATAATGACATGTGGAACAACCTAGAGATGTTTTATTAGATCTTAATGCATATATGGTTAACCATAGACAAGAATAATGATGATAATGTGAATAGTTGTCTAATCTCATGAGGAATCTCTAAAAGAGTTTATAATCTAATATGAGAATGTATAATGAGATGACACTAATGGTACATGTTATATGAATCATGATGTGATATGGTTGGGGAATCTAGTGATGAACTCACTAATAAACTTGTAACTTAATATGAAAGTGAAATGAGTTCATCTTAGTGATATATGCCAAATAGTGATAATGACAGTGCTTAATAAATATGTTGAATATGATCCAAAAATCTTGCACTATGTAATGATGATGGCACCTTGTTATGACCTATATAAAAAAATTGGGAATTTTCATGCTTGGCTATAATGAGGATGAAAATCCTAAAATATGAAATATGTCATAATTTGATCAAAGTTCCTAAACCCTGAGTTTAACCTTGAATGGAGTGTTTGTGCGCCAAGATGGTTGTAAACCCCCCCCCCTAATAATGCTTTAGATACATGCTTCTAGGTAACCTTTGTGGATATGTTATACATAGAATAGTGCCTACATGTGGATGAAGACGTGGTAGTTTTCCTTGGAGTACAAGTATGGTTGACTTTCGAGGATGAAAGTTCTTTTAAGATGTATATGATGTGATAAAGTGTTTTTTTAGCTTAATTTCGAGGATGAAATATCCTTTAAGGTGTGTAGGATGTGATGAAGTGGACTTTTGAAATCCTTAAATGTCCAATGATTTAAGTGAAATCATATGGTTGAGTTATATTAAGAGTTCCAAGCTTTTGACAAAGTAGGTGTGTTGATGTGAGGTTGACATCATGATTAAGATATCTCTTTTAATGCCTTTTGAGGTATTTAATTGGATGATCAAATAGTTGAGTTTTTTCACCAAATTTGAGTAGAATGTATCCTGAGAGGTAGTGAAGCTATGGTTAAAATTTGGTGGCAATTGGAGTATCATAGAGGAAGTTACTAAGGTTTGAAAATTGGGAAATAATGTAATTTATGGAGGATTTATAGACCTAAGTTGAGTATAATCTGGTGTCACGCACCCCATTGTTTGAGAGCAGATTGCACAACTGAATCCTGGCCATTCATGACTAATCGGGTGGTTGAGGCCTTCAAATCAAGTGATCCTCAGATCCTACTGTGGGCGAGTTCCTTAGTAGACTTTGGATGCACTTTGGATGGTTAGATCCTCATCCCCTACCTCCGGTCAGACTAGAGATCGTGGGGTTACAGCGAGCAGGAAGCCTTAGCCTTGCCCCATGTTGTGGTCATGGCCCGAATGATGAAATGAAGTGGTCAGTTGCTCTTGACTCGAGTAGAGGAGGGTGTAGACCTCTAAAACGAGTTGTGCGACTGCTCCAATAGAAAGAACAGAAGCCAACTCCCCAATTTCTCTCCACCGTAGCCTACAAGTGGTAGTCGGAGGTGGAGAAGACGGGGTAGAGGGGCGATCAGAAGAAGATGAAGTGAGGGGAAATGAGGAAGAAGGTATGAGGAGAAGGATTCTGGCATTTTGGTGGTTCCCGTGAAGGTCCCTCATGGTTAACGAGGTCAAGTCATTCGGAGAGGAAGATGGAAGTCGGGGGCTACAAGGAGTTCATCTCACCACACATGGAGGGTGTGTAATACTTTGGGGAAACACGGTGTTCATGTTGATCATCACAAATAATAGGGAGAACTAGTGGAGGCCTTTTCCCCTATTTTTGTGCCACCATGGCAGTAGCCTGCGGCGTCAAGCTCCTCGAGCTCGCCAGGAGGCGGCCAAGAAGAGATCCCAGAAGCTGGCCGCACTACGGAATCATGTATGAAGCTGTTTGCATCCTTGGTAGATGATGAGGATCCATGCACCTCTGTTGATCCCTCACTAGAGGAGAGTCTAGGCGGCGGCAGATGTTGCAGAGGAACAGAGTCCCTCTTGGGACTCATCGCGTGAGAAGCGAAGGGAGGCAGGGAGCCGAATCGGGTCCAGACGCAGAACCGCTCGACTCCATCTTGAACCCAAATGGCTCAAAAAAGAACCGACCTGCAGCAAACAAGGAAGCCGCACCCTAGTGGCCACGTGGCGGGTCCTGAGTGGCCGAAAAAGGTAAATAGTTAGTAATGTTTAGATTTTACAAAATGCATAGTAAATAGCATGTTCATCAGAAAAATACAAATAAGGTACCAAAATGTTTAGAAAATTGCGTAGAATAAGATGGAAGTATAATATTAGGTTTTTGAGTAACTAATATAGTTGATATCATGTAATATATGTAATGCTTAGTTCGTGGATAATAAATATCTATGGATGATATAAAATTATGGGAAAATATCAGTAACTCCATAATAATGTTTATAGTGCTCCTGATGTCAGTGATGATTATGTTGATGCATGAAATTATGTAATTTTCTCTATATGTCTAATTAGGGCTAATAACCCTAAGTTAAATGCAATAAATATATATATGCTCAATAAATGATGAAATTCACCGAACATCCTCATATATGTAACTAAAAGATAATATGTAAATATGAGATCAGTTTTGTACGTGAAATTCATGTTATATGAAGATAACCCTTAATACATGTGATGTAACCCTGATATGGTTAATGAAAGTGACATAATGTTAAATACGTTCACATAATAATGTGACACATGAGTATATCCAGTTGATGAACTATAATCTGGAATATGATATCAGTAAGATAATTCTAAGACTAGAATACAAGTAATAATGCACATATCCTAATGAACTAAGTGAAACCCTAAAATGGATTAATTAGGGTTAAGATGAGATGTAAGATGATGAGAACCTGATAATAGTATGTGATCTTGCCTTGATCAAGGTTTGACCAATGATATAGTTGACATCAGGAGTATATGTGATGATTAGGAATATCTCTTTGGAAGGTACGCCATTACCTCTTACTTGGCTTATTATATAATATGCTTGTGTTATATGTGTAGTAAAATTCTTGGCATATGATATTGGATGAAATGATTGTTCAGCATGATATGTTGCTTGATTTTTCATACTTATGGTTATGGATACATGAAACATAAGATATCTGATCCATTATATGATAGCACTAAATCTCTTTGGTAGAATAGTTCATTGATGAAAGCACTAAATCTCTTTGGCAGAATAGTACATTTATGAAGTACTAAATCTCTTTGGAAGAATAGTACATGTGAGCACTAAATCTCTTTGGTATAATAGTGCATGTGGTTGATCAACTTTACATATAATGGAAAGTCGTGGTAAAATATGTGTTCTCTTTTGTTAATGAACATCTTTGTGCAAGTATATGATTTTCTTATATTTCTTTATAACTGCCGAGTATTAGTTTTATCTTGTTGCCAAGATATGATGAGAGGTATATGAAAGACATGTAGGCGTACTCAGTACAATATTATTGAATATTATGCTGACGTGTACTGCATGTAATCTTTTGTTTAGGTTGTGGTTATGCTCTTGAAGATCCAGGATAGTTGAGAGTTGTGTGGCGAGCTGATGTACAGGTGGACCTGTTGTCTTAAGATTCTGTAGTTTATATGTAGTACATGTATATGTATAAGTTTTCTGTTCAATATGTAATATCAAATGTTGTAACAATTCATGTTGTAATTATATGTTGAATGGTGAACATGTGTTGTGGTTTGTTTATTATTCATGTGCATGTGCTACTGATTGTTTCCTTTTGATTTCCTCTAATTTTCTCTTTCTTAGCCTCGTGTGGGATGTTTAAATTGGGATTCTCGCTAAGGTGAGGGTTTCAATTTGGATGTCACACATCATATTAAGTTTTAGAAAATCCGAGGACGTCACACCTATCTGAATCTCATTGATTATAAATGATTATTTATTTGAATGTGTAGTACATATATGTCAGATACTATCTTGGATTTCGTGTGATGTGAATAGTGTATGCATGATATCTCACTAAATGGTGTGGAAACCTAAATTCAATTCAATTCAAGGGTTTCATACATGTGTTGATTGTGTATGAATTGTTGAAAGCAATCTTTATTCAGTGAATGATTATGACACATTAAATCCTTATGTGCATAAGTGAATGAGGTAAATGTAACGCTAAGGATAGGATGTTTAATGAATCAAGTATTGTGATATCAATACTTCTCAGTATGATATGTTATGATGATTGAATTGTGAATTCAAAGAGTGAATTAGACATTTAGATGTGTTGAACACTGTAGAATCCTCACAAGATGAGGCATGTTCTTTGGGGAGGAAATAGTTTCCCGACTGGAGGTAGTCCAGATTGAGGTAAGTCAGAGCACACCAGTCGAATGCGGGGCTCTTGACCAGTAGGGTAGACTCCTTACAATTATGTGGTACCCAACATCAACAGGGGGATGCCTGTGGTACATGTGTTACATTTTATAGTGATTAGTTATCAGTAGGTCCACTGATGCACAATAAGCTTGAGGGCTTTGACTCACCGCCTGAGTACCCAGGTTGAGAGGTGGAGTCTAAGATATCTGACCTCTTCTATTAGCTACCAAGAGGTAGATGTGTCGAGGCCATCTTAATATGGGGTCTTACTCGAGAGATAGGCTTAGGAACTTGGGAATGCTTCTAAGCCTTGTACAGTGAGATCGTAGCTTGCTGCGATTCTTTCTCATGTTGTGGTACACCTCATGTGTAAGGCCCCTAAACTTGCTTAAAGTGTTGAATAATCTTAACATTCCATAATTGCATACTTAGAACCCTAATATAACCTTGTGACATGCTTTGAAATCATAAGACAAGCTTGAATTTCAAATTTGGTCCAATTTGGACAACGTTTGAGAAAGTTATGCTATTTTATGTACATTTTGGACTTTTCTACAATTTATCCAATTAAGGAGTTCTCTTTGAAACACATTCATTATGTTCCTTAGATTTGATCTTATTATTCTTGATCTTTTTGAGCCATGGGGTTTGAAGGTGTTTTCCTCAAGGGTATTTTAGGGTTTACCCCTTTATCGATGAGCTACCATGAGGAGCTATCAACTAATGCTTTATTTATTTTTCTTGGAAATTCATGAAATGAGGGATAAGCATGCCTCTATGTTCTATGGGGCAGCTTCTTGTGTGGCTTCTTGTATATTCTTAATATTTTAAGGCCATGGACACTTGGAAAGATACTAGGACTTCAACTTTTTCTTTTCTTTATCTTAAAGTTTTATATACCTCTCCCTAAGCACCCAAACGAACCATTTTCTCTCTACCACTTCCCTCCTTCTACAAACCTCATTCTCCCTCTATTCTTCTATGAAGTTCCTGTCCAAGGAAGAAGAAAGTGGGGATCTTCTTGGCAAAAGCATCTAGGGTTGCAATTGACTTCCTTTAGGGGTTTCTAACGCTCCTTCTTTGTGATCTTAACCTAAAAGTATAAGTACTCCCTTATTTCCTCCATTTATTTCTCTATTATCCTTCCTCCTATATTCCTCCAGGTTTGGAACCTTGCTATTCCATGGTGGAAGTGGCTCTAGAACTCAAGAATCTACCTTTCTTGCTTCTTCTTCTAGGGTTTTGTTTTTTTATGGAGAGAAGTGCCTACTTGGCCAAGTTCAGATCTAAAAATAGGGTTTCTTGCCTTATTTTCTTGAGATTCTTGCAGCTGGGGATCTGACTACTCTATAGAGGCAAGTTTTATATCATTCTTCACTTATATTGCTTGCTAGAAGCTTGTTAGTTCATGTTTATGCTTTAATGTGATGATCTAAGCATAGAGAAACCATGTTTGTTTAGGGTTACAAATTTATTATGGTGTTTCCTATTATGTTCCAGTTCTATATGAACTTATAAACATATGTACAACCATTCTAAGGTATAATATGATGTGGGACATGTAACATACTAAAATCTCCTATGTACCTCTTTGTACTCTTTTCTATAAGCTTTGACCTTCATTTTCGTTCCTTTTGTCCTTGGTCTTGATTTAAAAGAAATTAAGATGGTTATTTGATAAATGTTTCCCATATATTCTTATTTCAAGGTTGCATGCACAAATGCCTCAGTTAGAATTAGATAATGGGATTAAAATGCAAATTCACATTAAGTAATAAAAAGAGTAAAATAATTCGTCCTAGAATCTTCTAGTGTTTCCTAGAATATAAGAAATAAGAAGAAAATCCGAATGTTATAAAAGAAAGAAGATAAATATAATAAGTAAAGGAAATATGAGAATTTATGAGTAAAGGAGATAATTACAAGGATTTTTGCAACAAATATTATAATCCAAAACCATCATGATAATTTGATAGTTTAATTCGTTTCCTTGAGCAAAAAGTAACTTAAGAGTCAAGTATCATTTAAAATGGAAATATTAATAACATTATCAATGGAATATAGGAAATATGCCAATAAAAAGAAATAAAATACTTAATGCTCTCAAATCAGGAAAATAACTTCAAATTCGTATTCTAAACATAAAAATAAGCCTCTGTGCAAATTTGCAACTAATCTGGATAATAAAAGAATAATAAGAAAAATGGGAGAGAGAAAGTGTGTAGAATGTTCTAATTAATTTAATAAATATTAAGATAATATCAACTTGTGAAGATAATTGCAAAATCGTGTTCCAACCCATTAAGGAGACTTATGGGTGAAGTTACATTAATTTTAGATAATGCTATCACTTCTTTTGAGTGAGGAAAGAGAAAATGACATATTAATTATTTCACCTAATAAACTTTCTCAAAATGAAAAACTAACTCCATATTTGGATTCTACGCATCGAAATAAATCAAAATATAAATTTTCATAATTTTTGGACAATGTTTGAGCCTCCAAAATAAGAAAGAGAAAAACATTTAAAATCTAATAGTTTTTAATCGAATTTTGCTCAGGGATATTTCCCTAAGCTAATTCGCGATCGAACGGCTCAGATTGCTTGATGGACCCACGTCCACCGATCCGACGATGCACGGTCGTCTCCTAGCTCTAGACGGATAAGGCAACAGGCCTTTGTTTTTTTATTTTTTAAAATCACGTTATCTCGAGATTTACTCGATGGTTTTCACCCAATTAACTTGTGTTGGTTTCCTTGCAAGATTGCGCACAGTTTTATCCCAAATTTTGTGGGCTTTGACGCGTATTTGCGAAACGCCTAATGTGGCCACGGACTCCCTCACCTTGCCCCTAGCTAAACCCTAGCCTAGGGCATGTTGCCTATATATATCTAGGTACCTAGGACCGCCACGACCTTAGCAACTCACCTATACCTTTGATTTCAAGCTTCGTGGACGTTTGGACTACCATCGAGCCGCCGGTTGCTCCTGCTCTTGCGGCGTCTTTTGCTTCCTACTCGCTTCATCTCCGTCCAAATTGAAGGTACTACCAACTTCGTCTCCTCTTTCTCTTTCTTTCGAGTACCTGTTTGTCGAGTTTCGTCAAGTATTGCGAATTTGCCCAAATCGGCCGAGCAAGCTGCTCGCGCGCGATCGAGGAAGAAGACGATGCACATATGACCGTTTTGCCCTCGCCTCTCTTCTTTTCTGATTTTTCGCGCGAGGGTGTTTTCGACTTTCTGTCCGTATGCCTGACTTCACCGCTCGGTCGGTCACGGGCGATCTTGAGGCGCGGATCGCCGCTGCCAAGCGCCCGTCACCGCTCGGCCATCCGGCCTTGCCTACATGGCAGGCTGTGATTGGTCGAGGCGAATTAATTTTTATAAATTAATCGGTTGGTCGAAAATTAAAAATAAATAGTGTTTTGAAATCAGGAAAACGAGATCTATTTAATAAAAATATTTTTAAAATCTGATTTTGAGTTTTGCAAAAATGTGTTTTTAAAATCGATTTAATTAACTTAAAAATCCCTAAAATTAACCCTAAACATCTATGTTTCCAAAATATACAATATTATATGTTATTTTGATCACGAAAACCTAACTAAGATGATTATGAGGTTTTTGAAGTCTGAATCGAGAGTTTGTGCAAAAAGTTAGTAAATTAGGGTTTTCAATCTTTTAAATGAATGCATGTAAATCTAATATATGAATATAATGATGTATTAGGAAGTTTGGGTTTATAGTTCGTGTGAAGAGTTGAAAAAGGGAAACTTAGGACACCTTTGGCCAAGGTATGTGTTTAGTATGAGTTTGATTGTGCATCTACCTATCAGTTGGGAAATACTTAATCCAATACCTAAATTTCTTCTATGAGGTTTAACTTGATCTAAACCATTGAATTCTTGAAACCTAAATGTCTTATTTGCCTCAAAAGTAGATGTAGTATTCTCTTGTTTGGGTATTCATACCCCACTACCATGATATATATTCTTTTTCTTAAATCTTGCCATAAATCTTTTGTTAGCATGAAATTAAATGTTCTATTTAAATTTTAAGTAGTGGTACTTATGTACAACCACCCATAGAGGGCATGTATAAAATCACCCTAGGGGAATGTTTATTATTCTCCCCATTAAAAATTGTAGGTGATTTGGAAATGTTTATAATTCTTCCCTCACCTAAGGTTAGAGGTCCGGTAGGTGCCTCAACCCTACTTAGTTAGATAGACATATTAATTAACATGCTAAACCCTTTATTTTTTTTTGTTAATGGCAAGTCTTCTTATGAAAACCTCATACTTTTTGATATCTTCTTACACAAAATATCTAGCCTAAATTTACTTGTTACAACTTTCTTTTCCTTTGATAGATTGTTAGTGTAACACATACTTTTCCTTGTTTTCCCTCTTGCTGGGTGTCTTCCCAACCACCCAGGTGTTGGAGCTGTGCAAGGTGAAGGAAGGGCTTGAAGAAAGAATCCTTTGCTGTGATCGTTAGCTTGAAGAAGGATGGCTAGGTTGCTATAGCTAGATCCTCTATTCTATCTTATCTTTTCTTTTTGAAAGCAATGATGTAATAAACAATAAAGCCATTAGAAGGCTTGTTATTTCTTTCTTTCCGCTGCTATTGACATTTTATTATGTATCTGGAATCATGCTTATTTATTTGGAATATTATGCAATCATCCTCAAAGTCCAAAATTTCTTTTAAAAATTGTGGATGTTTGTATTTCCTTTAAATTTTAGTAGAGAGGTGATCTCGCCTCTTTACAGCATGGTATCAGAGCCTTTAGGCGACTATTAGGGCATGCGGTTGAGGCAAGGGTGTCTAGAAAGGATCAGGGCATGGGGGCTGACAAGATTTTCCTCCGACCCACTAGCTTGGCATACGGGGACTCCCGTGCCCATATGATCCGGCCTGGCCTGTGCCTATACGAACTGCCTGAAGTAGTATGCTTTTAGGCAATAGCATTCTAGTTATCCTTTTCTCATCTCTATTTCTTTTCCCTCTCATCTATGATTCTCTACTCCTGAAAATTTAATATGATAACCCTAATTTTAGGAGAGGTGACCTGTTTGACAACTCAAACCAGGAGTCCAACACTGACAACCTCGACACTCCTGCGACTCCTGCTGTTACCCAACCAACCTCTGGTGTTCCTGCCTTCACACCTGAGCAAGAGCTGGCGATGCTGCAATAGCTGTTGTCCTCCACCATGATGGGACAACTCAACACCATTGCTGTTGTTGCCACCAAGCCGAGGGAGTTCACCCTCACTGACTTCATCAAGATGCAGCCACCCTACTTCAAGGGTGAGAGTGAGCCTAACATGGTGGACAAAGCTGATGACTGGGTGTTGGCACTGGATCGGACCTTCGAGGGTATGGCTTTCCCTCCTCACCAGAAGGTTCGGTTTGTGACGTACGTGCTAGATGGACCGGCGCGTGTTTGGTGGAATGGAGTTGCCCGCACACGAGACACCTCCTCCATGGAGTGGACCCAGTTCTTGAAGCTGTTCAGAGAGAAGTACATCTGCCCTGGATTCCTGAGGAAGAAGGAGGATGAGTTTTACAGTCTCAAGCAAGGAAGCATGAGCGTGGCCGACTACGTTCAGAAGTTTCTACTGTTGGAACGTTACGCCACCGACCTTGGAGCTGACAGAAGAGCAACCTTGTTCTTGGAGGGCCTGAACTACCATGTTGGTCGAAGCCTCGTTCCACAGCTGCCACTCACGTTTCAACAGATGGTGGACAAGGCTCTCGCCATCGAGTCTTATCCGGGATTCCGGTCTTCCAGTAGCTTCGACAACAATAAAAGGAAGAATCCAAACCAGCATGAGAACCGTGGTCGTGGTCGCTGCAACAGATGCAATCGCTACCATCCTCCTGGAAGATGCCCCGCCAACAATGCACCTGCTCGTGTTGGCAACCATCCTCCACCAACCTGCCATGAGTGTGGCCAGGTTGGGCACATCCGACCCAACTGCCCTCGTTTCCAGCAAGGGCATAATCATGCTCAGCAGCCACAACAACCGAGACAGAACCCTCCACCGCAGAACAACAACAACAATAACAACAACAACCAGAACCCGAGACGTCCGCCAGCTGAGAGGCGGAATGGGAGAGTGTTTTCTCTCAATGCTGAAGAAGATGGTGAAGGAAATGAAGTGATTGAAGGTACACTACACCTCAATTTGCATCCTTTAAAAGCTCTGTTTGATTCCGGTTCCTCCAATACCTTCATATCTAGACAGTTTGCCTCTATGCTTGAAATCGAATCTGAGTTTATGGATCATGTGTTAGATGCAAAAACTCCTAGTGGTAAAATCTGCTCCTCGTACCTCCAAACTCCTACCTTGAACCTCTGTGTATCCGGAATAACGTTTCCTATAGTGTTCGTCTTGCTTGATATGACCGTCTTTGACATCATCCTGGGTATGGATTGGTTAAAGAAGTATAAAGCTGTTCTGTTCTGTGAGGAATCCAAGGTTAGTCTATTTCATCCTGATGAAGGAAGAGTGTGCGTCCAGGGCAAGAAGCGAGGAGAGCGACAGTTCGTCATCTCTGCCATCAAAGCTGAAAAGCTTGTCTCACAAGGGTGTAGAGCCTTCCTAGCCTCCATTGTTCTCGATGCTACACCTCCTGCCCTAGATCATGTTGATGTGGTGAAGGACTTCCCAGATGTCTTTCCTGAGGAGTTACCCGGGTTGACACCAAATCGCGAGGTGGAATTCTCCATCGAGCTCATACCTGGAACTTCACCGATTTCGAAGCCACCTTACCGCTTGGCTCCTACTGAGCTGGCGGAGTTGAAGAAGCAGCTTGAAGAGCTTCTTGACATGGGTTTCATTCGCCCCAGTGTTTCCCCTTGGGGAGCTCCTGTCTTGTTCGTGAAGAAGAAAGATGGATCCTTGCAGATGTGTATGGATTACCGCATGCTCAACCAGGTGACAGTGAAGAATCGTTATCCGTTGCCGCGCATCGACGACCTATTCGATCAGCTGAAGTCAGCCACCGTGTTCTCCAAGATGGATCTGTGAAGTGGCTACTACCAGATGCGTGTAAAGGATGATGATGTTCTGAAGACAGCGTTCAGAACTCGCTATGGGCATTATGAATTTATGGTCATGCCTTTTGGTTTGACGAATGCCCCTGCTGCGTTTATGGACCTGATGAACCGAGTATTCCGCCCATACCTCAACAAGTTTGTAGTGGTGTTTATTGATGATGTTTTGGTTTATTCCGAGACATTGGAACAACATCGCGAGCACTTGCGGATTGTACTCAACACATTGCGAGAAAATCAATTGTATGCAAAATTCTCAAAATGTGAGTTCTGGATAAAGGAAGTGATGTTTCTTGGTCACGTGATTTCTGCCGGCCATATAGCTGTTGATCCTGCAAAGGTAGAAGCGGTGACAAAGTGGAATGCTCCGAGAAACCCGTCAGAAATCTGTAGTTTCCTTGGTCTAGCTAGTTACTATCGGAAGTTTATCAAAGGGTTTTCTGAGCTGGCTTTACCTTTGACCAAGCTGACTCGGAAGGAAGTCAAGTTCTCATGGACCCCTGAATGTGAGGACAGTTTTCAGAAGTTGAAGATGAGTCTGACTTCTGCTCCAGTGCTTGCTTTGCCTGTTGAGGGCATACCCTATGTCATCTACAGTGATGCATCCCGACAAGGCTTAGGGTGTGTTCTGATGCAAGACGAAAAGGTGATTTCCTATGCTTCTCGATAGTTGAAACCTAATGAAGCTAATTGGCCTACACATGATTTAGAGCTGGCTTCCATAGTTCATGCTTTGAAGATCTGGCGACACTACCTCTATGGAGAAAAGTTTGAAGTCTTTTCTGATCACAAGAGTTTGAGATATCTGTTGACTCAGAAGGATCTGAACTTGCGACAGCGTAGGTGGATGGAATATCTTAAAGATTACAATTTCACCATCACCTATCATCCTGGTAAAGCAAATGTCGTAGCTGATGCTTTAAGTCGCAAGAAGGATGCTGTTTGTGCTGCTCTAAGATGTTCTGTGTGGGAAAACCTTGAACTTGTGGCCAGTTGGAGACCTCAGCTTATCGATTCAGAGGAAGAAGATAAGTTGTGTGTTCATATGGCCAGTTTGACCGTTACACCAACCTGGATCTCAGAAGTCGTGTCTGCACAGTTGGAGAGTTCCGAGCTTGAAGAGTTGAAAGCTTTATCTGCAAAACCGCAATCTGACTTCTCTGTCGGAGTGGATGGTGCTATCTGCTTCAGACAAAGGTTGTGGATACCTGATGTTGGTGATCTGAGACAGAAGGTTCTGAGTGAAGCTCATGGTTCCAAGTACACTATTCACCCTGGTACAACAAAGATGTACAAGGACTTACAGCGAAGCTTCTGGTGGAAGAACATGAAGAATGATATAGCTCTGTTTGTAGCAAAGTGCTTGACATGTCAGCAAGTCAAGATTGAACATCAATGACCTGGTGGTCTTCTTCATCCTCTTGAGATTCCAGAATGGAAGTGGGAGAAGATCACAATTGACTTTGTTACTGGTTTCCCCAAGTCTAAGAGAGGTTATGATGTTGTCTGGGTGGTGATTGATCGGCTTACAAAATCTGCTCATTTCTTGCCTTTCAAAACCACGTATAAAGTTGTTGAGATGGCTCAGTTGTATGTGGAGTGGATAGTTCGTCTGCATGGTGTCCCTGCTGTGATAGTTTCTGATTGAGACCCGAAATTCACTTCTCGTTTATGGGGTCAGATTCAGGAAGAAATGGGTACTGATCTGCGTTTCAGCACTGCTTACCACCCGCAAACTGATGGTCAGTCTGAGAGAACAGTTCAGATTCTGGAGGACTTGCTACGTGCTTGTGTGATGGATTGGGGTGGTGCTTGGGATCGGTATCTACCATTAGCAGAGTTTGCTTACAACAATAGCTACCAAGCCAGTATTGGTATGCCACCTTTTGAAGCTCTCTATGGTAGACCTTGTCGTTCACCTTTGCACTGGGATGATGTTGGTGAACGTTCCCTAGTGAAGACTGATGACATACAGATGATGCTTGAGAAGATACAGTTGATAAAGAAACAGATGAAAGCTGCTCAAGACAGACAGAAGATGTATGCTGATAAGAAGAGGTATGATGTAAGCTTCTTAGTGGGAGACTATGCTTTTCTAAAGATCAAGCCTATACATTCTATTGCAAGATCTAAAGTAAAAGGCAAGTTGAGTCCTCGCTATGTTGGACCATTTGAGATCTTAGATAAAATGGGGTATTGTGCATATCGTCTAGATTTGCCTCCTGCTTATGACAAGATTCAAAATGTGTTCCATGTTTCTGTGTTGAGGAAGTACGTTAAGGATCCGTCTCATGTGCTCACCATCGAACCTGTGGAGATTAATGAGAATATGACTTATGAAGAACTACCTGTGAAGATCCTTGACTCCCGAGTAAAGCAGCTGAAGAATAAGGAGATAGAGTTAGTGAAGGTTTTATGGAGATACCATGGTTTAGAAGAAACCACTTGGGAGTTGAGAGATGAGATGTTGCGTACTCACCCTTCCCTCTTTGTATGAGATTTCGGGGACGAAATCCTTTTTAAGGGGTGGAGTGCTGTAACATACTGAAATCTCCTATGTACCTCTTTGTACTCTTTTCTATAAGCTTTGACCTTCATTTTCGTTCCTTTTGTCCTTGGTCTTGATTTAAAAGAAATTAAGATGGTTATTTGATAAATGTTTCCCATATATTCTTATTTCAAGGTTGCATGCACAAATGCCTCAGTTAGAATTAGATAATAGGTTTAAAATGCAAATTCACATTAAGTAATAAAAAGAGTAAAATAATTCGTCCTAGAATCTTCTAGTGTTTCCTAGAATATAAGAAATAAGAAGAAAATCCGAATGTTATAAAAGAAAGAAGATAAATATAATAAGTAAAGGAAATATGAGAATTTATGAGTAAAGGAGATAATTACAAGGATTTTTGCAACAAATATTATAATCCGAAACCATCATGATAATTTGATAGTTTAATTCGTTTCCTAGAGCAAAAAGTAACTTAAGAGTCAAGTATCATTTAAAATGGAAATATTAATAACATTATCAATGGAATATAGGAAATATGTCAATAAAAAGAAATAAAATACTTAATGCCCTCAAATCAGGAAAATAACTTCAAATTCGTATTCTAAACATAAAAATAAGCCTCTGTGCAAATTTGCAACTAATATGGATAATAAAAGAATAATAAGAAAAATGGGAGAGAGAAAGTGTGTAGAATGTTCTAATTAATTTAATAAATATTAAGATAATATCAACTTGTGAAGATAATTGAAAAATCGTGTTCCAACCCAAAAGGAGACTTATGGGTGAAGTTACATTAATTTTAGATAATGCTATCACTTCTTTTGAGTGAGAAAAGAGAAAATGACATATTAATTATTTCACCTAATAAACTTTCTCAAAATGAAAAACTAACTCCATATTTGGATTATACGCGTCGAAATAAGTCAGAATATAAATTTTAATAATTTTTGGACAACGTTTGAGCCTCCAAAATAAGAAAGAGAAAAACATTTAAAATCTAATAGTTTTTAATCGACTTTTGCTCAGGGATATTTCCCTGAGCTAATTCGCGATCGAACGGCTCAGATTGCTTGATGGACCCGCGTCCACCGATCCGACGACACGCGTTCATCTCCTAGCTCTAGACGGATAAGGAAACAGGCCTTTGTTTTTCGATTTTTTAAAATCACGTTATCTCGAGATTTACTCGATGGTTTTCACCCAATTAACTTGCGTTGGTTTCCTTGCGAGATTGCGCACAGTTTTATCCCAAATTTTGTGGGCTTTGACGCGTATTTGCGAAACGCCTAATGTGGCCGCGGACTCCCTCACCTTGCCCCTAGATAAACCCTAGCCTAGGGCATGTTGCCTATATATATCTAGGTACCTAGGACCGCCACGACCTTAGCAACTCACCTATACCTTTGATTTCAAGCTTCGTGGACGTTTGGACCACCATCGAGCCGCCGGTTGCTCCTGCTCTTGCGGCGTCTTTTGCTTCCTACTCGCTTCATCTCCGTCCAAATTGAAGGTACTACCAACTTCGTCTCCTCTTTCTCTTTCTTTCGAGTACTTGTTTGTCGAGTTTCGTCAAGTATTGCGAATTTGCCCAAATCGGCCGAGCAAGCTGCTCGCGCGCGATCGAGGAAGAAGAAGACGCGCATATGACCGTTTTGCCCTCGCCTCTCTTCTTTTCTGATTTTTCGTGCGAGGGTGTTTTCGACTTTCTGTCCGTATGCCTGACTTCACCGCTCGGTCGGTCACGGGCGATCGTGAGGCGCGGATCGCCGCTGCCAAGCGCCCGTCACCGCTCGGCCATCTGGCCTTGCCTACGTGGCAGGCTGTGATTGGTCGAGGCGAATTAATTTTTATAAATTAATCGGTTGGTCGAAAATTAAAAATAAATAGTGTTTTGAAATCAGGAAAACGATATCTATTTAATAAAAATATTTTTTAAATCTGGTTTTGAGTTTTGTGAAAATGTGTTTTTAAAATCGATTTAATTAACTTAAAAATCCCTAAAATTAACCCTAAAAATCTATGTTTCCAAAATATACAATATTATATGTTATTTTGATCAGGAAAGCCTAACTAAGATGATTATGAGGTTTTTGAAGTCTGAATCGAGAGTTTGTGCAAAAAGTTAGTAAATTAGGGTTTTCAATCTTTTAAATGAATGCATGTAAATCTAATATATGAATATAATGATGTATTAGGAAGTTTGGGTTTATAGTTCGTGTTAAGAGTTGAAAAAGGAAACTTTGGACACCTGTGGCCAAGGTATGTGTTTAGTATGAGTTTGATTGTGCATCTACCTATCAGTTGGGAAATACTTAATCCAATACCTAAATTTCTTCTATGAGGTTTAACTTGATCTAAACCATTGAATTCTTGAAACCTAAATGTCTTATTTGCCTCAAAAGTAGATGTAGTATTCTCTTGTTTGGGTATTCATACCCCACTGCCATGATATATATTCTTTTGCTTAAATCTTGCCATAAATCTTTTGTTAGCATGAAATTAAATGTTCTATTTAAATTTTAAGTAGTGGTACTTATGTACAACCACCCATAGAGGGCATGTATAAAATCACCCTAGGGGAATGTTTATTATTCTCCCCATTAAAAATTGTAGGTGATTTGGAAATGTTTATAATTCTTCCCTCACCTAAGGTTAGAGGTCCGGTAGGTGCCTCAACCCTACTTAGTTAGATAGACATATTAATTAACATGCTAAACCCTTTATTTTTTTTTGTTAATGGCAAGTCTTCTTATGAAAACCTCATACTTTTTGATATCTTCTTACACAAAATATCTAGCCTAAATTTACTTGTTACAACTTTCTTTTCCTTTGATAGATTGTTAGTGTAACACATACTTTTCCTTGTTTTCCCTCTTGCTGGGTGTCTTCCCAACCACCCAGGTGTTGGAGCTGTGCAAGGTGAAGGAAGGGCTTGAAGAAAGAATCCTTTGCTGTGATCGTTAGCTTGAAGAAGGATGGCTAGGTTGCTATAGCTAGATCCTCTATTCTATCTTATCTTTTCTTTTTGAAAGCAATGATGTAATAAACAATAAAGCCATTAGAAGGCTTGTTATTTCTTTCTTTCCGCTGCTATTGACATTTTATTATGTATCTGGAATCATGCTTATTTATTTGGAATATTATGCAATCATCCTCAAAGTCCAAAATTTCTTTTAAAAATTGTGGATGTTTGTATTTCCTTTAAATTTTAGTAGAGAGGTGATCTCGCCTCTTTACAGGACATGTTGATAGCAACAACCTATGGTTTTAAGAAGGAGGACCACAACAACATCATCTGAGGGGGAACAACTGAGGCCATCACTGAAGAAGTAAATACAAGCAAAGCACTGGAGCCCATAATTCCGCAGCAAGAAACAGGCGAAGAACTCTTGAGACGAACAAACCATAGCAATGTTAGAACAAGGGCGCAAAAGAAGATGGACAACAGAAAGAAGGTAGTGAAGAAAGGAAAGGGTGATCTGAAGAAAACTAAGGAGCCACCGTAGGTATACAAGATGAGCAGAGCACAAAGACTCGGGGTACCAGAACATGAAGTTGTTTGGGATACTGTGACTGGGAAGAGAGGAAGGCAATCAGAATAGTGTGACATGGAGCTAGATATGGTCAGCCCTACAGATGATACGACTAAGAAAGCCAGGAACAGTGGGTCTGCAGTGCACAATGAAGGAACTTCAAATGTTCAAGTAGCGGAGACTGGCAGAGACCAGCTTCGTGAACAGCTATGAAAATCATGAGCTGGAATTGTCAGGGTTTGGGCAACCCTGACATGGTGAACGCCCTATGATCGTGGTGTTGGGGGGAGAGCCTGAACATTGTCTTCTTAATGGATACACTAATCTCTAGTGCTGATCTAGAAGCAGTGAAAAGAAAATGTGGTTTCACACAAGGTATCTGTATTGACAGAGTGGGCAGGGCAGGTGGAATAGGCTTATAGTGGACAGATGTTGAACTCAGTATCATATCTTACTCGCAGCATCACTGTAGTTGTGAGATTGAAGACGGAACGGGGTCTAGCAAATGGAGAGCTGTGGGCATATATGGGTGGGGCTCATCGACGTTGTGGGACAATGGAAGACAATGGAAGAAGAGATTGAGAAAATCATCACCGACTTTTTTCAGGGGCTTTTCAAGACATCTAACCCGACGAATGGGAGGAGGCAACAAAAGGGATAGAGAGGAAAATTGGGAGAATAGAAAGTGAAATTCTGGAAAGGGATATCACAACTGAAGAAATTCAAGCAGTGCTAAAAAGTATGCATCCTAATAAAGCACCCGGGCCTGATGGGATGAAGGCTATGTTTATTCAAAAATACTGGCACATAGTAGGAAGCGATGTGGCAAATTATATAAAGGGGTGGTGGAAATCTGAAGACAATATTGCTGATGTGAACTGTACTCTGGTGGTCCTCATTCCTAAAGTGAAAACTCCAAAGGAAATTGGGGAGTTCAGACCTATAAGCCTGTGCAATGTTATTTATAAGATTGCTGCAAAAGTCCTAGCCAACCGCTTGCGACCTCTGATGGACAAGATTGTTTCTGAACAACAAAGTGCCTTTATCCCGAGAAGACTTATCACAGATAATGTGCTTGTTTCCTACAAGCTTTTTCACACTATGAAAGGCGAGAAGAGGAAGAAGAAGGGACATATAGATCTGAAGCTTGATATGTCAAAAGCTTATGATAGAGTAGAATGGAGGTTCGTGGACTTCATACAAGGGAAGCTAGGGTTTGTAGAGCTATGGAGGAAGAAAGTCATGAACTGCATGTCGTCGATATCTCACTCCTTTACCATCAATGGGGACCGTACCAGGAAGACTCAACCATCCAGAGGACTGCGCCAGGGTGACCCTCTCTCCCCATATCTTTTTATTTTATGTGCTGAAGCTTTTTCTTCTTCACTAAATTTGGCATCACAACAGAATGATATCCACGGAGTGCGGGCAAGCCGACATGGGCCACACATTTCTCACCTTTTCTTTGCAGATGACTCCATTCTTTTTGCAAGGGCGACCAAAGAAGAATGCCTGAAATTAGCTGCGATTGTCAGCCAGTACGAACGGGCATCCAGACAGAAAATTAACTTATCAAAGACTGAGGTAGGCTTTAGTAAAGGAGTATGCAGGGAGAGGAAGGACGAGATATGCCAAGTGCTACAAGTAAGAGATGTGGAGAAACATGGGAAGTACTTAGGCCTACCTGCAGCGGTAGGAAGATCCAAAAAATATGCCTTCTCATACGTATAGGAACGGGTGTGGAACAAACTTCAAGGATGGAAGGAAAAACTTTTGTCCAAAGAAGGAAAGGAGGTTTTAATCAAGGCAGTGGCTCAAACGATCCCATCGTACCTGATGAGTATTTTCTAGTTACCGGCAAATCTCCTTGATGCCATTAATAGTTCCATTGCTATATTCTGGTGGGGAGCCAAAGACAATGAATGGAAAATTGCCTGGGTCAGCTGGGAGAAACTCTGCAAACCAAAAAATCAAGGAGGCATGGGATTTCAAGATATTAGTATATTCAACCAAGCTCTTCTTGCTAAACAAGTGTGGTGTATTTTCCACAGGAGAGAGACATTGGCTTACAAAGTCCTCCAGGCTAGATATTTCCCATCAAGCAATGTCCTCAAGGCCCGCAGGGGACATAATCCAAGTTTTACCTGGCGGAGTATATGGAATTCCAAGAGTATCATCCTAGAAGGCATGCAATGGAGAGTGGGAGACGGAAAAGACATCAACATATGGTCGGGCAATTGGATATCCAATCTAGATGGCAACATAGAGTCTAGGTTGGGTATATCTTCACTGATAGTACAATAGGTTCATCAACTCATTGACCAGGAAATGAGAGATTGGGATCGAGGGATGGTAAACGAGATGCTATCACAAAACGTGGCTAATTTGGTGCTTGCTATTCCGATAGGGGTAACAACGAGGGATGATGGGATTTTTTGGAAACCAAGCAGAAGCGGGGAATATACGGTGAAGTCAACATATTGGATGGCCATCCAACAAGTGAATAACACTGAGCAATCAGCCACCCATGTGAACAAGGAGGTCTGGTGGGCAATCTGGAAGACAGGTCTAGCTCCCAAAGCTGCGCATTTCCTCTGGCGATGTGTCGCCGACTCACTGGCCACAGTTGGACGGTTGTTTGATAGATACGGCCACCAAGATGAAATTTGCAACATCTGTCGAAGGGAGAAGGAGGACATAGCCCACATGCTCTTTAGATGCGAGCAGGTGTGGGAGATTTGGAAGGAATATCTGGTGGGCGTGCAAGGGCACATCCGACAGCTGGGCACAAGGCCCATACACGAAGCTATCATGGCAGTGGTCTGGCCAGAAAATGGGGCTGCAAATGAAGACACGACTGCAGCCCTATGGGCAATCTGGACAAGAAGAAATGACATCACCTTTGGGAACAAGGTGTGCCACCCGCTTATACTGAAGAACTCTTTGCTACCTTTAGTTAAATCCTACAGGGAAATGACCAATGCAACGGATAACACAACATCAACGAACATGCATGCACGATGGAGTAGGCCACCGTTGGGAGTCACGAAAGTGAACTATGACGCTGCGGTGGCAATTCAGGGATCGGATGGGCTTGGGCTGGTATGGAGGACTGCTGAAGGAAATGTCACCCGTGTAGTAGGAAGAAGGCAACTGACTCTCAAGGATTCAAGATGCGCTGAAGCACTAGCTATCCGAGAAGGACTCAAGCTATCCAAAGAAATGAACCTCACCGTTGTGATACTGGAATCGGATGCCGAAGTAGTGGTCAAGCTCATTGTGGTCGGGACTAGAAGGACAGATCTCCTGGGAACCATCCTCAAGGACATAGCCTACCTTAAAGTTTTCTTCTCAAGCATTTCTTTTGTTTCGTGTCATAAACAGGCTAATGGGTTGCCACATAAGTTAGCCCGGAAGGCCTCTAGTAGTAGTTTTTCATTCAGTAGCTATAACTCATTTCCTCCTTTTGTAACGAACTGCATTAGAGCAGATTTGCTTATCTAATGAAAGTAGATCATTTAACTTCAAAAAAAAACCTATGGTTTTAAGCACAAAACAATTGATGGTCCAAATTAGGGTTTTCAAGCTATTTCCTTCCCTACCACACAACCAATGGTGATACCATTCAACAACCAATGGTGTTTCTATCTTGGCAGCTAATGGTCATGATCATGGGTGTCAAATTTATGGTGAAAACCTATGGTCACCCCCTTAGGCCAGGTTTTGTCTCAATTATATGTTTAATTATCATCGACTCAGTATTCCAATGATGCTATCAATCCATTATGACATTAGCTTAATATTTGATGGTGTTAAATGAATATATTGCTGATCTAACAATCAATGGTGACCTAATGATCACAATCAATGTTAGATTAGATCATCACCACATATGATGAGCTAAGAATGTAATTGTAGATTTGATTAAACCTTAAACCAATGGTTCCTTGGTTCAATTGATCTAATTTCTATACCTATACTTCAATTGATAGCCTTGAACAATGAACATGATCCAATGAATAATATTGGATGCTTCAACATCCAATGGATTAGAATGAATCCCATGGTATTATATGTGCATCCTAGTGACGATAATTCGATGGTTCAATACCACTGAGTTGTAGTCTTACCTTTTCCATCATATAGTTATATTTGATAAATCACTATAATAAGTGGATGCGTAACTCCCATGTGATATAGCTTGTTACACCTAACTATAATGTAATTAGGTGATGTTGAATGGTTATAATCAGACCTCTTGAATGATTAATTTGACAATTTATTACACTCTTCTTGTGTTGAAACTATAATGTAGTACTATTTGAATATCATATTGTCTTTCCATGGTATAATCTATGAACACATATGTGCTAATGATCTTCTGAGACTTGTTTAAGGCATGGAATGATGATGATAACCTTACTATGAATAATGTGATGGTCTTAACGACCTTTGGGAATGTTTGAAGCCATGATTGAGGTGAAATCCTCTTCATTTTCCACTAAGGGTTAAAACCCTGGAACTTGTGATAAGATATTGGTATCTTGTAATAGTATGATGTTAAGTGTGGTCCATTAATTTGCAATGAATGATAGCATGTGGTAATGTGATTAAGATTTTTACCTCAAATGTTTTATATCTTTTGAAGTTGTTATACTTCACTCTTGTTAGAAAAGAATTAGGGTTTTCATGTCCACTTGTATGATAAATCCTTAATGCATTCAATTGATAGTAATTAATCAAGTGTAACCTTAATAATGTAGAGCCTTGTGCCATAGAGCCATCTTCAGTGTCAGAACATACTGGATGGTGAAATGAGTATTCCCAAGTGTTGGTTGTTTACACTAACGAGTTTCAATCATAAGAATGATCTTTTACTGAACTAGCTATATCCCGCAAGTATACGAGAGTAGTTGTAGT
Organism: Alisma plantago-aquatica; assembly: GCA_963693085.1. Lineage (NCBI taxonomy): Eukaryota > Viridiplantae > Streptophyta > Magnoliopsida > Alismatales > Alismataceae > Alisma > Alisma plantago-aquatica. The sequence continues at coordinate 787,753,270 of OY856414.1, read as the reverse complement.
CGAGTTCGAACACAAGGAGCATTGGTTAGTTAGGCGCAAGAGTTATGATTTTCAATAATCTAGATCGTTGTACATAAGATGATTGGATTAGAACAACTAAATTATAGATTTAAAACAAAACAGTAAATTATCACTTAAGAAAGGTTAAGATTCAGATTTGGAAGGATCTTAGACTTGGGATTTCACCATCACATCATAGCTTATATTAAAATACGAATTTAAACATGTTAATTAACTTGCAAAGGAGGTTTGTAGTCATCACTCACCTCTCAGTGAAGTGATGACGATTTTAACTCCATACATCACTCTCGTGTATGTATTTCATTTCAAAGCACAAACCTTGCTCCTCAACATAATCCCAGCCACTCTCGCAGTCAAGGACAAGTTGCCAAAAGAGTAACTCCATACTCTTAAACACATCTTCTCATATTATGAAAGAAAGCATAAAACATGCAAGTATGATGGCCAATCACACAAACAAGCATTTCAGATCTGAAACAACTCTTGGAACATGCAAGAAACTAACATTTAGTACGAAATTGATATGTTCTTACAAGCTATGACATGGGAGTTACTCTCCCATGCCCAAGAAAAAGAGTCTACTCGTCCATAATGATGTACAACAGAAAATGTGCAGAAATTTCGGAGTTTAGCATGGTTTACAGAAGGAAAAGCTAAGCAATTCCAAGGTGTAACCAAAGGAAGGTAGAATTCTGACTTGAGGACAAAATCCCACTTCTACAGCTGCTCCAAACCGGACAAACTTCCCTCCCAAGAAGCTTTGTGGAGTGAAGAAGCTCTGCTGCACCTTAGAGAAGAAGCTTGGAGAAGAAGAGAGGAAGAATGGGGGTTCTTTGGCAAGAAACCACCTCCTTTCCCCTCCAAATCACCCTCCTATGCTCTAGGCTTGCTCTAGGACGAGAGAAGTTCCGCAAATGACTGGGCATAACCGCCCATTAAGTTCCCACTTCATTTTAAACAAAAACTCGTATTTTTCAAAATGCTGAAACTGCCAGGTGCATGCCGTGGACCCAAAGTGCATGGTGTGCAACTTTCCAGAAACTTTCAATTTGCTCCAGAATGCAATGTGCACACCATGCACTGAAGAAATGCACGCCGTGCAACTTTCCAGAAAATTTTAGCTCCCAGTTGCATGGCGTGCGATGAAGAAATGCATGCCGTGCAACTTTCCAGAAACTTTCAGCTCCCAGGTGCACGACGTGAAACTTTCCAAAAACTTTCATTCTTCTCGATGCTCCAGGTGCACGTCGTGCATTTTCAAGACACGGCGTGCACTTGGCTGTTCTGGGCTGTTGTGTATTCTGCTCATAACTTTCAGCGTGTAGGTCCGATTTACATGCCGTAAAAAGTGGTATTTGTGTAGTTTCGAACCCCAAAACATATAGATACTTGAGAAGTGATCCAATAAGTGATAATATGATATATTCCTCATAATTTCATTGCAAAATGTAGTACCTACAATCCAAACCATGAGACAAGTAAGAATAGCTAAAAATATAGAATCTAGCATGAATGATAGTGATAATTGAGTCAAAACAACATGGATATGCAACCAAATATGATCTAAAAGATGATATGATTTGTGCACATCACCAAGGAAACTCAGAGCACATATTGTTGAGTATGTGGGGGGTGGCAAGTTGAGGATATATCCTTGTCATCCACAAATGCAGGTCATGGAGGATGGCTATGGTCATGCCTCAGGCATTTGATGTGAATGAGGAGAACTACGGTTGTACCTCAGATTAGAAGGTTTTGTATACCCTAGTTTCTAGTGTCGTAACTTGTACCAAGTATGGACTAGTTGTTGTCTGTTGACTATATGTCACTATTGGCAGTTTGACTGGTATGTTATTGTAGTTTACTCGTACTGACCGAGGGGAAGAGATCTTAGGATATTGGCACTCCTAGATCTTATACGGAACTGAATAGCACTTTGCAGTGGTCAGTTGGACTTTGAGTGGTGTGAATCAAACTCCCCATTGCATAATACTAAAAGATATAATACCAGTCATGTAGTAGAATTTCTAGGGTTCAATATGTATCACATTGGTTGATTAACCCTTGTCTTGTCTTTATACTACATAGTTCTTACATGATGTAGACTTATGAAATTTGAGTAATTCTACTGGATGCTAAAGCTTATTCACTTAACTTCTTAGTATGCTTAAACTATTAAATTTGCTCATATTTCTTATTCAGTACCCTAACTTCTCAATTTATTTAATGTTAATTAATATGTTGTAATCAATATATGTTGGAGAGAGTTATATCTCTCGCTAGGATTGGGTCTCACCCATGGGTCACCACATCTTTTTAGGTGGTTGCGGGCAACAAGGTCGAGGTTGTGCTATGGAAGAGAGCCAACCTGGTGATCAATAGATTCATAAGGTTGGTCAGTTGTAGATGTTAGTCATAGAGTCCTAGTGTCATCCTTGTACTCTCAGGTTCGGGTATGGGATGTGCTTTCTAGATGATATACTGGTATAGACATAAGATTTTAGTAGTATGCCAATGTTTGTAAATATATGGCATGTACATGTGAAATATGATTTGTATGCAGGATGTGACTGAAGCCTTTGGACCCATATATAAATACTTGCTACAATATATGATAATGAAATAATGGACCTTTATGTAAATGTTCTAGAGTTTATTTACATTGTTGAATCTGGTTTTAATTATTCTGCATTTTTACTGTGTGATTAATTAGTAATTGATCATGTTTTGTGTTTTGAGTAATCTCATTTAGCGTGATGAGGTGTCACAGTTAAGTTGGTATCATAGCTCTTGGTTTTTTGAGTCTATATGGATATAGGACTTAGGTTTGAGTCTGTTCTTATGTATCCAACATATCTGATCATAGTATATGCTTAAGCAGATATGTCTAAAGGACATGAAGAACACATTGAGAGTGGCTATGTTGCACCAAGAGGAGGTGTTAGGAGGTAGGCACACGATCAGAGAGTGCTAGAAGTAGGGAATCCCGCAATGCCTCAGGTTGACACGACAATGATGGCCAATCTTGAGTTTCAGTCAATGTTTAGACAGACGATGGCCACAATTACACATATAGAGGACAGAACACCAACACCTCAAGCTAGGTCAGCCATCCATAATGTGGAATCCCAAGGTGTTGGGAATACATTTTAACGTCTTAGATGTGTTAGGGCAATTAAATTTGTTGGAACTTCTGATCCAGTAGACACTGGCATGTGGTTGACTGAGTTGGAAAAGGCATTCAAAATCCTGAACATCCCTGAAGAAGACAAAGTAAAGCATGATTTCTATATGTAGAAGGGTAGTGCTGGACACTAGTGGGCCATAGAAGAGGAGAAAAGACCAAGAGTTGTAATTGGATGGGAGGAATTTTGGTGGGAGTTTGTTAGCTGGTATTTTCTAGAGACATACCTAGATGAGAAAATCTCTCAATTTTAGAAGATTCTCCAGGGAACTATGACTATCAATGAGTATGAATCAAAGTTTATGGAACTTCTAAGGTTCTGCCCACACATGACATCAACTGATAAGGAAAGGATCCGAAGATTCGAGAAGCATTTGAGTACGCAGTTGACTACTACAACATCAGCCTTGGAGAATAGGAAAAGTTTTTCCACCTTTGTGGAGTTAGTAAGGTGGATTGAGAAGTTTTCCATAGAGAAGCATGAAGATAATGCTAAGAAGCAACCTGTGCAATTTCAAGGGCAATCATCTGGGGTCTTTAAGAAGTTGAGGTTTTCACACCACAGTCGCAACCAAGGTCAACCTTCACTGAACCAAGATCACATGCACCGTCACAGTGGACCCCGAATTGAGGTAGAGGTACTAGTTTTCCATCGACAGGAGATCATAGTCCCTCATTAGTTTCAATGACAGGGTCGTTTAGGCCATATCAAGACACAGAACATGTTACAAGTGTGGGAAGGTGGGGCATACAAAACCGTATTTCCTTATGAAAGATGAGGACGTGAATCAGTAGCCAAGGAAAAGTCAACAAGGTCCACAACAATGACAATTTAGTATTGGAAGTGGAAGAGGATGTGGTCAGACGTCCCAGGTTGGATCCGCTAAACATGCAAGCAGAGGACATGGATGGCAGCAGGTGACAACTAGGTTTTATGCCAAGATCCAGCCAGAAGCAGTGATCAATCCATGAGTTATGACAGGTCAAATGGAGTTATTTCATTCTGATTTGTCTACTTCTTGTTTTGTATCTGTGTTAGTAGACCCGGGTGTGATGCACTCTTTTATCACCAGAGAGGTGATATGTAGTTGTTATCTACATGTTAGTCTTAGATCTGATAGCTTATGGCTACAAACTCCTTTGGCTGGTTCCGCCGAGTTGCGGGAAGTGTGTCCTTCTTGCGTTCTTTCTTTTTTGGGACATAACATTCAAGTGGATCTCTTGCCACTTGACATGAATGGTTTTGGTGTAATCCCAGGAATGAATACCTTGGAAAAATTCAAGGTAGTCTTGGACTGTAGTGTTGATATGTATGCCCAGAGAGCCAATCATATGATGATTGGATTGACATATGCTCTGATTGATTTGATAAATATCAAAGGCAAGCTTCCAATTTATTCTAGTTCAATAAATTATGAGATAATGATAAAACAAAATGATTGTCTTTAGAATGACAATACTCAATGAAGTATGTCTTTAGGTTGAGGGCCTGAACAATGAGATCATATGAATGCTAAGAGTATGTACATTCTTTTTATGTCCCTAATCGGATGTCATTGTGGAAGATTGATAGACAACAATAACCCATAAAGACTAGAGTGTGTGTTGGTTGATGACAATGTTTCATTAGTCATGATATGTGATGTCAAACCAAGCACATAGATACATGTTAGAGAATAGTGTATCAGACAGACCCACCATGAGAGTGACACATGGAACCATGACATGGTAGTCAGAATCATCTCTCATAGTGATGGTGGTGATTGTGATTCTTAGACCTAAAATCACCGCACTCGTTGAATGTGATTGGGTACACTTTGACATCATCAAACGCAATCTTAAAACATGGTTTGTTATAAAGGTGATGATTGGGTGGCCTTGACGCATGAGATAGATTGTGAGTGATAGATATGGGATTTGTCCCTCCTAAAGGAGTATGATGTCCAGGACACTTGATAAGAGAGACTAAGAAAGGCATGCACATGCACATGTGAATCAATATATAATATTGATGTCACACATATCTCAGACAGTATGCTCTAGTTCAAGAAACATGAATGAACGTTGAAAGGATGACAACTCCATGCCTTGAGTTCATTTAGGATATCAAAGACAAAGGAATTATACATTCACTAGAACACCAATCACATACTATAGGATTGAAAGTTGTTCTCCAACTTTCCATTTCACTTGGGTAGAACTGATGTGCGACTAGGTATCGCTCTTTGCTTGTGATGTCATAAGCTAGTTATGGACATTCACTGCCAACGTAAAATGGGACCTATAGGGTCACACACAAAGGATTAACCTGGAAGAGGAGTTTATTAATGAATGATGTATGGATTGATTACTAAAGCGTTTAGGCACTCAATCAAACATTCAATCAATAGAATTGACTCAGAATCATCAAGTTCAAGTGTTGAACCAACTGATTAGAGTGTCAGACTGATTGAGAACTGAATTGACTATGTTCTATACAATCTAGACAACCAACTGACCGGTTCACTGGGTGAACCAATCGACTCATGGTCAGTGAGATGACCGGTTCACTCTGGTGAACCGATCAGTTCAACTAGACCAAACGAGCAGTGTTGGGTTTCCCAATTTGTGAGAAAAAGTTTTTTTTCATTTCACTTGATCAATTTGATTGGGACAAGAATTAATCTTTGCGTTAATTAGAAATGAATAAGGAAAGTAAGGAAGGTCTGGGAAGTGATAACAACCGTTTCATTGGGTGAACCGATCGACTCTCCTTTCCAAATGACCGGTTTAGATATGAAACGACTGATTTGCCTACCACAGTGCAAATTGTTCATGGAAAATTTGAACCCTTTTACTCTCACACCAAATGGGAACCCTGACCCTGCCCTCTACTATAAATAAAGGGGTACATGGAGCTTCTCTAGAGACACAACTTAGAACATCAGTTGCTCTGCAAAGTTGTTGTCCTCTCTGGTTGTGGTAACTGAGAGAACCCAAGCAAGTTCTACCCATCCAGGGAGGAACAATGAGGGAAAGACAATTGTAGAAAATCAATTGGTTGTGGGAGAGTGTGTCGGTGACTAGTACACTGACAAAAGGGGACAACTCCTTCTAGTTCGTTCTTCAGGATGACTAGAGTTCCTGGTAGTCCATGTGAACTATCTATAAAGGCGGGAGACTTCTGCCGCTTAGGAGGACAACAGTCAACCATAGTCCGGGTCAAAACCAGGAACTGCACAGACACCATCGAACATAGATGGTTAAAGACCACACTTGATGTGAGGTATAGTCACTAAGAAAGCCTCAGGACCAGGTATAACTCACTAAAACCATCCCTCCCATTACATAGATGTTGATGCGATCTGCTGGTTATGGGTTTTATGGTCAAGTAAATTTTTATTTCCGCTGCCTACTCCGACCACATAAAATCCAACAATGGTATCAGATCCACGTCAACACTCTATGTTTTGGGATAATCGATATGATAGGATTTTGGTTTTACCGTCTTTTATTTATTGCATACAATGTGAATATTTAAATGACTAATGTGAATATCTGATTAATACCACATGATCCCAAACTAATATATACATATATGATATGGTATATAAGAAATCAATACACATCGCCCTAAAATGGTTTTGATGGTGGATGTGTAGCATGGTTATGGCCTATAAACTCTTTGTGCATGTATGTGGTTGGTTATGGTTGTTTTCATCTCAGTCTGTGCACCAATCCCTCTTCTTCTATTCTGAATGTAACTTGAGATAACTCGAGATTCTCTTCTACCTTTTCTCCCCTCGAATGTAACTCAAGGTTTCACAAAGATTATGTAAAATAGGATTAGCTTTATTTCTTGTTATGACAGAGACTGAAAATGACCACTTGATGGATTGAGATGACCGACTGAGGAGAAGTTTGTGGACCGAAGAGAAGCTCAGACAACCGGACGAGCCGACCATATGGAGGAGCTAGATGACCAGCTGGAGGAGACCAATCGACCGACCATGAGGCGAGCTGAACGGTTCAAAGGTTGAACTAGTCAACCCAGATTGGCAAGCACAAATCTTCATCAATAATAGGTTGCATGTGATGTAGACCTTAGATGATCATAGTTCCTTTTGGCTCCAAGGAACTACAATAGGATGGCCATAATCATCGGTTTATCATTAGTGCATGTTTTCATTTATGGGATATAGATGTATATGATACATACTATATATGTGGTGATTGGATACATATATGCATATATAAACATATTAAAACCCCTCAACAAACATATTCAGTTGAAGATGCCTTCCAAAAGAAGCACACATGAAAAACTTGATCGACTAAGTGTGGGCACGCCCTAGCGTGGTGCACTCTCTATCTTGTGGAAGAGTGATGGTGAATATGTGGGTCTGCCCTAGAAAGGTGCATATTCATTGTGTTGGCATTTGGGTTGGACTTAACTAGGTGACCTTGATCAGATCAAGCACATTGAGGCATAAAGATGAACATGGAAAGGATCTGCACATGACATTTATCAAGAGTTGCATAATATGCAATTGGCAAAAGTTGCCTACCTAAAAGAATCTAGTTGTGGGTGACAGCCCTAGCTGGTCCATGGCTTAGATTAAATAATGATCTTGCTCATTAGAAGGTTGTACGTTGTAATCTTCCGAATTGATGGTGAGGGCTATTAGTTTGATCAAAATAGTGGGAGCGATAATTAATTGAAAACCTAATTAATATCATAAATTTTCAAATCAAATCAAATCAAAAGATTTTTGGACTAAAATTGCAAATTTCTTTTTTGTAGAATAAATGGCTACCAACAACAAACACATTTTGTTGCAATCGGTCCTTGAGAAGGACAAGCTAATTGGGAACAACTTCCATGACTGGTTTAGGATGTTGAGAATTGTTCTCACTCAAGAGAGAAAGCTTTATGTCCTAGATACACTAGAGCCTGAAGAACCCACTCCCAACGCACCAAAGGCTGAAAGGGATGCTTACAAGAAGCATATTGAGGATGACATTGATGTGAAGTGCTTAATGTTGTGCTCAATGAACTATGAGTTGTAGAGACAACATGAGAACATGGACGTCATTGAGATGGTTCAACATCTCAAGAACACGTATCAAGACCAGGCATGACAAGAGAGATATGATGTCTCCAAGGCATTGTTCAAGTGCATCATGACAGAAGGAGATCCAGTAAGTCCTCACACACTCAAGATGATTGGGTATGTAGAGAACCTAACTTGACTGGGATTCCCTCTAAGCCAAGAGTTAGCTACTGATGTGATACTGCAATAATTTCCAGAATCCTATAGTCAGTTTGTGATGAACTACAACATGAACAACTTTAATAGTCCACTGACAGAGTTGTTGGGCATGTTGAGGACAACCAAGGCACAATTGAAGAAAGAAAAACCCAAATCTGTGATGATGATCAACAGAAAGAAGGGAAAGTCTAAAGGCAGGGGCAAGGGCAAAGAAAAGATAAGTTCTGATGCTAGCGAGCAACCCAAGTTATTGTAACATACTGAAACTCAGGGTCTTCCCTGCAATTTACCCACTTTTGAGCTTTTCTTTGCCATCTAGTCCATTTGGACCTTTTCCATAAATTTCACATCCTTTTGGATCATTTTTGGACTCCTTGTGTAATTTGAGCACAATTTGATGTTGAAATCACTATTTACCCTCATTTATGATTATGGAGGAGTGTTTGCACAAATAACCCAATTATGGAGATAAGTTAGGGTTAATTATGTAATTTGGTCATTTATGGGATAATATTATTAGATAATATTTATTTGGAGTTTTTTGGATAAATATATTAATAATAATATGTAATGTAATTAATTATGAGTGTAATTAACCTTTATTATTTTCTCTCTCCTCGAAATATGATTTTAATTCATATTAATATGTTATTTTGTTGAGAAATGATTATTTGTACCCTAATGGGTTGTATATCTCGAATTTACTCACATGTTTCTCATTAATAAGCTTTTTCATATAATTCCTTGATTTTAATATATTATTATACTTTTTTATGAGCTATATATTTATTAATGGTCATATTATGCATTAAACGAGAAAGTGATTGTATAGCATTGTAATACTCGTCATTATAAGCCTATGGTTCAATTTTGGTGTTATTTGGAGTTGATTTGACCTTTCAAATCCATTTTATTAGCTTTTAAGATGGTGTGAATATAGTTATTGCATTGATTTCATTTATTTCATCGTGTAACGCTATAGTTCAATTTAATTAACCTGTCACGCACCCCGGGTCCATAGTGGACTCACATCCGACGGCTCTGGCTTGTTAGACCATCGATCCAACGGTGAGGAGGTCGTCTTCATTCTCCAGCCGTTAGGACAGACCCAACAGCTAGGCTCCTCAGCTCCTTTCTCCCTCCCTCCTTCTCCGTTTAACGCGATTCCTTCGTCGTTAGCTTCGTCTCTCTCCACCGGTTCGAATGAGCCCTAGCTCATTGTCTTCTTTGGTCCGTTTACAAAATTCCCAAACAGGCTCTTCTCCTCCTCTTCGCCTGTACGCGCAGAGGGAGCGTCGACTCCTCTAGTGCCTATATAAGGTGCCGACTAGCACCCTCGGGCCTCCACTTTTCTTCCTTCTCACCTAATTTCATTGCAACCTGCCCGATACTCCAGGTCCTACTCGTTCTACCTTCCCTGGCAACGACGACCTCCGGCTTGCATCTCCGACCACCTCGGGCCCAATTGGGACCTCGGTAAGCACCTACGGAGCTTCGGCTTCCTTCTCCTACTCCCTGTTTTCCTCGTGGTGCTCTAGATCACCGGGTCCTATAGACCGCCGGTGAGCTCCACCGCCGCCAACCGTTCTTGAGTTTCCTTGCTCCTCCGCCCTCACCGAAACCTTCATTCTCTACGGTTTGCTTCCGTGATCCTGTTGGAGTCTTCGGAAGTACCCTTCCGCCCTGTTTTCCTTAAGTTTGGCCCCGACCTCTTTCTCCCTGTTCCGGTCCGGTTCCTGTGTTGTTGAGCACGCGACTTCTCTTCTTGTGAACCTTTGTGACCGTGAGACTCTGGGGAATTCGTCCCCGATCTCCGGTGGCAACGGCAGTGCCTCAGTGTCCATCGAGACCAGGTTGTCACGATTCCAAAGTACTGCTCGAGCCATGGCTCGAAGCAGCAACATACCTGGAGGTGAGATGACCCTGGAGTCCTCCACTGCTGCCATCTTTTGCTTTAGTTCACAGGGGCAATCTCGTAATTGCACCCTGAGCTTGGTTCTTGCCTGCAAACGATCGATAGTTGCATATTACTCTTCTGCCCTCGTCATTTTATTTGATTGATTTTGGCGAGTAAGGGTAATTTGGTCATTTGACCATTTGCTCATCGCCTTTGATCTCTATCAGCGAGAGTGGACCTGCTGATGCGGCCAATCGTGATTGGTCCGCGTCAGCATGGGCCCGGCCTCAGTGGCCCAATCGCCTCTTTGTTTTGCCTACGTGGCTTTTTCTTAATTTCTGATTGGTCAGGTTTACTTAATTCATAGTAAATCAACCGTTGGTCAGAAAAATATGAATAAATAGTCGATGGAAAGGATTTTTAACGTAGAATCTGATTTTATGATTTTTGAGACCTGATTCTCAAGGGTTTTCTGAAGTTTGCTTCGATTGGAATTTTAGTATGTTAAATGTTTTAAAATACATAATTAATTCATTTTAACTCTGTTTTGTAAAATAAAATATGTTTTCTTAATCAGGAGATTATGAGTAATCGTTTGGACTTGGTTTTGAACCCTAAATCGTGGTTTTGTAAAATTAGGGTTTTTCCTATGCTTTATGTTTTTACATATATTAATACTTGTGTTATGTTTATAACTAGGATATAATGGTATGGTGATACAATAAGTTTGATGGATATGATGGTAATGTATTTAATATAAGGTATGTGAAAACCTATTTGAGTATGTGCATCCTATTCTAGTATGTGATTCCTATGTATGTGACCCCTATGTTGTGAATGATTATTGTGCAAACAATCCTAATCTCTCAGTTGGGTCTTTTCCAACCCCACAATCACTTTGATGCTAGCCTTGTTATCCTTATAATTACATTTATTGGCTCTTTACTTAGTTTATGCCATTGTGGCATAATCATGTGAATCATGCTTCTACATATGATGCCTCCTTTACATGGAAATGTTGTAATCTTGTTATTGCCTATGTTGGCTTATCCCTTTGAAATATTTGGAACATTGTATAATGTTGATGCTTGTTGACTCTTTTAATTCTTGGAACTCTTGGATATGGTTGTGGCCTACGATGGCCTATTTGTTTATTCTTGGGTTTTATTCCCAATGCTATGATGTTATTTTGTTCTACTTTTCACTATGCTGCCAAGTGAATGTTTATGCATGATATAGTTATTGGCCAATTGACAATGTAGTGTACATGAGTACAAACCACCCACAGGGCACTGAGGTTTTAGTCCTCCTACCGGGCACTGGGGTTTTAGTCCCCCTGCCATTGTATATATTAGGCATTGGGGTTTTAGTCCCCCTGCCACTTTTTAGGCACTGGGGTTTTAGTCCCCCTGCCATTGGTGAGGTCCGGTAGGTGCCTCACCCTACATTGAGAGGATGTTGAGTCATAATTTATATTCATGCAAATGTGATAATTGTTGATATTTAAATGTGGCAGTTTCTCTCTCTCATATTCATATATTTGCCTCATTTCTTTTGAAATATCTTATTGTAGAGAATCCTTTATATTTCAAAGCTTTATATTATTATTTGTCCTATTCCTTTTGATTAACACATACCTTGTTTTATCTTTCTCTTGCTGGATGATCCCAACCATCCAGGCTAGGATCAGAGTGCGCATGGAAGCTTGGTGAACCTAAGTCTATGGATAGGACAACAAGAAATGGAACACATAGTTTTCTTGATCATGGTTGCTTTTATGTTTGAAGTAGTTTGTTTGGAGACAATATTGGTTTAGTCTAAGTCTTCCTCTACCTAGATCCTTGTTCTTGTATAAAGATGTACTTCCTTTATGGAAAAATTTATAATGTACTCTTTATACATTTTGAATGAAGTCAAGATTTAATTCTTCCGCTGCCATACTTTTGATGATTTTGTTTATCATGTTTAATAGTAGAGACTTGGTCTTTACAGTTATCTTCAACTCTCAAAGCCAAGGGAGGGGTGAATAAGGGGGGCAAATGTCACCATTCTCATGAGCCAGGACATTGGAAGAGAAATTTCCCTTTCTACATAGTTGAACTAAAGAAGAAGGAGGAGATGGAAGTCTCCACCTCAGGTATTATGAAATAAACTTAAAATGCTTCTTTATCTTAGGTATATGATACCAAGATATAGATCTGACATATATGATGTGCAGGATCTGAAAAGAAGTAATGACCTTTGTGAAAGGACCAAGAAGGAACACTCATCAACATTGAAGCAAGTGTTGCTGCCATAGATAGTAGTACCTTTTAGTTTATTTCAGCTCAAGGGAATGTAATAGAGTTATGAACTGCTATTTCATGTTTCAATTTCAAAGATATGATCTTTTATGGCAATGTCTTATTTATCTTGTGGTACTTGGTATGCATGAGATAAAATAATAATACCTAAAAGTTATCGATGACTCAAACAATAAATTAGCATTATCATCTAAACAAATGATTGAGAAATTCATCTCTAGGTTCCATGTTGATGGATAAACTAGACTCTCTTGGTTTATGAACCATTAAGAGATATGAATGTCTTGTTTATTGGGCATGATGACAAGTCAATCTTCACTAGATGTAGTGGGAGAATGACTATTCTATTAGGTATAATACATATTGATGTATATACATACCTATTGGAGTAAATGCTAATGCTACAGATATGGTATTTAAGAGAAAGGGATAGACAATTGAGATGCTTGCTCCTCCAAGCCAATTGACCTGTTGCATCGGCTAGTTCATCCGATGTAGAAGCTTCTCCTCCAAGCTTGACTAGTTGCATCAGATGGCTGGTTCAATAGCTAGAAACCATCAAGGCTTACTACTTATGTATGAACCCAGGTCCATGAGAGACCATGTATTAGCCAAGACCGAGACTCTAGTTCTAGTGGTGATGTCCTTGTAGTTCCCCTTGAAATGTTTGATCGATTCAACCAATCTAACTTGGAAGGTTTCATTTTGCTACATCGCAACATTTCTCTTTAATAAGGGATGATGACTACTTGTCAGGGTGGTTCGCGCTGTCAATCTGCCTTACATCTGTTCAACAAGGATCATGACTACTTGATCAACATCCTTCACTCCCCCTATTTGATCCTTTTCTCTAACACATTATTCCTTTACAAACCATTCTTTTTCTTGTTGTAGAAATTGGGAATCATAACTCCAAATATTTTTCAATCCTTTCAAACCTAATGGGGAATCATACGGGTGGTTGTAACATACTCCCATGATGCATCAGCTGGTTCTACTGATGTAGAAGCTTCTCCTCCAAGCTACAAAAGGTTACTTGCATAGTGGTCCAAGCTATCACGCTGCTCCTCTGTTATTTGTATGACACCTTCAGACTTCAAAGCTTATACGCTGGTTACTTACATGGCTTTCCCTTTACTGCTCCATGACTAAGTCCACAAGGATGATGACTACTTTCCTGTAATCTCCTTCGTTCAACAAGGACGATGATTACTTATCCGTTATCAGTTACTCCCCCTATTTGATCCTTTTCTCTGACACATTGTTCCTTTACTACCCATTCTTGTTCTTTCTATAGAAATGAACTTTTCGAATTAGCTATGACACTTTTGTTGGATTCAAATTATGTGGCTTACGTGTTAGTGTATAATTACTTATGTTATTGGACAATGATAAAGAGAAGGAGATTTGACTTTGTTATTGGTGGTTAGAAGTAACTATTCTCAGTCTATTAATTCCTTTTTCCCTCTCCTCGTTGTTCCTTTTCTCATTGACTATTCCTTTTTCCCTATCTCACAATCGTTGATCATGTTCTCCTCTTATGTGCTCCTATTCTCAGCTTCCATGTTACTATTCTCCTCTCTATCCTCATTCTTTTTCTCATCTCGATCACCCTTTCACCCCCTCCTTGATCTTGTTCTCCTTACTTGCTGTCGTTCTCCTCTTCCATGTTACTATTCGCCTCACTATCCTCGTTCTTTTTCTCCTTCATTCAACAAGGACGATGACTACTTGTGTGACATCCCGCCATCACACCGACAATGAGACGTCATGCGAAAACGTGCAGAACCACCATGAAACCACATATTACTAAAAACACAGGTTAATTAAAACCGATTGCAGAAAGAAGATAACAAAGAAACCATTACATTCAAATCCTCATCCTGTAAGGAAACATGTTATATAAATATTTACAAGCCTTGATATTTGTCCATAGCCTATAGGAACCAGTTATCCTGTCAGTACCAGAGTTCATCACCTATTTATACATACATAACGGGCCACATCAGGCCACCAACAGGATATACAAAGCTACATTAGTTATACATCGTAAAATATCATCAAAACACCTCCGAGGACCTGAGAGTACAGGGATGACTCTAGGACTCTACTACAAAACAACCAAAACAACAACATATCCATCTCTTGCCTCCTACTGCTCTTCTTGTTGCTCGACCGCAACCTCACGACCACCACCACATCTAGCACGATCACCTAAAAAGGTTGTAAACCAACAAGGTGAGACATATAGTCCCAATGAGAAACATAACTCCCCGCCGAAACTATAAAACTTCATAAAAAGTAGGTAAAGCAGATAACTAATATCAACAGATCATAAGAGTAGCATCCTAAGAAGAACTTATTTTATTAACAATCTTACCAGGGTATCCAGGAGGCATATGACCAGATATTCTTTATGGAACATGATTGACAATATAATCTTTATAAGAACATATCACAAAATATAAGGATCGTACAAATAATTGCAAGGTATAACTAGATCAACTATACAAGCAAGGCCTCAATCAATATTTCATGTTTTGCCCTAAGCAATATATACTATTCGGCTGGATTATGTATTATTATTCCCTGAGGAAGTGAGCCATACCGCTCGAATCTACCCATCAGTTGCGAAGCCCAAAGCCGGTGCCATACAAGGTCAATGGAAGAGCCGGACTCCACGACCTCACCACCTCGTGGTCAGTGCATGAGTGCTTAACAGGCAGGACCACAGTCTCATGCTTAGGTGGCCACAACCACATAGGCTCAGGCTACCCTCTGCCTAGCCCACCTTGGTACAGGTATCAACGCTAGTGATCCGAGCCACGAACCTGTTCACCGTGCTCCATAATCATTGAGCCATGGGCCTGTTCACCATGCTCTTATCACACATCTTGAGCCATGAGCCTATTCACCATGCTCTTTCATATTTAACCACGGGCCTGAAACTGCGCTATGGAGTCTACAACCGAAGTTGCACTCTAATCCTCCTATTTTTGGCTAGGAGCAACCACGCATATTCAACAATATGCACTTATGAGTTAACCCGCAGGAGAACCCATTTCACCATCACCAACTACTGATGATCATGGATCTATGGACAGGGCAAACTACATGATATGTTCCACTGTAATTAATTAGTATATTTTAAGTGGATTGTTGAGGAAACCAAGTTGTAAAACATAAACAACATTGAGTTGCATTATTACCATGGGATCTCAATCCCTCATCACAGAATGCCACTTCCTCTCAAGGATTACATCATCACCATGGGATAGCAATCCCTTATCTCAACATCAGAGGATAACACCTCAACCAGGCACTCAGCCTTTATCAGGTCAACAAACCTTTTCACATCATACGGGTGATACATGTTATCCCATTAATCAAGGATTATCATTATTCAGTTCTATTGAAAACACATATACCTCATAGCTCTTATCTGGCTATAAATTCATTTGATACACCTGCATGGTTAGTATGCATATTGAGAGAGATAATTGAATCACCAAACATAGATCTTTATGATTATCACGCTATTAGGGTTGAAGGTACATCATTGGATCAACAACCATGATTATAACTACATGAAGCACAAAGTTGTGTCTTGTAAACAAATTACATTATTGTAATCAAACCACGAGCATTCACTATGCCCTATATCTTATGAACATAATCATGTATCTAATAATCTCACATAGCACCAACTTTAGGTATCAAACATATCATTGGTTACAACCTATCATTCATAACGCATCATCAACAGAGGTGTTGTTACAAGATAACGACTCACCAAAACTAGGGTTTCTGAGCTAGGTGCAACCCTTACCAAAGATACTGCCTACCCTCACTATAGGTGTGGTGGGTAGCACATCCCTCACCCAAAGGGGTATCAGGTAGGATCATATCCCTCACCAAAGCTCTATTGGCTAGGGCATCAAAACCCTAAGGCACTAAGCCACCCATATCGGTCACCAGCATAACATGCGCCCATGCACAAAGGATATCATGCAACCAGGGGCCAAGAGTTGTGTCGTGCACCCATGGATATCGAGCAACCAGGTGCAAGATGATATCTGGCAACATATGGGCGTCACATATCGGCCATCACCCCTATCATCCATAATGGGTTAGGGTTTTATGTCGGGCAACTAGCAAGGTCATGTCATCTACAACTATATTATCCAAGGCTATGACGCCCAAGGTCACCACTGTATCACCCAACAATCACACAACAAACAAATGACACCATGGCGCCCAAGGTAACCTATCACCCCACAAGGTAGGCACCACATATCGGTCAACACTAGGGCACCTAACTAGGGTTCCACCACCCAAGCACCATATCGGGCAACACCAAAACCAACCCATATCGCCTAAGGCACAAAACAAAGATGTCTACCACACACCATGTCAGCCAAAGGCATAACACCCATAAGCACCAACAAGGTAGGAGCTCATATCAGGCAAAAGGGACAAAGAACACTTCTTAGCATATCACCCAAGACTCAACCCTAGGAGAGGGGTATCGTGCAAAGCACCACAAAAGGATATCGTACAAGGCACAAAGACCATATCAGTTTAGTCATCATCAACCTCAAGATCACCATCATCAAACCCTAATATATTAAGAGAGTTGGCTCACCTCTCAACAACCAAGAGAGGGGTTTTGCACAACCTCTATCACATATCGGTAAACAAGGTTGATCATCCCCTTATCGGTCAAGATTCCAACCTTCACTAGGTCAACGTCCAACCAAGGATCACCTCTCAAATCCATGGTGAGAGAACGGTATTGCCCAAGGAACTAGAGCATAGACTCACCTCTCAACAACCAAGAGAGGGGTTTTTTCTACACCACTAGAGCTCGAACTCACTTCTCAAAACCAAATGGAAGAGAAAGGGGTTTTGCCCAAGGAACCCTAAACTCAAGGTTCAGCCACAAGGTCTAGGAACACATCAACAACATGGCCATTATATATATAACAAGATAAAATGGTACATACTAGGGCAAGAAACATATCTGAGAAGATGCATGGTCGATCAAGATGACATATAAACATACAACATGAAAAAGAAGTAGTATAGCTAGGGTTAGGAGTTATGTAACCCATCTTAAGCAAGCTCCAAGGTCCTAGCACCAAGCTTCCAAGCTCCAAGCACCACCACAAGAAGAGAAGAAAGACACACTCTAGGTTTCAGCCACCACTAGAGGAAGAAGAAGACTCCACCAAGGAGATCGGCCACCAAGCTAGCTCTACCAAGTGTATCAGCCACCAAGCTCACCAAGGGGAGGTATCGTCCACCAAGGAAAAAGGGAAGCAACTAAGGAACTAAAGGGATCCCAAGCAAGAGAAATGAGAGACATATATAGAAGAGGGTGAAGGGGAGACTAAGGCAAGGTGTCGCCCAACGTAGGGACACTTGTCCATGGGGTAAAGCCACCTACTATCTCACCCACCACCACATGTCCAAATCTTTTGCCACATGCAAGAAACAAGCACCAAGTGTCCACAAGGGGGGTAACACAAATGATGCTAGGTCAAAGAAGGTCACTTGGCCGATACACCTCATGGGAGACACACCACTTGCCCGACACAACACTTGGACGATACACCATGGCCGAAACAAGGCACCAAGCTCACCCCTACCCGATACAAGGCCCAACAAAGATAGGCAAAGCCCAAACAAGGCTCAACAAGGAAAGACAAAACCCAAATCTACTCAAACAACGAGCCCAACCCATCCTCTCAACCCTAGAGGATGCAAGGAGAGAGAGAAACATCTCTCAAGGTGTCAAACTTGCACATCAACCCTAAAACTTGGGTTATTTGCAAGTTGCACATCCAACTCTCAACAAAGCACAAATAATCCCTAATCACCATTTGAGGTGATTAGCAAGCATCTAAACACAAGGTTTAGGCAAAGCAAACAGGGTAAGCCCAAAATGAAGGTCAGGGTCCTTACAAGCCATAAACCACTACAAAGGGATTTTGCCCCTGAATTCCGAATAGAAAAGCGAGGGATACTTCCTTCTCATCTCTTCCTTGAGCTCCCATGTGGCTTCCTCGACGCCATGATGATGCCAAAGAACCTTCTCAAGCACCAGGTCCTTACTTTTCAACTTCTTTACTCTTCTATCAAGAATCATCACTGGACCTTCCTCGTAGGTCACGTCTTCATCAAGATCAACCTTAACTGGTCGTATCACTGTCCCTATGTCTGGATGACTTTTCTTCAGCATACTGACATGGAACACCAGATGTAACCTGTACAACTCTGGCGACAGTTCTAACTTGTAAGCTACCTTGCCAAAAGGTTCTATTACTGGATATGGCCCCATATACTTGGGTGCCAACTTGTCTTTTCGTCCAAACCTCAACACGCCTTTCCATGGTGAGACCATAAGATACACTTTGTCTCCCACCTGGAACTCTAGGGTTCATCGGTGATTATTTACATATGACTTCTGTCTATCTTGTGCCGCTTTCAACTGTTGTTGTATCACTTTGATCTTCTCTGTTGTCTGCTACACTAACTCAAGACCCAAAAATAGATACTCGCCTGACTCATACCAACACAAAGGAGATCTACACTTCCTACCATATAAAGCCTCATAAGGAGCCATGTCGATGCTCCGCTGGTAATTATTATTGTAGGCGAACTCTATCAAACTGAGATGCACGTCCCAACTGCCTAGGAACTACAAAACACAAGCTCGGAGAAGATGCTCTAAAGTTTGAATAGTCCTTTCAGACTGTCCATCTGTCTATGGGTGGAAAGCAGTACTGAACCTCAACTACGTTCCCAACGCTCTGTGCAACTATTCCCAAAAACGACTCATGAAATGGGGTCCTCTGTCAGAGACTATCATCGTGGGCACACCGTGCAAACGCACTATCTCATCCACATACACTTGAGCAAGCTTCTCTACTGTATACGTTGTCTTCACAGGTATGAAATGAGTAGACTTTGTCAATCTATCCACTATCACTTAGATGGAATCATGATTCTTAGTTGTCATTAGCAGACTAACTATGAAATCCATGGTTATATGATCCCATTTCCACTGTGGCATCGGCATGGGTTGTAACGTACCTACCGTCTTCTGATGCTCAACATTGACTTGCTGTCATACCACACACCTAGCCACAAACTCGGCTACATCTCTCTTCAATCTAGGCCACCAATATAGATCCTTCAGATTATGATACATCTTGGTGACACCTGGATGCATGGCATACATCGATGTGTGTTCTTCCTCAAGTACTAGCTTTCTCAGATCATCAACATCGAGGACCACCATCCTACCATGATAGAAAACTAGTCCATCCTCAGACTCATGGAACCCATCACACTTTTCACTACCAAACTCTAATTTTATCAACTGAACTAAAGCATCTACCTGTTGTGCATCTTTGATCTACTATCTCAACGTAGGCTTTACTTGCATTTGTGCTACCAATCCTTCCTACAAGGAGACTTCCAACCGTACATTCATCTTCCGCAAAGAGACAAACATATCCCGCCTATGGCATACCAAGGAACTCAACTATGCCTTCTTCGTAGAGAGAGAAGAAGACTTTCGGCTAAGCTTATCAGCTACCACATCTGCCTTACTAGGATGATACTCAATGATGTAATCGTAATCATTGAACAGCTCCATCCAGTGACGTTGTCTCATGTTCAACTCAATCTGTGAGAAGATGTACTTCAATTTCTTATGATCTTTAAAGATCTGACACACTTCCCCATAAAGATAGTGTATCCAAATCTTTAATGCATGGACCACCGCTACCAGCTCTAAATCATGTGTCGGATAATTCTCCTCATGCTTCTTAAGATGTCGTGAAGCAAAATAAACCACATGATCTTCCTGCATCATCACACATTCTAAGCCTTTCTTGGAAGTATCACAGAAAACAACATAGCCTTTCCCAGGCTCTGGCAGCACCAACACTGGAGCACTAGTCAGCTTTCCCTTCAAACTTTGAAAAGCTTGCTGACAACGATCATCCCAAACAAAAGGTACATCCTTCCTGGTCAATTTTGTCAACGTCAACGTGATCATACTAAAGTTTCTTATAAACTTCCGGTAGTATCCTGCTAAACCCAGAAAACTACGAACTTCTGTCAGCGTCTTCAGTTGCTCCCAGTCTACAACTGACTCCACCTTCTTAGGGTCCACTCTGATTCCTTTTACAGATATCACATGACCCAAGAAAGTCACTTCTTCCAACCAAAACTCACACTTACTAAACTTGGCATACAACTAGTGTTGGAGAAGAAGAGTCAACGTTTGTCGAAGATCATGTTCATGATGTTGACTATCTCGACTATAGATCAAGATGTTGTCTATGAAGACCACAACAAACTAATCTAGAAACGGACGGAACACCCTGTTCATCAGATCCATGAAAGCAGCAGGCGCATTGGTTAGCCCAAACGGCATAACCACAAACTCAAAATGACCATACCTCATCCTAAAAGCTGACTTGGGTATGTCCTCATCCTTAATTCTTTATTGATGATATCCAGACTGTAGATCGATCTTTGAGAACACTTTAGTGCGACACAACTGATCAAACAGATCACCTATCCTCAGTAATGGGTACTTGTTCTTGATCATAACTTTGTTCAATTGTTAGTAATCTATGCACAAAAGCATCGATCCATCCTTCTTCTTTACGAACAGGATCAGAGCACCCCACCACAGTTGAAATGATCTGCTTGCTCTTGAACTAATGCTTGTTGTAATTCCCATTGATCCAAGTCTGATAGACCTCTTGTAACTTCTACGAAGTGAGTTACTACTTTCATCAAGTGTTTTGCTAGCAGTTTTCTATTCACTTTATAAGAAGCTTCACTTGGCATGCAATCTAGTACCAACCACTTCTTCTGTGGAAAATCAATAGCGATCATGCAGAAATGACACCCAGATCCAACCAGAAAGAAATACTTCAAATAAATAAGTTAGATTTACAAATACTACAAATTAACATGAACAATGTGTGATAAGGAATAAGTAGGACGAGTAAAGGAACAATCATGATGTGAAAAGGAACAAAGACATCAAGTAATGGAACAATGCTATACTAATACTCACGTAATCACATTCAGAATGGTTGACGTTCCCATCCTTGAAATAATCATATAGGAAGACATCTTTCATTTGTTTGAATTTTGTCTGATACTTGTGACATTTTTCATAATCAAGATTCTTCAAGTCTACTTGACAACTTTTCTGTGAATAGAAAAAGGAGAAACCAATGTTTAAGAAAACAGGTGAATAGTTGTATTTAGCATGGTACAAGGAATAACTTACACTAATGCTAAATGGGAGGCAAACTCACTTTACTTTGTCTAACCTTCTCTTCACTTCTTGTCTATTAATCGTGTGTCTATATGTTTCAATTATATTGTCTACCAATCATTCTCTTGGTCTAAGTATATAGATCATTGTCATATAGTTTGATCATTCCGTCATCGAATAGGAGTAGAGACAAGTTTAACTTCGCGTTCAGTGCATAATCACATACTATCTTGTCAACCTCTTTGATAGATAGTTCTGGATCTTTGTTAGCGGGGCTTAGATCGTTGCTTATTGAGGCTGATGTCCTTGGCTTCTTAGGAACAAAGATAATTATTTCATCAATATCAGTAGGTGGCTTTCTCTTAACAGGTGCATCAACAAATGTCCTAGATTGGTGCCGATCTTGGACCCTTGCACTTCGTAAGATTTCCAACTCTCTACTCTCTATGTTTTCATCTTCTTCTGTACGAATAACATACTATTTCATAAACCACATAATGAACTCCAGGTAATACAGATACAACATGTCATACATCTTCGACAACCTTGATTATTAAAGTTTTTTGGCGGATGATAAGCATCTTATCATTGTCATCATCACTCTGCTCCTCCTTCTTCCTCTTCTCATCCTTTTTTATCATTTTCTCCCTTTCCTTTCTCCTATCCTTCTCCACCTCCTTCCTTTGCATCTTCTTCTGCATGAACAACATACAATTTTAGAAATCACATAACAAACTCCTGGTAATACAGACATAACATGCCATACCTCTTTCACAACATTGATCATCAAAATTTTTGGGTGGATGATAAGTCGATTATCATCATCATCACTCTGATCCTTCTTCATCTTCTGCTCCTTCCTTTTCTCATCATTCTCGATCCTATATTATTCATCCTCCCTCTCCTCCTCCTGGATCTATGTTTCCCCCTCCTTGCTTGTATCCTTCTCCTCTTCTGTAGATGTCTTGCTCCTATCTTCCTCCTCATCCTTCCTCTTTTCCTCCTTGATCCCCTTCTCCCTATCTGTGATCCTCTCCTCCTTGAACCTATATTCACCACCCTTCTTCTTATTCTCATCTTTCTTGATCCCTTTCTCCCTCTCCTTGCTCCTTTCCTCCTTGTTATTCTCCCTCTTCTCCTCTTGGCAGATCGACATTTCCCCCTCCTTGCTCATGTCCTCCTCCACCTTCTCCCTCTTCTCCTCCACCTCCTCCTCCTTCTCCCTATCCTCCTCCTCTACAGATGCCTTGTTCATGTACCCCTCTTCATTCTCCCTCTTCTCCTCCTCTTGGATATGTGTTTCCTCCTCCTTACTTGTATCCTCCTCCCCCTTATCCCTCTTCTCCTGCTCTGCATATGCCTTATTCACGTCCTTCTCCTCCTCTGCCGATTCCTTGCTCCTATCTTCCTCCTACTCCTCCAACTTCTCCTCCTTAATCCCCTTCTCCCTCTCTATGTTCCTCTCCTCTTTGAACCTGTCTTCCTCATCCTCCTTATTCTCATCCTTTTCAATCCCTTTTTGCCTCTCCTTGCTCCTTTCCTCCTCTTTATTCTCCCACCTCTCCTCCTCGATCAATTTCTCCCTCTCCTTGCTCCTTTAATCCTCTTTATTCTCCCTCTCCTCCTCCTTGATCTCTTTTTGCCCCTTCCCTTTGATTTCCTCCTCCTAAATCCCTTTCTCCCCTTCATTGCTCCTTTCCTCCTCATGGATCCATTTCTCCCTCTCGTTGCACCTTTCATCCTCTTGTCCTCCTCCTCGATCCATTTCTCCCTCTCCTTTCTCCTTTCCTCCTCTTTATTCTCTCTCTTCTCCTCATCCTAGATCCCTTTCTCCCCCTCGTTGCACCTTTCCTCCTCTTGGATCCCTTTCTCCCCCTAGTTGCTCCTTTCCTCCTCTTCATTCTCCCTCTTTTCCTCCTTATCGATTCATTTCTTTCCTTCTGTGATCCTCTTCTCCCCCTCGTTCTTTTTCTTCTTTTCTATGCTTCTGAAGCCTTTTTCTTCTTCTCAACCGTTGACTTTTCATTCTTCTGAAATGACTAAACAAATTCTCCTTCACTTTATGTACATGAACAATATGAGCACAACAAAAACACGTTTTAACGACAAAGTTTTTATACTTATAGAACTAGATGTTGTGATGACTTCCTTCTTCTTCTCATCCTTCTTTGTCCTTGCTACCACTGTTGATGAAGTCGCCCTCATTCTCTTCTCTCTATTTTGTATCAAAAGAGTCTTCTCGTTGTCTTCTTTTTTTGATTCTGTAACATTTAACGTTACCTACTTTGTAATTTTAAGGATATTTTTTATACTTATTTTGAAGGGTACATCTTTATGTTGGTGTTCTTCAAATGTTTACAAAGTAAATATGAGTGATTTCGACATTTTCCTATTTTTCATGCTTGCTTTCAGTGTTTGGAATGCCCCAAAAATTGGAATACCATCCTCTACAACTGGTGTCACACCCGCATCCTACAATTAGCACGAATCATGAGATTAGGCATAAGTTTGAGGATTATACTTAATACAAAGTTCACTCCCTTACTTTATCTTTTTTTCCTTTATTTCATTTCGACTCTTTGCTTTCTCGCATCCATCACATAAACAAACTTTACAAGAGAAATAAACCTTGATTACTTTAATATGATCTCAACATAAACGATACACATCCATATATTCATTCTATTTCTCACACTTCCATATACATATGACATGATAATCAGATACATACTCTATTACTAAGGAAACAAAGATACAAAACATCATTTACAACTCTCTCACATCTATACTAGGACCTAGAGTGACAGGGACCAACTGAACTTAACTGATCTCATACTTAACTCTTGTGGTAGATCTACTCTGATGCATTGACCTTCTTCAAGTTCATGTGATTTCCCTAAAAATTATGAGTAGAGGGGTGAGCCTACTCGCTCAGTGAATGAGTACTTCAAAGAAATAGTCTAAAGCACTGATATAATTACAGATATACTTTTGAACAACTGATATCAATTATAACAGCAGTAAGCTTTAAAGAGACTAATCTATCACAATAATAAATATGGCAGGATACTCTAGATATCTATAAGAGTGAATAAATATATATGAACATGCTTGATTGATCATAAAGAGTACTAATAATTCAGAATCATACAAAGAATAATTGAATAACTGCACACACTTGTTTAACCTCTCATTTATCTTATTATGCCCTGAGCCCACATGAGGTGTACCACAACATGTGAAAGAATCGCAACAAGCTACGATCTCACTGTACAAGGCTTAGAAGCATGCCCGAGTTCCTAAGCCTATCTCTCGAGTAAGACCTCGTCTGCAGCGGGCCTCGGCACGTCTGCCTCTCGGCGGCTAATGGGAGCCACCGAATATCTCAGACTCCACCTCTCAACTTGGGTACTCAGGCGGTGAGTCAAAGCCCTCAAGCTTATTGTGCATCAGTGGACCTACTGACCACTGATCACTACAACATGTAACACAGGTACCACCGGCATCCCTAGTTAGTGTTGGGTACCACACAATTGTAAGGAGTTTGCCCTACTGGTCAAGACCCCCACACCCTACCGGTGCGCTCCGGCTTACCTCAATCTGGACTACCTCCAGTCAGGAAATTGTTTCCTCCTCACAGTGCAGGCCTCATCCTGTGAGGATTCTACATTGTTCAGGGAATCTACATGTCTAATTCACTCTTTACATTCACAATTCAATCATCACATCAACATATCTTAGTTTAGCTCTGTAAACCATTCATTTCATAAACCATCTGATAACATTTACCACAACTGAATTGTTAAGCATCACCACATCTCATACTGAGAACATCGATATCACAATACTTGATTCATTGAACACCCTATCCTTAGGGTTTCATTTACCTCTTTCACTTATCACATGGCTCTCATAAGGATTTCATGCGACATAAACATTCACTGAATAAAGACTGCTATCAACAAATCATATAAAATCAATATATGTATGAAACTTTGGAACTGAGTGGGTTTCCATGTCATTCACTGAGATATCATGCATCAATAATAAAAACATGTCAAGAAAATCCCTTCAAATGGATTTCATGATATCTATTCGTAAACATCCAACTTTCCTCGTATCTAGGGTTTCACCCTCTATACTGAGATATCAAGCAAACAATATTCACCTTAAACGAAATCCAAGATAGTATCTGACATATATGTACTATGCATTCAAATAAATAATCATTCATAACCAAAGAGATCTAGATAGACAAATTTCTCTATTTAATTATACAACAATTTCAGTCATAGATAAATTCCCTATATTTCAGTTTACTCTTATAACCTCTGTGAATACTTAGGGAATTCTCATTAAGATGTATTGTATACATTTCTAATATGATTTTATCATCTAAAATTCATCCAATCATAGGAAGAATCCATTTCATATCATTTTGCAACAACTTAGATCAAACAGACAATTCAGGGTTTGTAGTCGCATACTAAGCAATTAAATATTATAGATGATTTCACCAATTTTCATGCAATATACTATTTAAAGGAAGTTCCAACTCACCCTAAGGTGTGAAAACACCTTAACAACACATATCATCACTGAAAATCTCAATCTCATAACAAATCCCTAGCAATTCACCTGATTCTTCTTCCTTTCAACTTGAAAACCCTAGAAATGAGGGATTATGAAGAAAGAGTGATAAAAGGGGAAGTTTTGATACCATTTCGGATAAAATTAGAGGAGGGATAGAATCTTGACACGTGAGAGAAGATTCACCATGAAAGGCTATGCAAAGAAGCTAAACTTACTTGATTTCATCATATCTCGGATAGAGAACCCCTAGATCAACAATTCCACCACTTTCTCCTCTCAAACCCTAACTCTCCCTCTCTCTAGGATTTCATTTCTCTGGAATGAATTACAAATTATGAGAGCTCCTAGTGTGTTAGGTTGACCATATAGTGCAATTAAGCTGCTTGGGTGAATTGCACATTGACCCCTCACTAAACTTTTTCTTATTTTAGCAGATTTTTCTATCATAAAAACGTTACTGTAATTCGTTTATTTCAGAGATCAAACCTTCTCCAAAAATTATGAGAATTTATCATGTTGTATATAATTGAGTTACACAGATTCACTTGAGATCATTACAAGCTTCCATTAAATAATTAAAAATCAAATAGTGCACTACTATCTAGAATTCTGTAGAAATGTCAGTTGAAGGGTAAATGCCCCAAAACGGCCTTGCTAGCTGCTACGGTCGTGCTAAGATAGACCCAGCATAGTTGTCCTGCCTACCATGGTCATGGTGCATTGGTTTCATCAAATTTGAGTATAAAAGTTGGTCAATAATTCAATTATTTCAAAACGGTCATGTGGCCTAGAATGCCTGTGCCACCAACGACCCACCACGGTCGTACTATCCTAGCCTTCAACTACCATTTTCATTCTCCTTTGCATACCTCCCTCATTCCTCCCCAACATGGGCCTATTTGGTGAAAACCCTAATTTCAGCCGACTAGGGTTTATATTTTCTCAAACCCTAATTATACAAAGAGATAGCATACTTGGGGTTCTCATTAGGTTTAACATATCATGATTGATATATCATCATTAATCATGTTTAAGTAATTATCAATCTAGTAAAGCATGTAATCATCCACATAAACCCTAACTTACTGATTAAGCTCAGATACGATCATAACCACTGGACCCATCACTTATCGTTGAAGTGCTTCCTTATATATTTGTAGTTTGTGTGCATCAACATTCTTCTTAATCAAGAATTGATTAGCAGTGCTTTCATGTATCTTTATTTCTGCATGCAACTATTGTTTACAAATATTAAAAGATTGTACATACTATGATTTCAGAAATTGCGAGTAGCATATTAATTACCTCACAAATCCTTTCGTATAATAATTTACAACAAGCACCGTCTTCCGCATCTTCACCGTCTTCCATCCCTTTACTGTCTCCTACATCTTCTATTTCGGCGAGCATGTGTTCATTGGCATCCTTATGTTGATGAAGAGCAAGTTGTTTTCCACTTGAGATTTCATCAAAATTTGGTACAGAAGTCCAAATATTACATGTAGGTGACAGGCGTGATCGTCCCTCTGGGAAAGACAGAACTAAGTAATGCACCTAAAGGAAACAACAGATGAGTCTTACTGAGTACAATAAGTAGTATTAAAATGTATTGAAGTAAGTTCAAATAATCCTTATATACCATCAGAAGGTGCAAATCTTCAGCTGCCCTTCCATCATAATTATTCTTCTTGAAAGTTAGCAAATGACTCTTTAAATATGTCAAGATGCAACCTGCCCAGTTTAGGTTCCACATTCCACTGAGCGTTTCCATATATTTGAGATAGTAAACATGAATGAGTCTTGTTGTTGGCACAAGAACTCATTTGAAGACAAATAAAATATACAATCAGGCTATATCTTCAAGATTGTTTAACTCGAATATCTTCTGTTTGACATCTTTAAACTCGACGTAGTATAGCATGTTAGGTAATAGAATCATCCTTGTAGCCATTTCCTGAACTCTTCTATTGGTCACATTGTCTCTAGATTCCATATCAACCGTGATGGAACCTGAGGGTATGTTGTAAAGTTCATGGACGTCATTTTCCATCAACTTCAATTGCTCGCCACCGAGGGTCGGCCAATCCATTTTCTCTGGATCAAAATTGGTACATAGGAAGTGGAGAACTTGTAGAGTGAGATACTTCAGCTTCCACTGTGGGATCCTAGAAAAATTTACTATTTTCATATGCTTCTTGACTTCTTCAATTCTGGCCAGCGTATTCATTTTGTTGTTCAGCTTCACAACCAAGGATGTCCTCGTCATGTGTTGGAATAGGTTTTCCATTTGAAACGCAAAGGAAAAGAGCAAAAAATAAGAAGATTTTTTAAAGAATTGAACAAGGTTATTTACTTCTATCGAAACCCCTATTTCATAAATTTGGCAATTGCGTAGAGAAATCATGCTTGGAGGAGGCTAGAAAATATCAAGACTACAAGTTTGTTCTTGGAGATTGCAAGAAAAGATCAAGACTACAAATTCTTGCTTGGAGACAGTGTGAAAAGATCAAATGAAAATAACTAAGTGCCGCAACTGAGCATATAACAATCGTTCGATCAGTTCATGATACATCTTTTCTTGCAGCCATTTATAAGTAACCATTAGACTGGAGGAACCGATATAAGAAATAACGGTACAAAACTTTCTTTTTTATTTTATTTTAAAAATGGCCTAGTACATAATCAACACATACACCTATAAATTGCAAAATATGGTTTTTGGCAGCATTAATTGGCACGTACACTTTTTAAAAATTTGCAAGATTAGATTTCATTGTACCATTTATTTTTCTCATCTCAATTTCCCTTTCTCATCTCCTTGATATTGTTCTCCTTTCTGCATATCCTTTTCTCCTTTCCTTCTTGTTCCTTTTCTCCCGTCCTATTTCCCTATTTAACAGTCATTGATTCTGTTCTCCTCTTACGTGCTCCCGTTCTCAGTTTCTATATTACTATTCTCCTCCCTATCCTCATTCTTTTTCTCCTCCTGATCTCCCTTTCTCCCCCTCTTTGATCCTATTCTCCTTACTTGCTATCATTTTTCTCTTCCATGCTATTGTTCTCTTCCCTATCCTCATTCTTTTTCTCCTTTGTTCAATAAGGACGATGACTACTTTCCCATCATCCATTACTCTCCCTATTTCATCCTTTTCAATGACACATTGTTCCTTTATTACCCATTCTTATTCTTGTTGTAGAAATATACTTTTTGAATTAATAACTATGACACCTTTATCAGATTCAAATTATGTGGCTTACGTGTTAGTGTATAATAAATTGTGTTACTAGACAATTATGAATTATGTTTTGATATTCCACCCGTTTACTCCCCCTATTTGATCCTTTATTACCAATCCTCATACATGT
This sequence comes from Alisma plantago-aquatica, assembly GCA_963693085.1. Lineage (NCBI taxonomy): Eukaryota > Viridiplantae > Streptophyta > Magnoliopsida > Alismatales > Alismataceae > Alisma > Alisma plantago-aquatica. Next base: position 787,723,341 of record OY856414.1, on the reverse strand, counting down.
ACCCATCATCCTTGTTCTACTCCTCAAGCACTTAGTTACTTGCATGTTGAGTAATAGAAGATGAGAATAGGAAACAAATAGACCGAGAATAGTTGCAAGGATCCTTGTTCCTGTTATCACCCTACTTGTTCCTATTCTCCTACTCATTGCTACTATTCTCCTCCTCAACATAGTTCTCTTTCTCATCCCGTTCTCCCTTTGTCTTCTTCCTTCCACCCAGATCATTCTCTCTTTCTCTTATTACAAAATATGACATGCATACAGATAACAAAAGCTACTTACACATAATAAAACTTGCAAAAAATATACGTCGAGCATGACGAAACACTTTCATTCAAAAAAAATCCTAATTATATTACAAAAGAGGAATAGTATATGACATTAGTGGCCCATGTCTCGAGCTTTGATTGCATGCTCTTGTACAAAATCAAAAAGTACATTTCTATAACTACATACTATCTCTGTATCTATTTTTATACCCATTTGTGAAATATATTGTGGGTCATTACATTGAATGGATTTATTCAACTCAATCCCGACGTTCCAATATTTCATGAATAGCATGGTAAAGACCCCACAACTATATGTGTCCCTCTGTTCAGGAACAACTAGAATATCACATTTTCAGGAACAACTAGAATATCACATTTTCATGTTCTCTAATTTGCAACCCATGTGGTGATAGCGAGAAAGATCTTAAAGTACTTCACCACCTCCTCACAAATTGGTCCATAAAGAGTCTATTTTTCTGGGGCATGAGTGTCCACATTGGTCAACAAGAAGAACTACTCCGTACGGAAGTCAAAGCAAACAACAAAGAAATGTTCATGGTGGTAGATAGAAATCATGTACTACATTTTAAATTAAAAAATTAGAGTAAAAGTGAGAATAACCACCAAATTGTTAAGATGTTATATAAATGTAGAAATTACTTACATAATCACAAATTTTATGATCTAAGTCATGTTGATTGTTCAAGTCGTATAATTGGAACATGTCATGGATAATGTTGTATTCACGCTCCTTGTTAATTGGCTCATACGAGAAAAGGTTGAGAATAATATTTTTCTATCAAACAAGGCAATGTAGACAACAAATAAGATGCACTTATAACATCAGAACGGGGGCATAATAACTAGAATATAACATCAAATGAAAATTGGAGGAGTGAGGAGAATAAGAAGAAGGAAGGGGAACAAAGGAACAACGAGTGGGAGTAAAGGAAGAAGGAGGAGGGGTAGAACGGAACAAGTAATGGGAGTAAAGGAAGAAGGAGAAGGAGGGGTACAAAGGATCGGGAGTGGGATTAATGAAGAATGAGAACGGGAACAACGAGGTGGGGAAGGAGAACGGAAACAACGAGGTGGAGAAACGGAATAAGAAACTCGAGAACAAGAACAAAGAATGGTATCAAAGGAACGCAGACGATGAGAAAAGAAACAAGGGTTGGGAGAAAGGAACTAAGAAGGGGCGAAAAGGAATAATGAAAGGGAGAAAGGGTGTAAGTACAACGAGAAAGGGAACAAGCAGGACGAATCGGAAGATAAATCTCTTCACCTTTCTGTTTGTCTGGTCTATATTTTTTCTATTCATAGCATGAACGTGTACGTTGATGATGTCGTCGGTGCTGTAGTTGGATCTCGTCTGAAGTGTCAACGCTGCTCCTGCGCCGCTTCTACCTGTTGAGCAGCTGTTCTATGAGATAGTTGACCTACAACGGAGACATTAAACCACCATCACGACATGAGACCATGTATCCAGTCCTCATTTGCTACCCAAAAAATTATGTTTGATCTTAAGTATATTTGTGATATTGGATGCATAGTCTCTTTCCCACTATTTAATATCGATCGGCATCCTTCTGGGAATGTGGTTCGAAGTAGCGAAGCAAGTGGAAATTGGAGACTTGGAGTTGTTTCCACGGTAGTTGAACAGATCAGTGTGGCAATCGTGCTCGATGGTCCTATGATAGGAGTGACAAAGCAAGGTTGTCTCTCTCTCAATTATCACTAAACAAAAAGGGCAGCAACTTGACATCGAAAGTCCAAACTCCCCCCACGATTAATTTAGAAAAATTCTTGGCATAACCGGCCACCCATCCGCTGGCACTCTCGGTTCTCGAGGACACTAAATTGATGTGTGTTCCGAGATGTATTAAGATACAATACAAATTCTACATGCGTGTTCATACAAAAGCCATGCAAAAGTATCGTTGTGATGTCCCACTGACTACAAAATCTGACAGACACTCTTATTTGAAATTTCATTCCTTGCGTACAGCTTTTCAATTTTCAAAATTTTTATTGAATTATGATGCCTTCTTGCTTCTTCGCTTTGTGTTCATTCACAAATAAGTAAGTGTTGTACTTTTATCATTTATATTGAAGTGTCTTATTTATATTATTTTGACTATCATAATATTATTTTATTTATTATTACGAATACATTACCTACCTTATTTGTTGGACGCAAATATACTACTAAATAGAATCAACTATAAAATTCATCCATACAAATATTTGTCCAAATGACCAATGTTGCTATGAGATTTTGTAAGTACTGTGCTTATACTTCTTGATCACTTATACAATTATGTTTGATTTTGTAATTTGCTAGGTACTGTACTTATGCTTACTAAATGAGTTGAAAGTAACAAGTGGGTATCGTACTTATGGATGCATTTTATAGTTGATTCTTGATCTGGTGTGCATTATACTTTTGAGATCATTAACAAGTGGGTACTCAACTTATGTCTGCACTTTGTAAATTTTTTTATCCAGATGACAAATGTTGTTATGGATTTTGTAGGTACTGTTTATGCCTCAAGATCAGTTATACAATTATGTTTGATTTTGTAATTTGTTAGGTAATGTACTTATGCGTCATTAAGTGAGTTGAAATTAACAAGTGGGTATAATACTTATGGTTGCATTTTATCGCAGATTCTTGATCTGATGTGCACTGTACTTTTGAGATCATTAACAAGTGGGTACTCAACTTATGACTGCATTTTGTAAAAAAAATGTCCATATGACCAATGTTGCTAAGGATTCCGTAGGTACTATGTTTATGCTTCTACACCTGTTATACAATTATGCTTGATTTTATAATTTGGTAGGTATTGTACTTATGTTTGAGTAACCTGATTGGAATTAATAAGTGGGTATACTTTTGAAGTCGTCAACAAGTGGGTACTCAACTTATACATTTTGTAAAAAAATTTGTCCAGATGGCCAATGTTGCTATGGGATTCTGTAGGTATTGTGCTTATGCTTCTAGACCAGTTATACAATTAATATGCTAGGTACTGTATTTATGCTTGTATTTTGTAAAAAGATTTTGTCCATATGGCCAATGTTACTATGAGATTCCGTAAGTATTGTGCTTATACTTCTAGACTAGTTATACAATTATGCTTGATTTTATAATTTGCTAGGTACTGTGCTTATGCTTCATAAAATGAGTTGAAATTAACAAGTGGGTACCGTACTTATGGATGTATTTTGTAGCTGATTTTAGATCTAATGTGTACTGTACTTGTGAGATCATTTATACAAGTGAGTACTCAACTTATGTCTGTATTTTATAAAAAAAATTGTCCAGATGACAAATGTTGCTATGAGATTTCGTAGGTACTGTGCTTATGCATCTAGATCATTTATACAATTATGCTTGATTTTGTAATTTGTTATATATTGTTCGGTAACTGAATTGAAATAAACAAGTGGGTACAATATTTATAGATGCATTTTATAGCTGATTCTTGTCCAGATGTGCATTGTACTTTTAGGATCACTAACAAGTGGCGGAGTGCGGCTGCTGGAGAGTCAAAGTGTGGCGGAGCGCGACTACGGGAGATGTTAGTTTCTCACATACTGTACTCGAGAAGGTGAACGAAAGAAGCTAAATCGAATTATTGTACGTCTTATAGAGCAATAATGGTGAGAGATGAGAAAGAATCTTCATTTCATTTTCTGCATGGAATCCGTTAATAGTTGATGTGGAGTTAGTTAGTATTAAATGACGGTCGCTTTGAAGAAAACAAAGTAATTGTATAGTAGGTGGGCAGGGGCTGAAAGCCAGAAGGTCAGAATAATAGTCGGTAGTGCGTAGTAAGAGTAGGATAGGATTGAAATCCTCTTGATATTTTCAAACCCACGTTTGGTTGTCATTTTTCTGGTGCGGGACTTCTAACCTCCGGTAATAGAGTCCCAATGAGCCGGGACTCGCCCATACCGCTTCCCCCCTAAGTATTAGCTGGTATATAGACTCCAACATGATCACGATACTCAAGCGTGCGGTGCTCGATGCCGAACGCCCTACTTGACGCCCAAAGCTAGATGCCCCGATGTTCTTATACGTTCTCTACGAAATCCGTCTACCATTGATGGTCTCGGTTACCTTCTCTGACTTATGACCACCGCTGATAATTTCCTTACCAAAAACTCCCTTCTGCAGTGCAATAATATATGGTGATGGGAGCAGTCAGAGTGGCACGAACGGCAACCACAAGAATCAGAGACCTACACCATTGCTACTTGTGTGGAGTCGGTCTATTTCTAGGCTGATCAGAATCACCTGATCCTGGGAGGTTCTGTTGCTATGGTCGATGGCTGCAGCAATTGCTAATGAGAAGGGGATAGGTGAAAAACTTCTGGACTAAGAAGAATTAGTTTCGTAATTTGAGCATTGGCGGCTGAATTTGATAGCTACAAAAAACGAACCGAGTAGAATATGTAAGAAGGAGAAGCTATCAAATCCATCCGTAGCAGATTGAACATTCATCTGTTGGTTTCCTCGCTGCACTGCGCCTTCTAAATGAAAGATTTCTTGTGAAGCATGAAACATTTGGTAAAAAACAAACTAAAATATTTAATTCATGCTAGAAACGTTGTGCTCATCATCCTTTCCTTTCCGTAGTTGCATCCGAACATGGGAGTGCATACTATTTGTCATTTCCTATGCATATACTTTCTTATCCTATGATACAATCCTTTTAAATCCTATCCTACGAACCAAACACGGCCAATAGTATATGGGAGCAGTACTACACTTCTCCTTCTCCTGCGTTGTTCATCATTACCGGGGGCCGCCGGCCTCGAAGTTGATCATGGGCATTTACGTTTACTAGCAATTCTATGTGTTCGCACACCAACAAATACGGGCTCGTCTGGTTTCGTGTAAAACCAATGCAAACCTTAAGTTTTAAAACAGGAATTGTAATTCCATGAATCGGAGCTGCATGCATTTCGTTTGGTTCTACGTAGATTTATTTGATTCACTTGGTTTGTTCTCGTTTGGTATTGCGTAATTTAGGTATGAAGCAAAGATGGACGCAACTACAGCTCAATCAATTACTAATCTAATTACCACGGTAAGGTTATTCGTCACTCTTCGAACAGGCCAGAATGTAATTACCACGCCATGCATGCAACCATTAGCGGGAGGACTGACGTAGCGGTCTTTTTTTTTCTCGACTGACAAGCGGTGCTGGGATCGCACAGGCGGTCGCAGCTCGGTGAGAAAACGAACCGCGCCACAATTCGGCGCGGTACCATTTCCCAAATTTTCAACAAAAACAGTAGATACATGGGGTTCCATTTCCGATCTGAAACTAAAACCGCGTCGAACCAAACGAAATGAGTTGAAAAAGTTGTGCAGTTGGTTTGTGTTATGTTGGTTTTCGGTCCAACCAAACAGGCCCTAAGGGCTAGTTTGGTTGGGCTGAAATCCAACCGGTGAAGTTGCAACTGAACATGTTTTAGTTTTTCATGCATTTGGTTTGATGTGGTTCCAGCCCACACTGTGAACCCGGAACTCCCTACGTCGTTTACAGATATGCAGAAAACGAGGGAAGCGACTGCGTCTGTTTCCAGCGCGGTTCATTTTCCATGGCCTCCCATTTCGCTTGGGCTATGACCTGCTGTGACAATTCGCTGCATAACGAGAGAAATTTGCAGTGGCCCCCACACAAAAGTGTTGACTGATTTCTAGAAACCACACAGAACCAAACAAAAACAGTCTAAGTGAATGAGTTCTGCCTACGTTGAACCAAACAAAACTAGTTCAGTTTCACATCAACGTTTTTCATTTCCTTTTTTACAAGCCACGGTCTAGGTTGAAACTACGTACAACCAGACAGGCCCTAAGAAACAAATTACTATATCAGGCAATGGAATACGAAGCCACAGTGAATTTCGGCGGCCTTCGGATTGCATCTCGCAGGCAAGCTATTTGCCGTCGAAAACCGGAATTTGACGGAGGTAGCGAATTCGAACTCCGGAGCTAGATTTACGCTTGATAGAGCATGAGCGAGGACTGATCAGTCCGACCTAATTAAGCGCGAAATTGAGCAGATATGCAACCAAAGAGAAGAAGGGGACGTGGGATCAGTACCGCCGTAGCAAGTCGTCGGAGGCGGTGTCGATGCCAGAAGCGCCTCGATTGTTCCCGGCGGGAGGCCCTCGCCGTGCAGGACGGCTGCCATTTCCGGTCCACCGTACACCCTCCCTCCTTGAGCCATCATCATATCCGTCCACATCCTGAGCCGGCCGGCGAGACACAGGATTGGCTACTTCTAGTCAAAATTCAGCACAGGTCGATAGAGATAGGTCGCGACACGAAGCGGAGCCGTGCAGCAGCGAAATAGGATTCTGTACAAGGTTCACATACCATGCTCCCCTTCAGGGAAGGGGATCGGCGGGGATCTCACTGGTTGTGGTGGGAGGCGCTGGTGATCATGGTGATGGGGCCCTGCGAAACCAGAGAGGTCGGGTAGCGCACGCCCATTTGGAGCCCGTTGGAGGATTTTCCGGGAAAGGAGGTGGTGATCTGGAGCCAGGGCCGTTGCAGACATTTTAAAGGCCCCAGGGCGAAGATAAAAAATAGGCCCTCTGTTTGACAAATTTAAATAAACCCCAATTTAGTTATAATTGTCAAAACTGTCATATAAAAAAATAGAACATGTTCTTACAAATCAAACTAAAAAGAACGTAAAAATTAAATATAGATATCTCCTTATCAAGCTTCAGTCATCATATAAAATTACTTTTTCGAGCCTTTCTAGATACAAAATCTTGAATAACGGTGTCAACATCAATATTTCCCAACATATCCTTCTCAATATATAACATTGCCAAACCGTTCAATCTTTCTTGAGACATTGATGAGCTAAGATAGTTTTTCAGTAACTTTATCTTGGAAAAACTCATGTGAAGTCACCGCTGGAAAAGAGGAATATAGGAGCGGATGAAAGACGCGGCTTTAAGTCATTGTCCTATTGGTTTCTAACGGAACCTATTTTACGGAAGTGTATATATATATATATAGCCCATCTTTATTGCCCGTGCGGGTAGCTACCCGCCCACCCTTCCAACCACCTTTTTTCAAAAAAAAAATCGCAATTGCAGAGGACCATTTTGTCTAGCTCTCCAAAAAATTTCATCCAAAAATAATATCATTTGCCCCCCAAAATAAAAAAAAACCCGTCCTTATATATATCTGCTGTATATTTTGTACAGAGTTACTTTTTTTGCCAGCAGAGTTACTTTTTTGACACCATAGTTACTTTTTTTTACAGCATAGTTACTTTCTTAGCCAGGAGAGTTACTTTTTTGGCTGCCGGGTAGCGAAAATCCAGGCTACCCGCACGGGCAATGAAATGCCCATATATATATATATATATATATATATATATATATATATATATATATATATATATATATATATATATATATATATATATATATATATATATATATATATATATATATATATATATATATGTCTGAGAGTCCAGGGAAAATTAGAGAACTCGAGCTCCAGACTTCTAGGAAACCAGTCAAATAAAATCAAAAAGGGAATTCGACTTCTAATATTTTCAGGACAAATTACACCAAACGAGTCAGACCCTTAGGCTTCGATTGGTTCGTTGTAACTATAAGTTTTAGGGAACTCATTTTCCAAGAACTTGAGTTCAGTCTTAAGAAAACAAAATCAGGTGATTTGTTTGAAAGAAAACTTTTCTTAGGTAAATGACTTCCATATGATTAGTGTATTGTAACTGAGGAAGCTTTCCTCAAAGACTATTTGCCCTAACGTTGTTCTGCATAGCTCTCATTTATACTATATGTTAATCAATTAATTCGCAATAGTAATGAACCATGATGATAAAAAGTTTTGATGTCTTTTTATTGTATGTCTACTCACAAAACTAGAAGATGACTTGGACACAAAGGGCGTGCTTATGAACTATGTTTTAAATTAAAATATTCAAATACAGAGTCATCATACTTATTCTTGAGTTTTTCTAATTCACTGCCTGTGTGAGAACTCAGTTGTGCGGCTATGTAATCAGTTTTGTCTATGCTAGATGAATAAAATAAAAAGAAAAAGCAAGACAAGAATATACAATCAAACAAAAAACAGTGGTTGCTTTAGCAATACAGTACATCACATGGGTGTTTGAATGATTTTCCATCGCAGTGGCATCTGTCGCCGATTGACTAGAGTAAATCGTGAGAAAAGTCAAGAGTAGCAGTGCTCCAACCCAATCGATTCTTCAGCCTTTGATTTATTTATCCCTCACAACAAACAAATCAGTTGCCGGTTGATCAAGGAAAAATGGCAAGAAAAATGAGGTGCAAGTCAGAGAGGCGTGGCTGAAGAGGTACAAGTCAGAGAAGCGCAAGCGAGAGAGGAGTGGCTGAATGTTACCAACATAGAGAAGCGTGGGCGAATGGGGCGCAGGCGAGGAGAGAGCTTACGTCGGGACAGATGCACTGAACTTGTTTTCCACTCGCTTTTCAGCGGAAGTCTGGAACCCTAGTTTATATATATGTCAAGAAATCTATGGAAAATTAGGGAAGTTTAATTCTTGACTTTCTGATAACCAATCACACAAAACTAAACAGGGAACTTGACTTCCGGACCGGTCTTTTCCTAACAAGTAACATCGAATAAATCTCGTTCCATTTACAAATGTGTGTGTATTAGAAGAAGAAAAAAATTTATGGGCCCCTTTCTTTGTTGGGCCCCTGTCCGTCGCCCAGGTTGGCCCCCCTAATGGGCCGGCCCTGTCTGGAGCTTCCATCTGGGGTTTGGGAGGGCGAGAGGGAGGTTGAGGGGAGGAGACTAGGAGAGGGGAGGTAAGAGATAAGGAAGAAGATGGATCGAGGCAGCAGGCTGACGATCGAGTGACAAGGGGTGTGAAAGCAAGAGGTCACTCAGACATCCCCCTCCTTCCGTTTTAACCACCAAATTCTCCCCGCACCCCTAGGGACCAGAAGTATCTCTCTCGACTACTATTGTCGTGTGCGGAAGGTGCCGTGATGATGAGGATCCTAATGTGGCTGTAGTAACGGATTGATGGGCGCAGCAGAGGTAGGAGACGATGAAGTAGAGCAGGATGGTGAGTGTGACGGCGGAGACGGAACTTCCTCACAGCATCGTCTGTGCAAAAAACATCTACTTTTATGGGGGACATGTAAAAACTACTGGCGCAGGCGACGGGGGAGCTGCATCGGGATTCGGGAGAGGGGAAGACCGGAGGGAGGGGGATGGTTTGCACCCGTATTGGCACGAGAAGCTCGAGGATACTATGGGTCCTCGGAATCGTACGGCGTTGGTTTGGGGGTGCAAAGCCGGTTACGCGTTAAATTTGGTCGTTTCTTTTTCTTTGCTTCTTTCAGAGGAGGCTGCTTCCTTCCAAGTTCTTCATTATCAATTCTGGTATCCACTTCATCATCGTTAAACAGCAAGCCTGCAGTTTCATCACAAGTGATCTCATTGCCCGAGCTTTCCTCACTCTCATATCCTGAACCTGAGCGCGATCCATCCCTAATATCTTTGAACCGCACAGCTTCTTCTTCCTGTAAGCCTTTATCGTTTTCTTCCTCCTGTTCCTCCTCCTCGCTTCCGCCCGCTGCCTGCTGGTTTTCTTCTTCGTCACTCTGCTCTAGCTCCTGGCGAAGACGATGATGATTCAGAATCCCTGCCGCCCCGGTCGAGCTTGAAGAAGCGCCGCTTGATCATCTTCCTCTCCTTATTCTGGCAGCGGCGGCGTGGGGAGAAATGGCGAGGACGGGGTCTTCGGGCGCCGGACTGAACCCTCCCATGGTAGTGGGACTTAGTTGTTTAGTTTTGTTCAATAGAAAAGTACGTGTGAATTTGTTGGAGACTGTAGATCGTGGAAGGGGGACGGGAAGAAAAGTTGTGGGGTTGAAGGATAAATCTATACTACACCATGTAAAAAGAGTGAATCTGTTGAACAAATTACAAAATATAACACTGACCAATCAGATTGTTCCATTTTCAAAATGGAGCATTCTTCTCAATTCTTTCTCTTCTCTCTTTTTTTAAGAATTTTATTACTTCTATTATAACTTTTTCTTCCGCCTCAAAACCGACGACCCAAACTTTCCATGAACGAATGAATCCCCACGACCGTCCATCTCTCTCTCTACTCCACTTCTTCATAACTGAACCCACGTATGTCTCAACGTTTCTAACTTCTGCTCCCAACAAACCTACAATAAATCCACTATCCCACCACGTCCCAACATCCTCGCCGAAGAAATTCACATGCCTAGAAATTTATATCTTCAATAATAACCACAGCCTTTGTCTTCTTGTTCGCCAGAGTATGTATTCGCTCCTCTTCCCACTGGGCGGCACGCTTTACGGATTATCTTCCGGCCGTTTGATCTCCAGCCAACATCAATCGTCCAATGCAAACGAAGACAATACTTGCTTGTCATGTGTTGTGTGCTCGCCATCTTTCATTCTATGATATTGAAAGTGAAGTACTGACGTACCAGTCCCTGATATGGTTAAGGGAGGGTCACCGGAGATGATGGGTATTAAAGTAGATGCTTCGAAATCTATGTGCGCAACGGCCAAGGCATTGATGAAGATTAGTGCGATGACTTGACTGAAAGTTATGTTAGCGTCAAACAGTTTTCTTTTACAGCTCCATCTGTAAGCCATGATGCATTCACCGGTGTTGGTAACAAACTTCAATCCCGCACCACCATTTTCTCGCAAAATTTGATGCTCTCCATCGACCATAAGCACTGCGAATTTATATATGACACCATCATCTTACCGCATAAGAAACAACTTTACTCTTTGTATGACTCCAAGCAGTCAAGGTTGATAGTTTATATTTTCCGTCAGGTGTGTTGAATGCTGAACTAGGGAAGACCTGCGACATCAGCGGCCTGATTGTCTTCAGACAAACTGAGGAGCACCAGCTTGGTAGCTTGGAATAACTGTGCGAAAGAGTCTATCGCTGCAGATCTGAATTCTTGTGAACCGTCAGAGACGACGACGCCCGGGGCGACAAGATAGACCTGACTGGGAAACTGTCTCCGAGGGTCAGACAAGGTGGGAGGTCTCTGGCCGGGGGCTACTGGTGGGTTTTACTATCGCCGAACTAGACGGCTTGGAATTCATCGCATGATGTGGAGGGAGGCCCGACAAGGGGCAGGGACGACCAGGCCAATGCCATCTAGATTGCGTTCTGAGAATCTGAAGGCTGGCCGACAGTAGGAAAAGAAATATATATATGCCAAGGGAAATAGTTGTGTGACTTGTAGCGGCTGCTCTCAGTACCACTGCCCGCCGCGGATAACTCCAGTAAAAGTACCCATGGATGACTTTAGCTTCTTCTCTGGTTCCTGCTTTCTTGATCGACTTCCAACCAGCGCTAGGCGGAAAGACTGGTGGGTGGGGTGACGACGTACAACACCCTGGTCAGGGGATCTATATATATCTGAGATACTTCTACCATCCTTGCAACGAAAAAACATCACCAATCTATCACATTAGTATTTGCGGTACTGTTGCTTGCGAGAACATATCTTAAATGACAATCCTATTATGATCTTGCTGGCTTTACTGGAGGCACTGTAGCTATCAATTCATCTCAAACAAGTCTGCCACCGCATCCTTATATATCTACAGGCAACACAGAGGCCCAACCCCCAACCATCCCAAAATCATTGGTCATAAATTGCTCGGTCATTTCATTAGCCACCTCATTTCAGTTACCGACATGGTGCAGATATATATACCTCATCATCTATACAGGTACGCACTCTAGACTTGGTATTTAAGTGGTTCTGTATGTCTTCGATGACCTTGTAGTAACAATACCTATGCTGCTGGAATTACAATTCATGTTGCATACTTTTTCTACCACTCTACACATGGTGCTCCTTGATTTATACATTTCCAATGGAGTTGTTACTTTACTATCTCGCTTACCATTAGTTGAGATATATAGTACGTATCTACAAATATTTTGTCAATGTGTTGTACATGACAAACTATGTGCTTTACATTTTACATGTGAACCGTCATTTCAACATATTATGACTTTTCTGTTCCTTCCATTATCAAGGAAGAATATGGTTTATGATTTACATGTAGGCGGATTTGGCACTTTGTAACCTACTATGTGATATATGATAAATTTTATAACATCCAAGTCTAAGGGAGAAGGAATATTATACATGTTCATCATGCATACTATTTGCTTAAGAATGCTTCTTGGGGTCTACAAATTTTCTTTCTTTCAAATTACTGCATTTAATATGTATTAATCTTATCTATTGCCGTCGAGTACAATGTCGAACTTAGTGCTCAAACATTTACACTATATCTACATACCTACATCTTTTTTTACTGCCTACTACTTGCAACTGATACTATATATTATGGGGAGAAATTTATTGAAAGATAAGTTCATCTCTTGTTTTCTCTTCTCTTTGTTGCAAATTCTCCACTCTGGGTTTTGGCCTACTCAAACAAAAGTTCTTTACCACTACACCGTAATACTTAACACCAATTAGCCTGAACCAAAAAATGTAATGGCAATGCACTACTGTTGTTTCAGTTGACCAAGTTCCCATCCATCGTCATAACCTTTGTCATGCTACATTTTTTGCAGAACGTATGGACATTGCACAAAATTCAACTTGGCTAACATATTCATCCTTCCATTAAAAATTCCTGATTACGGAAGGCAAAGGCTGAAGAAGTTGCAAGCAAGTAATTACATGTTTAGATTCCAGGTCCAAGAAATACATAGAAACAACACCACCCTTCATTTGAACCCAAAAATGTAATGGCAATGCACTACTGTTGTTTCAGTTGACCAAGTTCCCATCCATCGTCATAACCTTTGTCATGCTACATTTTTTGCAGAACGTATGGACATTGCACAAAATTCAACTTGGCTAACATATTCATCCTTCCATTAAAAATTCCTGATTACGGAAGGCAAAGGCTGAAGAAGTTGCAAGCAAGTAATTACATGTTTAGATTCCAGGTCCAAGAAATACATAGAAACAACACCACCCTTCATTTGAACCCAATTAGTGGCACACCATGGACCGCTATTGTTGATGACTGCAATGTACACTCTACAACCACTATATTTAGGGAAAATAAATCATGTTTTGACACATTTACCTATAGACAGACAACTAAACTCATTTACTACTTGCACTACCATTGATATTTTGTCTATTAATATGTTGTTAGGATGCAACCCACATCAGTTATCTATATTTGTAATTAATGACAATTCATTTCATGAATCTCAAATTATTGGTCTATATTCATTATATATAATACTAAAAAAGTGTGGGTTTTTCTGACTAATTATATAGTTACCATTATCTTTTTCACAACTAATTGTAATCATGTGCACTATTTCATTTTGCTTACAATCTCCTTTTGTTGTATCTCTTCTCACATTTTTATCCATATGTTAGTTGCCACTCTCCTATATATTCCAGCTTATATCATTCAATGTGAATATTTTAGTTTATAAGCCTAGAAAATATTTTGTACTTTCATAATTGAGTTAACCTCTTTTTTAGAAGATATTCATGTACAATATTCGTTGAGCATTGTAATTTTCTAAAAAAAACATTATTAAATTTACTTGTTGTTAATGATAAATGAATAATACTAGAAAATATAACTTCATTGTCTTATTTTTGTAGCATAATATTTTTACATTTTACTTATTGATGTCACACATACAGATTGATTTAAAAATCCATACCAATTACTTATATTATTTTTTCTCTATTTGAAGGTATATTTTCTCGGGTCATTTTAGAATTTGGACAACAATTTTAATGTAAAACTAATTACACATTCAACAATGTAGAACTATATCCACTTTTGTCTTCATGAAATGTTACACATACCTATGCTCTTTCATTTTAGATATACCATTTATTTATTTATTTTGAAGGTACAAAAGCTATGTTAGTACAATGATATCCACTCAAAAATTATTAGTCTACAATAAACTGTCTAATTTTTTCAATTATTGACTAATAGGAATACATTTTATTGAAAAATATTATACATTTCATAACTAATCAGTCGTTTCCCATGTATAGATATAATCTTTCAATAACTTATATGAAGTTTTTTTTTCTTCATACAAGATTTTTTAAGGAAAAAAGTCAGACATATCACCATAGGGATACATATTCATACATAAAAAATGAACTCACTAGAACAATTTATATCTCTAGGTTATTATATATATATATATATATATATATATATATATAATCTATTATAAAATTTAAAGCACAAATATTTATATATCTTTTTAAACATAATTTTAAAATACTATTAGGGAAAACATACAATATTTTTTTTCTCAAATTATTGAAAAAATATAAAAATAAAATTATAGATGATTATTACAATGTTAAGTTTAACTATTTTTTATTTTTATATACAATTTTTTTCCGCCAAATGTTACTTGTGCATGACACTTTTATAACATTTATTAAATATGATATTCAATTTTCACAACTTTTTATATTATATGTTTGATTTATAATTTAATATAACTTATTTATACATATACAATATGACACGTGCATGTGCACGTGTGCATTCACTAGTCTCTTGAAAAAAATGTAAAAATCCTTGAAAAGGGGAGAGAAGAGTGTAAGGACCCTGACCTGAGTTATGAGGTAACCCTATTTGTTTTGGCTAAGTAAGTTTCTTAGAAATTTAATATACTCCTCTAAGGTGTTTTGTTATCATGTGACACACTTACGTGCCAAGTTTGGTCTTGATTGAATGTTGTTTGAGCAATGTTCATTTGTTTTGGACCAAAATGCAATTTACCCAAGATGAGGGGATATATTGCAAATTGTAACATGTTGAAATTATGAGTTCTAGTAGTTTATTAGACCTATTGACATGAACTATAATAGTTAGAATAAAGGTCTAGAGCTTGAAGATGATGATATCACCTTATAAAAGTGATATCGGGTGCAAGCACACAAGCAAGCACCTCTAACCCGATATGATGATGTACCTACTTCACTAAAATGATATGGATATGATTGTATACCTTCTTGCACGATATGGTGGTGTAGTATACACCTCTTGCATGATATGCTTGCATCATAGGAGGTCAAGTATAGACTCCATGCACGATACAAGGTTAAATGTATACTTGTAAGTTGATATGAAACCCTAATTTGGGTAACCCGATATGAGTAAAGAATAGCAAGTGCTATCACACAATATGATCATATAATATATCATTGGAATTGGGTATCATGAAGTACACACATCTGGTGCACGATAAGAATAATTAAGTAAACCCTATTGTACGATATGAGGTATGGATTCAAGAGTAAGATGTAACCCGATATGGGAGCCTGATACACAACCCTAGATGGCATGTAACCCATCATGGCCAATCCTAGTTGATGCCTAGCCCGACATGATGATGAGATGATACCTCTTAAACATTATGGGTGATACATACATGTACCATGTTCCCGTCACGACCAACCCTAACCCAACATGGGTGATGCAACCCAACATGGGATGGTATAACTCGGCATGGGTGTTATAACCCAATATGGGATGGTGTAGCCCGACATGGCTTGGTACTTTTCACTCCTATTGACTTATGTAATCGGTTGAGAAGATTTTAACTAATTGTTTAACCTATTACTCATCCTTAAGATAAGATGGTAACATGGAAGGAGGTAATGAGATGAATATATTGGGTTGAGCCCGATATAGAAAACCCTAACCCGTCACGGCCAACCCTAGATGGTGAGCCACCTGATATGGTGATTGAATGCACCTCTAGCCCGACATGGTGATGGTTTAATACCTCATGAATGACATGGGTCACACATACAAACACCTCTAGCCTGATATGGATGGTGTTCATACACCTCTAGCCCGATATGGTGAGTGCTCATACACCTCCAACATGATATGGTGGTGTCTATACATCTACAACCCAATATGGTGAATATATGCACACCTCCAACCTGAGACACTTTGTAAAGGTGAGGGCAAACACTTTTAGGAGTGATGATTATAATACCAAGTAATGGTGTGGCTAATACCTTGATAGGTGAAACACCTAAAGTGATTGATAATGGACAATTTTATATCAACAATGCTTCAATCTAAGATAAGTCCATATCAATTGATGATGGTTGGACAATTCAAACATGTGACTTATGACCAATACACTACATGATAAATGTGATGAGTTAGTGCATAAAGTATTAGGATGGGAAATACCCTAATACATGATAATTGATGAACTAAAGTAAGTTAAAAGTGATGAGGGAAGTGATACATCAAGACATGATAAATATCACATCCAGCACCTCAAGGTTGATACACCTTGATGCACCTTAAATCCAATATACTTGGATGAGTAACACATGAAGTGTGTCACGTCAATTGTTACATAGAGCTGTAATGCACTTTGATAAGTGTAGGCTAACAGGCCTTGAGAAAAAGGGTTAAGCCAAGTTAATAAAGTATGATGTAATCAATATCCTAGTGAGGATGAGAGAGAAAACTCATACTTTGTGTTGATTATCATTTAATGATAAATGATGAGAATAAATAAGTATGATTGAATACTTATGATATCAATGTTTGCTCCTAGATGTGTGGAGCAATAAATTAGGGTTTGGATCAATAATATGAACATGAAACCCTATTCGGTTATAAAAGGAAAACCCTAACCCTGATAGTGGTGAAGGACGTATTTCTCTTATTGCATAAGCCTTGTAAGGCATGTTAAATACTTGTGTAACAAGTATAATAAGTAATGTCCTTGTGAGTCATGTGAATAAGTTGTTGCCTAGTGAGAGGTGACAAGATGTGTATTGGCCTTGTGAGCCATGTGAATAAGTTGTTGCCTAGTGAGAGGTGACAAGATGTGCAATGGTCTTGTGAGCCATGTGAATACTTGAAAAACAAGTAAAATGAATACCTTGGTCTGAGGACCTAGAGGTAATAGTTACCTGAAAAGTGGCAATAATGTTTAGTGATGATCTAAGGGTTTGAATACCCAGATCTAGTAATCATGATGATGATAATGTTGAGGGATGAGAATTCCCAATAATGAGATAAGGGATTGAGATCCTAAATGTTATATGTGTTTTAAAGATTTGAAAAGTACTTGATACATGTATTGCACCTTTCTTTGTAGCATTTATCATAATAATTCATGTTTGAAAACTTGACTGATGCTAAAAGAATATGGTAATGCACTTAATTAATCAAGTAGAATCTTATCATGTAGTGCCCTGACCATAGATCCATCATCGTCAGCAGCTGGTGGTGGTGAAATAGGTTTTCCCACAGGATCTCCTAGAGAACGCATATTTTTTAATATGTGGGGGTGATGGGCGTGAATATCCTTACGCCCTAATGGAGGAATTGATGTGAGATAAACATTAAATCTCTCAATCCTTCATTATAAATGTCGGGATGGATGTATCACGAATCTCCCAATGATGATGAATGTTGGATCGATGTGAGATAAACATGAAATCTCTTGATTCCGAAGGAGTGCAGCCACCGCTGTAGTTCTATAGCAAAGTTGCCAGTATACCCTAGAAAGCTATGTAAGCAGTTCACACGGTCTTGCTTATGGTCTCGCACTGACCAAGACGACAGAGGTCTTGGAAGTCGGTTCTTCCATTGACCTTGTATGGTACTGATTTTGACTTCACAGTGGTTGGTTGGAGTATGAGCAGTATACCTCATCTCCTCAAGGCTTAAGTGTGATTGTAAAATGTAATCAACCGTGTAGCATATTTGCTTAAGGATGGAATACGGAAATCATTGTTTGATGTTACATTTCTTATTGCATCTTAAATGGATAGATGTTATACATGTTCTTCATATTCCTTATAAAATGAATAGATGAATTACTGCTTTATCATATATAGATGCAATGTTCTAGAAGATGATATTGCTCTATTCTACTTAAACAGTGATTAAATCTTGTCTATTAATATAAAAAGAACCTATGCTCAATTTATAAATGCTTAATCTATGATAATAATATGGTTGGAAGAGAGTTATATCTCTCACTGGGACAATTGTCTCACCCCGTGGGATCTACATTTTTTTAGGTGGACATGCACGAGGTGGAGAAGATCTTTCTATAGAGGAGGAACAACAACTGAGGTAGCAGTGACAGCTCAGGTTGAGTGTATTGTCTGTCATGTCTTGTAGATAGAAGTCTTATGTGTCGTCTCTATACTCTCAGGTCCTTGGAGTTGGTTCGTATTGGTTTCAGGAATGATTTGAGATTTTGGCTTGAATGCGTTGAGGTTTTATGTTGCTCCAGTATGTTTTTTGATAGAGCAACTGTTATATGTTGTCCTCAAGATGAGATGTTGTACAATGTAATCATGATATGTATAAGATTTGGATCTTTCAGTAAGAGTTTTCTGGACAAGGATTTCCTTGCAAAAATGGTTTTAATTTTTAGTAATTTTTGTTAATCTGCTTATTATGTTTATTCCGCTTATTTAGTAATGATTTGTTTGTCAGTTTGGCGACTATCGTTACAAAGAGGATGAGACAAGGAGAGTGCAGTGTTAAAAAATGGAGTTATCTGGTTGGATGATGGCAGGCTTTGTAATTTGTACAACAAATTCCCTCTTTTTATAGTAGTACAAATATTTGTAGCCAATCTTAGGCTCTACATATATAGATAGCAACCAAGTCATAGAAATTTTAATAGATCAAGGAGGATAAAAAGTGTACCTTGTAGGGTAGGGTGAGAAGGTCATGCCTGAGTCCTCACATGAGTCCAATTGACCACGGGGGTGGTTTGTGGATAAAAGTGGGTTGGGTACAAGGCCATGCTGAATTGATCCCTAGTTACAGCTTCTTTACTAACTGTCATCAACAGTACGACGCACCGGAGGTGGGTGGTTCCCTGGCCACTATTGGATTGGCCAACGATTCAAGGCATCTTGAGATCCAATGGTTGTAGTCAAACTCAACTAGATAAGAAGATAAGAAGAAAATGTGGGAGAAAGGGAGGAGGGCACTGGCGTGGGCTAGCGGGTGAAGTGGGCAAAAGGGGGCTGGCGTAAGACCAAGAAAAGAGTGCAAAATTAGGTAAAAAGGGGTAATTTAATCAAAGGGTCTAAAAATGACATCCTAACTCTGATTTGAGCATGAAGACATGCTATGGAATCATGAGAGAAAATCTAGAAGATGAGTATGAGAACAAGGTTAGGAATATGTTCAAAAATAAGATAAAAAGAAAAGAAAAGAATGGTGAGGAGTGATAAGATTGTGAACCAGATAGACTGAAATTGAGTATCACGTGTGTATTAATTGTATTCAAGGTTCATCAATTATGCATCCCAACAGATCAAATTGCAAAAAAGAGGGAAAGGTAAGAAAATAGGACATGGTGGGGTTTAGAAGGTATCTAGATGAACAAAGAAAGATCCACTCCAACACATTGTCCCCTATTTAAAAAGGAATTTTTTCTTAAAAATGGACATCTGTGAAAAGGTCGAGAAAATGTGATTCCATGCTGGACTTGAGTTCCTAGGTGGTGTCATCACTGGTATGGTTCTCATACAACTCCTTCACCATATCTATCTTTTTATTCTTTAGCTCCTTAGTCTGGCTATCCAGAATCATCACTGGAACCTCTTTAAAGACCAATGAGTTGCTCAACTCAAATGGTTCGTGGTTCAGAATATGTCTAGGATCCTTCACATATCTCTTCAGGTTGGAGACATGAAAGACATTGTGCATCGTACTATTCTATGGAGGTAGGGCTAGCCAATAAACAAATTCTCCTATACGGGCCAAGATTCCAAAAGGGCCCACATAACTAGGACTTAGCTTTCCCTTATTCTTTGTAATGGCTCAAAATGGTTTGATCTTCAAGAACACATGCTCTCCAAATTTAATAGACAAGACAGTCATGTGAGCATCAACGTACAATTTTTGTCTATCTTGTGCCCTCTCAACCTTTTCTTGATCATATTTTAAAATTCGTCTCTCACTGACTTCATCCCAGTAGAGAGGTGACCTGCATGCCCTTCCATAGAAGGATTCATATGGGGGCATGTTGATACTGGACTGATAGCTATTGTTGTTTGAAAATTCCACTAGAGGAAGATATGGTCCCACAAACCACCCCAATATAGAACACACAACCGCAAGAGATCCTTGAAAATCGGAATTGTCCTTTCTAATTATCCATCTATTTCAAGATGATATGCAGTACATAAGTTTAACTGAGTCCCCAACTGCTACTAAACATGTTGCCAAAGGTGAGAAGTGAATTTTTTTTTGGAAAAGTGGACCTTTTATTCCATCAATGAGAGCTTACAAGTAACAAGCTAAGACAAACATGATAAAATATGGTATTATCAGTACCATTACAAATATTATCCTCTAAACTAAGGATAACCCTTAGGGCTATCGGCCTTTCAGGAATCTGAAAGACAAAGTGGGTTTTAGGGTGATGATTAACCAAGCTCCATCGAACATGGAAGGCTTCACATGTGAATCCCATGTGGTCTCACTATAATGTATAACTCAGTGAGTTCTGAGACCTTAGTGTTTATGTTGATAGGAATGAAATGAGATGATTTTTTTAAGCGACCACTATGATTTATTTAGCATCACAACCCTTCTTGGTCCTTGGTAACCCACCACAAAGTTCAAGGTGATGTTGTCCCATTTCCACTCAGGGATAGGCAACGATTGAAGCAAGCCTCATGGTCTCTAGTGTTCAGCCTTGATCTGTTGACATGTACATCACTTTGAGATTAATGTAGATATATCATTCTTCATGTGTCTCCACTAAAACTTCATTTGTAGGTCTTTTTATATTTACTTTGAACCAGGATGAAATGTGTATTTAGGCCCATGAGCTTCTTGTAGAATGTTGTCCCACAAATAAGAATCTTCAGGGACCCACAAATGTTGTGTGTACCAAATGCCTCCATCAACCCCCACAAATAGGTGTGCATGAGATTTTCCATGTGCTTCATCATCTCTTCTAGATTAGAACTTCCTTTTCATGATACTAGAATATCAAACTAAAGTTCGGACTTCACATTGATGCTAGCTGGTCTAATCCTATCACCCAAGTGTTTTGGGGCCTTGGGAGAAAGAAAATCCATATGTTGCCACTCAATGATGAAGATTGCAACACATGTAGCATGTTTCCCGCTCAGAGCGCTGACTACCACATTAGCCTTACTAGGGTGGTAAGAAATAATGAAGTCGTAGTCCTTGAGGTACTCTAGCCATCTTCGTTGTCTCAGATTTAGGTCTTTTTTAGTCCATATGTACTTCAGACTTTTATGATCTATGAGATGCCAAAAGTGGCACCATAGAGGTAGTGGCACCAGATATTTATGGCATAGATGATGGATGCAAGCTCAAGGCCATGCGGGGTAGTTGACATCATTAGGTTTGAGTTGTCTAGAAGCATAAGAAACTACCATGCCTTCTTGTGTCAACACAAAACCAAGACAAAACCTTATAGTGCCAGTGACGATGACGACCCATCATTTCCTAAAGGAAGGGTCAGAACAAGAGTAGAGGTGAGTCTGGTCTTGAGTTCATGGAAGTCAAACTCACAATCTTCACACCATACAAAACATTCCCCTTTTTTAGTTAACTTGGTGAGGGGCTAGGAAGTCTTGTTGAAGTTTGAAATTATGCGGAAATAGTAACTTGCTAGCATGAGGAAAGTGTGAATCATATAAATGGTCTTCAGGGATTTCCATTCAAGAAAGGCTTAGAATTTGTTTGGGTGAACATAATGATTCCCTTCAGAGATGAAATGTATAAAAAACCATGACTTTGTCTATCCAAAAGTCACATTTAGACAATTTCCCCTAGAACTTCTATGTTTGGAAGATGTTTAACCCTTAACGAAGATGAGATTGGTGTGATTCATGGTCCTTGGATAAAATGAGGATGTCGTCAATGAAGAGTAGTATTAAGTCATCTAGGAAAGGCTGTAAAACTCTATTAATTAGAGTCATGAACACAACATGGGCGTTTTTTAAGCCAAACAAAATAATTAAGCATTCATAATGCTCATAACTAGTCCTTAAGGATTTCTTTGGGGCGTCTTCCTCTTTGACTTTATGTTTGTGGCAACCAGAATGAAGGTAAATCTTCAAGAAGATGTGAGCATGACGAAGCTAATGGAAAAGGTTATCGATTCTAGAGAGAGGATACTTGTTCTTGATAGTGGCATGATTAAGCATGTGATAATCGATACACATGATCATAAAACCATCTTTATCTTTCACAAAGAGGACAAGCACACCCCAAGGAGAAGAACTTGGGCATATAAAGCCCTTATCAAGAAGTTCCTATAACTATTTCTTGAGCTCACACATCTCAACAGGGGCCATCTGGTAAAGGGCTCAGGAGATAGGTGCAGTACCAGGTGCAAGGTTTATAGAGAGATCAGTTTCACAAGTAGGAGGTAGACAAAGAAGTTATTCAAGTAAGACATTAGGGTACTCACGTACCACCTCAATAGAGTCTAGATCAAGGTATGTGGGTTCACTATGGTCACAATAGCAAGATAAGATCTGCACCCTTTGGATATCATTGATTGTGATTTAATGGTAGGCATGACAAGGTTCCTATCTTGGTCCTTCCTACCATGAATAGTGATGATAGGAGAATCAGGTCTGGAGATGATGATTTTCTTTGAACAGTAGTCAATGATGGCATGGTTCATATACAACAAATCCATTACAAGAATGAGATTAAAGTCCTCCATTACAAGCAAGATGAAGTCAGTACAAGTTTGTTATGTCAATAAAATGAAGGTATGTTTTCCACCACATGATAAGAGAAGTAGGTCCTCCCACTAGGGTTTGAAAAATCAAGGTGATATACTAGGTCTTTTAGTTTAAGGTCAAGCAACATTGAAAAACTTTGGGATATTAATGTATGAGTAGATACAAAATCACAATAGGGTGATCGTGGAAGGTTAAGATACCTAGATTATAAGCATTTTTGTAAGTTATTTCTCACTTTTCAATTATTTTTGTAATTAACAAGTAGTAATTCAAAATTAGGGATATATTCAATCAAACAATTTCCATTGGCATTAGCTTCCTCAACATTAATGGTGAAAACACTAGCCTGCAAATGTTCAGGCTGCTTACCCTTGTTGGCTCATTACAGTGGAGGGTAGGGACAAACTCCCTTGAAGTGCCCCTCTTACTTGCAAAAGTGGCACACTGGCTTTTGTATTCTGCACAAGTCAGGGTGACAAGGCCCACAATTGGTGCACCTCAGGACCACACCCTAACCGTTGTTGTCTCCACAATTCTAACCTGGTCTAGGCTGTTGGTTTTGTTGTTGATTCCCCTTCCTTGGCCTCTATTCTGGCCACCATTTCCCCTGCCTCGACCCCTGCCCCAACCCATGTTGTTGTTTTTGTTGTTGTTGTTGTTGTTGTTGTTGTTGTTATGTTGAGGTTGTCCTTTGGGGCCTTGGACAGCTGGCACTACATTAGTAAAACCTAGGTAGTCTAGGCTAGGTGTTTTCTTGGTCCCCAAACCCAAAGTTCTCTCCATGAATAGGTCATGGTCATATCTCTCTTGAAAGGTGGTGGGACAAGAAGAAGTCATAAAGGCTTGCAGGGTGAGGTGTAACCCATTGAGGAGATGGTCCACCCTATTCACTTCAGCCAATCAAGGGGCATGACATTCAAGGAGACAAAGGTTCCTCTCATAGTCAGCTACAAATAGGTTCCCTTGGTTGAGGCAGTAGAACTATTCTTACTTCTCCTTTCTCTTACAGGCAGGCATAAAGTAGTTGGTGAAGATAGGTTAGAAAGATTCCCCATTAAGAGGGAGATATAGCTGAGAGTGGATGTAGTTATCCATCATAACTTGGCTGCTTTCTAGGTTGGAAGGTGGCATAAGTGATCTTGTATCCTGCAGGGCATCTAAGGACCCTAAAAGTGTTGTCCATGGAAAATATCCAAGCATTATCCTTATCTATGACATCAATCTCATCCTCACCACATAAGGTTTTAGGATTAAGCTTGAAGAAATAAGAGATGGTGGGAACTCTGGGATTATGGTTAAGAGGTTTAGTCCCCTTTGGTAGTACCGATGCGATGTGGGTGACTAGGGTATGCATGGAATCCATGAGGACATGCCTCTACTCGTCCCAGTCCCCTGATGCCATGATCTCGTTGGAAGGGCTCTCAGCTGTCTCCTCTGACTCCACTCGGTCCCTCTTTCCTTGAACTTGTCACCTATTTTGTCTCCAAAGGTGTTGGCATAGGTGGAATGAGTCTTAGGAGGCATCTTCACAATGGATTATTAACATTATTAGAGAAATATCCATCATCATGGTTCAAAACTTTAGCATAAGAGCAGAGCATCATTATAATCGCATTGTTAGATTATTAGAAATTAATCTTGTATTTCAGTTGTAACCCATCCTTAATCTACCTCAAAATAGAGAGATCATGAGAGTATAGTCAAGAGAGAGAAATACATAAGATATTACCTAATCACATCTAGTTAGGTGTCTAAGGGTAGTCCTTAAAGAAGAGATGAGATTCTAGAAGATTGTCTAAGCTTTAGAGGAAGAGACCTAATCCAGTCTCGGATCTAGTTATAGGGGAGATAGATGTGCGGAGGAACCCCATCCACCGCTGCTAGCTAGATTGGAGGTAATTACCAGCTAAAACCTCCACGTGGTGCACCATACCTACTACCTTTGCTTCTCCACCATGGACTTTGGTTCTCCCTAGGTTCCAATGATGTGTTATTCCCTACTTACATAGTGGCTCATGTGTTTGGGTCTGATACCAATTGTCACAAAGTTGTTTGTTACCCTCATTCTACCCCCACTTACTATAGAGTTAGTGTCAATAGGTTTTGGGCGCTCATCTGTAAAATAACATGATAAACACACAATCATATATAAAATAGAGTAAGCTAGAATCCATCATCATAATTAGAACCAAAGGTCATTAAATACAACATAGATCCATGAAGTAACAGAAGATAGATAATTTCAACATAACTACTCTATTACATGAGAAGATAGAGAAACCCTTAGGTTACTACAAAATCCCCTTGATAGTGATGATGTCAGTTGTTGTATAAGGTTCTTCTTACAGCCGAGTCATTTTACCATTACCTAATAGGGAACAAAAAATATGACTCAAATTAAATGCAAATGCAAGGGTACACTTTGAAAGATTGAAAATAACAAGTTTTAAAAGGTTAACTTAATATAGCTTGGGAGTAGAGTAAGAAGTAAAAAACTAAAAGGAAAACAACACTTAAGAAGGAAGCATATTTTTTCAAAAATATGTTTTAAGTTCATTGAACCATTATACTACATCATTTCATCGTAAGGCCTTGTTTTCTTGTGAAAAATTCCCATAAAAAGAGTCCATAGCACAGTTAAGGCACAAAACCAATAGTTGCTCATATAGGGTCCCAAATGACCATAGCCATTGGGTTAACCCTATATCAACATGCGTTTTACTCATCTCTTGACATCTCAAGGAGGAGAACCGAGCCTTGTGCCTGATAACATCAATTTTGATGCATATTTCATGGCCTTTTTTATAAATGTAATCAATACTATCCATGTTTAGATATCTAGTTTTGTTCATTTTATTTATAATTTACCAATTACTAGGTTTAATTGATTTTTCTGAAATTTGTAGGTATTTAGTGCAGAATTGTCAATATCGATGGTTTACTAATTACAAGGTTTAATTAATTTGCTCAAATTTGTAGGAATTCAGTGTAGAATTGTCAATATCGATGGTTTACCATAGTCACTTAAAAGTGATCATCAAAGCTCGTCAGATTTTGACTGTCGATGACCTATTTGGTCGACATGTCCAAAGATCAATGGCGCATCGAGCTCAAAACCCTGTCAGTCTCTCATCAACAACCACAACTCATCAATGTTTACATCGAAAAAATCATTGAGCACGATCTACGATAGCTCTATCAATAGAACAACCCTTGATGCCTTCATCGAGAGAACATAAGTTTGACATCAAGATGCCTCGACAATCAAGGTAGATGATTCATCGAACTCTATCAAATGATGTATTAGAACCTTCAGTATGCATCCAATAGGATTCCAACCATCGATGAATGGTTACTGAGTATGCCATCGATAATCATGGTTGATGACCTATTGAACTCCTAGATCGATGGCCGAAAGTTCAATTGTCAGCCACCTTTGATCGGCAACCGGGTCAATGTTGATAGGGGAATCGAAAACTCATTGCACTATATATAGGCCCCCAAGTTGTCACTTTAGGGCATTTGCGATTTCATAGAACAAGCTGAAAGGCTTCTACCAAGTTCAAAACCCAAGACTAGAGTTTTCGACCACTATACTTCCATAAACCTCTAGATTTTTGGTTAAACCCGCATCCATCGACAGATTGATGGATCAACTTGTTCCAAGTCCAGATCGAAGGGAGGAAGTAGATCCATCGACCACGATCCATCGACCTCGGCAATTGATCAACCTAAAAGGTTGGTATATCAGTCACTTAGTCTACCTTTGTATGAACTTCCCCCTCTTTTCTTTATCATGAATTGTTCAAGATGTAATCTATTTCTTTCTTGTTTCATACATGGCTAAACCCCTTAACTTGGGTTGGGAGTAGATTTTAGGGTCTCCCAACCATGTAATTTTTCATTCTTCAGTTTAATACATGTGTTATCAAAGTTTTGTTTCTATACTCTTGTTTTACTGTGTCCCTTCATGATTATCTACGCTCTTGAGGAATATGATATGGATTTATTTGAGAGAATGTTTCAAATATATCTGGAGTATAGATTTGCAACAAGGCATGATAGTGAGGAGTTTCTATAACTAAGGTCATACTATTATGATCATTCCTTTGGTTATCATCTCGACAGAGAAAAGCCTTAGGATAAAAATCTACCCTAATCTCGAGAGAAGGTATGAGTGGATATCTTTTATTATTGTTTGCAAAAGAAGTTAAGAATATATATAAATTTGAAGTGAAGGTTGTACATGGTTGTGGTTGGTTTGATTGTTGAAACCCAATCTAGGTTTCTTCTGTTATAAATTGTACAATTATGAAGTGATTTCTTTTCTTTGATTTTCTATAACTTAAAATTATTGCTTGTTGAGATTAATTCATTCCTTAACTAGGACACCAAATTCAGTCATTTGGTCCTACTAAACTAAGATAAGGCTATTTGTTTTTATTTTGTTATTCTCATTGTCCTTGTGTTTGACCCCACACTACTACAATAGACTCCATATTGAGTTGCAGATGTCTGTTTTATCTTGGTATAAATTTAAAGTCTGATACCTTTGAGTGGACACTTGCTTATACTTTTGACTCACAAAATAGAGCGATCAACTTTTGGTGTTATTGTCGGGGATAAGGAAACAAATAACCTCTAAGAATGTGTGGTCTACTTAGCATTAGTCATTGCTTTTAGGTTTTGTAAAAAGTTTATTAGATACCTTTTAAATTTTGTTATCTATTGGAAAAAGCATCATGTATGTTTCCAATTTTAAACTCTAATTCGTTCGATCTTCCTTTTTCATGTAGAGAAATTCTCTAGTCTTTAATAATGGAGTTTCTAGTAGATTTTCTAAAAGTAGAGCGCCTCTTCAACGATCCAATGCACACATCACAACCCACATGTAATGCTCTTGCTACTAGGCCATCACTCTGGTCATTGTCTATAGCTCGTGCAAATGACAACATGGAACCCATCATTATTCCTCTAATGCCTATAGCAAATTTTGAGTTGAATCCTGCCTTCCTCAACCCATTCAACATTAGACCTTTGGAGAAAAATCTTTGGAACAATACCCTTATCATTCACATAGATATCTATAAGAATCTATGTGACATCCTTAACATAAGTATGGTCCCTCAAAAAGTCATTTATTTTAAAGGTTTCCACTTTTCTCTCAGGGAAAAGGCTCTACAATGGTATCTATCTCAGAAAGGTATCACCTCTTGGGAACTATTTTCGGAAGTATTTATAAATATATTTTTTCCTATTTCGAAGACTCTCAGATGGATGCATAAAATCACCAAGTTTAAATAGAAGTCTTATGAACGATTATATGAGGCATGGGAGCATTATCAAGAATACTTGTAAGATTACTCACATCATGGTCATGATGAAGGTTTACTCAAAACCACTTTCTATGAAGGTCTCACTCCAACAGAACGAACATCACTCAGTGCAGCAGCAAGAGGCAATTTTATGAAGCATGACACTAAAACTACCCATGAGATCATAGACAATATGGCCGCACTACAAGCAGTATGGGACTAATAAAACTTTTTCTGCTAAAGTTGCTACAACATGAACTACTTCAGAATCCAAGCTTCTTGAAACCTTAAACACTAGACATTTCAACAAAATGTGTTACTTGTGGTGAGAATGGTGATGGAATAGATCACTACATCTACACTCACGAGTTTGAAGATGCACAGATAGCTACAATGTAAAATGTGTTCTATGTGAACTATAAAAGACTCAACCACCCAAGGTTCTCCAATGGAAATTCTTTTGTTGTGGAAAACTCTTTTCAGCTAAATCAAACACAAGCTATTGGTTGAGGACAATCTTTAGGAAGAGGAACGCCACCCATATTTCAACAAAATAGATCCTTTCAGAAACAAGGTAATTTCAATGGGAAGAAAAAGGGAAGCTTATTTCAACAACATCAGAAATCCATAACTGATTTATGCACTTTGACTGAATGATTAGGAGAATGCATGGTTAGTAACAACAATCTGATGTGAATAATACAAGCACATTTGGGGAATGTGCACACCCAAATAAATGATTTGCAACAACACAATCGAATGATAGACCAACAATTAGCCTCCACAGCTACCTTAGTTAAAGCATCAAGTGGACATTTCCCTTCAACCACTGAGAAAAATATGAAAAATGAAAGCGTAAGGTGGATACACTTCGATCTACTACCGCTTCTTTTATAACTACAGTCCCAACTATCAAAGAGAATGTCAATCAAGGGGAAGTTCCATTCGTCAAGAAGTCACGAGGAGTATCTAAGCCTATTATATCCCTCAGAACATCTGAAATTCCACCAGAATCACCTTTTACACATCGCTTCATAAAGGCTTATCTCAAGAAAAGTTACACCAAGTTTCTACACACAATTAATAAAAATCATTTAGACGTCTCCCTTCTCAACGTCATTGATGCAATTCCTATGTATATCAAGTTTTTGAAAGATCTTATCATTAGAAAGTGAAAGAGAGGAGAAATAGAAATAGTACATTTAGCAAGGATGGTAACCTCCTTTTGTTAGTCAAATATGCTATTCAAACAAAAGGACCCTAGAGCTTTCACTATCCCCTTCCACATAGGTGACACCATGCCAAAGTATGGATTAGTCGATTTGGGGGCTTGTATAAGCCTCATGCCATGTAGAATTCAGTTGGATGACAACTCTCTTACCTAGCCAGCGTAGGTGGTAGAAGATGTCCCCATCCGGATTAGGAACTTCTTTATTCATTGTGATATTGTCATAATCAATGTAGTTGAAGACCCTATGTGCCCGATGATCTTTGAGCGACCTTTTCTTTCATCAACCTGTGCATTGATAGATTTTTTGATGGGCTAATCACAATAAGAGCGAGTAAAAAATCCACAGATTTCAATGTGCTTGATCACATGAAATGATCATTTGAGATGAAGACAAGCTATTTTGCAGACTGTTGTAATCAATTGTGTGTTGAAATTCAAGAACACATTACAATTGTAGATCCCTTGATGCAAGCATTGGTCAACCCAAATTTTGGAATTACATACTCTAAAGTAGATGAAATCTTAGCGTAGTTAGCAACAACTAAAGAATAAGGGCCTCAACAACAAGGATCCACTAAGACATCCAAATTTGTTTCACTCCAGTGTGAACCAAAAGACATCACTGCACCAAGGCCTATACCTAAACTAAAACCTTTTCTAGAAGGTTTGAAGTACAAATTTCTTAATGTAGAAAAGAGGAATCCAGCGATAATCAATGCCCAACTATCCTCTAAACAACAATAATAGCTCCCGACTAAACAAAAGATTCATATAAAAGACCTTAGGTATTCCATAGATGATATCAAAGGTCTCAGCTTAACCATCTGTATGCATAGGATCAATCTTGAAGAATCTTCTAAACCACACGTACAAGGTCAAAGGAAGTTGAACAACAAAATGTGTGAGGTGGTACATAAGGAAGTGACTAAACTATATCATGTTGGAATCATATATTCCATCAACAACAACATCTAGGTCAATCCAGTACATGTGGTTCCCAAGAAAGGAGGAATGACGGTGATACAAGATGAAGATGGGAAAGAACCGGTACTTGCAAGTGACTAGTAGGCAAATGTGCATTGACTATAGGATGTTGAATGCCACAACATTCAAGGATCACTTCCCTCTGCATTTCATTGACCACCTACTTGAAAGGAGGGTACATCATTCACACTTCTGTTATCTACATGGGTAATCTGGGTTCTACCAAGGGTCAGTTCCTCCAGACGATCAAGATAAGACTACATTTACTTGCCTCTATGGAACATACACATTCCATTGTATATCCTTTGGTCTCTACAACGCACCAACCACCTTTCAGAGGTGTATGTCGGCTATATTTTTTGATTTTGATGAAGAAATCATTGAGGTCTTCATGGATTACTTCTCAATTTATGAGTCCTCATTCGAAGATTGCATGAAGAGCCTATCACTTATTCTCCAAAGGTGTGAAGAAAAGGAACTTGTCCACAATTGGGAGAAATGCCACTTTATGGTATTGGAAGGAATTATCCTCGGGCATGAAGTATCTAAAGCAAGATACTACCGCCAGTTCATTAAAGGATTTTCAAAATTTTCAAAAATGTTGACTAAACTCTTGGTGAAAGACACACCATTTCTTACGGATGAAGATTACATAAAGGATTTTCACACTCTCAAGGATGCCCTGACCTCCGCTCGAATTATGCAAGCTCTAGATTGGGAGCTTCCCTTCAGACTAATGTGCGACACCAGTGATTATGTTGTTGGAGAAGTTCTCCACCAAAAGAATTGTAAGAACCATCATGTTATTTTTTATGCATGTAAAAGTCTGGGTGAGATGCAAATCAATTATTATACAATAGAGAAAGAAATGTTCCCAAACATCTATGCATTTGATAAATTTAGGGCGTAATTTTTAGGATAAAAAGTTACAATCTATACTGACCATGGAGCAAACAAATAATTCATTCAGAAAAAGGATACTAAACATTACCTTCACAGATGGGCTCTCTTACTATAGGAGTTCAATTATGAAATTATTGACAAGAAAGGATCTGATAATGTGGTTACAAATAATCTTTCCCAGATACACATCAAAGAAGACATCCTCTCCCCATCAATGAATCTTACCAGGATGAATCAATACCTTGGTATGCAGATTTCTATAATTATCTAGTATGCCAGCAACTTCCCCCTAATATGTCATATAACCAGCAGAAGAAGTTCTTTTCTGACATAAGTAACTACTATTGGTATGACCAACTTCTATTAAAAAATGTGCAGACAACGTCTATCGTAGATATGTCACCCTCGATGAAGCCCAATATATTGTGGATAAATGTCACGCTACCTATAAGAAGGACATTTGGGTGATGAAAAGACTGACATAAAGATACTAAACTCTAATTTCTATTGGCCAACAATTTTCAAAGATTCACTCACCTATGTAAAGCAATGTCATGAATGTCAACGAACTAGAAACATAAACAAGAGAAATGAAATACCCCTAGCTAAACAGATAGATGTTGAAAATTTTGAAGTATGGGAAATTGACTTTGTTAGACTTTTTCTGTTGTCTTTTGGAAGAAAATACATACTAGTAGTAGTCAACTATGTTTCCAAATGGGTGGAAGCCATTCCATAGCCAACTTGTGATTCAAAAACAATGATGTCCATCTTCACAAAAATCATTTTTTAAGATTTGGAGTCCCAAGGACCATCATCAGTGATGGAGGGTCACATTTCATCAAAAAATAGTTTGAAACACTTCTGATGAAGTATGAGGTAAAACTTAAAATATCTACTACATACCACCCTCAAATAGTAGGCCAAGTTGATGTCTCGATCACACAAAGCAAAAACAATGTATGAATTTGTGAGAAAATCTAGGAATAAATGGTCTCTGAAACTCGATGATGTCCTTTATGCATATCGAACAACCTATAAAACTCCTATTGGAACCACTTCATATCATCTCATATATAGTAAATCTTGCCATCTGCAACTAAAACTAAAACGTAGAGAATTTTGGATAATCAAAATTCTCAACATGGATGTTGATTTAGCCTAGGAGAGACATTTTCTTCAACTATAGGAACCGGAAGAGATTTGTCTGCATACTTATGAAAATACCAAGATTTATAAAGAATGCAACAAAATTTGGCATGCCTCTCACATAAAATGGAAGGACATTTTAGAGGATGACAAAATTCTATTATTTAGTTCATCTCTTTGTCTTTTCCCTGAGAAATTATGTTCTCATTGGTTTGGCCCCTTCACTGTTAGAACCACCTACCCTTCCGGAACAATGGATATTCATAGTACAAAAATAGGGACCTTTTTGTAAATGAACATCATCTAAAGTGTTACTATGAAGATGAAATGTTTACCAAGAAAGTAGACATGGATCTCTCTAAAGCTCCTGAAACTGAATATATACATTTCAAGAGTCAAGCTACATGACTATAAAAAAGTGCTACTTGGGAGGCAACCAAAGCATCTATCTTCATGCTTTTGTCAATTTTGTTTCTTTTGATAAACCCGCTTTGTAAATTTGTCTCGTCACTCTGATAGACTAGTTCTTTTCAAAAATTATGATTGGTCGATGACTCCTTATAAATCTATCAACCTCAGATATGATCGACTATAATTTTTTTTTCAAACCACCTAAATTCTCCCATCGATGAGTATATCGATGTCCTTTAAAAATATCAGCACACTATTGTTGACCCAGTATCATAGATGACATTGTCGACGTGGTTGTCGACGTTCTGCTTTCCAATCTCAGATAGATCTATCAATCACTTTGGATGACACCATTGTTGATCGCTCTTAAAGTTTATAAGCCTCTTAACCTTCATCTATCGATGGAAGGTTGTCAACCTTGTTTGTTTCTGAGTTTCTCTATGGTTTTAGATCCTAGATTCACATACCCAATTAATTTTTACCACTTTATGTGACCCTCGACTATAAATATAAGATCGACAATAATTTCTCATCATCGCATCCTTACCAAAGTCAAGATCTACCAAAATTCTCTCTCTCCCATAGACTTCATTCTGATGACAACAACTATCCACTCCTAAGGTTGAAAGATCAAGTGAACTTCAACAATTATTTTCAAACTTAACCCCATTGATGGGTATTTACTCTCATCGACCACTTAGGTCAAAAACCCTGGCAAAAACCTTTCTTTTTAAACATTGTCGAACACCAATAAAAAAACCACGTTTATGGGCCTATGTCGACAATTTTGTCAACATTTTCTTATCACAACTTAGTCAACTCCACAGTTGTGTTTTCCTTGTCAACATCATACCTAAACAGGGTGCTTTTTTCCACCATTAATGTTTTCACCTGTCAATCCTATTGATCGACAACCCTTTTGGTCCTTGCTCTTACTTTTAAATATCCTAATTCACCATACTCTTTTTGGTAAAGAAATGGAACATAGGGAGAGCAAAGCGACCACTACTGATCTCGCATCCCTGAAGGCAGTGAAATGCCCACTACCTAAAACATCCACCGATAAGCATCACAAGAGAGTCCATATCACTGAATGTGAAATTGATATGCCTTACAGGACACAATTTGAGGTCCCCTACTATAGAACTTTCAGACCTCACAATGATGTTGTAACACCTGAGTCAAGTGCCTAAGGCTCTAGTAGAGTTTCAAGAATGACGATTGGACCCACAGACCATCACTAACCTTAATTTGTCCACACTCATGCACAAGATAGGAAAAATTTCCCGACTGGTCACCCATCCATGTACTACTTGGGATGAGCATGCTTAACCACAAAATTCTTTAGAGATGGGCTTCCTAAAAAGGAAGTGCACGTTGGCGATATGTGTAGTCCAAACATTCATTTTAAGATCATTTTATTCGAGACTAAAAATCCTATGACATTACAATCTCCCTCACTTAGACATGTGACATCCTCATCAAGGCTCAATTATAAGGTCTCATAATCATTCCTCATTTCAGATCAGACCCACAATGACCCATGTGCACCCAACTCACGATAATAGAATACCAACGTAAGGGTGGCTACATCACCATGGACAACCCTTTCCAACATGCCTAGACTGCACAACTCAAGACTAGCATGCCACATGCCCATGTGGGTTGCACCTACTTGAGAGGTTGTGGCTCTGATATTATTTGTAACGCTCGAGCCCAGTTCCCAAGGCTCTAGTAGAGTTTCAAGAATGATGACTGACCCCACCCTTAACTATGTGCTTTGTTCTCAGTCATGCGCAAGCCAAGAAAAACTTCCCAACCGATCACCCATCCTAGTACTACTCTAGGATGAGCGCGCTTAACCACAGAGTTATTTAGTGATGGGATCCGTGAAAAGAAGGCACACCTTAGTGATATGGGTAGTCCAATCATTTATTTTAAGATCATTTTATTTGAGGCCTCAAATCCTGGGGCATTATAGATGCACAACTAGAAGCTTACAAGGCAATTTAGAACCACCCATTCAAACCCATCCAGTTTTCCTTCAAGCCAACACTTGAAGAACAAGGAATCTAGGAGTGGGTATCTTCTCTCCTCAAGAAATTCAACCTGGCTTGCCTGTTCTTGTCCAACACTAGGGCATACCCGGACGCAATCATGGAGTTCATGTCTTCCATTTGGGAGGCCTCCATATGACACACTGATGATCCTACCAGTGGATAGAGACAGCTAAAAGTCTACATCAACAATGTTGACCATGTCCTCACTGAACTATCTCTGTATAAGATCTTATCTTCATCTAGTAATGAAGCATCCAGAGCTATCATAGGTTTTCTAGATAAAGAAGATTCTTGCTTCAAACCTTCTTCCTATTGGGCCAAGATGAATAAACCATGTTTGCATAAATTTAGAGCTTCCAAAGCATCTGCTCTAGATTTTGGGTTATGAAGAATTATCCCTTAAATTATAGCCAATATCCTTTTCACTAAATCGGAGATAGGAAATATCACCATGAATAACTCGACATCATGTCTCTCATCATGGATGAGCATCCCTTCAATATTGGTCACCTTCTGATTGACCGCTGACTATCAATATCATAATCTATGTAAAAATATTACTGCATGGGTGGTCTGATAAGTCTCATCTTCCAAGATTATGGGCACACCTTGTCCCCCAAAGGTTTCAAACAAATCCATGGTGACAACCACATCAACATCAAATATTTGGCATCTTCTGGCATCATTTCCTGCGGGAGCAATAAAGGTCATTACGTGTTCCAGAGAACTAATATCTATATTCCTTTGCCTAAGTTGGCAGACAGAGAAGTTATTATTTACTAAAGAGGAGATCACATAACTTATAGACACATTTCATGAATCCAATGCTACGTCAATGTAACATATTGTATCCTCCTCACAAGCCCGCCCAATCCTACGATGATAAAAGCTACAAAAAAACCTCTACATAACATTTCATAAGAAAGGGAACCTGAGGCATCAACAAATGATAACTTTGAAGCTCAACCTTTTCCCCCAAGGAAAGCATAGCCCTCTTCTACAATAGAAATTCTGGTAGATCCTTGCTAATCCACCCTGAGTATCCCTACCTCCATCACGAGAACTCCAACTATCATTGGATCAACTAACCCATCACCTTATCCACCTCATCAGGAAATACATGATATTCCTTATAGTCCACCTCTACGTTGCAATACTACTGCATCACCTTCTACTTCTTGGGATCCACTCCATTATGAATGCCATTTTTCTCCATCCTTGGATACATAATACCCTGAGACTATGGGTGGCATCTTTAGTAGCAGAATCGACATGATTTATCAGGAAATTGGTTAATACATGTTTGTTATTCCTAAACTAACAAAAGACATGCAGGATGTGTCCAAATAGGTTAACACCCTTAAAAAACAACTGGGTGATTTGCACAACCTTTCTCAACATGTAGCACCACTAGAGCATAAAATAGATGCTTTAGATCATCTTCCTCAGCTGCTACATGACATCAAGGATTCTCAACAACAAATGTTGAATCATCAGAAGACTAGAGAGGATGAGTGTCCGTGCATATTGGAGAGGCACACCTTCGGCATCAACACCGCCATGAATACTAGGATTTCTCTATTGTGGCCAGTTCTTCACCATCATCCCATTCTTCCCGTGATACTTCCTATGTTCCAAACACCACTAGTGGTGAAGTCTGCCACTATTCTCTAGAGCAATCAAGCAGGTCATTTAGAGAATTTGTCTTGCATGTTTTAAAGACACATTTTGCCACAAATTATGTGGCTAAACCTCCTTTACCTATTGCCCCTACCTCTGTTAACCAAGAGAGTTCAACACCCTTTCCACCTAGGGGAATTCCTGGTCCACTCCTCGAGCATCATTTTACACCTTTGACAACATACATGCTCACCAATCTGAGAATGAGTTGCTTCTCATGCAAAGCAACATCCAGATTATTTTGTCACCGATCTTTTATATAAAGTAAATGAGGTTCTGCTTCATGATAGCCCTATCCAATCCCTTCATAGTCAACATACCTCGGAGGATGATATTTCGATCGATATCTATATGACACATTTGGACTTAGCAACAAACATTGACAGTCCTAATAATGTGCATGATTCTTTTAATGATGATAATGGTTATTTTTCCACCATTTGTTATAGCAATCTAAGGCTAACTGACCCTATCTTTCCTGAGCATCCTCTGTTGCTTCCACCGCCTAAAATGAGCAACCTTGATTCTGATTTCTTGGACGTGATGTTTGTCCGTGACATTTTTGTTTTACATGAGATTCAGGACGATCACCATGATGGAATTCATATCATTTACAACAATGGTTATATATCTCTTTCTCAAGAAGACTTATGAGACATGTTTGATAGCCCCACTAAAGTCACTAAGTGGATGTTCACATTATTGGCATCTACCATCCTGGAAGATGTCCTACCCAATGACAAGGACTGGCCATATTACAATACAATGCCATCCTTAGAAGATTGTCTCTTCAAGAACTGTTTGTAGATCTGATGGGGGCGGCTAGGGTTTCTGGGGGCGTAGGAGAATGCGGGGGGCGATGGGGGGAAGATGATGGCACCTCGAAGGGGGAGGCTCTGGTGAGGGAGAAGAAGTGTGGGATGATCAGGAGGTTTTGTTGGACTCGTCGATACACGGGGGAACATACAAAGGGATGAGGAGAGGATCAGATAAGCTGAGAACGATGGGTAGAAACTCAAACAGCGGAGGAAGAGGAGTCAAAGTCACCATCCCAAATGTGGGATTTGAATTCTAATATGCTGGGATGACGGGCCACGACAATCAATAAGGAAATAGTGAGGTCGAGAATGTGATTAACCAAAAAAGGACTATGCTTCATCCTTTCCACCGTTGGGTGGAAACAATGGGGGGAGGATGGCGATGGAGAACTGGAATAGCCAAATAGGAATGAAAGGTGATCGATCAAAGGAAGCTTTAATAGAAAGTGGAGACAACCAAGCTACACATCTGGGAGACTATTCCATGGGGGGTGAGAAGACTGATGAGGCAGATTGCTTTCTTGAAAAACTGTTTGAGCACATGCTCTCAACGATGGATGTGTCTTTGAAGGTCTTGAATGGACATCTGAATCTAGAAATCAACTCGGATGTTGAGGAGGAACTGGCTAGGCCATGGATGTATACCATGGTAGCTAGACTGATTGGTTCTAATGTGGGGTTCATGACCATGAGGGATCGACTGAAAACCTTATGGAATCCCATAGGAAGGTTTAATATATACGAAGTAGACCTGGGACATTACATGGTGCAATTCTCCTGCCCGCATGATTTTGAAACAACATTGATTAGAGGACCATGGAAATTGTTTGGCAAATTCTTAGTTGTGTGGCAATGGGACCCTACTTTCTGCCCTTCCATCGATCTGCCCAGATATTTGGTTACTTAGGTCCGCATCCTAAACCTGCCTCTTCACCTTTATGTACCAACCTTGTTCGATTACATAGGGATGGCGATGGGTAGTCTTCTTAAAGTCGAAAACCACACGATGGATAGGACAAGGAGCAAGTTTGCCAGATTGGAAATTGAGGTAGATACCTCAAAACCTCTGATAAACACCATCTGCATCAATAATGAGATCTACCGAATTGAATACGAGGTGTTTCCTGAATCATGTGACTTCTGTGGTAAGATAGGACATGTGAAGGCTAAATACCCTCTCAACCCGAAAGCTGGGAGTCAGAAGGAAAACATAGAGAGTACTAGCAAAGAGTAAGGGAATTCCACAACCAATCAGGAGGAAAGCCGCACCACCAAATGGCAGACATAAAGGAGGAAATCCACCACCTACAAACCAAGAACAAAGGCGCAAGCTGCTGAACAGAATGTTGAGGCGAACAGTCAGAACAAGTTTGCTAAACTGACTGAGGTTTAGGAACACGATGAGGACCAGAGCCAAAACCAACAACGACAAAGGGAAGAGTGTAGATGACAAAAGGGAGAGTACATCAGGAACCAAGACACCCCCGAAGACATGGAAAAAGAAAACCATAGAGACTATGGATGACAAAAGGGAAGTGTTGAACAAAATCAACAAGATGAAGAACAATGAAGCTACCAACAAGGAGGTTCATGTGGCGGTCAATCCGGAGGTGGATGAGATTATAGGCCTCGAGGCACTAGAAGCAACTCCAGATAATGCGAAGGACATTGAAACCCCAAGGCAGACATCAGAAGACATGAACAACACTGTGAATGAGGTAGACAACACGAGGAACACTTTAGTAAATACAGAGAAAGAGGTGAACCTGGAAAACAAGGAGGAGGAGGAAATGGAGGAACGAATTCCATTAAAGGAAGTTAACTCCAACTCTATAGCCACCTGACTACCACCAGGGAGGAAACTAAAAGGCTCGGGGCCGAAGATGAAGACAACTAGAATGAAACCACCTTACGAACACAGGAAGAAAAGTCCACGCCATAAAAAAGAGGTGGAAGGTAGTGAAGCAGAAAGGAGTGGCGAGAAGGAAGGGACATCTATGGATGCATAGAGTGTAGCACATAACACAATCTCACCACCAAATTCTTTCAGTTGTTTAATGTTAAATACAATCGTATGGAACACTAGAGGAATTGACAATTAGGATAATTGTCGTGTCCTCAGAGATTTAATATCACTGAAGAAGACTCAGCTGGTTGGTGTTTTGGAACCTTGCATCAGTGGAAACAAGGCAGAGATAACCACTTCAATAGGTCCTTTCGATGTGAAGCAAGGGGCTTCTCCAGGGGCATCTGAGTTTCTTGGAAAGAAGGCGATTGCATGGTTCAAATCATAAATTGCCACCGTCAATTCGTCACTTGTAAGGTCAACAACAATGTACTGATCACATTTGTGTATGCACATCAACATATCTCTATTAGGAAGATATTATGGAAACACTTGGTCTTGATGGGTAAGAAACTTACCCTTCCATGGATCGTGATTGGCGATTTCAACACGACCTTGCTGCCTGAGGAAAAATCGGGGAGCAGACACTACAACTTCAATGAGGCTACAACCTTCAACAACACCCTTATGGAAGTTGGTCTGACAGACTGAGGCTTCAATGGGAAGAGATTCACGTACATACATGGCAAGTTGCAGGAAAGGCTCGATCGAGCAGTGGCTAACAATGAGTTTATTCACACATATCCTAACTTCATAGTCAAACACCTACCAAAGGCTTACTCTAATCACTGCCCCCATTGCGATTGGTGATATGAGAAACTCCCATGCTCCAAAAAATTTCTTCATAAAAGAGTCTTGGTCTCTATCAGAAGATTTCCAAAGAACAATAAAGGATAACTGGAACTTGCATCTAAGCTTCAATGAAGCCCTCGAATGATCGCAAGAAACCATCAATAAATGAGCATCTGATAG
The DNA here is from genome assembly GCA_963693085.1 of Alisma plantago-aquatica. Classification (NCBI taxonomy): domain Eukaryota; kingdom Viridiplantae; phylum Streptophyta; class Magnoliopsida; order Alismatales; family Alismataceae; genus Alisma; species Alisma plantago-aquatica. The sequence continues at coordinate 787,682,768 of OY856414.1, read as the reverse complement.
CAGGAAGCGCACTCTGCAGGAGAAGAAGAGGGTCTTGCATAATATTGACTTATTACAAAAGAATCTGGTAGAAAACTATGACGAGATCACATCTACCATGATCATCAATATGGAGGCCCAATATGGTGATATTCTGAAGCAGGAGGAAGCGGATCTCAGGCAGAAAAGCCACATCAATTGGCTTACTAATGGATAACTGAACACGAATTTTTACAATGCCTATGTCAAGCAAAGAAGGGGCACAACACCATTAATATGCTTAGAAAAGCAGATGGAAACTGGGTCAGCAATGAAGAGGATATCTGATAGTTAATTCTTAGATATTTCAAGAATCTATTTACTGAACATGTCACTATCCACGTGATGGACATCAAGGAGTTCTCAGGTGAATTTAAAGTATTGACCGAGCATGAGAAGCAAGTATTGTGTCGAAGGGCCACACTAGAAGAAATCCAAAACATTCTGTCAAAGATAAATCCACACAAGTCTCCTGGCCCAGATGGTGCGGATGGAAGTTTCATTAAGAAAAATTGGCACACAGTCAAACACTCTCTTTTATTTACCATAAATGAGGCACTTCAAGGAGGTGAACTGAATGGAAACATGTGTAAATTGAGCATAGTGTTGATTCTGAAGATCCCAAAACCTAAACAATGTGAACATTTTCGCCCAATTTCTCTCAATAATCTCAGTCTGAAGCTTACATCAAAGTTCATTGTGGAGAGGCGTAAATCCTACCTATCACAGTCGGTATCTCCTATGAAAATCACGTTTGTCCCTAGAAAAAGGATCTCTGACAACATTACTGTAACTCAGGAGATAATCCACATCATGGGAAGAAGGAATTCAAGTAAGAAGATGATGTCGATCAAAATCAATCCTTCTAAAGCCTATGATAAGATGACATGGCCATTTATCTAAGATACCCTTGAGAAAATTGGAATCCCCAATACCATCTGCAATTACATCATGAGCTCCATCTCGACTGGTGAGAGCTCCATCATCAGGAATGGGAAGGTAGTTGGGTCGTTCAAAGCCACTAGGGGCTTGAGGCAGGGTGACCCTTTGTCACCCTACCTGTTTGTACTGTCCTTAGTGAGACTAAGTCAGTCTATTGAGATGCTCATCTCTGAAAAGAAATGGACTACATTCAAACTCTACAAATCTGGTCCTAGAGTCTCCCACCTTTGTTTTGCTGATGATATGGTTCTTTTTGTCAAGGCTGATGTGAAAGAAATGTGAACCATCCTAAGTTGCTTTAAGCAATTCAACTGAGTCTCTGGGCAGGCTATATTTGTGAAGAAATCCTCCATCTTCTTTTCAACGAATGTCAGGCAAAGCACGTGGTCCAAGATTTAGACACATCAGTGGATTCACTGTCACCAATAATTTGGGGAAGTATCTTGGGGTTCCCCTTATCCATGAAAGGGTGAACAAGGAGACCTATAGTAGCATTTTGAAGAGAGTAGAATCTTTTATTGTGTCTTGGTCAGCTAGGTGTTTAAATTTAGCTAGAAGGGTCTACCTTGCAAAATCTACCCTCACTACGATCCCTAGATATGCTATGTAGACTGCCCTCATCCCTACCAAGGTGTGTGACCACATTGATGGCACGGTATGAAGTTTCATCTGGGGTGGCAATCATAAGAGTCATTCTCTTTCCCTGGTTGTGTGGAACAAAATTACCTACAACAAGGAACATGGTGGCTTGGGCATATGAAGCATGAAGGATCTCAATGCATCTCTTATCGCTAAACACACCTGGGAAACTACCACGAAGAGAAAATTGAGCTAGTGCAAAAGTTTGAACCTCAAGTATACAATCTATGCTGAAGGTAAAAGCACTAGTATCTCCAGACTTGGACGATCAGTCCTCCATTGTAAGAACTTCATAACCGAAAACTTGACTTGGGTACCGGTCAGTGGAAGTGACATCAATGTCTGGTTGGACAAATGGTGTGAGGTCGAGGGCAGCCTACAGCAGTATAGTACTCATCCCATACCAGAAGACTTGAAGGATCTTAAAGTGTCGAGCCTCATCAACCTTAATAATGATTGGGACACTGAGTTCTTAAATGATTGGTTACCGCAAGATATCACAAAGAAAATTACCATACTGGATGTTCCCAGACACACCAAGGAGGATGATGTTCTAGCATGGAACCATTCAGACATAGGTCAGTTCACTATCAAGAGTGCCTATCACATTCTGAGACAAAACAAGGACATTAGGGTCTAGGGCAATTGGAGTATAATCTGGGAAATGAAGGTCGCTACGAAGGTGAAGTTTTTTCTCTGGCTGGTAGGCCATAATGCTATCCTAACAAACCAAAAGATAGTAAATTATTTCTTAGCTACTAATGCCACATGGACAATCTACGAAGATCAGTAGGAAACCATTCTCCATGATTTACGTGATTGTCTGAGGGCACAAGAGGTATGGAAAGCAATCTTAGATAACCAATTATGGATTGATTTCTTTTCCATTATAAATTCTTGGATGTGGATGGTGAAGTTTATTAAGACCGAGAATATTTTAAGCACAACTTTTATGGTGGGGTGCTGGAAAATATGGAAAGGCAGGAACATCTAGGTCTTGGAAGGTACTAAACACTCAAGCAACAATATATGTAACATACTCAGTTTTGGCTACTACATCTATATTGAACTATTTTACCCAAAACTTGAACTTATTTATAATGTTGAATTTTATTTTAAACCATTTTCATGGTCTTTGATAAAGTTTAGTATCCAATTCAAGTCCTTTTGTCAAAATGTATCTATTGTCCTCATTTGATAAAATATCTCCATGAAGTCCCAAAGTTAAATATCAATTATCATACTTTGGTATCATATAGTCCAATTTGATATTATAATTCCTAAATTCTTTGCTTAGATATTGAACCCATCGGTTACTCTCAATTTGACCACTCTTTATTTGGAATCAATGGGAAATATTAATCATATAAAGAGAAATAGATTTTTCAATCAATCATGGGATAAATGAGTAAGATATGCTACATTCATAAATCGATGGCCCAATTGTCTTTAAGACTTAGTCAAATAGAAGGTAAAGCCATAGTTAAATACTCGTTGCAATCAACCTTGCAGTTTTGGAGTTATACATGGAATAGTAATTAAGAAATTGACTAGTTTTATTAGTTTTATTTCTTAGTAAATGAGGTAACGCCCCAGCATCACCCGTCTCCCACAAACCCTCGACTTTCCCCTGTAAATTGTCGATTCTTGCTCTGTGCACGTGGAAACGGCCACCCTAAAGGCACCGTGTGTTCCCTCTCCTCTTCCTCACCGATCTCCCTCTTCATAGTAATGTTGCAAAAGGGTCTAAACCCTAGGAGGTTGGGCACCGACATGATGCGGTTTTGCAGATCAGAAAATGGCTATGTCATTACCCACATTCAGAAACCCGACCTCCGTTTCATCTCTTCCTTGCCCCTCCTCATCACTAAGTGCTCCATATAACCTCTTCGTGGATTCCCTCACCAGTAACAGACCAACATACCTCCGACTACCCAGAAATCCTGATGGCAACCTACCTTCATTCCCCTAGTGCAGTGCCCCCATAATCACCAGTGTCATCAAGCATGAGGCTCATCCATATCTCCCAGACACCCCCTCACCTCCTCATCACCATCGTCGGTCTAAACCCATCTACCATCATGGCACCCTACAACTCCATCCATCATTGTGGAGGCTTGCAATCATTGGCATCATCACCACCAGCGGGCTGCAGACTTGACAACACCGCTTATAGACCATATCCCAACCCCCACTAGCATATCCATCGCCTCCTCCTCCATCTTGATACCAACTGGCTGTCTGCAACTCAGACCTAGGCGCCTTAGCCCCGACCCCAAGCGGTCTGCAACCACCATGGCGCCTCACCAGCAAATGGACTGATGATGGTCGCCGATCCGCTACAACCGCAATTGATTCCTTCAAAGATCTGCAGCACCGTCAACCTGGTGCATGGTCACGACATCCATTTGCAACGACACCGCCACCTATCACCTGCTCGAATGGATTGGCGTCGCTACCTCTCCCTTTCCTATTCACCCTTGTTGTGTCAACGGGTACCACGACAACCCGACGCTTCCACCACCACAGCAACACCAGCCACCACCACCACCACCCTTGCAACAACTGTGGCAGACCTCTCCACCCATAAACCTCATCCGTCATACTGACCCTCGGAGTCTCTGATCTCCCTTCTCCTAACCAAGGGAAGTAACACCCGGCATGATGCTCTCCAACGAGCCTCCATGTTGCACCTTCCTCACCCTCTCCTCTTCAACCTGCTGTCAAGTTCTTCCATCTCATCCACCATGGCCACCAGGAACCCTGAAGCTACTGCACCTCCTCGCCATGAAATCCCATATCAGAATTGACCCCAACAACCCCCAGGATACTGCAGATCATGCCACTTCTCTGATGTTTCCCCGCCACCTTTAGACCTCAACCAGATCTGCCACCGCACTGCTGCCATCATCACTCCACGGTGGCATCCATAATGACTAGAGCAATTGCAGACCCGCCCACAGATCTGAGGGTTGAAGATTTATGATCTAAATACATCATCAGATGTATCTGCACCATGAAGCCTCCATGAATCCAACTGCACCTCCACACTGCAGTCCCAGGTGTACTTTGCCCGACCATTGCCTCTTGCTAGCCACCTTGACCCCCAACTGCAATCCTCAAGCCATGGCTTTGATTGAGTTGTTTTAGGAGGACTGAAGTAGATTCACTCATGAATCTCTCTCTCTCTCCTTAAACTCCTTCTCGGCATAATGCTTACATCTAGCAAATTGAAAACTCCACAAGCAGGCCGTGAAGTGGTTGTTCACCCACAAAGAAGACCAACGCCTGAAAAGTTCACAGTCCTGCTCCAAGGAATTCTAGTAATTAGTAAGGTACCCCATGGTACTAGGAGGCTCAGTCAAGAAGGGTTTAGTGGATCCCAGGTTCAGTAGGTAGTCTCTCCCTCTCGTATTATCCTTACTCTCAGCATACTTTGGATAGATTACAAAGAACAAATAAATTGATATATCAATGATGGTTCTATTTAATATAACACCCTTATACATATTAGGTTTATGAATCAATGTGCTAATAATGGTATATGGAAATCCTATTAAACATACATATACAACACTTTCTTAGGTCCTGATTTTAGAAATGTAATTATTAAGTCTATGTATAAAGGTAATTTTGATAATACTTATTATTGTATGAATGATACTAATGAGTATAATAAATATAGGATATCTATTTGATCAATTATCTTAATGTCAATAATATCATATGTATCCATGTCCTCATGTTATTAAGCAATAAGATATTGAAAACTAACAATATGCATTAAACATGTGCCAATGTTAATCTTGTTATGCATTAGACACCTAGAATGGATAGAGAAGATATCGATCTAAAAGTAATTTGATCTAAAACCTACCTATTTTGATTAAGATGAAAGTTAAGCAAGAAAGTATAAAAGAGAAACCTAATTGATTATGGGTAACCCTAACTGGAAAATAGAATAAATGATGAGAGTTATGTTAGACCATATCCAAAGTTATTCAGTTCTTATATTAGTAAATTAATAATTAATATTTTGACTAGCATATTGAGACCTAGGTAAGACTATATAACTAGTATGCAACAAACTTAACCCTAAATATCCCTAGTAAAGGACATTGTTAAATAAACATAATTGACCTTAGTGAATGAATGGAGTTATTCTATGTAACATTATCTAATTTATAGGAAAATGATAAAGAATTTGTATACGTAATATTGATTATATATATAGGCCTAGCTATGTGTAAGGATAGCGAAACACCAAGAATTAGTAATAACCCTAGGTGGGAAGGAAGATCCTAATTAATAGAGGATTAATTGATTCCAAGCCAAGTGATAACACCATTATATAAATTTGTAGATTCTTCTTCTTGGAGCCTTGTTATGATTAAGCAATTTATGGAGCGTTGAATAATTTGAGGTACTAGATTCTCTATTTTTATATTGAGTTGTTCATTTCCCTCTTGAATGCCTTGTACATTGTTTAGTGGTGAACCCTATACTTGTTTAAGTCTTTCCTATCTCTTTGAAAGTTCACCACCTCAGATTGATTATTGTTTGAATGCATTGAATATTATAATAGCACTTGAATTGATCTATTTGGAGTTTTGACTCCCTGGACATTGGTCCCTTTGGGCTTTGGCCCCTTAGAGCTTTGGATCACTTGAGGTAGGGTACGTCCCGTCACCCTGTGCACAGGTGTAATGGATTAGTTGTCCCCTTGTCGACTGGTCAACATAATAATTAGGCTCAATGTTGTTCTTTCATAGATGATTGAACATAAGACATTGTTGCCCTTGAAGGAAATGATATGATAGTGCTCAACCTTAATATTCAAAATTTGATCATTGCAAATATTTTGATAATTTGATATCTTGAACTATTTTGCATATCCTTGTGGAAACTTGATCTTGAAATACAACCATTGAAATATTGCTATCCTTGCTTTGATGAATTTAGTCCACCAAATATTCCTTTCTTGGATTTGATATTACCTTGAATCATATTTAGTACTTGTATTTTAGAAATAGCTCAATATAAGAATTTAGTACCAGCTTTGCTGACCCTTTGTTTCCCTTCAATGGGGTCCATGCGTGGTTTCGTTCCCTTTGGGAACTCATGGGCAGGTAGTAGATGGAAGAACTTGAAGAGACATGCATTGGGTAGTCCTTTGTTGATGACTAGATAGGAATGAATTTTATCTCTTAAACTTGTAATCATATTTGTAAGATTCTATGACTTTGATGTACAACCATGAATGTAACAAAGATTGTTTATATTTTTGATATTATTTTTTAAATATTTGATCATAAAGATCGGGTCTTTACAATATAGCTCACATCATCAGAAAGGAGTGTAACCTAACCAATCTGGCACTTAGCTCAAATGTTAAGGAGAGTAGAATGTATTGGCTAAATGGACATCATTTAAATCCCTTTGTTTTGATAATGACAAACATTTCATTATTGTGGATCTAACGTGCTACTTGAGTGTTGCAGGAACCAGGTGAATGACACAACTTGGAAGATCTATATGCTCAAAATGCTTTAATTTCATGATTGTAATCAAATGTAAAAACTTGTACAAGTATATAATGTACAAGTACTTAGATATCATGTAAATCAAGAATTTAGATCTTCCCTAGCCACACACAACACTTAGATAGGTCATTCCCTACAATAGTGTCACAACTGCACACTGATACACACACTTAGTACATAGTTTAAAACATTGAAACAGAGTCAATCTCGGTTGACAAACTCCTCGATCGAGAATTGACCCAAGTAGCCATTAGACACAGCAGACAAGGTAGTTGGGAGTTGGAATCGAATGTTATACACACTTTCTCCAGACTATCCCTCAGTCGACAAAAACTTTGATCGACTGGACACTCAGTCGACAATTCCTCAATCGAGACTGTCTCTGTCTACACTTTTCAGAATTAATTAACTAGTCGTTGCTAAAGCAATTAGTGAACAACTAACTACTAGTTAAGCACTAAGAACCCCCTAGAAAGTGTCTAGAATGTCCTTAAGCATTCATAAGCCATTCCTATAAATAGGACATGCCTTACGACACCCAATACACACTTGTTCAATACTTGAGCATACTACTTGCAATTGGCAATCATTTCTTGTGAACAATTGAGCAACTCTAGCATTTGCTAATCCTTCCCATTGCTACAATTTAGTGTCCTATAGGCTAGCATATCCTACCCACTGCACTTTCACTTCCATACACATTGGTTAGGAGATTAAAATGCTTGATATAGGAAATCAAGCCTTGTGATACAACGGTAATTGTAATTTCCATTTTCCCTTCTTGTTCTTTCTTATTGCTTGTACTCTCCTTGCTACTCCTTGGGTTGGAGGCTACAGATTGGAGAGCGTTTGATCTTCTCGGCATAGAAGGAGGACTTTGGACTACTTCAAGAAGGCTATCTCAATAGGAAGCTACTTCAAGAGGAAGGCTACTTCAAGGGGGAGCTTGATGTTACTTCAAGGAAGGTTGCTTCAAGGTTGGTGGGACTACTTCAACGTGAAGGCTGTCCAAAGGGTGATGAAAGTATTTGTAATTTTATGTAACATCCTTGAGGTAATAAAATTTAAATACTTTCAAAATCCCAATTGGAAACAATTGGGTAGTGGACTGACTCCTTTAGTTTTTGCTAAAGGCGGAACCACTCTAAACACCTTGCCTCCTTCTTAAAGTTTCAGTTGTGGTTGTTTGAGTTGAATTATCATAAAAATATTTATAAAATCCTATTCACCCCCCCCTCTAGTGATTTTTCATTTGGTATCAGAGCAAGGCTTCAAGGAACTCTAACAAAGTCTTGAAGAATGGGTGACAGGGTACTCAACAACCTCAACTTGGAAGGGACACTCGTGGCTAGACCTCCACCTTTTGATGGCACTAACTACACCTACTGGAAGAGGAGGATGTAGTTCTATTTCCAAGGAATTAGCTGGGATCTATGGAGGATGGTGTCAAATCCATATGACTTTCCTCAAACAGAGTATGCAACTTGGGATGCTAATACGGTAAGATCAACCCAAATGAATGCAAAAGTTGTAAGTATACTCTATTGTTCAATTTCTGTTGGTGAATTCAATAAAATATCAAATTGTGAAACAACATATGAAATATGGCATAGACTCTCCATAACCTATGAAGGAACTATTAAGTTAAGAATTCTAAAATCAGAATGCTTAAGCAAAAAATTTGAACAGTTTCGTATGGATCAAAATGAGTCTATTAGTGAAATGTATGCAAAATTTTCTTCTATTGTGAATGGTTTAACTGCTCTAGGTAAAGTGATCAGTGAAGAAGATCAAGTATCAAAAATTCTTAGGTCTCTTCCTCCCAAGTACAAGCCCAAGGTGACTTCTATTGAAGAAGCAAATGATCTCACCCGACTAAGGATGGAGCAACTCATTAGAAACCTAGAAGCACATGAGGCAACCTTGGAGGAAGAAGAACGATGAGAGCGTGAACTTCAACAAGGAAGAAAGAAAGATATGGCCCTAAAAGCTTCAAAGATCATCACACAAGAAAATGATGAAACAAGTGATGGAGAAGGAGAAGAAGCTCTAATTGTTAATGGTAAGAAATATAGAAGATTTAGATCTAACAAAGTTGTTGGTTCTTCTTCTTCCCCTCCTAGGTGTTTTGGATGTGGAAAGAAGGGACATCTCAAAAATGAATGTCCTAAAGCAAAGAAAGGAAAGAAAATCTCATCCAAGAAGAAGGGAGAAAAAGCATACAAAGCTGCATGGGATGAGTCAAGTGATAGTAAAAGTGGAGAAGAGAATGTAGAGTGTCTCATGGCCAAAGAAGATGATAGTGACAATTCTCAAGAGGTAAGCCTTCTTGATTTGCTAAATGAAGATCTAATTGTTAGTCTACAAGATACTCATGACAAATATGTTGATTGCAAAAAGAAACTAAAGAAGGTTACTAGAACTAATGAGGATATATATGCTAGATTGAATAATCTTTCTTTTGAAAAGGGCAATATTGCTTCTGAAAATTTGACTTTGAAATCATCTTTAAATGATTTCAATATGAAGTTGCTCAATTTAGAAACAAATCATGATCTTCTTTCTCTAGAAAAGGTTGATTTTCTTGCAAAACTGAATAATTTTTAGACTCAACCTATTCTATGTAATCATCTAGATTATGATGTTGTCGTTAAGGAAAGAAACTCTTTATTATCTGATCTAGATCAAGAAAGGGTAGATATCAATAAGAAGATGGATGAGATTGCTAAACTATAGAGAGAAATTAATTGTTTAAGGGGCAATGATGTTCTTGATAATATTCTGAAATATTCTTCTAGTTACAATGGAAGAAGAGGTTTAGGATATGTTCCAAAAGAAAATTCCTATCCACCTAAACCTAGGAGAACTCAAGCATCCAAGACCAAGATCATGTTTTTACCCAAGAACACAACTCCAAATCCTAGAAAGAGAAATGAAATTGATTCTATTTGTTGTCATTATTGCTTGCGTCTTGGACATTACTCATTTTCATGCCCTTATAAGAAGGATTCTGAATTAGTTTGGGTCCCCAAACCTCAAACTTAGAAGATTTGAATGTGATTTAGTTGGGATATGATCTAACACTTCTTTTGAATATCTAAATGTCTTATCTCAACTAAGTAGATAGCTTCATGTATTGCTTTAAATTCAAAACTGATACAAACAAATTACTAAAATAAACAGAAACATTCTCAGTCGAAAAACAGTTCAACTGAGATATCCTCGGTCGAGAAAATATTCGAATGAGAGAATGCCTGTGACAAATCTAAAATCTACAACAAATTTATAGTGAAAACAACAACTATTCCGATCGAAGAATGTTCGATCGGAGAAAAAATCGGTCGAGAAATTGTCGACCAAGTGAATTTCCATTTTAGATCAGTTTTAACCTGTAAAATAGAAACTTTCTTGATTGACAAATTGTTCAACCAAGACATCTGTCAGTCAAACTATTTGTCGACCAAATGAAGTTCTGTTCAGTTTACTTTATTAAAACATGTTCAGTTTGTTATTAAATGTACCTAACCATAATGGTCCATCACATGGGTACCAAAACCTATATTTTATTGCAGGATTGGGTAGTTGATAGTGGATGTTCCAAACACATGACCGGGAACAAGGATGCATTTCAAACTTTTGAGGAAAAGAAAAGCAGAACAATCACTTTTGGAGATAATGGTAAAGGTAAAATTGTTGGAATAGGTAATATTGGTACAAACCTTGAAATAAAGAATGTTTTACTTGTTGATGGTTTGCACCATAATTTAATAAGTGTTAGTCAATTATGTGATAGTGGATATGATGTTTTATTCAACAAAAATTGCTGCAAGTTACTAATAAAAAATACTACAAATGTTGTTTATGAAGGAAAAAGAGTTGGAAATCTATATATCCTTAGACCTAACTCTATGCAATCTGTAGTTGGAAAATGCTTACTTGCAAAAGAAAATTCTTTACAACTATGGCATAGAAAATTTGGTCATGCCAGTTCATATGTTATCAAAAAGCTAGTTAAATATGATCGTGTTCGTGGTTTGCCTAAGTTATCTTTTGATCAATCTGAAAATTGTGAACCATGTACTTTGGGTAAACAAACTAAAACTTCTTTTAAACCCAAAAACATGCTTAGAACCAGTAGATCACTAGAACTTATTCATATGGATTTGTTCGAACCTATGAGGACACAATCTATTGGTGCAAAAAGATATTGCTTTGTTATTGTTGATGATTACAGTAGATATACATGGGTACATTTTCTTGCAAATAAAGATGATACTATTCAAGTTTTCATACAATTTTGTTCAAAGATTGAAAATCAATTACAAAAAAAAATATGCACAATTAGGAGTGATCATGGTGGAGAATTTGAGAATCATCTATTTGAAGAATTCTGCACATCTTAATTCTACACTCACAATTGTTTTGCTCCATGCACTCCACAACAAAATGGCATAGTTGAAAGGAAAAATCAGTCATTACAAGAAATGGCTAGGACTATGATTATTGAACATAGTACACCTAAAACATTTTGGGTTGAAGCAGTAAACACATCTTTGTATGTGCTGAATAGAGTAAATGTACACTCTTATTTGAAGAAAACACCATATGAAATCATGTATACTAAGAAACCAAGGGTTGACTATTTTCATACTTTCAGCTCAACTTGCTATATCTTGAACACAAAAGATGATAGAGAAAAGTTTGACTCTAAATCACAAAAAGCCTTTTTCTTGGGATATTCAACCTCTAGTAAAGCATTTAGAGTTTACAACACTATCTCTAGAAAAGTTGAGGAATCCATTCACATTACTTTTCATGAAGAACTAAAAACTAAAAATTATGATGTAGTTGATATTACTCATCAAGTAGAAAATCTAACCATATCAACTAAAGATGATCAAAATGCTACAGATAATCAACATGTTGAGACACAACAATCCATTCCTAGACTCATTAAGGATCATCCTCAAGAACTAATCATTGGAAATCCTAATGATAAAGTAAAAACTCATTCATCTTTTAGAGATGTTGCAAATATGGCATTTGTATCTATAATTGAACCTAAGAAGGTGACTGAAGCTCTAAAAGATGACTATTGGATAATGGCAATGCAAGAAGAATTAAACCAATTCACTAAGAATGATGTATGGGACTTAGTTCCTAAACCGCAAGATAAAACCATTATTGGAACTAAGTGGGTTTTTAGAAATAAGTTAAATGAAGTCGGGGAAGTAGTAAGAAATAAAGCTAGGTTGGTAGCACAAGGGTATAATCAACAAGAAGGAATAGACTTTGATGAAACTTATGCACCAGTGGCAAGACTTGAAGCCATTAGAATGCTACTAGCTATAGCTGCCCACAAAAACATCAAACTATTCCAAATGGATGTCAAAAGTGCATTTCTAAATGGAATAATACAAGAAGAAGTATATGTTTCCCAACCACCTAGTTTTGAAATACCGGAAAAAGGTGACTATGTATACAAACTTAAGAAAGCACTTTATGGCTTAAAACAAGAACCTAGAAATTGGTATGAAAGACTCAAAAACTCTCTCTTTGATAACAATTTATTCATTGGAAATTCAGATTCTACTTTATTTTTCAAAACATATGAATCTGACTTTCTAGTTGTTCAAATTTATGTTGATGATATTATCTTTGGTGCATCAAATGAATCTTTATGCAAACAATTTAGTGATATTATTCAAAAGGAATTTGAAATGAGTCTCATGGGGGAATTGACTTTCTTTCTTGGATTTCAAATAAAGCAAACGCCCGCTGGCATGTTTATAATCTAAGAGAAGTATACAAATGAACTTTTAAAATGTTTCAGGATGGAACATTGCAAACATGCTACCACTCCAATGGCTACCTCTACTAAAATTGATAAGGATGAAAATGGGGAACCTATTGATGATTCCTTAAATAGGGCCATAATTGGTAGCCTGCTTTACTTAACCACTTCTAGACCGGATATCATGTTTTCCGTTGGTCTTTGTGCTAGATTTCAATCACAACCTATGCAAACTCATTTTCAAGCCGTCAAACGGATTTTAGGGTATTTAGCCGGCACTACAAGTTATGGTCTCTGGTATCCTAAAGGACAATATTTGGACTTTAAATCTTATACCAATGCCGATTACGCTGGTTGTCAAATTGATCAAAAGAGCACAAGCGGAAGTTTTTTCGGGTAGGAAGAGCCTTAGTATCTTGGTTTAGCAAGAAACAAAACATGGTTTCCCTCTCTACAACTGAAGCTGAATATATGGCAGCCGGATCTTGTTGTGCTCAAATGTTTTATATGCAACAAGTTTTAAACGATTATGGTTTTACTTTTTCATCCACACCTATCTTTTGTGACAATACAAGCGCTATAAACTTAGCACATAATCCTATTTTACACAGCCGTGCCAAACATATCGAAATCCATCACCATTTTCTAAGGGATCGTATCTCTAAAAAACATGTATCCCTTCATCATGTTGATACGGAAGATCAATTGGCTGATATTTTCAAAAAACAACTTCCATTAGATCAATTCAATAAAATCAGGAAGCAACTACTCATTACTCCCTTAGAAGATGTTTTCTTTAACATTTGTGCTTCTTAAAATCGATTGGTTTTTCTGATCCTTACATTTTGGCTTCAAATGGACATCTTTTCAAATGATTCGATGGTTATCTTTTTAAGGAGAGAACAAATTAAGGGGGAGTTTTCACACATAATCTTCATGGCTATCTTTTTGAAATGACAAAGGGGGAGAAATAATATACATCTTAAATCTTAAATACTCAATCAATGAGTTTCATAATCTCTTGGTTTTACATTAAAAGTTGCTATATTCCCTAATAGTTGGACTTTATGTTACATACCTCTTTAGGAATAATAATCACACATTCCATAAACAAGAGAAGAAATACACAAGGTAAATCTCATGTATGAAAACTCAACTCATTTTAAGATTATTTGATTTATATTTTGGAAATGTTTGTCATCTTCAAAAAGGGGGAGATTGTTGGCTAAATGGACATCATTTAAATCCCTTTGTTTTGATAATGACAAACATTTCATTCTTGTGGATCTAACGTGCTACTTGAGTGTTGTAGGAACCAGGTGAATGACACAACTTGGAAGATCTATATGCTCAAAATGTTTTAATTTCATGATTGTAATCAATTGTAAAAACGTGTACAAGTATATAATGTACAAGTACTTAGATATCATGTAAATCAAGTTTTTAGATCTTCCCTAGCCACACACAACACTTAGATAGGTCATCCCCTACAATAGTGTCACAATTGCACACTGATACACACACTTAGTACATAGTTTAAAACATTGAAACAGAGTCAATATTGGTCGAGAAACTTCTCCACCTAGACACTCTCGGTCGACAAACTTCTCGACCAAGAATTGACCCAAGTAGCCGTTAGACACAGCAGACAAGGTAGTTGAGAGTTGGAATCGAACGTTATACACACTTGCTCCAGACTGTCCCTCGGTCAACAAAAACTTCGACTGAATGGACACTCGATCGACAATTCCTCGACTGAGACTGTCTCTGTCTGCACTTTTCAAAATTAATTAACTAGTCATTGCTAAAGCAATCAGTGGACAACTAACGGCTAGTTAAGCACTAAGAACCCCCTAGATAGTGTCTAGAACGTCCTTAAGCATTCATAGGCCATTCCTATAAATAGGACATGCCTTAGGACACCCAATACACACTTGTGCAATACTTGAGCATACTACTTTCAATTGGCAATCATTTCTTGTGAGCAATTGAGCAACTCTAGCATTTTCTAATCATTCCCATTGCTACAATTTTGTGTCCTATAGGCTAGCATCTCCTACCCACTACACTTGCACTTCCATACACATTGGTTAGGAGATCAAAACGCTTGATATAGGAAATCAAGCCGTGTGCTACAACGGTAATTGTAATTTCCATTTTCCCTTCTTGTTCTTTCTTATTGCTTGTACTCTCCTTGCTACTCCTAGGGTTGGAGGCTGTGGATTGGAGAGGGTTTGATCTTCTCAGCGGAGAAGGAGGACTTTGGACTACTTCAAGAAGGTTGTTTCAATGGGAAGCTACTTCAAGAGGAAGGCTACTTCAAGGAGGAAGGCTACTTCAAGAAGGCTGGTTCAAGGTTGGTGGGACTACTTCAAGGTGAAGGTTGTCCAAATGGTGGTGAAAGTATTTGTAATTTTATGTAACATCCTTGTGAGGTAATAAAATTTAAATACTTTCAAAATCCCAATTGGAAACAATTGGGTAGTGGATTGACTCCTTTAGTTTTTGCTAAAGGTGGAACCACTCTAAACACCTTGCCTCCTTAAAGTTTCAATTGTGGTTGTTTGAGTTGAATTATCATAAAAATATTTATAAAACCCTATTCACCCCCCCCCCTCTAGTGGTTTTTCAGAATGTTGCAACCCACTGTTGAACACTGGCAGCCATCAGAGCCAAATTGTTGGAAAATTAACATTGATGCTACCTTTAGAAATGCTAATACCCCAACGTCGATTGCTATCGTGTGTAGAGACTGGAATGGCAATTGGATTGGTGGTTGGGGTAATAAGATTCATGCTAGTAGTGTCCTTGATGTAGAAGTCAGAGCTATTCATTGGGCTGTTGATATTGGACAACACCTCTCGTGAAACCAAATCATCTTTGAGACTGATTCAAAAAGGGTAAAAGAGGCCATGGATGGATGAATAGTTTATTACCCAAGGTTGGCATTGTGGTTGACAGGAATAAAGGATGGTTGGAAGAAGGGTTGGAATTGCAGGAATATTCCATGAGAGAGGAACAAGGTTGTTGATGGCCTGTGAAATTTCATCAAAAAACCATGGGTGGTTCCTTTGTCTATAGGGTACCCCCAAATAGTCTAGTTGACATCGTCAACTTTCAAATCCTGTAATGGTAGTAGTACTACCAAATTTATTTTAGCAAATGATTCAGTAAGTTGTAATGGCTACCAAGTTTTTTCTTGCACGAGAGGGGCGAGATGAATAAAATCCCTTTGACTTCCCAAAAAAAGGATAAACTCAAGCTACAATGCACACGTGTTGTCTTTCTTCCTTTTCACTTGAGACAACTCTGGCTTCTTTGTGTGGTTGATTTATATAAGTGCCAAATTACTCTATTTAACATCTTTGTAGAAGATATGAAAAATTCAGACATGCATTTTAAAGGCCCTATAGTAGAGAAACTACCTTGTATTCCTATCCGACATCAATGAGTCAAACGTCAGATCCCTTATTATAGTCCTAATTGGACCAACTATGTCATTGAGCCTCTCATTCACCAGCAAACTGCTTTCATCATTTTGTGGGTCATGGAGGCACTCAATCGCCAAATTTCTATTCCTGGTATAGATTCACATGGTTTTTTTTGCTCTTTGTTGATGTATGCGATGGAAGTTATTTGTGACCATCGCTTCTTTCAGGATCTTGAGCTTCTAAAAATTTATGAGATCTTTACCCGTTGATTCCTAGTCCCATTAAGGAACCCTTTTGCATAGTTTTGCAATGAGAAGAGGTGGAAGATGGCCATATAACACCCTCCCCAGTTGCCACAAATCTTCCTATTTGTATCTCAGCTTCTACCTGAGTTAATGAGCCTACTGAGATACAAAATTTTTACCTGAAACATTTCCAATACATGGCTCCGAGCCAAGTTTTGATAATTTCGAGAGAAGTTCTTGTTGTGGGCTTTCACTTACTCAGCTTTTGTCACTAATGAAGTGTTTTCAAAATGGAAGCAATGTTGTTATTTTCAGTAAAGATAATTTACTTCATATGTGGGACAATCTTCTTGAAACCCTCCAACCCAGGGGTTATGATGTCTTAACAATTTATTCTCATCCAGAATGTTGATGATGTGCATATGGATGGTCCAAATATTAAGGAAGATCTTTATACGAGATCTAATTCTGGAAAAAAAACTGTTGCACATTCAACATCTCCAAACAATAATTCCTCGCTATATTTCTATTGTTACTCATAAAAATCATTGGGCTTTACTTTCTATCTTCACTCATTAAAGAGAGGTCATCGTTTACAATGGCTATGACACCACGTTCAACATTTATGGCCCCCATTATTCTATTCTCATTCAGAGCTAACATGAATGCATTGCTGATACTTGTGTCAAGGTGATTATTCCTTTAATTCTTCAGCATGACATTGATTATGCTTCTAAGGGGACAAAGAAATGGAAGCTTCCCAAAATCTTCCAACTTTCTCCTCAACAACTCCATCTCTCCAATGATTGTGGGTTTTACATCCTAAATTGATGTATACCATCGAAGTGCTACATGTTGCAGTTGAAGAAACTCACATCGATAACTATGATTCTCTCTACGGGAATTATGTGATGAAGCTTCTTGACTCTCCATGGGACATAGTCATCCTCCACTGAACAACTCACGTGATTACAATTTTATTTCTTTTTCACACTCTGAAGATAGTGTTTATTGTAAGTTTGGGGTGTGTAATCCTGTGAGATAGGTATCCATAGTACCATACTTCATTTTCCTTCATTTTTAGGAATTTTTCATCAAATCTTTTAACAATTTTTTTACAAAGCCACAAATATGCAGATGATGAAAAACAAATTCCCTCTCCAAAGAATCTAGTAACTCTCAAAGATACACACTTTTCAAATCAATCACAAAATTTTAACATTACAAATGATTCTTTTCTTTACTAATGCTGCTTTTATGTTTTTCTCTTAGCAAAATATTACTGCTTCCTCTGTCTTTATTTAAACCTCAAAATTATCATCATAATATTATTTCCAAAAAATTTTAGTTAGTACAAAATTCATATTATGTCAAAGGCATTTTCCTACAAAAAGATGAAAGAGCTACCTCGTTCCTCCTTCCATGTTTTTACTTTCATGCAAAAACCCAAAAAGAGTGAGGAGTGTAAAGATCAGAGAGTTATGACATACTTATTGAAGAGCTACCAAAATGGTGTATTGATATACTCATGAACAAAAATTTGTCGCTTTTGTTGAAACTCTAAATCCGTAAATACACACCCCTATTCCAACGGTGTTCAATAAAGGTATGGTAATCTGGGGTGTTGGTACTTAGGTTATGCAATCACCACTCAAAAACAAACTGGTTTAGACACAAGGACCACTTTCCCATTAAATGAACTTGTGTTTGAATGAACCAAGAGGAAGGACAAGATATCCACAAGACTTTTCCCTACCTATTTCTTCCACTACCAATACTATTACGAGAGTTAAAGCTGCTTTGAAAATTGAGATTTATGTGTGAGACAAGATTATGAGCTAAAAAAACAAAGAAAGAATAAAAGAAGAAATCTTTAGAGAAATGTTGTTCTTGTTGTGTTAGGTTAGTTTATGAAGAAGTAAGTAATTTTTATAAGAGTTCAATATAAAATCATCTCTTTGTCAACATTAGAATCTACTTGCTTGTATTGATTTACAAAATGCTTCCTTTATCTTGAGGACAAGCTAAATTCTAAGTTTGAGGGAGTTGATAACATCCGTTTTAATGCATCGTTCATGGCCTTTCTCATAAATAAAATTAGTATAATCAGTTTGTAGATATATAGTGTTGTTCATTTTATTTAAAATTCAACAATTACTAGGTTATAATTAATTTTGCTGAATTTTGAAGGAATTTAGTGCAAAATCATCAAGATCGATGGTTTACCATCGACACTCAAAAGTGAGCTTGATGATTTCCACTATCGATGACATGTTTGGTCGTCATATCCAAGGCTCGATGGCCCATCGAGCACAAAACCGTATCAAGCTCTCATCGACAGTCACAACTCATCTATGTCTACAATGACAAACTGATCGAGTACAATCATCAATAGACCCATCAACAGAACAACTTGATGCCTTCATCAAGAGAATAGAAGTTTGACATCAGGTCTCCTCAATGATCAAGGTCAGTGATTCATCAACCTCTATCCATTTATCTATTCAAATTGTCAGTCCACATCTGACTGGATTCTAACCATCAATGAATGGATGCCGAGCATGCCATCAACTATCATGGTCTATGACCCATCGACATCCTAGACTAAGGGTTGGAAGGTCAATAGTTAGCCACCATCAATCAACACCTAAGTTCATGTCGATATGTCCATAGTGATTGATAGTCGTAACACTATAAATAGGCCCCCAAGCTATCAGTTTAAGGCATTCATGATTTCATAGAATAAGCTAAAAGGCTACTACCAAGTTCAAAACCCAAGACTAGAGTTGTCGACTAGTCTACTGCCTTTGACCTCTAGCTTTGTTGGTCTACCTTCTTCCATCAACAGATCGACGGATCAACTTTTTCCAAGTCCAGATCGAAAGTAGGAGGTAGAGCCATCAATCACTGGCCATCAACCGCTGCCCATCAACCTTTGCAATTGATCAAGATGAAAGGTTGGTAATCGGTCACTCAATCTAACTTTGTATCAACTCCTTCCTCCTCTTTTCTTTATTATGAATTGTGAAATTTGTAACCTATTTCTTTCATGTTCCATGTGTGGAAAAATGCCTTAACTTGGGTTGGGAGTAGCTATCAGGTCCTCCCAACCATGTAATGGTTCATTCTTTAGTTTAATGTATGTGTTGTTACTATTTTGTTTCTATATTCTTGTTTTACTACGTCTTTTGATGATTAGCTACCCTCTTGAGGCGTTTGATGTGGATTTATTTGAGAGAATGATTTCAAATAGATCTAGAGTATGGATTAGTAACAAGGCATGAGAGTGAGGAGTTATTATAACTAAGGTCATACTATTATGCTTGTTCCATTAGTCATCATCTCGATAGAGAAAGAACCCTCAGGATAAAAATCTACCCTGATCTTGAGAGAAGGAAGGATTGAATATGACTATTTGCTAAACAAGGTAAGAATATATGTAACTTCGAAGTGAAGGTTTTACATGGTTGTGGTTGGTTTTATTTGTGAAACCCAATATGGGTTTCTTCTTTTGTCATTTTTTTACAATTCTAACTTGATTTCTTTTCATTGACTTTTCATAACTTTGAATTATTGCTTGCTTAAATAAATTTTTTCCATAACTGGACATCACAATTCACTTATTTGGTCTGACGAAACTAAGGTAAGACTACTTCTTTTTATTCTATCTCCCCCCTTGTCCCTATGTTTGACCCCACACTACTACAATAGACTCCGTAATTAGTTGCGAATATTTCTTTTGGTTGGGTATAAATTTAAAGTCTGATACATTTGAGTGGACAATTGCTTACACTTTTGACTCACGACAAAGAAGTGTCAGTGCCCAAGCCCCATTAATTGCGTAGGGAATAAGGTTTTGGTATAATGAGTTTTTTTATTTATTTTTTGTAGGTTTAGAACTACACATATAATATCAAAAGATAAAAAGGATACTATGAAATTCACTTATTTCAAATAAATATTTGTATCCAAGCTTAGACTCTACATATATAAATAGAAATCAAGTCATAGAAATTTTAATATATCAAGGAGGATAAAAAGTGCACCTTTTAAGGAAGGGTGAGAAGTAATCCTAGCACAAGATGATCAATGTAAAACCCTTCAAAGATGATCTATAAATAAGAAACATAATGAGGGGGTTTAGATCAGTATGGTGTTGAAGTAATAAACATGTTACACACATGGATGTTCATAGAAACCTAGGCCCTACATCATTCAAGCATGGTTTTACACATATCAAATATGTGCATAAAGTATTCTACATGGTACTTATCATCATAAGGAACCTCAGGTCTAAAATAACATCCATTTTTAGAGGGTATACAAGTTGAGATCATCACTCATTGCAAGTAGATACACCAAGGGATTTGAGTAAATTCATACTCTACATCATATGGTTACAAGCTAGGTCCTTAAGATCACATTTTATGTACAAAAGTGAGAACTTAAGATCTTATAAGGACAATATGCCATAATCATATGAGATCTTGGTTGAAAAAGTGTACAAGAAATAATATGAGTTATTGATTTCAATGTTGAATCATTTCATAAAGTCTGATTAGGTCCAAAAGTATACATATGCTCAAGTTGCATCATTTAGTACCGAAAAGAACAACTTTTTAAGTCATGATAGATGAATGTGTCATTAAGATACAAGTGGATGAGCTAGATCATCTAATCACATTTCTAGTGAATAAAAGTTACTGATGTGCATAGCAATGGGGTTACATATTATTAAAAGTATGAGAAACGTAAGTTTGCATAGGTTTAGATGATTAAAGACCATGCAAAGAAATTAGTCAATAAACCAGTAGAGGTATGAGCATGAATAGGAATAATAGTTATTATTAAAAAGTTTGCACTTTTTTTATCAAAATGGTATATAATAATTGGGTATTGGGTTAAGAGGTAAGAGGGAAACAAGGTTTTGAAATTTGTACCTTAATTAGGAAGTTTAAAGGCGGATTTTGGGGAAGTACCCTTGTTTGGGCCACGAGAAGGAGGGATTTGGTCCATCCTGCAAGGGGGTCAAGCATGCGGGTTGAATGGCATCCAAGGGCCTCTCTCTAATGGTTTTTTATGAGGAGTAACGACTAGGGAACAACCGCTAGTGGTTTGGGGTGGTTGGCTCCACTCGGTCTGTGCTACCGCAAGTGATGGAGCAATTTGAGGAGTCATAGAGAAGCACACTGGGTGATCGGGCAAGGGTTTCAGTCATGATCTGCACTATGTGAGGCAATGGTGCAAGGGACAAGTGATCGGGATCATCAATAGCCGATCTGACTCACACAAGTCATCCTTAACCTTGAGTTAGGGTTTCTTGGCGTGGCAACTAGCTGTAGTGAGCAAGGAGAGGAAGAAGGGAGTGTGATAGTTCTTCCACCACAAGGAGGAGAGCAAGCCCAAATGAAGTGAGGGGTTTGGGCTTTAAATATTAGGGAAGGAAGCATGAGGCAAGTTTTAGGGTTTGGATAGGAAGTGTGAGGCATCAGGTGGTGAAAGGGTGGCAGGTTGTTGTGCCCCATTTTGCATGTGAGTCATATTGTTTAGGGGGGTAGTTTTTGTGGCCAAAAGGGGCTTGAGTACAAGGCCCCGATGGATCTTGCACTGGTCATAGCTTCTTTACTGACTACCAACTACATCACAACACATAGGAGGTAGGTGGTGACCCAGCCATCGTTGGATTGGACAATGATTTGTGGCATCCTGAAATCCAATGGGAATGGTCATACTCGATTGGAAACAAGAGAAGAAGAAAAAGCAGGAGAAAGGGAGGAGGTGAATGAGTGTGGGATGGCACATGAACTGGGCCAAAGGGGGTCAGCCCAAGACCAATAAAAGTGTGCAAAAATAGGTAAAAGGAAGTAATTTAATCAAAGGGACCAAAAAACCACATCCTAACTCTAATTTGATCTTAAAGAAATGCATTGAAATTGTGAGAGAGATCTCTACAAGATGAGTATGAGAATGATGTTAGCTATATGTTCAAAAATAATATCAAAAAAAAGAAAAATACGTTGAGGAGTGCTAGGATTGTGAACAAAATTGAGTATCACATGTGTGTTAATTGTATTAAAGGTTCATAAATTATGCATCCACATTTATCCAATTAAAAAAACGAAGGCAAGATAAGAACATTGGACAAGGTAGGGTTTAAAAGGTGCCTAGATGAAGAAAGGAAGATATAGTCATCATAGTTTCCTCCCCTCCTAAATTGTTTACATAGCATGTCATAGTTTTTGTATGATGTGAGTTATAGAAAAAGTTGAACCAATGTGATCATGCTCTTAAATTGAAAATCATTTTAAATGAAATATGCATTGGATCAATTCTTTTCCACACTTCTCTCACCATTTTCTTATCTCTCCATCTTGTCAAAATAAATTCAAAATCCAAAAGATGTGACAAAATCCAAGATCGAGGTGGCACTCCTCTTCTTCCCCTTCTATATCTTATTTCATACCCCTCATAAATCAAATAGGCACATATCACCAAGAAAAGATGCTAAAGTGCACATATAAAAATGATATGCATGTAATTGCAGTCCACTACAAAAAAATAATAATAGCCTCAAGTCAAATAGAGGAGAGAGTTACTTCCTCCATACCTCCTTCACTCTATTTCCTATGTAGTAGAATCCAAATAACCCCCCAAAAATCACTCAAACTATGGTCATGTGTAGAATTTGAAAATTATGGGGACAATAAAATAAAGGCAACTTCTTTTCTTTGCAAAATTCAAGAATTAAAAACAATTTGTAAATTCTTTTGATATAGAATGTGGATATGTTGTGTTTTGTGATTTCAAGAGATTGGGTCACTTGCCAAGAAAAGGAGGGAAGAAACAAAGTAATGCTAATGTGAGTAAGGAAAACATGTTGTTAGTACGACTTGACCCATGTTTGCAAATTATTTTTTCTCAAGGACAAGCAACTGTTTAAGTGTAGGTTATTTTTATTAGTGCATATTTATCCATTTTATTTGCATCATTTAGATATCTCTTTTGGATTTTTTTCTTGATTATTTCCTAGTTTTAGAATTAATTATCTTAGTTAGTTTTTCTCTCTATATTTGGAGTTTTAATTATATTTGATTGGATTTTGCAGGAAAATGACCTAGTCACTCCAAATATCAAATACTCCTAGAAAATGATTACAAATTTCCCAAAGTTCCTAATTTATATATATACCCCAAACCAAAATCGCCATAAAATTTGCATCCCAAGACGAAATTTAATGTGCAAGTAAGCGTTTAAAAGGAAATGTAATGATATATAGGAAAAAAATTGGACGCACTTTAAAGCTTGTTACCAGTCAAAAATTTATGGAAAATTCTATAATGAGAATCTGCAACAAAGAGTGTCAAAAGTTGAATGGTCAAAGAAAGGCTGTCAATAATATTCTTCATTGCCTATTAGTGAAACTAATTAAAATTGGAAAATATTATTTCTTTGACCAGTCCTTTAAATCATTTACCAGCCATTGTATTGTAGGATTATCCCCTCCTTCCCCTAAAAAAGGAGGGGGGTCTTCCAAAAGAATCCATTCTGAATTTTGGCTAATTTAGTTATAATTTCAATTTTTTTACATTCTTGCAATGAGAGTTTGTGCTTAGTTGTACTATTCTTCTTGTTCTTCAACAAAATTCCGATTTGAATTCCTTATTGATTTTTTTTGAAGCAAACACGCCTACTCTTAATTAATTAAAAGGTCTGTAGAAATATAGAAAGAAGCAAAGGAGGGGGGAGAATATGTAGAATTAAAGCTATCACAACTGAAGACAGCCCTACATGCAAGCTGATGCGCTAGCTCGTTTGCTTGTCTCCTACAAAAGCAGAAAGAAATCTTAGAAAAAGCAGTTTTGACATGGTGAATGTCGCTGAGTACAGTTCCCAGTAGGTCAGCCCTCATGGCTTCCATCACAATGTACCTAATGACCGTCTTTGAGTCGGATTCTACCACTAGTCTCTACATACCCAACTCCCTAGAGAGTTTTATACCTTCTAGGATTGTCCAAGCTTCGGCACATTGAACATCTTGAATCGTCACCTTTGTATGACCTGCAACTCTGAGTACATCACCATCACTATTCCTCCATACGATCCCGACTCCGTCATAGCCTTGGATCCTCACCGCTGCATCGCAGTTTAGCTTCACTTAGCCCAACTCTGGAGGTGTCCATCCTTGATCCGTTCTCGCCTATGCCTAGTTGCTGCCACTGTGGGTCACTGCCTTATGTCCTTTCAGAAGCTCCAGTAGAGATCGTTGCACGACGAGAGGCGGTCTCACCTTGTTTCCAAAGGTCAGGTCATTCCTTAGCATCCATATCACCCAAAGGGAGGCGATCATTACTTCATCTTCTTCTATTGTGCTTGACCAGGCGATGATAGAAATGGCTTCCTCAGTCCTCTTGTGCTCTACTTCCTTCACCCTGTGCTGTGTCTCTAGCAAGCAGACCTTCCAAAGCTCCCAGGCTTGTGAGCATCTAAACAACATGTGATTGATGTCCTCTTTTTCCCGTCTACAGATGCCACAAATACCATCCCTATGACAGCATCTATCAAAAAGCCAGCCCACTATGGCCAAAGCACCCAAAGAGCACCTCCATAAGAAGTGTATCGCCTTAGGTAGGATGTCCCTCTTCCAGATAGCTCTCAATCCTCGCTCCCCTTCATGCAAGATTTGTGATGTTGTGCTGGACGGGGGATGAGACACCATCCAGTAGGCCGAGCGGACCAAGTAGTCTCCCGTTCTACTGTGCTTCCAAAAAATCCCATCATTCTGCTGGGACATGCCTAGCGGAATTGCAAGCACCTTGTTCACAATCTCAAGGGTGAACGTGTTGTTGATTGCCTCGTTGTCCCACTCCTTGGTCACCTGGTTTATGAGTTGTCTCACGTTCTGTATTGTATTGCAAGTGACTCCATAATTATCTTATAGGCTGCCATGTATATTGGGTATCCAATTATCCATCCAGATATTAATGCTTGATCCATTTTTGACTCGCCATTGCAGGCCTTCAAGGATAATACTTTTTGAGTTCCAGATGTTGTGCCAGGTGAAGCTAGGGTTGAAACCACGCCTTGCTTGGAGTACAGAAGACGAAGGGAAATATCTTTCTTTAAGTACCATATACACTAGAGTATCTTGTCTGTGGAAGAGATGTCAGACTTGTTTGTCCAAGAGAGCTTGATTGAAGGTATGCAAATTCCTAAAGCCCAAACCTCCCTGATTCTTAGGCTTGCATAAGTTTTCCCAGCTAACCCATGCAATTTTCCTCTCTTTGTCCTTAGCTCCCCACCAAAATCTTGAGATGATACTATTTATGGAGTCTAGGAGATAAGATGGTAGTTGGAAAATGCTCATTATATAAGAAGGAATTGCTTGAGTTACTGCTTTGATAAGAACCTCTTTGCCCGCTTTGGATAAAAGTTTTTCCTTCCATCCCTGTAGTTTCCTCCAAACCCATTCTTGGATATATGCAAATACCTGCTTTTTGGATCTTCCCACCGCAGTGGGGATTCTCAGGTACTTGCCATGCCTGTCTACCTCCTTCACCTGCAACAAATTTATAATTTCATCCTTCCTCACCCGATCAACCCCTTTATTGAACGCAACTTCAGTTTTGGATAAATTAATTTTCTGTCAGGATGCCCGTTCGTACTGGCTGATGATGTCAGCTAATTTTAGGCATTCTTCTTTGGTTTCTTTGGTAAAGAGGATCGAATCGTCTGCAAAGAAAAGGTGAAAAATGCGGGGGCCATGACGGATGGCCCATAATCCATGGATACAATTTTGTTGTGATGCAAGGGTAAGTGAAGTAGAAAAGGCTTCCACACACAAAATAAAGAGATAAGGAGAAAGAGGGTCACCCTAGAGAAGTCCTCTGGACAGTTGATTCTTTCTGGTATGCTCCATGTTGATGGCAAAAGAGTGGCTTACAGATGGCATGCAGTCCATTACCTTTGTCCTCCATCTCTCTCCAAAACCCAATTTCCTTTGGATGTAATCCACAAAGCTCCATTCTACTCTATCATAGGCCTTGGACATATCCAGCTTTAAAGCTATGTGTCCTTTTTTTCTTCTTTTATCACCCTTCATTGTGTGAAACAGTTCATAAGCAATAAGAGCATTATCTATGATGAGTCACCCTGGAATGAAAGCGCTTTGATTTTATGAAACAATATTGTCCATAAGTGGCCTAAGTCTGTTGGCCATGACTTTGGAGGCAATCTTGTAAATGACATTACATAAACTGATGGGCCTGAAATGATCAATTTTTGTCGGTTTTTGTTGTTCATGGGTAAGAGTTTAAGAGGTTAGGACATTTAAATAAAACTAGATGAGATTCCTCTGGGATTCTTTATTACTTACTAGACTATGGCCTCTCATCTTCCTCTCTTCATTCCCTCTTCTGAGTCAATAAAAGTGAGTATACCCTTTATATTGGGCATGAGGAGTAGCCCAATAGTCATAGTTGAATTAATCAAATGACTTCTAGGATGCAGATACTAGATATTGTTTTTATTGATCTAAATGTTGGTTTTAATGGACTGATCATTTTTTTTACTGATTGTTAACTTCAAGCAATGAGATCTTAGACCTGAAGGTTTGGAAGGCCATCAAAATGTATAGTAATCCAGTTGTGCTAGTGGAAGGAGTTCTTTTGGGATGTTGAACATTGATCCACAAATGTCAGGATCAATGGGTTTACAAGAAGTTCAAATTTGTATATGAATTTAAAAGTGTTTGTTGCCTTTATTTAATTTTTTTTCCATAGAATCAAATAATTAATGTTGACGCATGATGTTAATGAAAAAACCATACCCTGTATATCTTTATTAATCAAATTCACTTATTCCTCAACTGCTTTAGTTCCTACTGAATCGCTTCTTCTTGCATTTCAATTCAACACTACATGTAACTTTATTTTCATATTCCAAAATTGTAATATTTTAATTCTTATCTTAGTAAAACCATTTAATTAGTGTTCTTAGAGTAATTTTTCCTTTTGTTGTTTATTTCAATCTTTCTCTAGCATAATCAACCATCCAACAATAAGAATTTTCTTTATTGTTGAAAACAAATAAAAATTATATTAAAAAAAATAAATTCAAAAATACCAAACCATCACATTGTCCTGTGGGATCAACCCTTCTATACTAATAAACAACCTTAATTGGTGGTTTTATCATAAATAAGGTTAAAATCTAGGATAAATCCCTAGTGAATTGGTGTGTTAAAATGACACATATCACTATATCTATCATATTAAAAATGTATTGTCGTGTCTATTGCTAGACCCGAGGAGTGTGTGTGCTAAGTAGACTCAGGATCTTAACAGTACCGGTTGCCTCATCCTCAGAATGGAGCTAAAAAGTTGATTGGGCTAAATAACACACTCAAAAGAAGTGGATCTAGATTAATCAAACTTTTAACCTAATAATCCGACACTCATGCCCCCGCAATGATAATATGGGGTCTGACGTAGTAAATTGGAGTGGGTCCACAGGTACAAGGGTGGTAAGTGATAAGAACTTAGAGAGCCTTGGAGAACTTACACCAAACAAAGACTCAAATAAAGTTGTGTTCCTTATCAAATAGCAGTACTCCAACAAAGTGATTTCAAACAAATAAAACAAATCAAAAAGGTAAAGTAAAGAAACAAGAAAGTAAAGAGGTAAGGTAAAAAAATATGGATGAGGAAACTTAGACTGAGTTTCACCATATAAGAACTCTCACCAAAATGCAATACTCACTCCCATCATACAACTTTAACAAGTTTACAAGAAATCATCATTAGTGTCTATTCCCTCCTCTCTCGAGCTTAGGATAGATCTAGATTATAAGTTTGTCTCTCTCTCTAGATGGCAAACAAACAATCAAAGAAAAAAACCATATGATCATTATCTTAAGCATTCCAACATTGTCATGCATTCATTCAAATATATAACACTTGGATACAAGTTAACACTACTCTTTAGAGGCATTAACAATCAAACAACACAAGATGGTAGTTAATCATGCAAGTAAAGCAATAAGAGCATGTGTATCGACATAAACATTTCTAAGAGTATATATTCATTAGTAGTATAATTTACATGTTGGGAGGGCCTTAGTGGCTAGTCCCAACCCAAGATAGATATTTAGGCACTCATGGTGGCGAGTAACACTATGAAATTACAAGTGTAGTTAAATATGGAGTGTTTCATGGAATGGAATGGGAGAGATGAAGGGATGAAGATAGATTCAAAGAATGGAAGAAGGGAGATACATCAATGATGACCACAGATGGTCAAGGTCGATGGATGACTACTCCAAGCTGAAGTTGGCACAACATTGTGGAAGACATATTGGCCATTATCCTTCCTTCAATGGACAGATCAAATTAGAATAGCAGAAGGAATCAAGGAAGATCTTTAGACTCTCATCCTCTGACTTCCAAAAATTAATGGTAAGGTGGTTGGTCAATTATGTGAGTTGGATTCGGCAACGCTTCCGTGTTTGGTGTGGATGACAATCAAGTTCTTGACACCCAAGGGATGCTATTTATATCTTTGGTTGGGTTCCCTTTACGTGCATTGCAAGTCTAAGAACACACCTAATGGTCTATGAATGATCATAGGACAACCATCGGTTCTTGTATGTGCAGATGAGCCATCGGTTTTCCAACTGATGGATTCAGTTGCGCCATCGGTTCTTGTTCTATCGAGCCATCAGATCTTGGGAACTAATGGCTGAATTTTGGCATGCTCACCTTCGTTGGATTGATCTAGTCAACCATCGGTTTAAAGGATATAATGGTTGTGTTGTGGAAGGAAGGATCTTGGTCTAGGAGAGCCATCGGTTCATGACATTTAATGGTCATGCTGAGAATGCCTAACTAGACATCAAATGTTGAGAACCAATGGATAGTCTAGCATCCTCTAATGCTTTTGCTAAGGACCATTGGTTTAGAAGATCCAATGGTAGGTCTAATGATGGATCCCTAACTATGATATGGTTTCCATCAGTTGTGTAAACCAATTGATGTTCTACTTCAGTGTAAAGTCCATCGTTTCACAAGTTCGTGCTTGGTAACTAGTACTGATCTTTGAGCCATGGTATAAGTGACATAAGAGTGCAAAATAGGTGAAAGTCAAAGTGACTTTGCATAATGAGAGGAGACCAGAAGTAAACTTTGGCATGAAATATCCACAAAATGGGATGTTATCACTAGGTTTACATCCTGAGAGAGATGTTGACTTTGAGATACAAATTCTACATGGTAGTCACACAATATCAATACCAACCTGTTGGATGGATCCTAATTAAAAACTTGGTTATATGAGTTTTTGGATAATGGTTTCATTCATCCTCATACATCACCTTAGAAAGATCCAATGCTTTTTGCAAACAAGAAGGATGGAACTATGTGGTTATGTATAGACGATAGGAAAATGTATACATAACTATCAAGAACAAATGTCTATTGCCTAGTATTGATGACTTATTTGATCAGTTGTGCAGAGAAACAATCTTTACAAAGATAACTCTCATGTCCAGTTATCATTAGTTGAGGATAAAGACATCAAATGTGCCTAATTTTGCCTTCAGAACAAGATATGCACATAATGAGTTTGTAGTCATGCTTTTAGATTGACAAATGCCCCTATAGCTTTTATTGATGTGATGAATATAGTCTCCAGTATATATCTAGATCAGATTATAGTAGTGTTTGTAGACATATTCTTATATATTCCAGAGATGCATAGCCACATGAGAAACATTTGTGGATAGTGTTGTATTTGTTGAGACAACATCAACTATATTTAAAGTTCAACAAATGTGAGTTCTGGTTGTCTGAAGTTTACTTTCTTAGGCATGTCATTTCACTAGTAGGAGTCAACATAGACCCTAAGAAAGTGGAATTTATTCTTTTTACGGGAACAACACAAAACTCCTACTAATATCATTAGTGTTCTAGTGTTAGGTGGACATTATAGCAGTTTAATGAGGATCATTACTGTCATAGAATTACCTCTTACACATTTAACAAGGAAGGACATACATTTTGTTTGGTCTAACACATGTGAGAAAAGCATTCAAGCATTGAAGAAGAAATTACTACAACACTAATTTTGATTTTACTATAGATAGATAAGGGATGTGGTAGTATGTGATAAATCCATGAGAGGTTTAGGATGTGTTATTATGTAGGATGTAAAGGTGATGGCTTATGCTTCTTGATAGGTTAAGAAGAATAAAAAAAATTATCCAACACATGATCTTGAGCTTGAAGCAGTAGTACATGCCTTAAAGACATGCCATCATTGTCTCTATGGTGAGTCATGCAAGTCTATTATGACCATAAGAGTTTGAAATACATTTTTACACAAAAGGATCTTAACCTAAGACAAACAAATATGGTTAGAGTTCATAAATTACTATGATTCTACCATTGATTACCACCCTGGGAAGGCCAATGTTGTGGTAGATGCTCAAAGTAGGAAGTCTAAATCACCTACCAAAATGTTTTTGTGGCACGTGTTGAAATATATTTATCAGTCAAAATGAGAGGGATGAATTTGGATTTGAATGTGTCATAATGAGGTGGTTTGATTTCACATATGCATGCTATACCTACATTCTATGAGAAAATCAAAGAGCTTCGACATTATGATAGTGAATTGAAGCAGATCTTGAATGAAATAACAGAAGGAAAGAGGGGAGAATGTAGATATTTAGATGATGGGATGTTGTATTAGTAGGACAAGTTGTGTGTGCCAGATGAAACCACTTTAAAGAAGTACATTCTTGAGGAAGCTTAATCTTCTATGTATGCAATGCATCCAGGGAGATCCCAAGATGTACAAAAATCTTAAGGAACTATATTGGCGGTGACGAATGAAGAGAGATGTAGTTGAGTATGTAGTATAGTGTGGTGTTTGCCAACATGTCAAGGGTGAACACTAGAAGCCAACAGGAACCCTACAACCCATCCCTATTCCAATGTGTAAGTGGGAACATATCACTAATGACTTTGTAGTGGGGTTGCCTAAGACAATACATGGTTTGGACTATGTATAGGTGTTGTGGACATACTACCTAAATCTGCACATTTCCTACCTATTAAGTCAACTTGGGATATACCCAAACAAGCTAACGTCTACATAGATGAGATAGTTAGATTACATGAAATACCAATAACTATTATATTTGACAGAGACCGCAAGTTCACATCTAGATTTTGGAATTAGTTGCATCATGCTTTTGAAACAAGTTAGAAGTTTATCACTACTTTTCACCCGTATAAGGTGGAAACTTAGAGCAGACAATTCAAACCCTAAAGGACATGTTGAGATCATGTGTACTATAGTTAGTGACATTTGGAATAATCACCTTAGTCTTCTGGAGTTTGCATATAATGATAGTTATTATTCTAGTTTAGGCATGGCCCTTTATGAAGCTCTATATGGAAGAAAGTGTAGATCTCCTATTTCTAGGTATGAAGTTAAGGAAAGACATATTATCGGCCTAAATTGGTAGAAGAAACAATACATTAGATTTATGTCATTAGACGATTATTGAAAGTTGCACATGATAGATAGAAAATCTATGCAGAGAAAAGGCATAGAATGCTTCAGTGTGAGGTTGGGAATGAGGTTTACTTGAAAGTGTCACCATGGCAAGGTGTATAGAGATTTGGAATGTGAGGCAGACCAACTCCTAGATATATAGGTCCCTATCCAATCATTCAGAGAATTAGATCAGTATCATATAAACTTGAGTTGCTTCCAGAGCTAGCCAACTTGCATGATGTGTTTCATGTATCCACATTGAAGAAGTGCCATCCAGGTATAGAAAAGATCATAGATCTAGATCCAATAGAACTTAAAGAACATATCTCATTGAAGGTCATTTATAAAGTTTAGATTGTAGAATTCAGAAGCTTAAAAAGAGGGAGAAACCTTTAGTGAAGGTCTTTTGAAGGAAACATAGTTTAGATTAAGCTACATGCGTGTTAGAGTTGGGATATTTTTAATAAGTATCCTTTCCTCTTCTAGGAATTTTGAATCAAAATTTGATTAGAGGGGGATATTGTTACAACCCATACCTCACCTTATTGGTAAATTGAAAATTTGAGATAATTATGGTGTAGATTACACCTTTATATTGATTTTATGTCTTGGTTTATTTAGAATTGTTCTTAGATAAGTGAAAGAAAACATGTGTTGTAAATACATCAAGGTATGGACCTTAGTCAATATAGTAGTAACACACACATGTGACTAGAAACATATTTAAGAATATTTTAGGAAGTAATTAATCAAGTATTTTTTTGAGACTTTTGTTAAAGGTTTATTGTAGGTTGGTAGAACAATCAACAAAAAATCCAATACAAAAAGAATGAACCAAATAAAAGATGAAATGAGAGAATTATGGTACTTTTAGTTTTCATTCAGAAATACCTTGGGTACAACAAATAATGATTCTATAGACTAACAAATGGCTCGACAGACTCAAGAAATGAACTTCAACATCTGATGGTTCGGAATACACAAAAACCAATGGCTTGGTAGACTCACAAATCAATGGTTCAAAAATTGATCGTTTGACAGACACAAACTGAAGGTTCAACAACTGATGGTTTCATAGACTCAAATATCAATGGCTTGTCAAACTCAAAAATTGAAGCTTCAACAATCGATGGTTTCACAGACTCTCAAACTAATGGCTCGATAGACTCACAAATTAAAGGTTCAACAACTGGTGGTTCAATAGAATCACAAATCAACCACTCAGAAGTCCCACAATCTATATGTTTAACAACTAATTATTTGACAAGCTCACAAACCAATGGCTAGTAAACTCAAAAACTGAAGGTTTAACAATCGATGGTTTGACTAATTACTTGACAAGCTCATAAGTTGATGGTTTTGAGTTGTTCTACTTCTCAACACAACCAATTATGAAATCATCCATTACTTTTTCTATATATATTAGAATATGCTGAAATTTGTTTTTTTTTTAATTCTCTTTTAATCCTCTATGCAACCAAAGTCGTAAACACTAAAATGATAAACAACAAGGTGATCTTTAGGGTGACTTTTGAGAAGAGCATGGAAAATGGGAGGAAAGAATGGTTGTAGAACATAACAACCTTGGTAAGTAGGTTTTAGATGTACATTTCTTCTTCTCTTCAGTTTACCTTGCTCAGAGACATATGATTCACCTATCAAAGGTTTTCTTGACTCAAGGACTAAATTCACTAATCCCTTGTTTCTATGATGACTAAACCATTCCAATAAATTGTGTCTAATGCTTCTACTTGAGTGATTTCAAATTAGATAGACACACTCTAAATGCCTAAACTTACACATCCTAATTTGGAGAAATCAAGTCATATGTGCATAAAGGTCACGATTGAAGAGTAGATAATTTTATCCTTAGGATGTAAATCACTTTTAATGATTTTATGACTTGTAATTAAACTTAGAAAAATCAGGAGCACTTAATTTGAATATTTAAGCACTTTATGGCATTTGCCAAAATTCATCACATATTGCCTTATCGATCGAGTTTGTTCTAGAGACAACTCAGCTGACAAGCTATGGAGATGTTGACAAATCCCAACATCAGCAAAGTTTATCCCAATGACAATTTGACACATCGCACTTGCTAAATAGTTTAAAGAAGACCGAGTTTCATCAAGGGTAAAACTGACTGACAAC
The DNA here is from genome assembly GCA_963693085.1 of Alisma plantago-aquatica. Lineage (NCBI taxonomy): Eukaryota > Viridiplantae > Streptophyta > Magnoliopsida > Alismatales > Alismataceae > Alisma > Alisma plantago-aquatica. The sequence goes on along the minus strand of OY856414.1, from coordinate 787,648,444 downwards.
TTAAAATTATTTTATCATATAGTGTTGTTGGCCGATTTACCCAAAAGATAACTCAACCAGAAACAATGTATGGAAAAGTGTAGAGAAGTGTTTCTAAATATTGGAGTGTTGAATAACTTAGAAATAAACCTGTTGAAAACCCCAAATGGCTAGAATTCTATCCTAAGTATGTCTAACAGCTAGGAGGCTTCCTCAACTACAAATAGGATGCCTTAGGACTCATCCCATTGTTATCTAAGAACTATGAAGGTCCCTATATTATAGTTGAGAGATATTAGCCTCCAAAGAGCATCCATCCACTCATATGAGCTTAATCACTTGCTACACCCATCATAGCGAGTAGGAGATTTGTAAGAGAGCTAGTCCTACATGTATATCTTGTGACACTTTCACTTCTTGTACCTCCCAATTTTCATTCAACTGTGAAGATGAAGATTCTCTCTCTTAGCTAAGAGAGGTGAAGAAGAAGGGAAGGAGTCCCTTCATGAAAACATTCTTCTTGGTGAAGGTGAAGTCAAAGTTAGATGATCCAAGTCAAGAGTGGGTAAATCCTTAAAGGAGAAAGACTTGTTGCAAGAGTGGGTAAGTCCTTGAGAAGGCTGAAGACTCATTTTAAGAGTAGGAAAGTCCTTGGTAAGGTGGAAGGCTCTTGATAATGGATATGTAAGTCCTTTGTAAGGTTGTTGTCTCCCTTGTCCTTAAAGGGAAGTCTAGGTACTCTTGACCTGAACATGGAGGTCTTATGTTGTAGCTCCTATAATGGAATTGCACATATGAGATGTTATGATGAGAGTATTTACATAGCAGCTCCTTAAACCATTCTCAGGATTGTACAAAGTTTCTCCTGGGGGATTCTCAAACTAAGCAATCTTACCTCTAATTTGGTAGGTAAGTGAGGGTGCGAAGAAATTCTTTAGGAACTTATTCATAAGTTCCTCCCATATTTTGATGATGCGATGTTCTAGAGAATTGTACCACATTTTATCTTTCTCAGTGAGGGAGTAGTAGAATAGGCACAAATTCATTGTTTCATCATAGTCATCGTCCTGCTTGCTTAGACCACATAGATCCAGTGAACCTTTTTAGATGATCATGTTCATTTCCACTAGGTCTCCTTGTAAAACTATTGTCTTGCATCATCATCACCCATTGTGTCTTGATTTCAAATTCGATGCTACAATGGCTAGTTAGACTAGGGGATTATGGATGTCAGTAGCCTTTGGGATGAAGAACTCTCTCAGTTCTCTCTGTCACTCTACTTCTGCAGCTACTCATTGTTCCACTTGTACATCGGCTCTAGCCTTATCTACAAGCCTCTCTCTTTTTGCATTCAGGGCCTCTTGCACCACACGGTTAACTTCATTGTCATTCATGTTAGTTCTACATTCACAAAAGATCCTACACTAAGGTCGCTCCATTTCAGGATCAAAATTTTTCAGGGATGACACACTAGTACAGTGTCACATATACTAGAAATGCAACCAATGAAAGGACGATTACCTCGATAAAGAAGACTGGTGTAGAGTGGAATTCAAGAAATTATTCAATTTTATCAATTGCAAAAGAAAATTCCTAAAAAATCCAAGTGGGTTATATCTATCAAAAAAACATCATCCCCGACAATGGATCAAAAATTTGACATGTGTGATATTTCACTTAAAAATTCACTAGGGGTGATGTTAGAGTTTATGTACACAAGCACAATAATCACCACCTGCAAGCGGACAAATCTTATTTTAGTTTAGTTTAGGGTTGAACCCAAAGGGACAACATATTTAAAAATTATTATGATTAAGGTAACAAGACAAGAACTAGTATATAACACAAAATTTAGATTTAGTTGATTGAACTAATATTGCACATAGTAAAAGAAGAATTAAAGTCTACGTTAATCAAACGATGGCAACACTAGGGTGGATGGGTTTCACCACCTCTACCTATCATTTGACTCTATCATTAATCATATTAGATATGAACATGTATTTGTTGAGGCTAAAAAAATACCCCTTTTTGCATTAGGATTAAAATCCAAACAGATATCCCTTTAAGGTTATCATTGCATTACGTAGAGATCATACATTGTAGCCTTAGAAAATATCTATCCAAAAATTTAATCAAGGGTTTAACTAGAATCTAATCAATATCCTAGATCTTGGGTTTGAAGTTCTCTACATCCAAGTTAATGAAAAACATGTAAGCTTGTTGACCAGACAAACATACAAGCATAACACGATAGATTCTAAGCATGCAATGGTTCATACAAAATTAGGTGCATATACAAGAACAAAATTAGGTAGCAATGCTACTCTCTACACTCTAGTGAGAAGACTACGTACTCATAGTAGTAAGAATATAAATAATAGAAGAAGAATAATAGAAGGCCATGATCTCATTTGAAATTGAAAGAAAATTGTTGTGTGTGGAGGCATGTCTTTGTGTTGGTGACCGATGGTGGATGACACAGTAGTAGGACCACCCTTCAACATTCATTGGAGGAATATGTGTAGTGTCATTATTCGATCTTCAAGGTTGGATTTATTACTGTGTAGAGAAAGTAGCAGATTGATGGAGGTGGAGGCCATCAACTGATAGGTGAAGGTACCACATAGCATATCTCCTTCGAGGGTTGGATCTTGACAACTTGGTGATGTTGTGGGGAACACAAATTTATAGGTGGCATAGGTAAAGCAGCAACCTTGTAGTGTAAAATGTGATCTCCTTTCTATTTGTGAAGGCCTTCTATTTATAGGCATAGGAAAGGGTTTGGATCTCATCCAAGACACCATGGGATGAAGTCTTGATGCCACCATGGAGGTATAGAAGTAGAGGGGACGTGAGAGAGAGAATGGTAGTAACTCCATTGATAAATGAAGAGTCTTGTGACAATATGTGGATCCATCAGTAGGTGAATGGTCATGCAGACGATTGGAAGGGGTAGTATTATATCCATCAAAAGACTAAGTGTGATATCCATTGGTTGGTGGAAGCAATATGACCGTCAAAAGACAATGTCTTCGAAACCATTGGTAGATAAGTGCACAAAAACCATTGAATGGAGTCCCTACAGAAGGTGATGATGCAGAATCAATAGAAGGAAGTGTAGAAAAACCACCTTTTGTTGGCTATGAAACTTCCTTCAGAAGACAAAGTTTGGCAAGCCATTGGTTGTTAGATCAAGTGTTTCATTGGAAGGAAAACAATGGTAAGTGTGTTGGCTCCCTTCTGATTGTCAACCTGTAAATTGGTAGAAAGATGGAAATCAATGGTTTTGAAGACACAAGTGTAAACTGATGGTATATTAAAATGCTATGAATCAAAGTTAAATCCTCCATCGATTGTCAACCGATGGATGGGATGACTGAGACAAACCCACCCTCAGGGTGATGGGGCTATTGGTGTAAGATCAGTGCTCGGCGTCAATGGAGCTTTTATCGAAGGGACCACTGTCTTGTCTACTTTGTCGGTGCATAAGATATGAGGTTTTGACCTACCAACAAAATGGGGAAATGGATCAAAATATTATAAATTAGCATAAAATCAGTAAGACCTAAATGTAGATAGTTAAAATGACAAAAACGAGTGAAAATGATGCTAAAAATGTAGCTAAAACTAGGATGAATATGCATTCATCAACCATCATCAGAGCAATGATTCATTTACATATAAACCTATATTGACCAATTGTAGAGTGCCACACTAGTAAAAAAAATTTAATTTCTAATGAGGATGATTCGTGTTTGATCCAATGGGAAAACTCCACATCAACACTAAACCCCATTGCAAGCTGGCATTTTGAGAGTGCATGAAAGACCCTTTTTCAACTATGTTGTTAATCGAAGTGCAACAAACGTATTGGCAAAAAAGGTCACTCCTACCCAGGGATTATTTATACCTATCATTGGCTTGGTTATAGCTTTTCCATACATGAAGGAGGTTACTAAGGTATTGACTCTCTCCTCTAGGACCTGACAACTTCAACCAATGCCATAGTTGACCTCAACAGTCCCAATCAAACTTAATGATCCCTTTGACTCAATGGGATGGTTGACCGGGAATGCAAGGATGATGAGTTACCTCATTCTGGAGGACAATGAGAGAGGCATAACCCTGTTGGGAATTATTGGAAGGTCTTTGACTAGTCACAATAGGCCAAGGGTGGTTGGAGGCAGTATCTTCTAATTTTCCTCAATGGAAGTGAGGACCCAAACATAGGGAAAGGCCATGTGACTTCCTCACATCCCATTGTTGGTTGGAATCTCATTAGGGCTCTTGGTGGATCTTAGGATTGGCTAGGAAGGTTGTGATTCAACTAAGCAAGGTCCTACTCTGATGACATGATTTTTAAATTTGTGATGTATCCATAAATTGTCGTTATTTTGATATCTAATTTGGTTATTTTCTGTGTCATTTGTGCTTAATTGAATATCTTTTTAATACATATTTTACCAAATTAGTAAAAATCACGTGTGCATCATTTCTTATATTTTTACATGTATTTTACATGCATTTTACATGTTTTAATTATTATAATAATTATTTGATTTTATTCATTGATTATTTTATTGCAGATAATTATTATTTACTGGAGCAAAGTTGATACCATCGACTTGCAACTCGATGGTAGCGACATGGCATCAGAGTACAAATATTTTTTGCTCCAGATTGAAAAGGAAAAGGACGTCTTACTGTGAAGAAGTCGATATCATCGACTTCCAACTCGATACCATCGACTCAGACGCTGCGGACTAAATTTTAATGTGTTAAATCTAACACATATTGTATTAAAATTACATTTTAGGTTTCCTCTTGACCTAAACATGTACGACGGCTATAAAAGACACCATTAGAACCGCAATTGGAAGATCTATCACGTGGGGATGATACGACAGCCGAACGGAGAGAGAAAAGTAGAGGAACCCTACGCGGAAGACCTCAGAGGCGTTTTGGCGGCGAAAACGATGGCAAATTCTCTCCATCTTCTCCAGATCCACTCTTTAACCTTTCTCCAATTTACTGTATCTCGAAATTCATGTTTTACATCTTTTCGACTTACTGTGATACCATGTCGTCTATTTTCGGCTAAAAACCGTAATTCCTTAGGACCCGGGAGTAGCTCGGGTAATCGTTGTATGATACTTTTTACATAGTTTATCATATTTTGTCTCTTAAATCCGTGGTATGATTTCGTTTTCTCCATTATATCATTATGATTGATCACCCTAATGATAATCTAATGCCTTTAATTGCTTTGAAAGAAGAATTGACGGTTGAAAAGAGACGAAATTTACATTAATTAATAAATCCCTTGAACAAGGTGATGTATGGTTAATGGTGGAAACCCAGAGTTTGGTCTTCATACACCTAGTTTAGGGTATAGGTTACTACGACTGTGGAACCGACCTAGATTTAGGTAGTGAATTGTATCACGACAGTGAACAATTCTGACTACAGGACACTACTCGGAATGAGAGACGAATTTGATTAACTATATAGAAATAAATACAACGAGAACCCGCGGTGAAACCGCAATCCTAAAGATTCCTATCTTAATTGATTAAACCAACCATTTAATCGATTGTTTTGTTTTCTTTTATTTTTATTTTCTTTTTTTCAATCAACTCTTGTTTTCGGCTTAGTTGATCAATCCTAATTAGTAATAGTCTTTAACCTCACAACTCCCCATGTTCGATAACTCGGGACTCATAATCCCATATTACTTCGACACGTACACTTGCGTATTACACGCACATTATATGTGTGTCAAGTTTTTGGCACCGTTGTCGAGGAGTTGGCATGGTTAACACTATAAAAAGTTAGGATCGGCCACTCTAGGCCATTGTATTTATTTTCTTTTATTTTTAGTTTTTTTTTCTTCCCATTTTTCATTACATAAAACTTTATTGTTAGTGTAGGCATTGTACATATTCATCTAAATATTTCTTTGTAGTTAGTTTTTTTTCATTTAAAAAAAAAATAAAAAGCACATGGCCCCTATTTGTTTTGAGTGTGGAATTGCACATGTAGGTTATAAATGTTTGAGTCCACCTTCATTACATCATGAGTAAATCTCAAAGGAAATTCATTGTGAGCATATTAGGATTATGGTTCAATATGTTTTAAATCTCAAAGGTCCTATTTCTAATGGAGGTTGGGGTAGAGTAGAGAAAATGGAAGAAGTTGAGGTTGAGGATAAGGAATTAGACAGTGAGGAGAACATACTGGAAGAAGTTTTAGAATCACCCCTACCATGTCCTTCCATTGATCCCACACCCTCGAATCCTAGGATTGATTTTGAATATGATTGGGGATCTGATGAGGAAGATGAGGAGAATGATGCAAATAAGGTGGATGAAAATTTTGATACATGTGTTTGGGATATGAGCGAAGGAGAGGAGGATCCAGAAGGTGCTTTATTTGATAGTAATCTTAGAGAGGAGGAAGAGAGTGAGTAAGAGGATACTAAGAGTGAAAAGGTGGAGGAGTTTCCCATTAACCATCATATAATTCCTTCACCACAAGACCCATCTCTTCATTTCCTTATTGAGGATCCTATATGGGATATATATCCAGATGATAATTTTGAAATTTTTTATGAGGTTATTAATGAATGTGGGGGAATTGAATTATTAGAAGAGGAGGAGGCACAAAAATTTACCTTTGATATAACCCCTCCATTATGTGCAAATAGGAGTGATCCATTGGGGATGGTCATAGAAATTAAGGATCAATCATCATTATACCTTTCACCTCATGGCTATCTTTTTCTGCATGTGCTCCGACATCAAGACTTGATTGTGATTCATGTTTGTGTTCATGTTCATGTTCATTGCAATGATAATTTACTGTTGAAATGGAATGTCAACCATACATGTTGGTCTTCTGATATTATTTATTTTTTCTCATTGTTGCAAGGAACCAGATGTTTAGAAGGAAGAAGCGGAGAGAGCTTCACCCTCCTCCACAACCACCTGATTATTGTTGATTGACATGTGTCCATCCTAGGACGTTAAACAAGGGAGCTTGTGGGAGGCAATCCACCAATTAGGTTTATTTTATTAAACTTTCAATTCTACTTTTACATTCCTATTTGTAGATTGTGATATCTAGTTTTGATGCAAGTAAAAAAAGGTGCCTTGATATGTGCATTCAGTGTGCAGGGATGCATTGAGTCGGTACCACCGACTTCACTGTCGGTAGTGTCGATCTTTCATTAGTGACTTCTCACAAGTTGAGCAAGCATCGACACTTCACAGAGCTTGAGTGCTTATTGGAGGGCATGTCTTCATGTGGATCCCACCCACCCATCTTTTGCCCAAATCTGAGCTCACATATCGGTACAATCATTCCATTTATCTTCATTTGCTTTTGACATTGGGGATAATGCCATATTCAAGCTTAGGGGGAGGAATGGAACGGTGCTTCTATCTTTACCTCTTGCATCTTTTCTTTATATCATACATCTACATGTTTTTGTTTCTGAAAAATTAGATTTTTCATTTTATTCTTAGGGTCCACTTCTATCTAGTGTAATTGTGGACAAAATACAAAATTTTAGTTAGGATTAGTCGTTTGTTGATGACGTGGTATCAATTCTGAAAATTCTAAATAAAAATGTGAATGTGCTTTTATGCTTTGCACTTTAAGCTAAATTTGATATGCTTAAGAGTACATAACTGGAGGAATTGTTTGGATTAGTCAGCTTGAAGACATACTGATTGAATGAAAAACCTAACTTAACCCTATGGCTTGTGTTATGATGATGATGTTTGAGTCCAAACGAACCAAATAGTAATGTGATCTTTAATGTGAATTTTAGAAATAAACTCTAAGGTTACCCTGTTACACAAGTTGATAGAAGAGGGACATATCATGGTTGGTAAAGACATTGTCTCTTAGTCATGTGATCTCATCCACCTTCCATTCATCTTCATTCACCACCATAGGATGATCAAGTTTAATCCAAGTTATTTTCCTCTTGTTTGCATTACAAGGCATGATAGGAAGCATATAGTTAGTTCATTTTATTATGCATTAGAAAAGTAAAAAAAAAATCATATCATCTTTTGAGCATTTGTAGTTTGCATTACAAAATCACATATAGTTGCATTTGTATTGCATATTTCATAAGATGTTACATATTTATTATCTTCTACGGTCTTCTCTCATGAAAGAGCATAAAAAAGTTGTATCTCCTTACTCCTTCTCCAAAAAAAAGCCAAAGCATGAACTGTTCATCTTGCTAAAAATAGGGCAAGAAAAAAATAGAGTTATTAAAAAAGAAAAAGAAAAAATAGGAGAAAAGGAGAAAAAGGATTTTAAGTTCAATTACATATTCTCTCTAAGCAACAAAGGAGGGGATTGTGATTCTTTTTATAAATACCTTTCCACTTATACTCATCATTAGGATGAGACATCCATTGCATGCATCATTCTACCAAAATAAAAAAATAGTCATTAGAAGTCATACATTCACATTTTATCATCATACAGGTGCATCATATTTTTACTTTTTGCATAAATAATTTGGATGATTCTTGTGAATCCTATTTTCATAGCCACCCATTTTTTCCACCCATTGCTCTGCATGGTAGGCCACCATCATAATTAATCCCCTCATCCATGTTTATTTGGGGATCTACTTCCAAGTAGTTTATTTAGGTAGATCAGAGCAATGTAGATAGGGAGATCACATGGTGCATCAAACATGTGTCCTACTAGCCATGATATTAACTACTTCATATTGATAGTGTTTTTCATTAATCTTATTGTGGACATCTATTATGAACATGATTGATCGCTTTAGAGTAGTTACTTGTTCAGTGGTTGGCAAGGATCGGTTTGGGACCGACTGGTGGAGGGTGATTAGAAAAAATAATTCATAGGTACTTGTCTTTTTGCTGACTTTTTAAAACAAATCCAAGAGTAGTGTTGCTCAAGGACGAGCAATATTCAAGCTTAGGGGTGCGATGTATGCATAAATTGTCGTTATTTTGATATCTAATTTGGTTATTTTTTGTGTCATTTGTGCTTAATTGAATATCTTTTTAATACATATTTTACCAAATTAGTAAAAATCACTTGTGCATCATTTCTTATATTTTTACATGTATTTTACATGCATTTTACATGATTTAATTATTATAATAATTATTTGATTTTATTCATTGATTATTTTATGCAGATAATTATTATTTACTGGAGCAAAGTCGATACCATCGCCTTACAACTCGATGGTAGAGACATGGCATCAGAGTACAAATATTTTTTGCTCCAGATTGAAAAGGAAAGGGACGTTTTACTGTGAAGAAGTCGATACCATCGACTTCCAACTCGATACCATCGACTCAGACGCTGCGGACTAAATTTTAATTTGTTAAATCTAACACATATTATATTAAAAATTACATTTTAGGTTTCCTCTTGACCTAAACATGTACGACGGCTATAAAAGACACCATTAGAACCGCAATTGGAAGATCTATCATGTGGGGATCATACGACAGACGAACGGAGAGAGAAAAGTAGAGGAACCCTACACGGAAGACCTCGGAGGTGTTTTGGCGGCAGAAACGACAAAAAAATCTCTCCATCTTCTCCAGATCCACTCTTTAACCCTTTCTCCAATTTACTGTATCTAGAAATTCATGTTTTACATCTTTTCAACTTACTGTGATAACATGTCGTCTATTTTCGGCTAAAAACCGTAATTCCTTAGGACTCGGGAGTAGCCCGGGTAATCGTTGTATGATACTTTTTACATAGTTTATCATATGTTGTCTCTTAAATCCGTGGTATGATTTCGTTTTCTCCATTATATCATTATGATTGATCACCCTAATGATAATCTAATGTCTTTAATTGCTTTGAAAGAAGAATTAACGGTTGAAAAGAGACGAAATTTACATTAATCAATAAATCCCTTGAAAAAGGTGATGTACGGTTAATGGTGGAAACCCAGAGTTTGGTCTTCATCACCTAGTTTAGGGTATAGGTTACTACGACCGTGGAACCGACCTAGATTTAGGTAGTGAATTGTATCACGACAGTGAAAAATTCTGACTACAGGACACTACTCAGAATGAGAGACGAATTTGATTAACTATATAGAAATAAATACAACGAGAACCCGCGGTGAAACCACAATCCTAAAGATTCCTATCTTGATTGATTAAACCAACCATTTAATCGATTGTTTTGTTTTCTTTTATTTTTATTTTATTTGTTTTCAATCAACTCTTGTTTTTGCCTTAGCTGATCAATCCTAATTAGTAATAGTCTTTAACCTCACAACTCCCCGTGTTCATAACTCGGGACTCATAATCCCATATTACTTTGACACGTACACTTGCGTATTACACGCACGTTATATGCGTGTCAATTTGGCAGAGGATTGTAAGGATGTTTATGTAAAATGGGAGGAAGGGTTGAGTTCTTTCTATCACAATGGTACACCCTAGGGCTTTAGATATGTGTGGTTCAATGGACTTGGTGAACATTTCTAGACCTAAAGGTATGATAAATTATGGTTTTGAGGATTATATCCATCAGTAAAGATAGTGGACAAGTCAGGGTTTGCTAAACACTGACTGAACTTTTGAAGCTAATGGTGTCCTTATTTTGTGAATATGACGATTAGAGAGGGAGAGAGGAGGTGGGGTAGGCATGGACTCTTATTCTCATAGGCCAAGAGAAGAGTCCAGGTGTGGGAGGATATCTCTTAGCCTTTATTACTCATACATAGGGGAGTCCAGGTGTGGATGGACTCTTCCTTTCTTAGATTTCTATATTTTTTAAATTTAGACGCCTATTTAGATAATTAATTATGTAGGCCATGTCAATTCTTCAATTTATCTCAAATTTTAGGATAATACTCAAATAGCTATTATCCTACATTGTGCAAAAGACTAAGACAAAACTACTTTGTTATTTAGCTAAAACTTGGTTTCTAAGAAAAAAAGTAGATACTTCTTTAATTTAATAATTAGGCCACAAGGCATCACGTATTTTCTAAATTTTATTGTATAATATACTAAATACTTTATCATTCAAGTAAACTTAGCATTTGTATTTAGTATGAAAATTATAAGTGAATTCCAAATTTGTATCCCAAGGACCTATATGTAAACTAAATAATAGTTCTATTGGTCTTAGCTTAGCTCCAAGGGCCCATACTTCTAACCTAGGCTTTTTAATGGATCCAAAAGATTCTTTATATTATTAACTCCTTATTTAAGTCTTGAAGTACCATGGTATCTCAATTGAAGTCTCAAATAAACATATTTGATCAATATTATTTATATACTTGAATTGAAGACTCAATCTAATGGTAAATCTTAGATTAATTAACCAAAGTCATATTATGTCACTCATTCTTACACTTGATGCCCACATCATATTCCTGACTAAAATCTGAAACTCCCAAAATTCAAAGTCGTTACATTTACCCAAACCTTAAAAAGGAATTTTGTCACCAAAATTCAAACACAATCAGGTAAAGGTAAATGAAAACTCTACTAGCCTAATGGATTATAGGGATAGAAACCTACCTTGGGAAAGTCTTATCTAGATCATTATTAATAACTTTGATTGAGGCAAAAATTATTTTTGTAACTGGGATTGTAACCCAGTATTATTCAAAGAGTAGTCCCACCTTGTAATTCATTGTATTACCTTTTCACTTGATCATTTAATTTTCACTTGGTGGTTGTATTATCATCTAGATATCAATCATACTAATCATCTTTCAAATAAATATTGGAGATGGTGAGGTAACACCTCTATACATTGTCTAATACCATCAATGCTAACTCAATGTATTCATTCTCAAATACCATTTATATGTGTCACTAATGGCTACCAAATATATCAAAAACTACTTTATGATGACATGAATATTTTGTTGTTGTCCAAATAAATGGTTCATATTGTTTTTTGTGTATAGAGATGGTTTATCCATGTAGTATTTTATAATTCAAAAATTAGGTCGAGTCATCATCAAAAGTGCCTCTCAAGACATGAATATTGTTTAACTCCAATGAGTTTTTTTGGAAATGTCATTAACCCAGGGGGAAGTTGTTACAACCCCAATTTTTGGGTTCAATTGGTGAGAAATGTAATTTCTCATATTAAAGATATTTGGACAAATAATGATATAATTTGTTGTGAATAAATGGATTTCGTTTAAAATAGCCTTGTTGTTTGATTTGTGGGCTTTATTGGCTATTGGGCCCAATAACAAGGAAATAACAAAGAAAATTCAATTAGTGAATGAATAATTGAATATTTGAGAAAAGAAATATGTAGAAATCTCTAGAAGGCAAATCCATAGAGGATTTCGTGCCTCTTGGGTTCCTTGGGTACCAAGGAGTCCAAGGTTGCAAAAAGAAAGCAATAAGAAAAGAAAAGATTAATTAAGTATTTCTTTATGAAGAAAGAAATTTGAAAATAATGATATAATGTGGAAAATGAATGGAAAGAGGCATAAATGAGATTTCTTGGGGAAATTTCGTATCCATGAGGTTGTTAATATTAAAAGGAATGCCAATGAGGAAAATAAAAGAGAAATAAAAAGAAATCCTCAAAAAGGAATATTTAAATGAGAAATAAACAAGATAATGTGAAATAATGCATAAAGATGCATCTAGAAGGATAATAAGTATCCAATAAAAAGTAATTTCGAAATCATAGAGTTTCTTGGGATCCAAGGAGTCCCAATAAAGAGGAAAGAAAGAGAAAATACTAAAAAGGCAAAATAAGAGGATCATGTGTTGCATTATTAATGAATTATGAGGTATTGTTAAAAAGAAAGTAATTTTGATTAAAGGAAATAGAATTTCGTGTCAATGGATTAAAAAGCAAGGAAAAAGAGAATAAGTAAGAAGAAATTCGAATTCCTAATTATTCAAGAAATAGGATATATCAAAGGAGAGAGAGGAAACTTGTGTTTTAATGAAAGAATTACTTTCTAAGTGGGAAAAAGATTTGTTTTCCCTTGAATACACACCTTAGGGTGTGAAACCTCTTCCTTATAAAAGGGGTATGAATTTGGACCGAGTTTAGAGAGTTCCACGCAGCCACCCCTCTCTTCTTCTTCTTCTTCTTATTCTCTTTCATATTCTTCATCCTAACCCTAACCGAGGGTGCTATGGTGATCCTAGAGTGACAAGGATCCAGGGATGTGAGTAGGGTGCAAGTGCGTCCCATGAACTTAGAAAGAGGTCTGGCCACCCACGACACCTTTCTGACCCCTTCCTGACGCCACCGGAAGGCTGCAAGTCGGCTGCACGTAACCAGTCGACTGATCTTGAACCGGTCGCGTAGGTCTGGATCTAGAGGGTGCCCCAAGTCCGACGAGAGGTGGCGCAGTGAAGGGAACCGCCGCCCGTGGTCGTGGTGTCCAGGAGAGGGCCGGGGAGCAGCGCAGGTAGTTGCTAGGGCGGCAGCGACGCCCTGTCGCGGGTTGAAGATGACTGAAACCTGATCGGACAAAACTGCCCCTCCACCATATGAAGAACCGGCCGGCCGCGTAAGGGCATAATAGTAATTCTATTATGTTTTAAGTTATCGGGTCACGCAGGCTAGCGACGATCATGACTGGCTGACGTGGCATCATCGGATTGGCCAAAGTAAGTTATTTCTACCAAAAATCATAACTCCTAATTGGTAGCTCGGATTTAGATAAGTTATACATGAATTTTGATCAGAAAAATGCAAGGAACCCTTTAAAAATAGTTTTGTAGCCTGAATCTGATCATATTTCGAAATGTAGTGTAAATTATCATCTTTAATGAATTAAAGATTAAGAAACTCTATTTTGATATGATTAATGAGTTTAATAGGGTTTAATGGATCTTTAGGCTTGAGGTTAACATGTTAAATGTAAAAAGGTACATAATGTTCAAAAAGGAAGAACTTTGCACATGATTAGTCTAATTTAGAGTTTATATGCTTGAAATTGGAAAAGTGCATAAAGTTATCATCTTTAATGATTTAATTAAAGAAAAATCCTTAGATTTGATGATAGATGGACTTAATGAAGTTATTTGGATAATTCAAGTTGATATTAACATGTTGTTAATAAAAGTGAAAATTAGGATATAAAAAGATGATCTTTTTATATATTTGGCTTAATTTAGGGTTTCGTGCATGATTATGCGTTAATGAGCTTGAAAACCCTAATTTAGATGAATATGTCTTTTAATTGTTTTAATTGTTCAAATCTATGAATAAATAGGGATGTGATGATCCTAAGTCAATAAAAGACTATTAAAATGGATAGTTGAGCAATTAAGGTTCATAAATATGGAAAAGGATATTTTAGGGTTTGTTAACCTAAAAGGGATAAAGTTTGAGAAATTGATCTAAGAAACCCTAATGAATACTAATGAAACCTTAATGAAGATTAGAAACACTAGAAAGTGAATCCAAGTCAATAAAGTAGTTTCTTGATAAAATGTGTAATAAATAGAGTACATATTTATTTCAGGAACTATGTGATGATTGAATTACTTGCTTGGATCTATTGATTGACTTGATTGTATACACATGAAGTATATGTTGAATAATCTGCATGACTCACCAAATCAGGTATGTGGTTGCGATTATGAATAATCGCATTATTTTCCCGATGGATTCCCGGATCTTTAATCGCATTGAATGCAACTAAACTGTTGGATGTTTATTTATTTCATGCAACTATAAAGTGACTATGATTATCACTATAAATGTGCATATATAAATGGCTAGATCTGGGTCCACCTCTGTTACTTTGAAAAGGCTAAAAAAGGGGTAATCCTAGAGCAAGGTCTAGGTTACCGTGAGTTAGAAACTGGGCTACCTACGTGTAGTGCCATGAGACTCTTTAGCATACCCCGAGTTAAGGAGTGGTCTTCTTACAAGTAGTGCCATGTGACTCAACTCTAGAAATGGGTTCACTTATAGGTGGATCATGAGGGGTTTAATGGGGACAACACAGAGGATAGGGTACTCTTGGATCGCGGAATTATATCTAAAACGTAATCTTGGTTGTTAAATGATTAATTGAATGATTACATTGTTATCATAGTTGCATGTTTATTGTTTCCCCCACATACCAGCTTCGGCTGACCGACGTTTTGTTTGTCGGCGTTTTAGGTACAATGAAAAGAACAAACAGTAAAGTGGCACATGTGGTACTAAATGAGAATTAAAGTGCAAAGGAGGATTAGATAGATTAGTATCTGTGTGGATAGAAGTTTAGAGATCCAAGTTTTTAAAAAGGTATGCAAAAATTTATTGTCTTACAGCTTTCAGTATAGTATGTTAAAATTTGATAATTATTCTTGGTTAATTGTCGAACCTTTGATCCGGAAGTCATGGGTGTGGCTTTGACCTCTCGGTCTCCCTTAATTGGGGGTTATCGGGAGGTAGGGTCGTAACATTTGGTATCAGAGCATAGGTTCCTCATTTAACCATTAGTAATTATTAAATTTTACAAACTCCATAGAACCCAAGGGAGTTATTAGAGGAGTATCTGAAAGACGGAGGTGTCTAGAAAGGGATCACGACCGGGGGCTGGAAAGATTTTCCTCCGCACCACTAGTCAGAATACGAGGACTCCCGGACCCGTGTGACCGCCTAGCCAAAGTCTTAGGATATGAATCGAAATAAGATACCTTTAGGACTTCTCATCTTATTCATCCCTTCTCATCACAAAATTCTGATAAGGACCTAAAGGATTAGGGTTTTCTTTCTTCTCCTCACCCTCTTGAGGTATGGGTAAGGTTAATAAGGTTTAAGAAATCCTCCACCAAATTAATTAAAGGCATGTAAATAAGATGTCATGGACATAAGATTAATAGATTAAGCGCAAACTAAAGAATAGATACATGCTTAGGTCATATGACATAAGTTGTCATGTCCTCAGAAGAGACATGAGGCTAGACCTTCTTGTCAGGAGGATAAGTTAGTCTTGGAGATAGAGATCTCCATTGCAAGTAGAGACATGACACATCCTCTGAGGATGATGTTAACCCTAACCCTAAGTGAAGGTTAGAGAGAGATGAGTTGGACCAGGTGTTTGAAAGGACATGCCTTTGGGATGCCATATGATCCATGGGTGACCTAGCACCTTTGGCAACCCAACCCTGGGAAGGGTCGTGCATGTTAGGGTAAAGGATAGCTCATTAGATAATGATGTTAGTGAAGGACCATAGAAACCCTTTGGGCTTGTGCAAGTAGGGCATAGCTGGGACCTAGGGCACGTCATAGTGCTGACAGTAGGATGCAACCCTGGATAAGGGATTATGATGGAGAATAAAGGGTTATAGATGATCTTGAGCAAACATAAGTTCAAACCTAGGCTTCACCCATGTAGAGGATGCTTTTGAAGTTGATCCTTCATGAAGAGAGGACCTCTAATGGTGAGGTTGGTTGTAGGGTTAGCTCTAGAGAGAGAAGGAAACCCAACAAGAAGGTCGTAAACCTAGACCCCGACATATGAGGAATAGTGAGGAGTTGAGGATGATGCGACCTAAGTGGATGATATAAGATGCCTCACGCATGATCCGTTAAGGCTGTTGATATCTTGGTTTCCATGGGAGGAACCAAAACCTAGAGGAAAGATGAAGCTTCTGGTACCTACGTGCCTATGGTAGAGATGTTTACCTTCTGAGGTAGGAAGAAGAGTTCCTTAGACCTAGAAAGGTTTAGTAGCAGGTTATGAAGCCTTGTACCTGGTTGGTTGTCCTTAAGGAGGACCCAACCCTAAGTGTTGCTCGAGTTGAAGGATGACAAGAAGTGTATGTCATGCCTTTTGCATGCTTGGTTCGTAGTTAAGAGATAGAGCATGCAGTTTGACACCTGAAAAGTGAACCTAGGGTACCTAGGCCTAAGAGGGGAAGTGGTGTACCTAATGCTCATGATGAGAAGTTGAGATCCTATAGAAGCGAGCATGGTACTCCTCATGTGTAGAGGGAAAATGGGAAGCCCCTTAAGTTTAAGGTGTGTTTGATGGATCCCTCACAACTAGGATGATGATAAAGGAAGGTATGATCTTGATCCAGCATGAAGGAAAGAGGACAAGTATGACCTAGCATGGTACAGTAGGTGATCTTCTTGTGCCTTAATAGCTTGCTAGGTTTAAGTAAGCTCATGTGGAGGTAAACCCTAGACCTAAGAGCTTTTGTGACCTTGATGTCAAGAGATAGTTTTCCTCCCATCCTGGGAGAGGGACTCCTTTGGTAGGGGGTATATTAGTTTTGTTGGTAACCTGAAGAGGTCTCACAGGATCTTGAGAAGTTAAGTGAAAGGTACATAGTATGAGAATGAATCTACAGACCCATAGATATCCCTCTCTATTGCATGTGAATGTGTTACCATGGAGGTAACCAGTATGGGGCTTGACCAAGGTAGGCAGGTTGCCATGATGCCTATGAACGGATGAGAGTCATCCCATGAATGCAGAAAGAGAGATGATGAAGACTTGGGTAAGGTTCTAAGTGAACATGTACTGTAATGGAGAATCCTAAGTCTATCCTAGGGTCATATAGGGATAAGACCGATGAAAGTGGGAGTTGCCTAATTCCCCAGTTGCACATGACCATAGGGTTGGGAGGTAACAGCTATCATTGTCTGAGGGCCATGGGTTAGGAGATTGATCACCTTCATGAACTCATGGGACCCAAAGGGCAGATGAGTAGGGCACTCTCTTGATGCATGAGGGAAGAGGGATGACCCCAAAAGAGCCGGTACCCTATAGACCTAGAGGAGATGATCAAGGATATAAACCTCAGTAGGTTCAAGACTAGTTTGATATCATGATGTTTGTGATGAAGAGACATATGTGGCACGTTGCAACTTAGATATAAAGGTGTATTGGCAAGGTGGGATGTACCATCTCTACTCTTGGAACAGGAAGAACTCTGTATTTGGACTGCAACCAAATGCTTATTTCCTCTTGTTATGGGGGTGAGAGATAGGACATTATGCATGCCATACATCAAGGATAAAAGATAATGTAGGTTGGAATGTTGCCACGAGAAATGGGGATAGAGAAGATAACCTACCCTAGTAAAGTGAATGATACATGGATGGTTTGCAAACACTAAGAGGAATGAGGTAGTCCCCCTAAGAGGATGTTTTTATCATGAACTAGGTAGAACTTATAAGTTATGCCAGGTAGAGTTTGATGACATGATGATGAAATCGGAGAAGTGTTCTTAATGAAGATAGACATAGAGCTGAGATGAGATAATAAGTGGAATGCATGAAAGTGTATGTCTTCAACATTACCTAATACATAAGGATGTGAAGTGGTAATGGATGCTCTGGTTGAATTATAACTACCTAGTTTGGCTAGAAGAGGTTGTTAGGTTAACCCTAAGTTTGGAAAGGATGTGTGTTTAGATAACACTCAGATGTAACAAGATATGTTGAAAAGTTAATGGTTGATACAATGAAAGGATAGTGGTAGAACCTCAATTGCACTTCTTTGGAAAAGAAGGTGATGAAACCCTGACTAGAGTGGTTTAGGGTTTCGAAGGAATCGATCTTGAAAGAATCATGACATATAGAAAATCATGATTGAAGATCACCATACACCGTGGGAAAACGGCAATAGCACTTTGGATGCTTAAGATGAAGTTGCATGTGGTTATGGCCATGCAAGCCAGGAGGTAAAGAACGAACCCCAGTAACCCAGTGTATCGATATAGAGGACAAAAGAATCCTTGAGAGGGAATGAGAGCTCAACACTATGGACGTTTTGATAGGTCTTCCCTGGACCGAGGAAGGTCGAGATGCAATATGGGTTATGGTAGGTCGCCTTACCTAGATAACATGAGAAAGGAAGAGTTCGGTTAAGGGACAGATCTAGTTGAACTACCCATGAGAGAGATGGTTCAACTACACCATGAAGCGAGTTCAAAAGTTCATGAGTATGACTTAAAGGTTTCCTTCCATAAGGTGAAAGTAGGTACATGAAGAACTCGATGTTAGTATAGTTTATCACCCCTAACTATGGTTAGTAGGATCCAAACTAAATGGTCTGATGAGGGCATGTGTGCTCGTTCAGGGTGATATCTAGAGATAGTTATTGTCCTATGAGAGATGTGACAATGACCACCATAGCAGTATTGGGTTTTATAAGAAGCTCTGTAAGGGAGGTTGTGTCGGTCACCACTTCAATAAGGTGATGTTGGTGAGAAGGACCACATGATGGTTAGAAAAGGACCACGTGATGGTTAGAAAAGGGACCACAGTGTGTGTAGATGAAGTCACTTTGATTATGCAAGGGCTGAAAGGAGCCTAAAGACGATGAGAGTCATGAGCAGATGCAAAGTAGACTGACATACAAGTTACTGTGGGAGAAAATGTGACATGAAAATCTGACCCCTCTAAGTTATAACTAAGAGAGCTGAGTCCCCGATGCATGTGTTCTTTTGATATGGTTTGGTGGAGAAGGTTAAGTTTGACCATACCCCTCAGGATAAAGTAATGTGTGATTAGTTCCATGTGTCCAGTTTGGAGCACTATGTGAGGTACCCGACCATGTGCTGAGCAATGAACCTAGTGAGCCCAAGGGAGGCTGACATGGCATGAGTCACCTGTGCAGTTTATAGACGTCGGGATGAAAGGACTCAAAGAAAAGAATATGTGATGATAAAGGTTTTGTGGAAGCACCATGAGTACGGTAAAGCCACATAGGGGCCAATGATGGACATGGAAAAGTCTTATCCTGAATTGTTTGTTTGCTTGTTTGAATTTTGAGGACAAAATTCCTATAAGAGGAGAAGGATGTTACAACCCCAATTTTTGGGTTCAATTGGTGAGAAATGCAATTTCTCATATTAAAGATATTTGGACAAATAATGATATAATTTGTTGTGAATAAATAGATTTCGTTTAAAATAGCCTTGTTGTTTGATTTGTGGGCTTTATTGGCTATTGGGCCCAATAACAAGGAAATAACAAAGAAAATTCAATTAGTGAATGAATAATTGAATATTTGAGAAAAGAAATATGTAGAAACCTCTAGAAGGCAAATCCATAGAGGATTTTGTGCCTCTTGGGTTCCTTGGGTACCAAGGAGTCCAAGGTTGCAAAAAGAAAGCAATAAGAAAAGAAAAGATTAATTAAGTATTTCTTTATGAAGAAAGAAATTGAAAAATAATGATATAATGTGGAAAATGAATGGAAAGAGGCATAAATGAGATTTCTTGGGGAAATTTCGTATCCATGAGTTTGTTAATATTAAAAGGAATGCCAATGAGGAAAATAAAAGAGAAATAAAAAGAAATCCTCAAAAAGGAATATTTAAATGAGAAATAAACAAGATAATGTGAAATAAAGCATAAAGATGCATCTAGAAGGATATTAAGTATCCAATAAAAAGTAATTTCAAAATCATAGAGTTTCTTGGGATCCAAGGAGTCCCAATAAAGAGGAAAGAAAGAGAAAATACTAAAAAGGCAAAATAAGAGGATAATGTGTTGCATTATTAATGAATTATGAGGTATTGTTAAAAAGAAAGTAATTTTGATTAAAGGAAATAGAATTTCGTGTCAATGGATTAAAAAGCAAGGAAAGAGAGAATAAGTAAGAAGAAATTCGAATTCCTAATTATTCAAGAAATAGGATATATCAAAGGAGAGAGAGGAAACTTGTGTTTTAATGAAGGAATTACTTTCTAAGTGGGAAAAGGATTTGTTTTCCCTTGAATACACACCTTAGGGTGTGAAACCTCTTCCTTATAAAAGGGGTATGACTTTGGACCGAGTTTAGAGAGTTCCACGCAACCACCCCTCTCTTCTTCTTATTCTTCTTCTTCTTCTTCATCCTAACCCTAACCGAGGGTGCTATGGTGATCCTAGAGCGACAAGGATCTAGGGATGTGAGTAGGGTGCAAGTGCGACGCTCCCATGAACTTAGAAAGAGGTCTGGCCACCCACGAAACCTTTCTGACCCCTGCCCGACGCCACCGGAAGGCTGCAGGTCGTCCGCATGTAACAGGTCGACTGATCTTGAACCGGTTGCGTAGGTCTGGATCTAGAGGGTGCCCCAAGTCCGACGAGAGGCGGCGCAGCTAAGGGAACCGCCGCCCGTGGCCGTGGTGTCCAGGAGAGGGTCGGGGAGCAGCGCAGGTAGTTGCTAGGGCGGCAGCGACGCCCTGTCGTGGTTTGAAGTTGACTGAAACCCGATCGGACAGAACTGCCCCTCCACCGTATGAAGAACCGGCCGGCTGCGTAAGGGCATAATAGTAATTCTATTATGTTTTAAGTTATCGGGTCACGCAGGCTAGCGACGCTCATGACTGGCTGACGTGGCATCATCGGATTGGCCAAAGTAAGTTATTTCTACCAAAAATCATAACTCCTAATTGGTAGCTCGGATTTAGATAAGTTATACATGAATTTTGATTAGAAAAATGCAAGGAACCCTTTAAAAATAGTTTTGTAGCCTGAATCTGATTATATTTCGAAATGTAGTGTAAATTATCATCTTTAATGAATTAAAGATTAAGAAACTCTATTTTGATATGATTAATGAGTTTAATAGGGTTTAATGGATCTTTAGGCTTGAGGTTAACCTGTTAAATGTAAAAAGGTACATAATGTTCAAAAAGGAAGAACTTTGCACATGATTAGTCTAATTTAGAGTTTATATGCTTGAAATTGGAAAAGTGCATAAAGTTATCATCTTTAATGATTTAATTAAAGAAAAACCCTTAGATTTGATTATAGATGGAATTAATGAAGTTATTTGGATAATTCAAGTTGATATTAACATGTTGTTAATAAAAGTGAAAATTAGGATCTAAAAAGATGATCTTTTTATATATTTGGCTTAATTTAGGGTTTCGTGCATGATTATGCGTTAATGAGCTTGAAAACCCTAATTTAGATGAATATGTCTTTGAATTGTTTTAATTGTTCAAATCTATGAATAAATAGGGATGTGATGATCCTAAGTCAATAAAAGACTATTAAAATGGATAGTTGAGAAATTAAGGTTCATAAATATGGAAAAGGATATTTTAGGGTTTGTTAACCTAAAAGGGATAAAGTTTGAGAAATTGATCTAAGAAACCCTAATGAATACTAATGAAACCTTAATGCAGATTAGAAACACTAGAAAGTGAATCCAAGTCAATAAAGTAGTTTTTTGATAAAATGTGTAATAAATAGAGTACATATTTATTTTAGGAACTATGTGATGATTGAATTACTTGCTTGGATCTATTGATTGACTTGATTGTATACACATGAAGTATATGTTGAATAATCTGCATGACTCACCAAATCAGGTATGTGGTTGCGATTATGAATAATCGCATTATTTTCCCGATGGATTCCCGGATCTTTAATCGCATTGAATGCAACTAAACTGTTGGATGTTTATTTATTTCATGCAACTATAAAGTGACTATGATTATCACTATAAATGTGCATATATAAATGGCTAGATCTGGGTCCACCTCTGTTACTTTGAAAAGGCTAAAAAAGGGGTAATCCTAGAGCAAGGTCTAGGTTACCGTGAGTTAGAAACTGGGCTACCTACGTGTAGTGCCATGAGACTCTTTAGCATACCCCGAATTAAGGAGTGGTCTTCTTACAAGTAGTGCCATGTGACTCAACTCTAGAAATGGGTTCACTTATAGGTGGATCATGAGGGGTTTAATGGGGACAACACAGAGGATAGGGTACTCTTGGATCGCGGAATTATATCTAAAACGTAATCTTGGTTGTTAAATGATTAATTGAATGATTACATTGTTATCATAGTTGCATGTTTATTGTTTCCCCCACATACCAGCTTCGGCTGACCGACGTTTTGTTTGTCGGCGTTTTAGGTACAATGAAAAGAACAAACAGTAAAGTGGCACATGTGGTACTAAATGAGAATTAAAGTGCAAAGGAGGATTAGATAGATTAGTATCTGTGTGGATAGAAGTTTAGAGATCCAAGTTTTTAAAAAGGTATGCAAAAATTTATTTTCTTACAGCTTTCAGTATAGTATGTTAAAATTTGATAATTATTCTTGGTTAATTGCTGAACCTTTGATCCGAAAGTAATGGGTGCGGCTTTGACCTCTCGGTCTCCCTTAATTGGGGGTTATCGAGAGGTGGGGTCGTAACAGAAGTGCTTTTGCTCAGTGCTCTCATGTTTGTGCAGAACCTCCCTTAGGACTTTATTGTAAGCGTTATTACATAAATTCTTGTAATCTTTGAATCTATATCATATGTATTATTAGCCTTAGTCATTCCCTTAGTATCTCTAGGGTTATAGGTACCTTTGGAGTGATAACGTGTTGAAACCAAGGGCCTCATGTACTTGTGGAGTGTATTCCCCTTGACCCCTCGGGTGTCATTATCCACATGGAGTGGCCATTCTCATGACCCCATGTGCCTTACATTCACTCCTAACCCCATGGGCCTTATGTGCTTAGTGCATGATCTTCTCCTGACCCTTGGATCTCATGTACCTTTAAGCATCCCTACTTGACCCTAGATAGGTTTGACTTGTGTCTTACCCTACCTAGAATAAAATGAGATATTATAAATTTACTATCTCTATCACTATTTGTACTTTTTTAGGATGAGAATATCCAAATCCATCGTGCTCTATATTCCATGATGTATCTTGCAGAAGGAGGTTCTATGACGTAGACAATTTCATAGAATTCCTCTAAATGATTTTAACTTGTCACTACATATTTAGCATGAAAATTCTCTAACTATCATTTTCACACACACGGACACACACACACAGATATATATATATAGGAACCATGAAACAAAACATCCACCTTTAGTATTCATACTTGGTAGTAGGTCTTACATGCTTTATATCCATACTATGCTAACATGGCTTATTCTGTAATTTGAGGTTCTTTTAGGTAAAATAAGGTTATCTAAAATTATAAAACCAAACACTAGGTTTTTGAACTCATCTTCCTAGTGGAATTCCTAATCGGGGGTACACTCTTGGCTTTCAATAGGAGGTTAGAATCTCTGGCCAAAATCTGACCCTACGGTTTCTAGATTATTGATTCTTCATATGTGTTTTCCCCTAGATGGTATGACCCACATCAAGCATAAACACCATCCCCTAAAAGTTTATTTATTGAATCACCTATTTCCTTGATTTATTCTATGATTCATGTGTTTATTACCGATAATCCTTTATACATACATTAGGCACCTACCTTCTTGTGTGTACCCTACGTACTTTCATGAATTTGAAGCTACGTGAAGTACCCAAAATGGAGTACCAAAACTCATCTACATTTTCTCTTTCTATTATCTTTACTCTAGGTTTTCTTGGGTAGGGGTATTATGTTCCCTCTTGATACATATATACATACCCAAGATTAGGGTTTTTTATTGGGGTTAAGGATTTACTTCTATCTGTAGGGTTTTATATCTCCTTTAACCATCTTATGTTTTTAATTAGGTTAACTGGATTATCCAAACTCATTCCTAATACTTTCTAAGGTTCATCCTCATAATGGGAAAATATATATTATATGAAGCACCTACATGTGTGAGTGTGTTTATACATACATACATACATACATATATATATATATGTATATATAGCATTATATTTACTCTAATTGGTAGAGGAAGCTTTAGTCCTAATCCTTACTAAAATCCTAACTCAAAAGGAGAAGATACGTGAATTCTAGGTCTTACAAAGAAAATAGATGAGATAAGTACAATATTAAAGATGAGAAGACCTAGAGGTTTTTTACTTTGAGGAAAAACCTTATACGTTGGATAAATTTATCAACATGGGCCTCAGATTCCTCATTTACCAACTAGTGGTTCAAAGGAGAATCTTGCCAGGCCCGGGATTGTGATCCTTTCTAGACACCATTGCCTATGAAAAATTTCCAAATAATTCTTTTATATCTTTAAGGAATAATTCAAACTACTAATTATTATAACTTATTAGAAAAATCTTGGATTTGACACCAATATTGACGACCCCCTACCCCTATTATTCCCCATTGCAGGAAGACTGATGGCAAGGATTATTATCAAATTTCCAAAATCCAAATTTAAGAAATAACTAACAATAATGAATAATTTCATTCATAAATTGTATTCAATACAAAAGGATGCTAAACTCTCCTTAAAGCAGTGACATCAATTTTTAAAAGAAATATAATACATGAGAGGTAACATCAATACCAACTTATCTATATAATCCTCCTTGTTACTCTAGCTTTATAACCTTTAATACATTCATCTATGTATCCTTATCTTCATCATATCACTAAGTTTTCTAACCCACAATGTCGACAAATGAATATGTGGTTAGTATATTACTATATCATGTAAGTGCATACAAAAAATGGTGTCCATATGTGGATATCAACATCCATTACTCATCAATCAAATTAATTCAGTATAAACATGCATTTTCATTTCATATTCTAACCCATGTATGTCTTGCCTCCTTGGTGTATTATTTTGTTGTCCATCATTGGACTTACATGAATCACCCCTTAGTGGACGAAATGGGTTCATAATATAATAGTATATCTTATTTGATATACATAGGAATTATATTTGAGGTTGAATTGGCATAAATAGCCAAGTAGTTTAACCATAAGTTCAAACATTTGATAAAAATTTGAAAATCCATCACTGTTCGGGAAATCAGTCCGCACGGCCGCATATACTCCCGCATATACCTATTCAGTCACACTACCACACCGCATATTACTAATCAGTCCACTAAGCGGTCATGGGCCGCATATACTCCCGCTTGGCCGATTAAGCAGCCGATTAAACTCTGCTTTTCAAAAAGCCCACAACTAATGTTCATGCATTTCGTACATGCATGCATATATATACGCACATTTCATTATATATATAAATTTAGATATACAGTCATTGAATTATATGTATACATTGTAATACATATAAAAATTTTCCACACACATTTGTACATTTATTCGAATACCTTTTGATATATTAACATGTATAGATACATATTCAATGTGCCTAAATATACAATCACATATTTGTGCATGTATATATACATTTTGATTTATTCACATTTATACACACTATACATATATTTGTACATTGATTTACCTACATTTTAGTATTTGTACATATATTACAAACACATTCTATATATAGACATATATACATATGTAAGCATATCATACATCAAACATGCATATTAATAATGTTTATAAGTAAATAGATGTGCATGCCTACTCTATATATATTAATTTCTGATCTCGCAATATTATTTTATATATTATTAGTTTATTGAAATAAAAAATCCAAAACTACATATACTCCCGTATATACTCCTACATACCACATATACTCTATGCAGTACCCTCTCCTCCTGTACACCGCATACCGCTTTCCTAAACCATGGAATCCATCAACATTCGTTATGATCGAGTATTCATAATATAACAACATGACTTTTCCATACATAAACCATGTAGTATAGACCATGCACTTTAATCTATATGTAGTCTAAAAATTCAAGTTTATACCCAAGTAATAAATGAACCAATATGAAAGTATGCATAATACTAAGGTGTCTTAGTCTAGGTCTAGGGTGATATTCGTGTTAGGCTCTAAAAATTATAGTTCTCATATATGCAGTGTAATGATTTTATAAACCAAAAATAGACATCACTAACATCCTAATATTACTAACATCTCATCATTTTATTATAAGTCAACAATATTTAATTCCATCACAAAGTAAATGTATTCAACAAGAATAATAACTTATTCATCAAAATTAGGGTTTACTCATATTCATCATTTTTTATTCATGCATTATTACATAATTTTAAAACATAAAGAATAATCAAGACTTGAATTTATTTTATTAACAATCTACATGATTTTCACATTAATTTGATATATGCCTTGAATATCATCAAAAACACGAATCATTCTCTAAATTTATGAAAATTAAACCTAAATTGACCAATGGCAGAGAGCCATATTAGAAATTTCTTTTTTTTCCAAAGAGGTTGGCATGGGTCTAAGCCACTGGAAAAATACCACATTAGCATTAAACTCCACCACATACCATATTTTGAGAGTGTCTTAAAGACCCTATTTCTCTGCCATTGTGAACCAGAGTGTCATGCACGTAACGGGACAACAGGTCATTCCTACCAAGGATTTTTCATCCCTCACTTTGTATAAGGTTGTATCTATGCTAGCCATGGAGGAGGTCAACTAGGGAGTTTATTCTCACCTATAGGGCTTGGAAACGTCAACCAAGGCCACAATTAGCCTCAAGAGTCTTGACTTGACTTGACGTGACGATCCCTTTGGCTCATTGCGGGCTGGTCAGAGTAGGGGAAATCAAGGTCAGGTTCCATATAAGTTGATCAAGGATTTAAGAATTAAGATTACCTAATTTGGGGAGGATACAAGTGGGAGAATATTTCTAGAGATTGGAGGATGGTTAATGACTTATTTACGTAGCCTAGGCATGGCTAGAGGTACTGTCTTCTTGTTGTCCTCCATGGAAGTGAGAAAACAAACTTGGGGAAAGACACCAAGACTTCCTCACACCCTGCTAGTGGATGGGATCTCCTTGAAGGGACTTGGTGGTGCTTGGGCCAATTCATATGTTTGAGAAAGCTACCGATCAACTAAGCAAGGTCCCATCCACTAGAGATGGTGGTCGAACTCAAAAGAGGGTTGTAGAGGTGTTTAGGTCCAATTGGAGGCAAGGAGTTCTCCCTATCACAATGGTACCTCTTAGGGCCTTAAATTGGTGGGAGTCAAAGACCTTGGTGGGAGTATTTATCCCTAGAGCTTATGATAACCTATCGTTTTGGGGATTATCTCCACTAAAAAAGATAATGGACAAGTTGGGGTTTATTAGGCATGGACTGAACTCCAATAACCAATGGTGTCCTTATCTAATGAAGATAAGAGTTAGAGAGGGAGAGGGCATGGGGTGGCAGGAACTCATGTTCTCACATGGAAGAGAAGATTTTGGGCAAGGAAGTAGAGATCCCTAGCCTTGATTCCACTAATATCTAATATTCTAGGTCCATATAGACTCTCCTTCTTAGGGATTTCTATATATTTTTATATGACAAACATTATTTACAAAACTAATTATCTAGGTCACTTTAGTGCTCCAATTGATCTCAAATTTTAAAATAATGCCAAAATTGCTATTGTCATTCATTGGGGAAAAGATGAAAAACAAACCTTAACACAACTTAACAAAACTTAAATGTATGATAATTATAAGAGAAAGATACAACACTGTAAAACCTAAACCTAATCACAAATAAGCTATGAGAGGTCCTTGAAGCTGTAATTTCAAGAAGGTAGTAAAGAAAAAGATGGATAATTTTGTGCTAATAAAGTAAGTCAAGGTGTAAAATCCACATTAGATGAAGAGAATTCATGATATAAGTATGATAGGGGAGACAAATGAGAACAATGATAAATGAATAAAGTGGAATCTAAGCTAACCTCAGACAAACCTATATGAATAAGGAAGTTCTAAAATGAAAATCTTCATTACATACGAAAGTGCTGAAGAGAGGTGACCCCTGTTTAATGAAGGAAATGTGAAATATGATGGTCTACCTCTTGAAGATTGGTTGGAAGACATTATAAAACAAGAAAACATATATGAGAATAATTAACAAATAACTAAAAAAAGTAATGAGATGCTTTAATCTTGATAATTCCTATGCTAATGGCAAGGAAACCAAGGTGCAAAAGGTAAAATGACACATAAGAAGTTGTAAATATATATAATAATGAAGGAGAATTGGTAACCCCTTCCACTTGATAGAAACATCTATGTAGTGTTTTGGTGTCAAGGGAGGTGTGTTCCCTTGTGTTCCTTCTTTCTTGGAATGCGACATTCAAATGAATCATATACCACTTGATATGCACGATATGGATGTGATCCTTGGATGGATACTTGGGATAGAACTGGGTGATCTTAGACTATAGATCCAAAGTGACTATGTTTAAGGATGATGATGTTCTGGGGATCTTCCAAGATGGTAGCGGGATTCTGTTGATGTGTCTGGTATCAACAATGGTGGAAGGGAAGATGATGAAGTAAGGTTGTGAAGTGTTTTGACACATGTGGTGGATACTAAGGAAGGGAGTCCTAGTATCCAGGAAGTGCCAGTTGTATGGAAGTTTGAGGATGTGTTCCTTGATAAGTTTCATGTGTTCTATCTCATGAAGGGTTTGACTTTTTGAGATCAATCTGGTCACCAATACCCAATCTATAGTACAAACACTATATAAGATGACGCCAGCTTAGATACAAGAGTTGAAGATATAGTTGCAAGATATGCTTGAGACCAAGCACATTTCCTTAGGATGCTTCCTTTTTGTTTGTCCAGTTGTGAAGTATCACATTCTTCTCCAAGATAGACTCAGGGTAGGGTTAGCATTAGTCACAGATCAAGGTGGATGACATATTGAGCTCTTCCGCAACGTAGCTTTCTGTGGTTATGTGGTACCTTCTTGTGGAGTCTGTGTAAGACTAAGAGAAGGTAGAGTCAATGTTAGAGTGGGAATAGCCTGAGAAATCTATAGGAGGTTATTGAGGACTTCAACGAAGTGGCATTACCCCTAACAAAGTTGATGAGGAAAGTTTTCATTTATCTGGGATGAAAGGTGTCAGCATTCATTCTAGCTTTTGAAGGAGATGTCGACCAATACACCAGTTATAGTGCTGCCAAAATAGGGAAGAGATACATAGTTTCCTATGACACATCAAGGAATAGTCTGGGTTGCATATTAATGCAAGGTAAAGAACATGATTTCCTTTGCTTCGTGATAGTTTAAGAGAAGTGAGGAGAACTACCTGACACATGATTTGGAGTTCGCAACTATGGTCCATCCTTTGAAGAGATGGAGACACTACCTTTATGGTGAAAGGTGTCAGATCTCTACTGACCACAAGAACTTACAATACATCTTCTCATAGAGAGAGCTAAATGTGAGATAGTGACTCCAGATGAAGTTAATCAAGGATTGTGGATGCACAATAGATTACCATCTAGGGGAGTCGGACATTGTTGCAGACTCTTTAAGTAGGAGTCATCTTCATCAACATCTGTGGAAAGGGAATAATTGTGTTCCTTAGTGTGCCATAAGAGAGAGACATGATGGTCTCCTTGTATTAGACAAATGGTTAGTTGGAGGTGTCCTTGTTAGTAGGATTATTTACATAGTAACTAGTAAGATCGATGTTGAGTCAGCAGATCAAAGTAGTTGAACGGAAGCGTGGCGGCTTCCATGATTTAGAGGATGGTACATGTATATTACCATAGTAGGAAAGTTGTTCCAGAGGTGATAACCTAATGATGTTGGTCCTAGAAAAGGCCCATTGTTCTGTGTATGCCATACATCCCAGAAGCACCAAAATATATCACAATTCAAAGAATCTGTATTAGTGGCCAAATTTGAAACATGTAGAAGCTAGATTATTAAATAAGTGTGTAGTGCATCAGCAGGTTAAGAAGGGATATTAGGAACATACATAAACCTTATACCTGATACAAGTTCCATTGATAGACAGATAGTCTGAGAGAATGATACAAACCTTCAAAATCTATTTTATAGAATGTATTTTGTAGTTTTGGGTAGTGGAGATGTTATCATCAATTTAATGGAAGTTCTCCTACAATCATAGTTGTCATGGGAGCATTGGTATGATACCATACGAGGCTCGGTATGGGAGACAGTGTAGACCTCTGATACATTAGTATGAGACTGGTGAGTAGCCTAAGTGGAGTTGCCACCTAAATTACCTATGTTATGTCCAGTGTTTCATGATTCTATGTTGAGGGAGTGTCACCCAGACACAGAGTCGACTCCACGGCTAGAGGAGATGCAGATATATGTGTCATGTATTGTAGATGTTGCATTGATCATGTGTAGGATAATAAAGAAGTTGAAGAACAAGGATATATCTTTAATTAAGGATCTGTGGCATCACCATGGTATAGAGGAAGCCACGTGGGAGCTTGAGGAAGAGGTGTGTAGGAAGTACCCGTATCTTTTTGAGTGGGTTTTTGGGGGCAAAATTCTTATTAGGGGTTAATGGTTGTAAGTCCCCAAACCTATTTTAGTTCTTGAGTAAGCTTGATTTGCTTAAATAAGATTCTTAGAACCTTAATCTAATCTCTTCAGATGCTTTGCTAACATGTGACGATCTTATGTTTCCAGTTTGGTCCTATTCTAGTGCTATTTGAGCCTTGTATGCTTGTTTTGGACCAAGTTGCAATTTACCCATGTTGAGGGGTTATCTTGCAATCTTCTACATGCAAAGTATGTCGTTAGTGTTTTAGCATTATGATAGAGAGTGATTTTATAGGATGCCTTGTTGGACATAGGTTGATGAGGTGGCATCATGTGCTGATGCTAGGGTTTCTAAGGTTTCGCTTGGTGTTGCCCAAGTTGAGTATTGCGACCTATGTTTTGACCATGTTGTTGTGTCTTGGGTGTCTCGACTGAGACACCTTCCGTAGGTGAATTTGTTTTGGCCTTGGTGCCCTAGATGTGGTTGGGTCAAGATGGTTTATCTCCTAGTGGTGTGTCTCGACCTTGTGTGTTTGGTGACCTTTTGTTCTGACCTAGACAAGTGCCTTGATGTTAGTTTCGACACTTGATGTGTCTCAACCAAAATCTATGTGTTGGTGACCTAAACAGGTTGATACCCAACATTGGTTGTATCATCATTGGTTACTTCAGTGTGTATAGTGGTTGCACGTTAGTTTCCTTTGTGGACAAGTGTTCTTTGGACGTCTTTAGGTGTTGACACCTCACCCCGACCTTACTCCCTCTGCCTTTGGGTATATAACCCCTTTCTCCTTCTTACAAGTATCCCTTTAGGTCTCCATACTTCTCCCTATTGCTTGTGGATGATCTTGGAGCTTCATGGATCAAAGAAGGGATGATCATGGGGCTTTGGTGGCCGAGCAACCTTGCATGTGGTATTCATGAGCTTAATCACCTTCCTTGTGGTGATTCTTGGTTGTTTTTACTCTTAGTAAGTGGTTCTATCTTCTTGATCATGTTTTTCCCTTTGTAGACCTACCTCTCTTCTTCTTTTTCGGCCATGAGACCATGGATCATCCACGGTGGTCATCTTGGAAGAAACTCCTCATCATAAGGGTCATAGACTATGCTTGACCTAGTGGTACCCAAGTGAGAGGAAGTTTCCTTCTCTTTCACCCTTCTTATTTTTGGTTTGGCCTAAGGTTATTCATCCCCTTTCCTTGAGATATATCATAACCTTGGTATTATCTCCTTGTGAGGTAAACTTGTGGCTGAAAGTTTCTTTTTGGTGGAGTTCATCTTCTGTCTTGGAGATTGAGATCTTAGATCTTGGTTCTCTACCTAAGGTGGGTTATATAAGTATCTACTCTCTTCTATATAGCACTTATAATCTTGCTTGCATGCTGTTGTTTCTATGTCTAAAACATGATCTTAACATGATATATGCTGTTTCTATAACCTAGGGTTTGAATCTTGGAGATGATGCTATGTGTTTTGTGTCTATCCTTAAACCCTAACAATGGTACCCGATTTTGAGAGATTCATGAGATAGATTGTTTCCACTTATTTTTGGATCAAGGTTTTCCATCATCAAGAAAATGGTTCGATTACCTTGATGTAGTATGGAGATTAGGTTCTGTTTTTCATATGTTGATCATGAGTTACCTCTCTTATACATGGTCCTTTCATGGTGATTTCCATGGTACATGTTTTGAATTTTTATGACCGCCTTAGTATAGAGTTTCCTACTTCCTTGATGATAATCTCCTATTTTGACCTCTAAACTTGATGCCAATGTTCTAAATGAAGTTATCATGAACAAAGTCTTAAGACATTGTAGTATTATCATGAAGATTACTCTCTTTTTGAAACCCGAATTCCATGAAACTGATTTCTAAGTAATGGATGGAGTGAACTTTTTACATGCAATGTGATTCTTGGTTTTATCAACATGAAATGTTTTTGGTAAACATGTTTTCTTTGAAGTTTGAATAGTTTTCATATGTGTTAAAGTTTAGTTTTCTCTCTCTTATGTAGATTTACTTGATGATCTTCATGGTGTTTGTTCCATGGTTTGATGATCATGAACACATGAGTTTTGATCATAGTGATGATTGGTTTCCCTATGGTGTAAACCTTTGTTACGGTCGACACATGTGTTGCCTTGGATGTTTTGGTCGAGACACCTTTGTGTTGGGTTTGGTCAAGACACCTTTGAGTTGGTATGGTCGAGACATGTGTGTAAGTTGATGTTTCGGTCAAGACATGATTTGATGTTGGTCACAACCTATTTGATGCTTAGGCCTTGGTCGTGATGAGCATGTAGTTGTGTTTAGTCTTAACCATATGTGTTTTTGTTTCAATCTTGATCATATGTACCTTATTTTAGTCGAAACCCTAACTCTAGTGGTTTGAGGTTCGAGACACTTGTGTGTTTGCTTTTTGTTTTGGTTGTAACACATGACCATGTTTGTTTAGGTCGTGGCACTTGATCTTGTGTGAGGGTCGGTCGTGACACATGAGGGTGTCGTGGTCGCAAAACATTTCTTAGTGTATGGTCGATGCACACATACATGTTACATGGTCTCTATACATACATATAGTGAGATGATATCCACGCACATGGAAATAATGGTGATTCTTAGTGTTGTTGATATAATGATCTAATTATGTGTAAATAATGATACTCTAATCCTAGTATGCTCCAAGAAAGTGGAAGATGACAAATTAGGGTTTGGTTATTGATTTATTTAGGACATGGAACCTTAATTAGGTATACATGTA
Organism: Alisma plantago-aquatica; assembly: GCA_963693085.1. Lineage (NCBI taxonomy): Eukaryota > Viridiplantae > Streptophyta > Magnoliopsida > Alismatales > Alismataceae > Alisma > Alisma plantago-aquatica. The sequence continues at coordinate 787,614,624 of OY856414.1, read as the reverse complement.
ACTGTAACCCTAATGTTGGGAAATATGATGTGTTTGCTTGTTCCATTTGAAGTGGTTACCACATTATCATGTTCTCTCTCTCTCTCTCTCTTTTTTATGAACCCCTAACCTTGTAGGTGAAATGTATGTCATATATATGTGAATGGTATGATGATTATTATGTGGTACAGGGTGATGTCTATGAGCCTTGATGAGACATGATGAGATGATATTGATGTGATGGGTCCTATGACCTAGTAAAGGCTTAATGCTTATTTTGAAGTGATAGCCTCTAGTGATGTGATTGAGGGATTGATATCCTAGAGTGATGTGACATCAGTCATAGCATTTTATGGTTGTGTGACATTGTTGATGGCCTTGTGAATGGTAGTGCTACAAGTATCGTGTGATGATTTGATAGGTTCATACCTGGTATGTTTCATATCTTCTAGAGTTGTACTAGTTCCCTTATTCTTATAGAGTTTGTTTTGGGTTTATACGTTGTAACTTGATTGATGCTAAAAGATACTCAATTGGCTTAATTAATCAAGTGAAACCCTAATCATGTAGGTGCCCTATTGCATACATACATTCCAGTGTCAGTCTTAGTGCTGGATGGTGAAACGAGTCATTCCTATGGGAAACTTGAAGTGCATATTTTTGAATATGCGGGTGTGCAAGTCGAATATATCCTTGCATCCACAATTACGTGATGTGTGAGATGGCCATGCATGAGTTGTTCACCTTGTTATGTGGATGCCATGTGTGATCCAATCCTTCCTTTTTAGAATGGCCATGTGTGATCATGTTCTTCTATCACCTTGACATGTACCAAGGCGGGCTAGGTGTTTTTATATGGATGGATATGCGTGATCCAATCCTTCAACTTGACTATATGTCAATGTTACTCTTGTACTGACCAAGAGGTGTTGGGGAGGTCATGGATTCTAGTTCTTCCATTGACCTTGTATGGAACTAATTTCAACTTAGCACTGATTAGTTGGATTTGAGTGGTACGACTCAAATCCCTAAGGAAATAATAAAAGACGTAACACAACCTTGTAGTTTATATTCCTAGGGTCAAATACAAATAACATTAAATTACCACATTGCCTTATCCTTATACTGATTTCTATATTTATAATGTGATAAGAGAAATCAACTAGTATATATGTTCTTCATATTCCTTTTTTAAGTGTTAATTGTTCTACTGCTCACTCATAACTGCCTAGCTTTTCTTAATCTACTTTATCTATTGAATACTTATCATTCAGCTGAATCTGCTCAACTTGATAATATTGTTATCTTTCTTCTTAAATCTACATGTGCTTATAATAGACATTGGCGGAGAGTTATATCTCTCTCTGGAACGTTTGGTCTCACCCTGTGGGTTTCCACATATTTTAGGTGGGCGTGAACGTTGAGATAGAGACCATGCTATTGAAGCTAACAATAAGAGGATCTATAGTTGTTAGATTGTGGATATGCATCTAGTGTCTAGTAATAGAGTTCTATGTTTTGTCCTTGTATTGTCATGTCCTTGGGGATGTTTTATAGATGGTGTACATAAGTTTGAGTTTATGGGTCTATATTATGGTGGTACAAACATGATTTGTATATGTGAATAAGTTATCATGTGTAATAGGTTTTGGCTAGTTAGCCAGTGAACTATGATATATAACATATGATGGCTTGAACGAAATATAAGTGACACAAGTTTTATGGCTTTAAATATGATGTTTTCAACTTGAGTTACCTTTGTGATCGATTTTAATTTACCCTATTTTATGGAAATATAGTTATTAGTGATAATTCCATGCTTATTTTGAGTAATCTTGCTTTGAGTGGCAATGGGTGTCACATTTGGTGGTATTAGAGCTTTAGGTTCATTGAGCCTACAAGGACAATAGGACTTAGGGATAGGATGAAGTCTAAGTTGAGAATGTGACATACGACATGGTGCATACTACCTAATTTCAGTACCTGAGTGCCTTGGCCAGGTGTTCAACTATTGAAGAGAAGGGAAGTATGAACATCTTAGAATGATATCTGTCTGATTACTGTGGTCAAGTAGTCATTCTGAAACAATCTAAAGAGCATAAAAAACTAGGAATCATGGTGCTAATACCTTCATCTTTCCCTAAAGAAGAAGAGAACTACATCGTAACTTATCAGAACATGAATATCTAATAATTATAAGAGAAAGATATGAAACCATAAAACCTAAACTTGAACACAAATAAGCGATGAGAGGTTCTTGAAGCTATAATTTCAAGAACGTTGTAAAGCAAAAGAAAGATAAATTTGTGTTAATATAGTAAGTCAAGGTTCAAATCCACATAAGATGAAGACAATTCATGAGATAAGTATGAAGAGGAGACAAATGAGAAAAATGATAAATGAATAAAGTGGAATCTGAGCTAATCTCAGACCAACCTATGTGAATAAGGAAGTTCTGAAATGAAAATCTTTGTTACATACGAAAGAATTAAATAGAGGTGACCCTATTTAATGAAGGAAATGTGAAATATGATGGTCTACCTCTTAATGAGGGGTTGGAAGACATGATAAAACACGAAAACATACATGAGAATGATGAACATATAACCAAAAAGAAATAATGAGATGCTTGAATCTTGATAATTCATATGCTAATGGCAAGGAAACCAAGGTGAAAAGGGTAACATGACACATAAGAACTTGTCAATATGTATAATCATGAAAGATAGTTGCTAAATCCTCCCCCTTGATATAAACCCCTGGGTAGTGATGTGGTGTCAAGGTAGGTGTGTTCCCTTGTGTTCTTTCTTTCTTGTAACATGGCATTCAAGTGAATCATATACCACTTGATATGCATGGTATCTATGTGATACTTGCATGGATACTTGGGATAGAACTAGTTGGTCTTGGACTATACATCCAAAGTGACTATGTTTAAGGATGATGTTTTTCTGGGGATCTTCCAAGATGGTAGGAGGATTCCCCCGACATTTCTGGTTTCAATGATGGTGGAAGGGAAGATGATGAGGCAATGTTGTGAAGTTTTTTGGCACATTTGGTGGATACTAAGGCAAGGAGTTCTAGTATCTAGGAAGCACAGTTGTATGGAAGTTTGAAGATGTGTTCCTTGATAAGTTCCAGGTGTTCCGCCTCTTGAAGGGTTGGACTTTTTGAGATCAATCTGGTCACCAATAACCAATATATAGTACAAACAATATATAAGATGATGCTTGCTGAGGTGCTAGAGTTGAAGAGACCGTTATAAGATCTGCTTGAGAAAGAGTTCTATCATACCAAGAACATTTCCTTAGGATGCTTCCATTTTTTTTGGGCCAGTTGTGAAGTATCACAGTCTTCTCCAAGACAGACTCAGGGTCGGGTTAGCATCAGTCACAGATCAAGGCATACGACATATTGAGCTATTCCAATAGGTATCTTTTTATGGTTATGTGGTACTTGTTTGTGGAGTCTGTATAAGACCAGAAGAAGGTAGTGTTAGTTTTAGAGTGGGAATAGCCTGAGACATCTGTAGGAGGTTATTGAGGACTTCAACACAGCGGTGTTACCCATAGCAAAGTTGATGGGGAAAGGTGTGCCATTTATCTGGGACGATGGGTGTCAACATTCTGTCCTACTTTTAAAGGAGAAGTTGACCAGTACACCAGTGTTTGTGCTTCCAGAATAGGGATGGGATACATAGTTTCCTATGTTGCATCAAGGAACAGTCTGGGTTGCTTGTTGATGCAAGGTAAAGAATGTGATTTCCTTTTCTTCATGAGATTTTAAGAAACGCAAGGAGAACTACCCGACACATGATCTAGAGTTGGCAACTATGATCCATGCTTTGAAGATATGGAGACACTACCTTTATGGAGAGAGGTGTCAGATCTCTACCGACCATGAGAACCTACAATACATCTTCTCATAGAGGGAGCTGAATGTGAGGCAGTGATGTCGGATGGAGTTAGTCAAGGATTATGACTGCATAATACATTACCATCTAGGGGAGGCTTGCATACACTCTAAGCATGGAGTCTTCTTTGTCAACATCTGTGGAAAGGGAAGAGTTGCGTTCCTTAGTGTATCATAAGAGAGAGACATGATGGTCTCCTTGTATCAGATGAATGAATAGTTGGAGGTGTCCTTGTTAGTAGGATTATTGACATAGTCACTGGTAAGATTGATGTTCAGTCAGCAAATTAGAGTAGCATAGTGGAAGTGTGGCGGCTACCATGAGTCATAGTATGGTACAAGTATATTACCATTGTAGGACAGTTGTTCCAGAGGTGATAACCTAAAGATGTTGGTCCTACAAAAGGCTCACTTTTTTTTGCACTCCATACATCCCAAAAGCACCAAGATGTAACAAAATCTAAAGAATCTGTATTAGTGTCCAGATTTGAGACATGAAGAAGCTAGAATAGTAAATTAGTGTGTAATGAATCAACAAGTTACGATGGGATATTAGGAATGTGCATAAACCTTATACCCAATACAAGTTCCGTTGATAGACAGATGATCTGACAGAATGATACATACCTTGGGAATCTATTTTAGAGATTGTGTTTTGTAATTTTGGGTAGTAGAGATGTTCACCTCAGTTTAAAGGAAGTTTGCCAACAAATAATAGTTATCATGGGAGCATTGGTATGACATAATATGAGGCTCGGCATGGGAGACAGTGTAGATCTTTGAAACATTAGTATGAGACTGGTGAGTAGCCTAATTGGATTTGCCACCTAAATTACATATATTTTCATCCTGTGTTTCATGATTCTATGGAGGGAGTGTCACCCGAACACGGAGTTGACTCCACAGCCAGAGGAGATGGAGATATATAAGGATGTGTCATGTGTGGTAGATTATGTGTTGATCGTGTGTAGGAGAATCAATAAGTTGAACAAGAAGTATATCCCTTTGATTAAGGATATGTGGCATCAATGTTTTATAGAGGAAGCCACATGGGAGCCTGAGGAAGAGGTGCGTAGGAAGTACTCGTCTCTTTTTTCATGGGATATCGGGGGCAAAATCCTTAGTAGGGGTTTATGGTTGTAAGGAACTAACCTAGATTAGTGCTTGAGTATGCTTTATTTACTTAAATAAGATGCTTAGAACCTTAATCTAATCTCTTGAGATGCTTAGTTAACATTTGACAATCTTATGTTTCCATATTGGTCCTATTCTGGTTGTGTTTGAACCTTGTATGCCTATTTTGGACCAAGTTGCAGATTACCCATGTTGAGGGGTTATCTTGTAATTTTCTACATGTAGAGTGTGCCCCTAGTGCTTTATCATCATGAGAGATAGAGTGATGATATGGGGCACCTTGTTGGATCTTGGTTTATGAGGTGGCATCATGTGGTGAGGCTAAGGTTTCTAGGGTTTTGCTTGGGGTCGACTAAACTGAGTTTAGTTAAGAATGTTGTGACCTAAGTCTCGACATTGTTGGTGTGTCTTGGGTGTGTATCAACCAAGACACCTTCCTTAGGTGATTTTGTTTCAACCTTGGTACCCTAGATAGGGTTGGGTCAAGATGGTTTGTCTCCTAGTGGTGTGTCTCGACCTTGTATGATTGGTGACCTTTTGTTTTGACCTAGACAAGCATCTTGATGTTTATTTCGACCCCTTGATGTCTCTCGACCAAAACCTATGTGTGGGTGACCTAAAGAGGTCACAAACCAACATTGGTTGTATCACCATAGGTGTCATGCATGTGTATAATTCTTGCATGTTGGTTTCCTTTGTGGACAAATGTCTTTTTGACGCCTTTAGGTGTTGACACCACACTCCTACCTTACTTCCCTCCTCATTTGGGTTTATAACCCCTTTCTCCTTCTTGCAAGTATCCATTTCATCCCACCTTCTTCTCCGTCTTGCTTGTGGCCAATCTTGGAGCTTTATGGAGCAAAGAAGGGCTGACCTTGGAGCTGTGGTGGCCGAGAAACCATGCATGTGTTGTTCTTGAGCTTAATATCCTTCCTTTTAGTGGTTCTTGGTGGTTTTTCTTCTTGGTATGTGTTTCTACCTTCTTGATCAAGTTTTTCCCTTTGGATACCTACCTCCCTTCTTCTTATTTCTTGGCCATGAGACCATGGATCATCCATGGTAGTCATCTTGGGACAAACTCCTCATCACAAGGGTCATAGACTATGTTTGACCTAGTGGTACCCAAGTGAGAGGAAGTTTTCTTCTCTTTCACACTTCATGTTTTTGGTTATTCCTAGGGTTATTCATTCTATTTCGTTGAACTATATTATGACCTTGGTGTTTTCTCCTTGTAAGGTAACCTTGTGGCTGGAAGTTGCTCTTTGGTGGAGTTCTTATTCTCACTTGGAGATCGAGATCTTAGAGCATGGTCCTCTACCTAAGGTTGGTTATATAACTCTCTACTCTCTTCTATTATAGCACTTATAATCTTGCTTGCATGTTGTTATTTATATCTCTAAAACATCATCTTAACATGATAGATGATGTTTCTAATAATGTAGGGTTTGAATCTTGGGTATTATCCTATGTGTTTTGCCTCTTTCCTTAAACCCGAATAATGGTACCCGATTTTGAGAGAGTCATGAATTACATGTTTACCTCTAGTTTTTGGATCAAGGTTTTTTGTCAATAGGAAAATGGTTCTAGTACCTTGATGTATTATGGAGATTAGGCTCTATTTTTCATATGTTGATCACAAGTTACCTCTCGCATATAGGATCCTTTCATGGTGATTTCCATGGTAGATGTTTAGAATTTTGGTGACTTCTTAGTATAGAGTGTCCCACTGAAATAGTGATAAGTTTTCCCTAATGATAATCTCCTATTTTTGACCTCTAAAGTTGATGCTAATGTTCTAGATGAAGTTATCATGTGCTAATTCTTAAGACTTTGTAGTATTCTCATGAATATTACTCTCTTTCTTAAACCCTAATTCCATGAAACCGATTTCTATGTAATGGATGGAGTGAAGTTGTTACATGCAACATGATTCTTGGTTTATCACCATGCAAAGTTTTTGGCCAACATGTTTTCCTTGAAGTTTTGAGTATTTTTCATATATGTTAAAGTTTTCTTTTCTCTCTCTTATTTATTTTTACTTGTTGATCTTCATGGTGCTTGTTAAAGGGTTTTATGATCATGAACATATGAGTCTTGAGCATAGTGATGTTTGGTTTCCATGTTGTCAAAACTTTTGTTTTGGTCAACTCATGTGTGTCCTTGGATGTTTTTTTAGTCGAGACACCTTTGTGTTGGTTCTGGTCGAGACACCTTTGAGTTAGTTTGGTTAAGACATGTGTGTGTAAGTTGATGTTTCGGTCGAGACATGCTTTGATGCTGGTCGCAACATTTTTGATGCTTGGGCCTTGGTCGTGACACACATGTGGATGTGTTTCGATCTTGACCATATGTGTTTTTGTTTCAGTTTTGATCATATGTACCTTGTTTCTATCGAAACTCAAACTCCATTGGTTTGAGGGTCGAGACACTTGTGTGTTTGCTCTTTGTTTTGGTTGTAACACATGACCATGTTTGTTTTGGTTGTGACACTTGATCTTGTGTGAGGGTTTGTCGTAATACATGACGGTGTTGCGATGACACTTGATCTTGTGTGAGGGTTGGTCATAATACATGATGGTGTTGCGGTCACAACACATTGTTTTGTGTGTAGTTGATACACACATACATGTTACATGGTTGCTATACATACATAACATAGTGAGATGATGTCTATGCACATGGAAATAATGGTGATTCTTAGTGTTGTTGATATAATGATATAATCATGTGTGAATAATGATGTTCTAATCCTAGTATGCTCCAGGAAAGTGGGAGATGACACATTATGGTTTGTTGATTGATTGATTTAGGACATGGGACCCTGATTGTCTATACATGCAACCCTAACCCTAATGTTGGGATATATGATGAGTTTGCTTGTCCCATTTGAATTGGTTACCATATTATGATGTTTTCTCTCTCTTATTTGTGAACCCCTAACCTTGCAGGTGAAATATATGTCATAGCTATGTGAATTCTATGGTGATTATTATGTGGTACATGGTGATGGCTATGACCATTGAAGAGATATGATGAGATCATATTGATGTGATGGTTCCTATGACCTGGTGAAGGCTTAATGCCTATTGTGAGGTGATATCCTCTTGTGATGTGATTGAAGGATTGATATCCCACAATGATGTGACATTGGTGATAGCCTTGTATGATTGTGTGACATTGACGATGGCCTTGTGATTGGAAGTGATACAAGTATCGTGTGAGGATGTGACAAGTTCACACCTTATGTGTTTTATATCTTTTGAAGTAGTATTATTTCCCCTATTCTTGTAGAGTTTGTTTTGAGTTTATACTTTGTAACTTGATTGATGCTAAAAGACACTCAATTGGCTTAATTAATCAGGTGAAACCATAATAGTGTAGGTGTCATGTGCCATAGATCCATTCCAGTGTCAGTCTTAGTGCTGGATGGTGAAATGAGTCATTCCTATGGGAAACTCAGAGCACATATTTTTGAATATGCAGGGTGCAAGTCGAGTATCTCCGTGCATCTACAATTATTGGTTCTGTGAGACGGCCATGCATGAGTTTCTCCTTGTTATTGATTGGCACTGGGAGCGTGCTCCAAAAGTGGAGCGTGATCCCAAAGGATAATCAAACTTTACATTTATAACCCAAAATCTTCAAGGACCCCTGCAATTTTATTACAAGGTCAAAGTAGATATACGGGATTGAATGCAGTGATGTAGGTACATTTAGGACGCTTTAGATCTCTGTCTTAAGTCAATTAAGCCAATCTTATAGTTGATAAAAGTTTAGAACTAGAACTAGTCTAGAAAGGTGTCATGAAGTAAAACAAAACAAAGTAAATAAAACAAAAAAGAGTCTGTCGGATTCTACTAAATAATGAGAAGGAGTTCATGGGTATGTAACCCCAAGTTGGGCAGTCTATGCACCCATTTTCTTGTGTAGTCAACCCTCAAACACATCAACAAGCAACATACATACAAAACATAGTACATATTGTGGTATTTGTTCATCTGGGGTCATCCCACTCGCTCTCGAGTTGTGTGACTAAAACCCATCAATGATATGAAACCTCTCTCGAGGATGACAGATCAGCCCCCAAAATAGACTAGATACCCTCTCAGGTTTAGAATATTTTGTGATGCTAGGAACATATGTGATTTGGAAAAAACCTAATGGGGGGCCAACCGTACCAGGATGAGAACGGTCATGCCCATGGCTCTGTTTCATTACAGATCACATTGAACCATGCTCTTTTCATAGTATGATCCAAAATACCCTCTCATATATATTTCTACAATGAATCTCTTGATATTGGCAGAAGTAGAAGTTTGACCAATAAAGAGATAAACCAAACTAGTAGTCATGACCAGAAAGATAATATAGAATAAAAAACATACTAGATCTAAAATAAAACTACTTACTTAAGGTAGAAGTACATAAACATACCCAAAAAGGGCTACATATCCAAGAAGGAGCTCAACTAGCCATGGACAAGCATAGTTGGCACAGAACAAAGATGGAAGAACATCATTTGTACATAAAAAATGAGAATAGTATAAGAAATAGGCCGAGGAAGAGATTCAGCCCGTACAGGAGAGGTGGCTTTCATTCCTTAACCTCCAGAAGGACTGGATCTCATCCTTTGTGTGAGACCCTAACCTTACTTAAAATTTTGAACAATCTGAATTATCATTATTGAATTCTTATAACCTAATATAATCTTTTGATGTGTTTTGAAATCATAATACAAGCTTAAGTTTCAAATTTGGTCCAATTTGGACATTGTTTGAGCAAGTTATGCACATTTTGGACTTTTCTGCAATTTACCCAATCGAGAGGTTTCCATTGTAATTTATCACTTGAATTATGTTCCTTGGATACTCTCTCATCATTATTGATCTTTTTAGTCCATGGGGCGCCTGTTTAAACCTTGGTTTGAAGGTGTTTTCCTCAAGGGTATTTTAGGGTTTACCCCTTTATGGATGAGCTACCTTTAGTAGCTATCAACTAATTTTTTCTTGGAAATTCAAGAAAAAAGGGATAAGCATGTCTCTATGGACATTTGTGGAGCTACTTGTGTGTGTGCTTGTATATTTTTAATAGTTTAAGGCCATGGACACTTGGAAAGATACTACAACTTCAACTTTTTCTTTTTCTTTATCTTAAAGTTTCATATACATATCCCTAAGCGCCCAAACGAGCCATTTTATCTCCACCAGTTCCCTCCTTCTGTGAACCTGATTCTCCTTCTGTGCTTCTTTGAATTTCCTATCTGACGAAGAAGAAAGAGGGGATCATCTTGGAAAAAGAATCTAGGGTTGCAATGGACTTCCTTTTAGGGTTTGAAAAGCTTCTTTCTAGTGATCTTGACCTAAAAGAGTAAGAATCCCCTTCTTTCCTCCTTTTATTTCTTTTTTATACTTCCTCTTTCCTTTCTCCAGGTCGGAACCTTGCTGTTCCATGGTAGAAATTGCTCTAAAGCTCTAAAAACGTACCTTTCTTGCTCCTTATGCTTAAGGTTTGCTCATTTAATGAAGAAAGGTGCTAGATGGACGAGTTCATAGCTTATGCTTGGATTTTCTACCCTACCTGCTCGAGTTTTCTTATATTTGGGGTTTCATATTATAATTATAGGAAAGTTTTATAACTTTCTCCATGCTTATTGCTTACTATAAGCTTGCTAGCTCATGTTCTTGATTGAAAATGATGATCCATGCACTAAAAAGCTATGCTGACTTGGATTTCGATTTTTATAATGTTCCCTATTCTAATTTCAGTTCTAGATGAACCTGTGATCATGTGTACATTATTCCTAAGGTATAATATTACTTGGATCAGGTTGGTTTGGAAACTTATGGTGCTAAGCACCTATCAACCAATGGTCAGTTTTAGGGTTTAAAGCTGATTTCTTCTATAAACCCATGACCCAATGACGGTACCATTGCAATAACCCTATGGTGTGGTCTTCATGACAACTGATGGTCAGGATCAAAGGTTTCAGATGATGGTGACAACCTATGGTCACCCCCTTAGGTTAGGTTTTGGATCAATTAGAATTTTAATGATCAACCATTAAGTACCCTATTGATGTTATCAATCAATGATGACATTAGCTTAATATTTGATGTTGATTGATGAATATAGTGTAGATAAAACAACCTATTGTGACTTAATGGTCACTAATGGTGGTGGATCAGGTCTCTAAAACCTATGTTGTCTATACACATCCACCAACCAGTGACGGTCTTGGTTGCAACTTCAACCCCATTGTCTCCCTTGATTAGTGTGACACCTCCCTTCTTAGGGACTACCTGAATGAGACTCACCCACGTATTGTCACTGATAGCATAAATGATTTCTACATCATGAGCTTTACAACTTCCTTGCTAACCACCTCTCGCAACTTCTCATTCAGTTTCCGTTGCGACTGGGCGTAGGGTTTGAAATTTTCTTCAAGATGGATTCTATGCATACACACAGCAGGGTTGATGCCTCTTAGGTCTCCAATCAAGTAACCTAAGGCCTTTCTTTGTAGCTTCAACTCCACCAAAAGCTGTTCCTTCTGATCATCAGTCAGCTTTGAGTTGATAATAACTGGGTTCATTCTTTCTTCATCCAAGAATCAGTACTCCAAACCTTTTGGCAAAACTTTTAGTTTGGGCGGGGTCTTCCTCTCTGGTTCTTCAATAGGATCGCTTCATAGCGCATCATACATCACTGTCTCAACTGGGACATCTACTTCAGACAGGTCTTCGGCATCCAAAAATTCCAGGAGTTATTTCACCTCTAGGTCTTAAACCACCTATGTGTTGCAAACTAAGGCACGCATCAATGGGTCCACCATAGCCTTTTCCTCCCTTACCTCATCGGAGAGTTGATGATAACATTCAATGTAGTAAGAAGACTCAAAAAATGAGGGTGCTTTCATGCAGTCACAGATGTTGAAGTCCATATGATCTCATCCAACTCTGATCGTTATCATCCCTACCTCCACGTCGATGAGTGCTCTGCTCGTTGCAAGAAAGGGTCGCCCAAAAATCATTGGGTAGCTAGAGTCCTCCAAGGTGTCGATCAGAACGATGTCACAGGGTATAAAGAACTACCCAACCCTAATGGGAACATCTTCCACTACTCCAACAGGTCTTGTGAAGGTGTGGTTTGCTAGTTGGATTCTCATATTTGTACTTACTATGTTAGTAAGTCCCAACCTCTTTGCAAGTGAGATCGACATTAGACTAACGCTTGCACCCAGGTCTGCTAGACCTTTTCAGGTCATGTTGTCTCCAACTTGGATGGGAATAACAAAGGTATCCGGATCTTTCTTCTTAGAAGGCATACTTGCTTTAACAAAAGGAACTGGACATCTGTGCTAGCTTCACAGTTTCAACATCTTCTCCTGTCTTCTTCCTTAAAATCAAGTCCTTCAGAAACTTTGCATAGATGGGCATTTCCTCGATGGAATCTAAGAAAGGGATGTTGAGGTGCAACTTCTTCAAGGCAGCCATGAACTTCTCATACCTTTTCTTTAACTGAGCTTTCACTAGCTTGTAAGGGAAAGGTATGGGGATGCGTACCTATCCAGATGCTTCTCAGAATTTGCGTCGTTGTCTCCTTCTGGTGTTACTTTCTTTTGCTTCATGGGTACTTCTTTTGATTCTTCGGGGGTTACATCCTTGACTGTTGTTGTTGCTACTATTACTCTCTTCACATCATTTGAGTGTATCATTGTTCCTGACCTCAGGACAGCCATCTTCACAGTTTCATTCCCTCATGGGTTCACCTCCGTGCTAGATGGGAATCATCCTACTTGATGGTTGATACTTTGGGCTAGTCTTTCCAATTGATGGTCTATTTGCTTGTCGTGCTGCTGGAGCTCCCCGATTTGAGTCGAGAAGCCTCCCATCAATTGTTGCATTAATTTGAGAAATGTCGTGATGTCCCCAAAACTTTTGTGTAGTTTCTCATTCAGATCATTATGTTTCTTAGAAAAGGACATTAAGTCGGTCATCATCGACGGTCGTTGTTACTAACCTTGCTCGGCGTTCAGGTAGCTTCTTTGTTGTTGGAAACCTGTTTAGCGTTGATGATTTTGTTGTCCTTCTGAAGAGTTTTTGCCTACCAACTGTTGGGAGTTTTCTACCATGTTGGTGTTTCCATATGAGAATCGGGGAAGGTCAGGATGTCGATACTGGACGTAACTCACATTCTCCGTACTTTCATCATCGGGCTCGCTCTATAGGGTCGTGTGTGGGAAAAAGTCAGAAAGATGGTATGGCTCTTCGCATGTGGCACAGCTCCTGACCGCTTCTTGTCGAACTTTTCCCTTATAGCTCTGCTCCTTCAAGGCTTGAACATCAATCACTATTTTGTCCAACTTAGACACCAACGCTTCCATCACCTTTGATTCTCTAGGGGTAGAGTGACTCATTGACTCTCTATCATACTCACTGTCCAGCTGATTTTTGGCCATATTGTCTATAATCTCCCTGGCTCTTTGGGCGTTGAGCCCCAAGAAATCACTGCCTACTACAACATTCAAGGATTTCCTTTCTCCGATGCACATCCCATTGTAGAAGGTGGTGATCAGCTTGGGCTCAAAAAAACCATGGTGCGGGCACTCTCTCTGAAAGCCTTGGAATCTTTCCCAAGTTTCATGCAGGTTCTATGAAACTTTCTGTGAGAATTTGGTCATCTTGTTTTGGCATTTTATTGTTCTCTCTATAGGGAAGAACTTAGCAATAAAAGTGTTGGCCAGATGTTCCCAGTCGGGGAGGCTCCCATCTTAGAGACTAGTGTATCATTCCAGAGCTTTGTCCCTCAAGGAGAAAGGGGAGCACTGGGTGTAGATGTAGGATATCAGGACCCTGTTGATCTTGTAAGTCTTACAGGTCCTCTTGAATGTCGTAAGATGGTTGTAAGGATTCTCTTCACTAGTGTTTCCTCTGAACTGGTTGTGTTGTAGCAGCTGGAGAAAGGCATGCTTCAACTCAAAGTTAGCCACATTGAGAGGTTACTCCACCACTGGGTTCCTTTCCTCATTTGCCCTAACTTGGACAAAAGAATGAAGAGACTGAGCTTCGGGTGCTTCCTCAACCATTGCTTTCCATACACAGGAGGGTCTGAGGAGATAAAGAAGTGCCTAAAAAGAAGATATTTAAAATTGAATGTGTGTTGTATAAATTATGTGCAATAAGTATCTACAATATTATATGCATATGTACAAGGCTTTTGGAAAAGTACAAGTAAAACTCGAGTTCATAGAATGGTATTCGTTGCCGAGTCCCTGGAAATGGCACCAAAAAGTTGATAAGCCTTAAATGTGGGTCCAAAAATGGAGACATGTCTAGGTCATCAGACTTTAGTAATTTATAATACATGAGTGTTTAAGACTTCTACAACTAGCACAAGGTCGAAGTAGTCCAAGGTCTTACACAGGGACTAGGAGAATATCACTTCAGAACTCAAGTTTTACTTGTCTAAGCACGTCAAAAAGTTGAAGGATTAATGTTTGTTGTAATGAGAAAGAATCACAAAGAATTAAACTAAAACCTATCTCCAAGGGGAGTTACCAGAAAGATGTAAGCTTTGGGTGTTTTGGGTTTTAGCAGTTTTTATGAAAGTTTTTGTATATAGGAAACTGAGGAGATAAAACTATCTTTGGAGCATAGCATGAAGGAAGAAAACTTAATCATAACAAGCGACAGCAGCCTACATCCAGCGTCTTCTTCTCTCAACGAAGATGCCAACGAGTCATGCGCTAAGTTCCTTCTCTCAAAGGTATGAGGCGTGGGCTCACGCGGAAGGATAAACTGGGAACAACCCTGGTTCTGAGTACTCTCGTACACATGAACCAGACCAAGCTCTAGAAATTTACAACATCCCTCTCTATAAGGAGCCAAAACAAGAAACATGATTCAGTATCTAGTCAAAAGCATGAATCAGAAAGAAGAAACTAAAACTCAGATGCCATAAAGAAATCAACCAATGAATAAAGCCACACATAGAATGATATGAGATAAACTCCATTGATTCCAATAATCATAAAGAGACATAATGGTTTAGTTACAATGTTGTAATTAAATGAAAGTAAATGTTGTAAAGGGAAGCTAAGTATCGATCTCCTTGATTTTAGGGGATTGAGATACATAACAACAGACACCTAAGATAATGCTAACCCAGTACCGGGTAAGGGCCATATCGAGATACGACCATGTTGGGTCGTGGATTGTGATGGGTAAAGGTCGTCTCGGGATAAGACCCCTACCCGATATGGTCATGTCGGGCTACCAGCCGTGTCGGGCTGCAGCCTTGACGGGTATAGACCGTATCATGTGGGCTACTGTGTTGGGTTAGGATACATATCAGGTTAACATTATCTTAAGGCTCTTGGGTTCTTCGTGTCGGGTATAGGTGGGAAAGTCGTCTCGGGTTGAAGCCCAGATAGGAACCCGGCATTGTTGAAGTGTCCTTGAGGGTCATATCGTGCTTCTTGCAGCTACCAAAACGGTCTCTAAGTGAACTCCTCCCATCCCTCTCGGGATGGGGTGTGGTCACCTAGTTATTGTCTAACATGCTCCTTGGGACTCGACGCACTAGCTCCTTTACTCTGGGGGTTAGCTCTAGCAGGGTCCGATCTGTCCCATTGTAGGCTTGTAGCTGCTATTTATAGGCCGCGGGTTGATGGGAGTTGTAGCTTTTATTGGCTCACATGTCTTTCACCTGTGGCTCCATTCTTGAGGCTTTAGGAGGGGCCGATACGGCTATCACCTGTCACACGTGTCAGGCTGTGGGCATAATGGGTAGTGAGCATATCATGTACAGCTATGGCAGGGTGGAGCCTAGTCGGGCTGCGGCGCCAAGGGGTGGCCATATCGGGTAACGACTTCGTCGGGTGGCAAACATTGACGAGTTAGGCATCGTATCAGGTAAAGAGCTACATTGGGCAGGGACTCATGTACAACATGCCTGTGTCAGGTTGTTGTCGTATCGGGCAGCAACCATGACAGGTAAGAGGGTGTGTCGGCCTCGCATACTACTAGGCAGGAATGTGGACTCTGTTGTTGATGGGCCTGGAGGGCCCATTGGTGCTTTTCTTGTAGAAGAATAAGAAAAATCCTACAAAAGATGGGAAATATTGTCAGGGGCGTAGTGGGCATAATTTCTTCACAGTAAATAAAATAAAATGAAGAGGAAGCTAGGTTTGGAGGCTATTTTGATAATAAATATAGGCTCTAGCAGCCATAAAATGGGTGTTATCAAGCCCTGAATGAGGTGTATTCCTCTTGTATTGATAAGGTTTGATACCTTGTGATATTTTGAAAAGGATTTATATCTTATAATAGTAAGATGACTAGTGTAGCCTCATGAATGGCAAGTGAATAGTATCATGTGATGATGAGATGAGAAATTATGTTTCATACGTTTTATATCTTATGATGTTGTGATATTTATATGCTTGTTAGAAGTGAATCAGGGTTTCTATGTCCACTTGTTTCATGCAGCCTTAATTCACCCAATTGACATAACTAATCAATTGAAACTCTAATCATGTAGTACCTTGTGCCATAGATCCATCTGAGTGTCAGAACCTACCAGATAGTGAAATGAGTATTCCTAAGGGAAACTCAGAGCGCGTACTGTTGAGTATGTGGGAGTGGCAAGTTGAGGATATATCCTTGTCATCCACAATGCATGTTGTGGAGGATGGCTATGATCATGCCTCGTACATCGGATGTGATTATATATGTGACAAGATTGTAGGACAACTGCGGTTGTACCTCAGATGGTAGGGTATGCATACCCACCTCCTTTTACTAGTTTCGTGACCTGTACCAAGGATGGACTAGGCTATTAACAGCTTGACCTTATGTGTCACTGTGGTGGACCCGTACTGACAGGGGGCGGAGAATAACTTAGGAGTTCGGCTCTTCCTTGATCTCGTATGGCACTAATTTCAACTTAGTAGTGTTCAGTTGGATGTTGAGTGGTACCCTCAATTTCCTCAGGGAATAATAAAAGATGTAAGACACTCGTGTAGCGTATCTATTTAGGGTTATACACAATGCTTCATATTGGATGAAAACCCTTGTTTTCTTTCTTTTCACTGAGATCATGTGTAGTACAATAAGAGATAAGAGATATGCTTATGCTATAGTTATGCTCATGTTGTAAACATGCTTATGTTGTCACATATACTGACATTGATGGTTAAGATGTTCCTGCTAGCTATGTTTAATATTTCCAACCATGCTTACGTAATTTGAAATGCTTAAACTACTAATCATGTGTATGTAGTTCATTGTGTTATGATGTTAGTTATACTTATGATATAAACATGTTCCCTTTATTTGATATGCCAATATCGATAGCCATGTTATGTTACTAGACATATTCATGATGTCAGGGATGCTTATGCTACTAGATTGCTTGTACTATTAACAAGGAATATGATGATAGTCAGATTAATGATATTGATTTTTATTAGATACAATTTGATTATATTTGAGTAGATATATATCCAAAGAAATGGATTTATTTGTTATCTATATATGCATTGATGATCATACTTGTTGCTAATATGATTTGCTTAATCTATTTAGTATACTTGAACTATTCAATTGATTATTAAATGTTCCAACTGCATAGTTATCTACTCTTTAAAATGTCATAATTAATAAGTGTTGTTGGAGGTTATATCTCTTGCTGGGACATGGGTCTCACCCTTATCGTTTGCCACATTTTTTTAGGTGATCGGAAGTGACAAATACAAACATGTTCCATCAAAGAGGAGCTATAGTAATGAATCTTTGGGAAAGTTGATTAGATTTCTAGTGTGTCTTAGAGTCATCCATGTACTCTCAGGTCCGGGCAGGAAAAGTTTGTATATGGTGTTTCAAACAAATCGAACTTTTATTAGCATGTTAATGCTTGTTTGTGTGGCATATACGAATATTGTTCTCCTATGTATATATGTTATGGCTAAGGTGATAGAACAATTTGTATCAAATTCTTGGCATAGTATGGATACAAGAAAGATGTTGGGATCTTATTCAAATGTTTCTGAGAGGTTGTTGATGTTGAAATCAGTTTTAAGTTATGCATATTTTTGGGTATGTGATTAATTAGTGATTGATTGTGTTTTAAGTTTTGAGTAATCTGGTTTAGTGTAACGGGTTATAACAAGTTGTTATCAGAGCTTTAGGTTCACTGAGTCTATAGGTACACTAGGACTTAGCACTAGGATGATGTAAAAATTAGGAATATGACATAAAAATATGGTGCATACTGCCTAATCTCAGTATTTGGGTGCCCTAGCCAGGTATTCAATTATTGAAGAAAAGGGAAGTATGAAACTCTTAGATTGATATCTTTCTGATTACTCTAATCAAGTAGTCATTTTGAGACAATCTAAAGAGCATAAAGAATAATAAATCATGGTGTGCACAGAGGTTGGAGCTTTCTTCTTCTTTAGAAAGAGTCTGTCATGCATGAAAAATGGACAAGGAATTACCTTAAAGAATATGAGAATTGCATCGTTATCTATCAAAACATGAATTGTTGATAACTATAAGAGAAAGATACAACACCATGAAATTTAAATCTGAATCCAAATAATCAAAAGAGGAGTTCTTGAAGATGAAATTCAAGAAGATAATAAAGTAAAAGACAGATAAGTTTGTTCTTATAAAGTGATTCAAGGTATGAAATTCACATAAGATGGAGAGAACTCCTGATAAGTATAAAATGAAAAGATGAATGGGAATAATGACAAAGGAATAAGGTGGAACCTAAGTTAATCTCAGACCAACCTATGTGTATAAGAAAGTGTTAATGTAAAATAAGCATGGCATTTGAAAGAAATTAAGGCAGATGATCCATGTTTAATGAAGAAAATATGGAATATGATGATTTACCAATTGATAAGTGGTTGAAAAACATAATAAAATAAGAGAACATACCCAAGTGTGGTAAATAGTCATCAAGGAAGGAGTAATGATATATGTTAATCATGATGATTCTTATGCTAATGGCAAGGAACCCAAAATGAAAAAGGTAAAATGATACATAAGAAGTTGTAACCTGCATAATGAAAATAGAATTGGTTACCTTTTTGCTAGTGACCCCTAAACAATGTTGCTATGATGTGGGAAATGTGTTTCCCTTTGTGTCTTTCCTTTCTAGGGAATAGCTTTCAAGTGGATCATTGCCACTTGGTATGTGTGGATTCATTGTAAACATGAGGGTGGATAGCTTATTATAGCATAAGGTTGTTTGGACTATTGTTCCAAGAACATAAAGTTTGTGATGATTTTTCTTTTGAGCCTTCCAATAATTAGGAAGACTCCTCTTATATGTCTTTATATTTGTTATGTTGGTAAAAGTGGATGAGATTATGATGTGAGTTCCTTATAGCACATGAGGTGGATACCAAGGTAATGAATCCTAGTATCCAAGATGTATCAATAGTATGAGAAATATGGGAAGGTTGGAGATGTTTATTAAATGAACATTCCAAGTATTCTTCACCCATAGAGAAAGATAGAGTTGATGATGATCTTATAAATGTTGTTTGGAAGGAAAAACAAAAGTGACTCTATAATGTTGTGTTTGGTCTATTGATAGTTGGGTAAGACCACTATTAAGGATAGATGGTTTGTTGATGCAACAGATATAATTTTAGGATGATGGCTATAATTTAAAGTTGAAAGTTATTATTAGATTTGTACAGGTGGCACAACAAGTTTCTATGTGTTCCACATTTGCAATGTCTTCTTATGTGGGGGTTTTTGTGCTGGCCCAAGAAAAGATATGTTTGAATTGAAAGAGAAGAATATGTCTTCTATCAGAATGGTGTGACATCATCATGTGATGAACATAACCATTTGTAAATTTGAGGATGATGTGCATGAGAAGTGTTCATCTATGTGTACCTTGGATTTCGGGGGCAAAATCCCTGTTAGGGGTTTATGGTTGTGAAACCCCTAATCTTGCTTAAAGTATTGAACAAGCTTAATTATCCTAATTGAATTCTTATAACCCTAATATAATCTTGTGATATGCTTTGAAATCATAATACAAGCTTAAGTTTCAAATTTGGTCCAATTTGGACACTATTTGAGCAAGTTATGCAATTTTATGTACATTTTGGACTTTTCTACAATTTACCCAATTGAGAGATTTTCTTTGCAATTTATCACTTTAATTATGTTACTTAGATATTATCTCATCATTATTGATATTTTTGAGCCATGGGGCGCCTGTTTAAACCTTGGTTTGAAGGTGTTTTCCTCAAGGGTATTTTAGGGTTTATCCCTTTATGCATGAGCTACCTTTAGTAACTATCAACTAATGAATTATTTGTTTTGCTTGGAAATTCAAGAAACGAGGGATAAGCATGTCTCTATGGATGGTGGGGGAGCTTCTTGTTTGTTTGCTTGTATATTCTTAATAGTTTAATGCCATGGACACTTGGAAAGATACTAGAACTTAAACTTTTTCTTTTTCTTTATCTTAAAGTTTCATATACTTATCCCTAAGCACCCAAACAAGCCATTTACTCTCCACCTCTTCCCTCCTTCTATGAACCTTGTTCTCTCTCTGTGCTTCTTTGAATTTTATGTCCAAGGAAGAAGAAAGAGGGGATCTTCTTGGAAAACGAATCTAGGGTTGCAATTGACTTCCTTTTAGGGTTTGAAAAGCTTCCTTCTAGTGATCTTGACCTAAAAGAGTAAGAATCCCCTTCTTTCCTCCATTTATTTATTTTTTATCCTTCCTCGTACATTTCTCCAGGTCAGAACCTTTCTGTTCCATGGTATAAATTTCTCTAAAGCTCAAAAACCCTACCTTTCTTTCTCCTTATGCTTAGGGTTTGCTCATTTGATGAAGAAAGGTGCTAGATGGACGAGTTCATAGCTTATTCTTGGATTTTCTAACCTACCTGCTCGAGTTTTCTTTTTTTTTTGGGGGTTTCATCTTCTAATTAGAGTCAAGTTTTATAAATTGCTCCATGTTTATTGCTAACCATAAGCTTGCTAGCTCATGTTCTTGCTTGAAAATGATGATCCATGCACTAAAAAGCTATGCTTGACTTGGATTTCGATTTTTATAATGTTCCCTATTCTGATTTCAGTTCTAGATGAACATGTGATCATGTGTACATTATTCCTAAGGTATAATATGACTTGTATCAGGTTGTTTTGGCAACTTATGGCGCTAAGAACCTATCAACCAATGGTCAATTTTAGGGTTTAAAGTTGATTTCTTCTATAAACCCATGACCTGATGATGGTACCATTGCAACAACCCTATGGTGTTGTCTTCATGACAACTGATGGTCGGGATCAAAGGTGTCATATGATGGTGACAACCTATGGTCACCCCCTTAGGTCAGGTTTTGGATCAATTAGAAATTTAATGATCAACCATTAAGTACCCTACTGATGTTATCAATCAATGATGACATTAACTTAATATTTGATGCTGATTAATGAATATAGTGTTGATATAACAACTTGTGGTGACTTAATGGTTACTAATGATGGTGGATAAGGTCTATACAACCTATGGTGAGTTAAGCATTGTAGTTGTAGCATCAATTAAGCCTTAGACCAATGGTTTCTTGGGTCACTTGATGCAATGGTAGGACCTATACTATAATTGATGGTTTTAACATATGAACTTGACCCAATGGTCAAGATCTAATGTTTATTCCTCCAATAAAGTGTAATGACAGATAATGTAATATGTTGGTCCTAATAGTGTGATTTAGATGGTTTCCTTTATATGATCAACTTAAGGATCTTACTTGTTGACAATGGATGGCTTGTTTTAAATGAACAGTCGATTGTGGGTTTTACCCTACTCTCAATGGAACTTTTTGCGTTGTTAATCAAGGGATGTCTAGGGTTAAATGGTGACTCCTTATAGAGCACAAATCAAGGACTTCATAGGTGGTTTATCCAAGGTGTTTACTTATGGAAACAACCAATGGTCTTACCTTTTAAACATCCAATGCTTCTGGGTGACATTGTGGTATGGTGATATGGGTTGAATGATGATGGAACAAATGGAGGGTTACCCTTAATAAGGTAGTCTTACCTATTCACTCGTATGAATAGAAGGGATGATAATCATATTGTGTTGATATGTAACCCTAATGAGGTATAGTTTGTTATACCTAGCTTTAATATAACTAAATGATGGTAATTGGGTATGAATAGTCCTTGAATGACTAATACAATCATGGAGAACTCTCTTATTGTTGTTGAAACCTTAGTATGCTATAACCCGATGGTTACACCTTGATTTATGTGTGGGTTCATACTTGATAATAGTATGGAATGTGATGGTGATGCTTCACCCTATGCATCCATGATTCAATGGCGATGTCGTGAGTTAGGGTTTGGGTATAAGTGTTGATTAGTAACATTAATATCATTTATCTTGTTGAACCTAACTCTAATAATAGATAAAGATGAGTATTCATGTCTAACATTATTATATGATGGAATGATGGTGGAATAACCTCCTTAACATGATCATAACCTTAGTGTGTTAATTGGTGGTTATCATATCCACATGGTTGATACATTCTTATGCTAAACATGTGCATTATGAATATGACGAGGGTTAATCATATCTAGATTCCTTGCATGTTGATGTAATAAAGGAATGTTCCTAATGTTAATATAACCTTGCTATGATTGTTTATGAATATCTCCTAGCCCATTAATACAACATTGTGCTGATCCGGTGTATTATATGTATGTGATGTTGTTGAACCTTGTTATAAGGCATGAAAAGATAATGATGATCTTGCAGGGAATAGTATGATGGTCTTAATGACCTTTGGGCTTGGTTGAGCCTTGAATGGGGTGTAATCCTCTTCTGTTGATAAGGCCCTGTGATATTTTGAAAAGGATTTATATCTTGTGATAGTATGATGACTAGTTTAGCCTCATGAATGGCAAGTGAATATTATCATGTGATGATGAGATGAGAAATTATGTTTCATACGTTTTATATATTTTGAAGTTGTGATATTTATATGCTTGTTAGAAGTGAATTAGGGTTTGTATGTCCACTTGTTTGATGCAGCCTTAATTCACCCAATTGGCATAACTAATCAAGTGAAACTCTAATAATGTAGTGCCATATATGCCATAGATCCATCTAAGTGTCAGGACCTACCAGATGGTGAAATGAGTATTCCTAAGGTAAACTCGGATTGCATACTGTTGAGTATGTTGGGGTGGGAAGTTGAGGATATATCCTTGTCATCCACAATGCAAGTTGTGGAGGATGGCTATGGTCATGCCTCACACATCTAATGTGATTATATATGTGACAAGATTGGAGGACAACTGTGGTTGTACCTCAGATGGTAGGGTATGTGTACCTACCTCCTTTCACTAGTGTTGTGATATGTATTAAGGATGAACTAGGCTATTAGCAGCTTCACCTTATGTGTCATTGTGGCAGACCCGTACTGACCAGGGGAGGATAAAATCATAGGAGTCTGGCTCTTCCTAGATCTATTATGGCACTATTTTGACTTATCAGTGGTCAGTTGGATTTTGAGGGGTATCCTCAATTTCCTCAGGGAATAATAAAAGATGTAAGACAACCATGTGGCATATCTATTCAGGGTTATACGCAATGCTTCATATTGGATGAAAACCCTTGTTTTCTTTCTTTTCACTAAGATCATGTATAGTACAATAAGAGATAATAGATATGCTTATGTTGTAGTTATGCTCATGTTGTAAACATGGTTATGTTGTCACATATACTGACATTGATGGTTAAGATGTTGCTTCTAGCAATGTTTAATATTGTTATCCATACCTATGTAATTAGAAATGCTTAAACTACTAATCATGCCTATGTAGTTCATTGTGTTAAGATGTTAGTTCTACTTATGATATAGACTTGTTCACTTTATTTGAGATGCCAATATTGATAGCCATGTTATGTTACTAGACATATTCATGATGTCAAGGATGCTTATGCTACTAGATTGCTTGTACTGTTAGCAAGGTATATGATGATAGTCAGATTAATGATAATGATTTTTATTAAATGCAATTTGATTATATTTGAGTATATATCTATCCAAATAAATGGATTTATTTGTTATCTATATATGCATTGATTATCATACTTGTTGCTAAGATGATTTGCTTAATCTATCTAGTATACTTGAACTTTTCAATTGATTATTAAATACTCCAACTTCATAGCTATCTACTCTTTAAAATGTTCTAATCAATAAGTGTTGTTGGTGGTTATTTCTCTTCCTGGGACATGGGTCTCACCCTTGTGGTTCACCACTTTTTTTAGGTAATCGGAAGTGATGAATACAAACATGTTGCATCAAATAGGACCTATAGTAATGAATCTTTGAGAAAGTTGATTAGATGTCTAGTGTGTCCTAGTGTTGTCCCTGTACGCTTAGGTCTGGGTAGGAAAAGTTTATATATGGTGTTTCAAACAAATCAAACTTTTGTTAGCATGTTAATGCTTATTTGTGTGGCATATACGAATATTGTTATCCTGTGTATATATGTTGTGGCTAAGGTGATAGAACAATTTGTATCAAATTATTGGCATAGTATGGATACAAGAAAGATGTTTGGATCTTATTCAAATGTTTATGAGTGGGTGTTGATGTTGAAATCGGTTTTAATTTACCCATATTTTTGGGTATGTGATTAATTAGTGATTGATTGTGTTTTATATTTTGATTAATCTCATTTAGTGTAATGGGTTATCACACTTTGGGTCATCCTCCTTGGTCTTCCGAACTCCTTGGCCTCCTTTCTCCTTGATTCCGCCCCAAACAACAACTTGGTGAATGTATTAAGGTGGAAGGTGGATGGAAAGTGGGTGAAGGGTGGTGGAAATGGCTGGGTCGAGGTAGAGGATGATGGTGGATGGAGTCCAACTATAGGTATGGATGTTGAGTATGCTCTTTGGCCCTCTCAAACCTTGGAGCTCTCCCATGGAGCTCTAGGAACCAGTGGTCTCTAAAAGGAACCTCCAATAGTCAAATGTGTAGAGCATAGATCGGAACAGGGAAACCCCTGCCTAGGTAGCAAGGGATGAGTATTTATAGGAGTGGCGGTCAAGACCTTTGTCCCGATCGAGACCTCCGTCATGGTCAAGACCACTTTTACAGTCGAGATCACCATCGCGGTCGAGACCACCATCTCATTCGAGACGGTTGTATTGGTCGCTACTTTACTCCTTAGGAAAAACCCACCCCGGGGTAGGGGATAATACTAGTAGTCGATGGGCTTGTGTGGATGAACCTTCTAATTGACGAGGATACTTTATGATAAAGGACTAACCGTCTCAAATAGGTTCCCAGATATCAAAACTTTCTTGGGCCCGCTAGTCGGTTAGAGGGACCACCGTCTCCTAAGCTAGTGCACATAACATGACGCTTATGGGGTAGAATCTAGAGAATTGATGTCTTCTTGAGTTTGGTGCCTGCAAGTCCCAAAGTTGGCTAGTTGAGAAACGCTTTTTTCAAAAGATATATAAATTACAAAAAGATAAGTACGTAGAGTTACTTTGGGTGTATTAAGGCTATTATGACACAAAACCATAAATACATGCTTAGCATAAATGACTGAATTTGGGCATTATCAGTTATATGGATCGACATGTGTGAGACAATCCTTCCTTTTTAGAACGGCCATGTGTGATCCTATTCTGCTAGCTTCGTGACATGTACCAGGGTGGGCTAGGTGTTTTTATATGGATGGAAATATGTGATTCAATCCTTCAGCTTAACTATATATCATTTTTACTCTTGCACTGACTAAGAGGTGTTGGGGAGGTCCTGTATTCTGATTCTTGCATTGACCTTGTATGGAACCATTTTTTACTTAGCAGTGTTCGGTTGTATTTGAGTGGTACGGCTCAAATCCTCACAGAAATAATAAAAGATGTAACATAGTCATGTAGTGTATTTGCTTAGGTTCAAATACAAATAACACTGATGACCCCTTTGCCAATTATTGTATAGATTTTTTTATTTATAATGTGATAATAGAAATCAACTATTATATATGTTCTTCATATTCCTTTTTAGAGTTATTGTTCTACTACTCAGTGATAACTGCCTAGTTTTTCTTAATCTACTTTATCTATTGAATACATATCATTCAGCTGAATCTGCTCAACTTGACAATATTTTTATCTTTCTACTTAAATTTACATGTGCTTATAATAGATGTTGGCGGAGAGTTATATCTCTCGTTGGGACATTTGGTCTCACCCCATGGGTTTCCACATCTTTTAGGTGGGCATGAATGTTGAGATAGAGATGGTGATGTTGAAGCTGACTGTAAGAGGAGGTGTAGTTGTAGGATCATGGATATGCATCTAGTGTGGAGTAATAGAGTCATATTTTTCCGGCCATAGTAGCCCGGGTGGTAAGATCTCGGTAAGTCCCAATGAAGGACCTGGGTTCAAACCTCACTAAAGGCACTTTGCGAACGGCAATTCACGCTGATTAGGCACGGGAGGGGGTGACCGGACCACACCTTCTCACGCCTCGAGAGTTTACCATGTCGGCTTTGCCCGGGATGGGTTCTCTCGGTCATCAAAAAATAGAGTCATATTTGTCATCCATGTACTCTTGGGTCCTTGGGGGTGTTTTATAGATGGTGTACATCGATTTGAGTTTTTGTGACCATTCCATGGTGGTACAGACATGATTTGTATACGTGAACATGTTATCATATGTAACATGTTGTGGCAAGTTAGCCAATGAACAATGATGTGTAACATCTTTTGACATGAATGAAATATAAATGACACAAGTATTATGGCTTTAAATATGACGTTTTCAAGTTGAGGTACCTAATGTGATCAGTTTTAATTTATCCTATTTTTTGGAAATGTGGTTATTAATGATAATTTTGTGGTTATTTTGAGTAATCTTGCTTTCTGTGGCAATGGGTGTCATAAAGAGTAGCATCCCAATAATGAAATGAGTCTACCCAAACACTTATTGAACATGTCTCTATACTGACCACCTGCTCCACGGGTCCACGTCAAACACTTGGTCGTCCATGAGGAAATCACTCATACATGCAACCCCCTGGTAGTGTTGTCTTTCTCCATATATTGGTGGGATTCTCTAGCCAAAGAAGCCCCTACCACACTCATACTAGCATCATCATCTTGTAAAGATGATGTCCAACCAAAAATCATCAGGAAAGTGACATTAACCTCCATTGTCAAAGTCACGGTGAGGTTGTACCCTTGAAAAGTTGTAAAAACCTTGCATATCAATAGGCGGAGAAGGAGAAACCTCAGGATGAAATCCTTCCTTGGGAGGAGGTGGACATCAAAACTCCTATCCAAACTCATCTTTCTCCTAGGAAGAATTACAATCACTCAACTGTGAAGAACAAATGTCCAACTTCTATAATCAAATTGACAAATTAGAATAGAACAAAAATTCTTACCACATGAGAACATGGCATTTGATCAAATGTCTCCTATTTAAATAACACTGGTTGACCATTCAGGTAATACCATCTAAGATATATGATATATAGTACTAGGCCTCCCATCAGATTCCATGTAGACTTATTGATCCAGATGCCAGAGGGAATCAACCTAGGTACAGGGTCCAAAGGAATGCTCAATCCAACTAGCCACTAACAAGTGACATGCTCAACCATGTACATGACACACCCTGAGGGTGACTCAAACTGGATCTTGGACGTATCTAGAGACAAGGCTACAAAGTAGGAAGAACACAATGTATTTTTCTCACCAAGCCATAAACTACAAAAGATCTTGAATCTAACCTGATAATTAAGAGAAAAACATGGAATCAACTAAAGCACATACATAAAAACAAAATAGTATGAAAGAAAAGTGCTATGCATACCTATTCAGAAATCATCCTCTCTAGATAACCTCTCTGCCACTCATAACATACTCTATTATTGTAACCAACTCAATGGATACAAGTGGGAAGAGAATCACACAGACGGACATGGGGACCACTCAAAGTGATAGACCAATTGATCTATAAGTGATCATAGCCCCAAAGATGAAAGGTAGAGATTAGTGAAATTAGTAAAAATAAACATCTCGATCTAATCATAAGATAAACAATTAATTTATAACTCAACCAGGCCCACAAAGCCACCACAACTCTTGGATGCCCTGGTAGTTCCCTTTGTACAAAAATATCCAACATGGCACCTCCTCAAGAACATTAGGTGGTGGGTGTATCTTAAGACCCAGTAGAAGGAAGGAACTACCTCTAAGTCAGGAAAATAGTAGAACTAGATAGTCTCCCCTCTATTCCTAGCATTTTTATCGAGAAGGAAAATAGTAGTTCGCACAAAAAGAAATACCCTAACACACAATGCATAATTCAAAGGACATAATACGCCTCTACACTCCCTCTTCTAGAATAAGGTCTTATGCAGCTAGGTTTATTTGACTTCATAATTTGAAGCCATGTGAATCTCATCTAGATCCACTTTTTATATATCAAAAAGGCATGATCACTTCTAGATCATATTATCTCAAAAATCAAGAAGAGGGTCTATAAAAACTTAACCCTATGATCCCCATAAATTCACTTGGGCTAACAGAAATCTCACTGAAAGTAAAATAAAAGATACATGTATTTATGTGAAACTACTCAATTAGGGGGATGAAATAATTCCTATCTACAATCTACAATGACAAACACTCCCAAAACAAGTCTCCTTCACTAATTCCAACTCCTCAACAACCAACATGGGATATAACACACCTAGCACATTCCAACAATCCTTAAATAATAATTTTAGACCCCAAATACGTAAATGCAAAGCAAAAGGGAAACTCAAAAATCATCGCCATTAAAAAACCTTGATAATGCTTGATTTTTTAAAACAAAGAGGAATAAAAGGAGCATGGTCTCTAAGTTATACTTTATCTCTCACTCGATGCTATCAATGATGAACATTCATCCAAAACATGTCTAGTGTTCCTCACACTTCATAGATAAGAGAAATTCTCCCTTAAATTGGTCTACATTACCATCACTATAGAAAAAAACAAACATTAGATTTTTTGTACCCTAATGAGAATTCAATAAATGAAGGAAAGATAAATGTACCTCGATCATGTCTTCATGGCATAATCTCTAGTGCCCTACTCATCCAAAATAGGATTTTCTTGAAGAGGATCTACCTACTCCCAATCATTCTAGTTGTAAGCAACAATATCTACAAAATCTAAGTTGCAATGATGTTGATTTCACACCCAAAAAAATGGCACAATTAGACACCGAATTCTCATACAAAATGCGAAAAATAAATTAATGGCAAGTCAAAAAGTGCATTTCTTCATCACCAACCTCTAGACCACAAAGAATACCCAAAATCTAGATTTTACTGCCAGTGCCCAAATTGTAAAACTAAAGCTAAAGGATGAAGGATATACCTCCTTGGGGATGAACAGAGTAGAAAATCATGAAAACTGCCACAAATGTTAAAAATCCAAATCTATGACAATGCTTGAACCTCTACCCACGATGTTTCTACAAACATTCCATGAAACCATAGAATCCATAGTGATGATTCGTTGTGGAACACCAGGATGCACCTCTCTTTTGGTTTTCCCCAGTCGCCATCTCTGGCCCCATTTTCTCACTTGAACCCTCTTGGTCTCAAAAATGAATAAAATCATGATGATGGTAGACCTCCCCTCATAACCCCTATTTCAAAACAAGTTTCTACAAATATTTTAAAAAGTTCCCTGGATTTTGAATAAGTTTCCAGAATCTTCTAAAATCATGAAAATTCACAAAAAAAACTCATACTAATATAAATAAAATACTAAAAATGTAAAACATTGAGGATATCAAATATTTCATTAAAAATTTTAAAATCTACCTATTCCTAAGAGAAATAAAATTTCTTAATTATATTGAGAATTAGTCATGAATCTTCAAGAAAAATATTGAGAAGAAAGACATAGATTGTAGAGTGATAGAGTTTTTGAAGAGTATCCATGAGGCAACATCATGTCTAGTGGGAAGGGGTAGTGTCAACTGTCTTTTGATCAAGGGTCATGGAAGAACAGAAATAGGATGGAAGGGGGGGACATTAGATCAATGCTTGAAGACATCCAACTCTATTAGAAGGAAGATATTGATGCAACTGTGATCATACATGATAAAGAGAAGGGTTCTGATCAAAGTGAAACAACCATGGATAGTTCTTCTGTGAGTTCTCAGGTAGATAGTAGACTGATTCAACATTAGGATGATGTGACAAGCCATTTTTCACTAAATGAAGTCAGTTTACATCTGAATTATAGTGGTTTGAGACATAGTATAAGCATCTCTTCACCATCCTTGGAGATTTCATCGAGACTTTGAAATTTGAATCTAGTTATATTCATGATCCTCAATATCAAATGATCTACAATCGGTCTTATAGTTGATTGTTTGAAATGCTGTCAACGGTTACTAGACCGACCATGTCCTTTTAGGATGCAACTGCCATCTACTATTCAAAGAACCCTCGTGTTTTCTTGGGTAATGATGAACAAAAAGAGGTTAATCTAGATGATATTGCTATAGTAAATGAACGTGGATTTGATGAAGTTTATATAGAACCACAATTATATGATGTCATACATAAGCTATTTCATCTTGTAGTCATTATGAAGTTGATTGGGAAGAATGTTGAGTATCTTACATTATCAAATTTGTCTATTAAGGAAACCTACTGCCCAGTGGAAAATGTATGATTTAAGAAATAATCATTATGCTATTCAACTTACCTGTGAAATAGATTATCTTCATGCTCTTACTAGAGGTCTGTGGTCCATTTTTTATTGTTGTTTGCTGGTTAGTAGACTACTTTGTGATTTAATACCTACCAATGGTCTACATTATCATATTATCTCTTCAGATCATATAATAGACCTTGCAATTCACTTGTACAATTATGTTATATTCAATACAACTGGAGAAGTTTTTTATTACCTAGTAAAGGTGGATGAACACCCACTTAATTGTTCTAATAATAGATCTTCCATACTATCCATCAAAGTAGATTATTGTAAATCAGTAAATGCCTGCACTCGTTATTAATCATAAAGTATATAAAGTTGAGTATGAGTCAGGACCTTCTATTTGTTCTATCAGTGGCATTATGGGTCATGCCAAAGACTATACTCCATTAAAATTTCTAAATTGGGTGAATCTGATTCTCCAACTAATTTTAATGATGTAGTTGTATCTAAGATACATGAAGAGGAAAATTGGAAGGTATTGTGTGGAAAAAACATTCATTCATCAAAATTTATTACAAGAATAACTAAACCAAGTAAAAAGGTAATTCACATTCTCTAAGATGACAATAAGTGGTCCTCTCTTGAATATGAAGAATTACATGATATGGAATGTATTATAGATTCTCAACCACAAGTCAACACAAAGGAAAGAAAACTTCCACCGAAAATTTATACTAAGAAGAGAAATGATGTCCCAATTGATACCATTAGTATAGACCACGTTCCTTCTATAGATGTACAAGATCATGACATCAATGATGCTATTGTTGAATATTTTGTTGTGCCTCAAGAATATATTCATACTGATCATTTGGTATCTCACATTCAATTTGAAATAACACCTGAGAACAAATCCTTAAACTAAATAAATTATATAGCTTTGTCCTATTGTAGACTCCTATTTGATAACAAATGGACATGAGTCTCTAGAGGACCTCTGGTAAGATGATAAGAGAGACATGGGGATCAAATGGTAAAATGAAAATACCACCTTATCAAATGAGAAGCCAAAAAATGAAGTGGTATAATGAACTTGTTGTATATCAGGAGCAAGGAACTACCACCTATTGATTATCCAATTCGTAACAACATATATTATCATGTATGTGGCATTGGACATGATAACACTATAAGTTGTGTCATAGAGTTGATGTCTAGATATCATCCTACAATTTTATGATAACTTAGAACCAGGGATATCAGGTGCAAGATCAATGTGGTTATTAACAAAATTGGGTACTCGACTTCTCATTGAGTTGAGGCTAGGGGTTTCTGAGAGGGTATTTGGCTCTTAGGGCATGCTCATCTATGTAACATATATTTTATTGAAATCCATAGAGAATTCCTTCATTGTTGAGTAAATGATTCCTAATACCACCATCAGAGCCACTTTCTAGAAGCACCTATCTAGGCTACATTTAAAAATTAATAACCATGGAAAGTTATTTGGAATTTTAACACAATGCTATTAGATTCTGAGAAACAAGGTGGAGGTAGATTCAATTATAATGAGGCTTAAACCTTTCAGACAAATATTGTTCGGGAGGATCTTTCTAGTATTGGTTTTTTAGGCTTTCTATTTATTAACAAAGAGGAAACTCTTCATGAAATGTGGGATAGGGATTAATTAATTTTCATTGGCTTCAGTCCAACATTGAGGCTTTTGTCTAAATCTACCAAGAACATGTTCTGACCACAATCCTATATACTTCAATAGTACTAAGCACCAAGTTTCAATAACTTCTTTTGAGAGCATCCTAGAATCACCCTACTACCTTTAACAAATTTTTCAAGAATATGTGGCCTTTTCGACGTTATTTTTTCTCTACTATTAATGATATTAAACTTATTATTATGAACTAGTACTATTCTGAGATGAAAAGAATACAACATTCAAACCATACTCTTTTCAAAGAATTAGAATTACTCAAGTCTTCCTTGGCTCAATGTTATTAACACCATGTGGATGCACAATTCACTGCTCTAGAATGACAATATCAAGTAATCCTCCAAATGAAGCTACTAATTTAAGAAAGAGATCACATCTTACCTAGTTCAGGGAGTGTGATCAAAATACATGTTTTATCAACATTTCTAAAAACTAGACAATTCAAAAGTAAAATCGTTACAATATAAGATTCTAATGGTGCATGGATATATGATTCAATCACTCTAAAAACAATGGTCTTGACCCATTTCAAGATCATGTTTCATACTTCAATCATTCCTAATCACGCTCAAATGAATTATTTACCAGTGTTCTTTGAGCCAATTCCCATTACATATTCAATCTATTAATTATCTTCCTTCTGAGGTGGAATTTCTTTCAACTCTGAAATGGATGGGTCACAATAATGTTTTAGGCCTGTATGGAATAGATGATGAATTTCTCATTCTTCAATGGTCTACTATCAATTGCTCAGTTATTACCATAGTTTATTCTGCTATTATGGGCTTTCTCTATCATCTCAAATGTGTAATGCTAACATTATTCTTCTACTGAAGTGTGGTAACATTAGTAATTGCTCCCAGGAAAATCTATTGATTATTCTTATTTATTTTCTTTTTTTGTGATCAAACATTCGTACTAAGTTTCCCTGGTTTTTTCTCATCATAGTTACAAGTCCTATCATCAATACAAATGATTACAAAGATGTTCTAAGGTGATTTGGAGTGTTTTCCCAAATTTCTCATTTGCATTGCTTTTGACTTGAACTAAAACAGGCTAGGGTTTGATTGATTTGATCCTTTTCATGTACCTAATGCCTAAAATGAATCTTAAACAAGCATATTAGATACATATGAATGGAATTCGTAAGTCATTATCAAAATATGGACATTGTGTAACACTTAGGTCAATATTATCCCCTTATTAGACAATGACAAACCATTCCTCAATATATTGAAAAGGATGTGAAAATTAAACCTTTACCTTTGAGATATGATGTGAGAATTAAACATTTACCTTGTGAAGTGCAAGGGTATACATGAATGAACAATGTGAATTACTCCCTCTCAATTCATGCTTACCTAATCCTGCATGGTTAGTCTTTTCTACACGTAATCATATCACACATACATACTATATGGTCCTCTAGCAAGTCACATGATATGTACATAATTGACAGGAAAAGGATCATATAAACAATAAAACAATATGTTTGAGGTTAATTCTCTCCCTTTTGACATTATCAAAAAGGTAGGAGTAGAAGAGTTAACAAACACATCTCTTCTCGACAGGCACAAGCTAAAGCAATCAACCACATAGCACACATCAAACAAAGACGAAGCACAGAGAAACAAGCAATCTAATGTCATAATCAAAATATGGGATGACATACCACAAACTCATAAGATATAGGCAACCAAAGAGTTATGCTACATAGGATTAAGATTAAAACATTAAGTATGCTCTCACAAAATGAGCTACAAACCAACGATAAAACAGCATGATGCTAAAATAGTAATCCTCAGATACAATGCCCAAATGTCTTCGTACATAAAAGTTTAAAAAGATAGATATAATAAGCTACTAAATATTATAGAACTAAAACATCTAAGCTACATATATGCTATCTATTTCTACAGGGTCATCATCAGCATGCGTCAACCTCATGCCCGTAGTTCTTGTCACCATCTGAAGGTGCAGTAGAGACAATAGCATCTTCACCCTCATCTCCAGAGGAACGGGTGAAGCCATCATTAGAACCATCCTCCAAGCCATCATCCTTGGTGGCCTCAACATCATCAGCCTCATCATAATTAGGTAGGTTAGGCATCTCCTCATCGAAACGAGGACTAAAATCATGATTGAGCCATCTAGTATTTCAACTCAGCCCAAGGCATGCCAAGAGTGTGTAACTCATGTGCTTTCTGGAAGGTAGGAGCAAAGGTCCCAATGCTAGCAAGTAGGGTGGCAGCATGACCAGGTTCATGTATGACATTATCTAGCATTGGTCCTGGTGGAGGTGATCCTGAACCTAACGGTTGTATGCTTGCTGGTGCATCATGTAACCCATAAGGGCTTCATTTGACATTGAGAAATAGGAGCAGTCAGGTTGGAGTAGTGGAGGAGATGGAGGTAGAGGTGGAGGTTGCAGGTGTGGTAGGAGAGGTGGGAAGGCGGGTTTTATTGATGGTGTTTCCACTAATGAAGACTCCTTTCCTACTAAACTTGTAGTGGAGATCATGGAAAAGATATTTCTTAGTATAAAAAGAAAAAATACCATGAATCAGGGTAGGGTAGGGGGTGAGAACCACAGGTGTTCTTCTTGGATTCAAAGTAGGTCATGTGGTGTAGACTATATTGTGACCACTTGACTCAACATTCTCTAAGAGACGCTACATGATCACAGTAATGTTTTCTACAATTTCCTTTTGGTTTATTTTTTGGGTGAGCATTTTAACAACTAATGCGATCAGATGGTTCTTGAGATCTAGGAAAGAGGATGGCAAGGTTGACTTCTTCCTATATGGTACTTAGGATTTTTCAAAAACTTGTGAATATCAGGGAGAGTAAGTTCAAAGTGTTTGTAGAAGGCCTCAGTGTCAAACAAGTCAACATAGTCAGGGTAGTCCTTCCTTCATGTGTTGATGATCTCAACTTCATTGAAATAAACATTCAAGGAATCTTCAGAGATTGTGAATTTTATACTGACAATTATGGAAGTGAGAATTAATTAGATATTAGGTGGTGGCACAACTGTGTCATAGTTCCATTGAATATTGGCATAAAATTCATGGACCACCTTGGTGCTAGTTATAGAATTTTGAAAGCACACTCATTCTACCCACAATGCACCTATGTGGTGGGAAGAAAACAACTCTGCTACCTGCTTGATAACTATCGTCATGGTGAGAGGAGGCTCAAATATAGCTCTAAACACAAAGGTTTCCTAGGTAGGAGTTCTTTATAGAGATTTAGGGCTTTGAAGAAGACAAAGGAGGTACCATCATAGGTTAGGAGGCGAGGATTGGATGAAGATGAGGATGCTCCATAAGGGACAGCTTTTTTTCTTTGGTTGATGCCAGGGAGACAAAATGGAGAGAAAACTACAACCAAGAGAGAGAGAGAGAGAGATCCTCACCAACAGGTTGTCTAACCAACTAGGCGGGTATCAGAAGAGGCAAGGAAGGCTATGCTGGGCTAGGCTAGGTAAGGGAGAGGGTGTGCAAACCTAGGGTTTGAGGTAAAGGGAGCTTGAGGTTGGGAATTTGTCGACTTTTCTCTAGTTGAGGGGGAGAAATGTTAGTCAAAACCATTTTTAAGTTTGTCTAGCTTGGCCATCGGTCGAGTTCTAAGATTTGGAAAGTCTATAGATCAGCATTTACACATGACACTAGCTAAGGGATCATTTGAGTTGGAAACTCGACCGACATGCTCTCTTTTGGGTTTTAGAGGAGACAAAGAAGGAAGCGGAAAAACAAATCTTCTCCCAAACCCAGTATAAAGGAATCGCGTCAGCGTCTATACAATAGGAAGGATGTTTTGTAGAGACATACCTTGTCCTGAGGCTTGCTCGGTGACATTACCTCACGGCTTGTGCGGTCTTCACCTCCAGTCTTGGATGGTGTTTGTGCAGCTCCTGGTCTCAGCGGGACTGTCGAGATTGACAGTTGTCCTCTGAGTGGCAGAAGTCTCCCGCCTCTGTAGTAGTCCACACAGACCACCTGGAACTCCGATCACCTTGTCACACAAGGCACCATAAGGAGTCGTACCCTCCTGTCGGTGTACTAGTCACCGACACACTCTCCTGCCACCAGTCACTTTTCTGTAGTTGTCTTTCCCTTGTTGTGCCTCCCTTATCGGGTAGCACTTGCTCGGGCTCTCCTGGTTAACACAAACCAGAGAGAATGACAACTTTGCAGAGCAACTGGTGTTCTGAGTTGTACTTTGAGAAGCCCCCAATACCCCTATATATAGGAGGATCATGGGATAGGGTTCTCTACCCCGAGCAATGTGGGATTAAAGCAGGAGTAGAAGGGTTCGATATTTTCCACAAAACAACCAATTGCGCCAGCTGAACCGATCGTTTCAAGCATGAACCGATCGGTAGGGGACCTGAGTCGATCGGTTCACACCTAAACCGATCGGTTGGGGCACCTGAGTCGATCAGTTCACTTCTAAAACAATCGATTCACTACCCTGGTCAGTTCCCAATTGACTTTTCCTCTTTTGTTTTGAATTGATCCAAATACCAATCCTTATTCCAATCAAATTGGACAAGTGAAACGAAAAGAAATTTCTCACCAACCTGACTTTCCCAACTCGCTCATTTGGACCAGTTGAGCTGATTGGTTCAACCCTTGAACCGGTCGATTCAGCCTATCCTGAGCCGATCGGTTCATCACATGAGCTGATCGGTTGGGAGTGTAGACTGTGCAAAATCGATCAATTACAGTTTCAATCAATCTGATACTCTAATCAATCGGTCCAACACCTTGAACACTATGATATTGAGCTATCAATTGATTGAGTGTTTAATTGAACTACTAAACTCCTTTAGTAATCAATCTAAACATTGTTTGTGGATAAACTCCTCTTCCAGGTTAAATCCTATGTATGTGACCCTGCAGGCCCATTTCACATTGGCAGTGAAAGTCCATAACACTTATGACTTCACAAGCAAAGAGCGGTGCCTATTCGCACATCAGTGCTACCCAAGTGAAATAGAAATTTGGAGAACAACTTTCAATCCTACAATCCGTGAATGGTGTTACAGTGAATGTATAATTCCTTTGTCACTAATGTCCTGAATGAACTCAAGGCATGGTACAGTCATCCTTTCAACGTTCATCCATTTCCTTGATCTCAGAGCAGACTGGGTGAGATGTGTGTGACATCAATATCACATATTGATTCACACATGCATGAGCATGCCTTTCTCAATCCTACTCATCAAGTGGCCATGGATATCAAACTCCCTTAGGAGGGACAAATCCCATATCTATCACTCACCCCTCAAAAGCCCCATGTGTCAAAGCCACCCAATCATCACCTTTATAACAACCCATGTTTCAGGATTGCGTTTGATGATGTCAAAGTGTACCCAACGACATGTGTTGAGTGTAGTAACTTCAGGTCAAAGAATCACATTCACCACCATTACTGTGAGAGCTGACTCTGACTACCAAATCATGGTTCCATGTGTCACTCTCACAGTGGGTCTATCTGGTACACTTGTTCTTTAACAAGTACCTATGTGCTTGGTTTGATATCAATATATCATGACTAATGAGATTATATCATCAATCAACACATAATTTAGTCTTTAGTGTTATTGATGTCTATGGTTATTTCCACAATAACAACTGACTAGGGACTAAACAAGAATGTATACTCTTAACATCCGTATGATCTCATCGTTTAGGTCCTTAACCTAAAAGCATACGTCATTGAGTAAAACAATTCTTTAGACATCATTCATTTTACACTATCATCTCATAAATAGTTAAAACATATAGATCGGAAATTGCCTTTATTATTATTCAAAACATTTACAAAGTATCCCATTGCAATCATCACATGACTTGCTCTATGGGCATACATACCAACAGACTCCCACTTGCACTTAGAGCCAGTCACCTAGGAATCTCAGTCCTTGTGACCTAGCATGACCATCATGCTTCTGCTAAGAAAGGGCCTTAGTTAGTGGATAATCTATGTTGTCTTTAGTTGGTACTTTGCAAATCTTCACATCTCCTCATTGTACGATCTCTCATATGAGATGGAAGTGTTGTAGTATGTGCTTGAACCGCTGATGTGATCTGGGCTCCTTAGCTTGAGCAATAGCTCCATTATTGTCACAATAAATCTCAATTGCATCACATCTACTGGGAACTATACCAAGTTCAGTGATGAACTTCCTGATCCATACAGCCTCCTTTGCTTCATGTGAAGCAGCAATATACTCGGCCTCTGTAGTAGAATCGGAAACTATTTCTTGCTTGGAACTCTTCCAGCTCACAGCTCCATTGTTTACGCAAAATACAAATCCCGATTGCGATCTGTAATCATCTTTGTCGATTTGGAAGCTTGAATCGGTGTAACCCTTTACTACCAGTTCTTCCTCACCATTGTATACAAGGAATTGATCCTTAGTCCTTCACAAGTACTTGAGGATGTTCTTTACGGCTGTCCAATGAGCATCCCCGGGATCTGACTGGTACCTACTCATCATGCTGAGGGCATACGAGACATCTGGGCATGTGTGCAACATAGCGTACATGATGGATCCGATGGTTGATGGATATGGGATCCCATTCATACGCTCCCTCTCTTCACAAGATTGGGGACATTGAGCTCTAGAGATGGTGACTCCATGTAGCATGGGGATGTTGCCTCTCTTTGAGTTCTCCATGTTGAACCACTTCAGCACTTTGTCAATGTACGTGTTTTGACTTACTCCGAGAAGCCTTTTAGATCTATCTCTATAGATATTAATACCTAGAATGTAGGATGCCTCTCCTAAGTCCTTCATTGAGAAAGTATTCGCAAGCTAAGTCTTTACCTTCTCTAAGGCTGAGACATCATTCCCCATCAATAGTATGTCAACCACATAAAATATGAGGAATGTGGTCATGCTCCCACTAACCTTCTTGTACACACAAGGTTCATCTTCATTTTGAATAAAGCCAAACACTTTGAATTCCTCATCAAATCGAAGATTCCAACTCTGAGATGCTTGGTTCAATCCATAGATTGACCTTTGTAGCTTACAGACTTTATTGGCATTCTTTGGATCTACAAAACCTTCAGGTTGTGTCATGTACACATCCTCATTTATATTCCCATTAAGGAATGTGGTTTTAACATCCATTTTCCAAACCTCATAGTCATAGTAAGCCACAATAGCAAGCATGATCCTGATAGACTTAATCATGGCAACTGGAGAAAAAGTTTCGTCATAGTCAACACCTTGAACTTGTCAGAAACCCTTTGCAACCAATATGCCTTTATAAGTTTGCACATTGCCATCCATGTCGGTCTTCTTCTTGAAGACCCACTTTCACCCTATGGGTTTTACCCTTTCAAGTGGTTCCTTCAAAGTCCATACTTTGTTGGAGTAGATGGATTGCATCATGGATTTCATGGCCTCAAGCCATTTCTCATAATCTGGTCCCTCCATAGCCTCTAGATAGGTATTTGTATCGTCATCTATGATCAACTCATTGCCTTCCTGAGTCACAAGGTATCCAAACCTCTCAGGTTCAAGGCGTGTCCTACTAGATCTACGAGGTCCTTGTGTTATTTGAGGAGACTGAGATTCCACAACACCTTATGAATCTCTATGTTCCTCTTGTACATCTACTGGTTCAATGTTTTCTTGTTGGGCTTGAACCTCTTCAAGCTCTATTTTCCTCCCACTGTTTCCTTAGGAAATAAATTCCTTTTCTAGGAATATAGCTATCCTAGCAACAAACACTTTGTTGTCAGTAGGGTGGTACAAATAGTATCCCCTTGTTTCCTTGGGGTATCCAACAAAATAACATTTATCGGACTTGGCTCCAATCTTATCAGGAAACATTTTCCTGACGTAAGCCTCACAACCCCAAATCTTAATAAAAGATAAATCGGGACGCTTCCCGTGCCATATCTCATATGGTGTCTTTTGAACCGATTTAGATGGTACTCAGTTAAGTGTAAACGCAGCGGTTTCAAGAGCATGACCCCAGATGGAAATTAGAAGATCAGCAAAACTCATCATTGATCGCACCATATCCAGTAAAGTGTGATTCCTTCTTTCAGACACACCATTATGCTGTGGTGTTCTAGGCGGAGTCCATTGTGATACAATACCACGGGCTCACAGAAGGTCCTCAAACTCCTGGCTCAAGTATTCTCCACCTCAATTAAATCAAAGTGCTTTAATACTTTTACCAAGTTAGTTATGTACTTCATTCATGAAATCCTTGAACCTTTCAAGGGTTTCTAACTTATGTTTCATCAGGTACACATAGCCATACCTACTGAAGTCATCAGTGAAGGTAATAAAGTAATGATACCCATTTTTGGCATCAGTTCTAAAAGGCCCACATACATCAGTATGTATGAGTCCTAATAGATCACTAGCTCTCTCACCTTTACCTGAAAAGGGAGACTTGGTCATCTTGTCCAACAAACAAGATTCACATGTCTCTATTGATTCATAATCAAAAGAGTCTAGATAACCATCTTTATGGAGTCTAGAGATGCGCTTCTCATTTATGTGCCCTAGACGACAATGCCAAAGATATGTTTTGTTTGAGTTGTTGAGTTTTTGCCTTTTGGTGTTTACGTTGTGTACACTTATCTCTAGATCTATCAAGTATAGACCAAAAGACATTGGGGCACTGCCATAAAGGATCCCATCTTTTGAAATGGAACACTTTCCATTCTTAATAAGAAATTCAAAATCATCATTGTCCAAACAAGAGACGGAAATGATATTCCTATTTATGGTAGGTACATAATAGCAGTTCTTCAACTCTATTATTAGCCCACTAGGTAGAGTTAACTCATAGGTTCCTATGGCACTGGAGGCAACCCTTGCCCCATTGATGACACATAGTTCAACCTCACCTTTCCCCAAAGGCCTACTTCTCTTAAGATCCTTCACATTTGAACAAATGTGAGATCCACATCTGGTATCAAGTACCCATGACAAAGAAGTATTAAAGTTAATCTCTATCACGTATACACTAGAAGTAGAGATCTCTATCTCTTGCTTCTACTTCCATTGTTCCTTCCATCCTTTCCATGCAGAAGACTCTGACATTAGTTTGGCGAGAGAACCCTTCTCTCCTTCACCTTTGTCCTTGGACTTTGTTCCATTGATCTCCATCAATGAACTATCCTTCTTCTTAAGTGTACATAGAGTGGATTTAAAGGCTACCAGTATATCTGGATTGTGGATAACACTTCTCACAATCCCCAACCAGTTGTGAAATTTATTCTCAATTAATTTACCCATTTTAAAATATGATTCTTTTTCCATTCTACAAGAGAAAATTGCATTTGTCAAAAATCCTTTTGATTTGATATGATTTGAATAAAATTTGACATTAGTTAATTAGGCCTTTAATTAATTACCGCTCCCACTATTTTGATTCAAATTGACATCCCTCTCCATCAATTCGGAAGATTGCAGCGTACAATCTTCTAGTGGGTCAAGATCCTAAAATCCTCTGAGTCATGGACCAGCTAGGGTTGTCACCCACAACTTAGATCTTCCAGGTAGGAAACTCTTGCCAATTGCATCATATGCAACTCTTAAAAGATTTCATGTGCAACTCCTTGCCATGATCACCTCCATGCCTCAAGGTGCTAGATCATATCTAGGTCACCTTGTTAAGACTGACCCAAAGCCAACACGATGAATATGCACCCTGCTAGGGCAGACCCACATATCCATCCTTCACACTTCTACGAGATAGATGGTGTACCACGCTAGGGTGTTCCCACACTTGGTCAATCAAGTTTACACGTGTGTCGCATTTGGAAGGCATCTAAAACTTTAATATTTAATGAGGGATTTGGTTTTATATGTACATATACATATCCAATCACCACAATACATAGTATGTATCATATACATGCTATATCCCACATAAAACATGAAAAACGATAAAAGTGATGATTAC
Source organism: Alisma plantago-aquatica (assembly GCA_963693085.1). NCBI lineage: Eukaryota > Viridiplantae > Streptophyta > Magnoliopsida > Alismatales > Alismataceae > Alisma > Alisma plantago-aquatica. The sequence continues at coordinate 787,572,156 of OY856414.1, read as the reverse complement.
AGCCATCCTAATATGTTTCCTCGAGCCAAGAGAAATCATAGTCATCTAGGTCTACATCACATGAAACATGTATCTAAGATTTTCCTTTATGGGTTTGATCAACTCATCTCCATGATTGATCGGCTCGCCATCAGGCCGGTCGGTTGGGTGCCACCAGCCGATCAACTGGCACCTCTAGTCGATCGGTTCACTGGTCATCGTGCATCTCCTCAGGTCGCCACCTACTCATCTCACTCCTTGAAATGGTCGTCTGGATCACCAACCGATCGGTTCACGCCTTGAACTGATCGTCTCAGTTGTCATTAGATTGTCCTCCGTTCTTTGACATAACATGAAATAAAAAATCTATCATATTTTACATTTGAAAAGGGAAACCCCGAGTTACATTCGGGGGCAAAGGTAGGAAAGAAATCTCGAGTTATCTCGAGTTACATCAGGAATAGGAGATAGGGAATCAGTGTGCAGACCGAGATGCAAGCAACCATATCCAGACATAAGGTTTATTGGCCATAACCACGCTATACATCCACCACAAAACTCGTTTAAGGGAAACATGTATCGAGTGCATTCATATTACATATCATATATGTATGTTAGGATTTGTGGATTTAGGATTGGACATGCATAAAGCCAATTTTATTCACATTGTATGCAATAAATAAAGGCGACAAACCAAGATTGATCATATCAATAATCCTAAAGTATAGAGCATTTGGCGTGGCTCTGATACCACTGTTGGGTTTTAGATGAGACAGAGAAGGCAACGGAAAAAAAATTCTTCTCCCGAACCTAGTATAAAGGAATCGCATCAACGTCTATACAATAGGAAGGATGGTTTGTAGAGACATACCTTGTCCTGAGGCTTGCTCGACAAAGTTACCTCACAGCTTGTGTGGTGTTCACCTCCAGTCTAGGACGGTGTCTGTGCAACTCCTGGTCTCACCGGGATTGTCAGGATTGACAGCTATCCTCTAAGCGACAGAAGTCTCCTGCCTCTATAGTAGTCCACACTGACCATATAGAACTCCGATCGCCTTGTCGCACAAGGCACCACAAGGAGTCATACCCTCCTGTCAGTGTACTAGTCACTGACATGCTCTCCTACCACCAGTTGCTTTTCTACAGTTGTCTTTCCCTTATTATGCCTCCCTTATCGGGTAGCACTTGCTTGGGCTCTCCTGGTTACCACAACCAGAGAGAATGACAACTTTGCAGAGCAACTAGTGTTCTGAGTTGTAATTTAAGAAGCCCCCAATACCCCTATATTTATAGGAGGGTCATGGGATAGGGTTCTCTACCCTGGCCAATGCGGGATTAAAGCAGGGGTAGAAGGGTTTGAGATTTTCCACAAAACAACCAACTGCGCCAGCTGAACCGATCATTTCAAGCATGAACCGATCGGTTGGGGACCTGAGCCAATCGGTTCACACCTGAACCGATCGGTTGGGGCACCTGAGCCAATCGGTTCACTTCTGAAATGATCGGTTCACCGCCCTGGTCAGTTCCTAAATGACTTTTCCTCTTTTGTTTCGAATTGATCCAAATACCAATCCTTGTTCCAATCAAATTGGACAAGTGAAACGAAAAAAATTTCTCACCAACCTGACTTTCCCAACTCACTCAGTTGGACCATATGAGCCGATTGGTTCAACCCTTGAACCAGTCGGTTCAGCCTGTCCTGAGCCAATCGGTTCATCACATGAACCGATCAGTTGGGAGTACAGACTGTGCAAAATTAGTCAATTGCAGTTTCAATCAATCTGATACTCTAATCAATTGGTCCAACACCTTGAACACTACGATATTGAGCTATCAATTGATTGAGTGTTTAATTGAACTACTAAACTCCTTTAGTAGTCAATCTAAACATCGTTTTTGGATAAACTCCTCTTCCAGGTTAACTCCTATGTGTGCGAACCTGCAGGCCCATTTCATGTTGGCAGTGAAAGTCCATAACACTTATGACTTCACAAGCAAAGAGCAGTGCCTAGTCGCACATCAGTGATACCCAAGTGAAATAGAAAGTTGGAGAACAACTTTCAATCCTACAATCCGTGAATGGTGTTACAGTGAATGTATAATTCCTTTGTCACTAATGTCCTGAATGAACTCAAGGCATGGTACAGTCATCCTTTCAACATTCATCCATTTCCTTGATCTCAGAGAAGACTGGGTGAGATGTGTGTGACATCAATATCACATATTGATTCACACATACATGTGCATGCCTTTCTCAATCCTACTCATCAAATGGCCATGGACATCAAACTCCCTTAGGAGGGAAAAATCCCATATCTATCACTCACCCCTCAAAAGCCCCATGTGTCAAAGCCATCCAATCATCACCTTTATAACAACCCATGTTTCAGAACTGCGTTTGATGATGTCAAAGTGTACCCAATGACATGTGTTGAGTGTAGTGATTTCAGGTCGAAGAATCACATTCACCACCATTACTGTGAGAGCTGACTGTGACTACCAAATCATGGTTCCATGTGTCACTCTCACAGTGCGTCTGTCCGGTACACTTGTTCTCTAACAAGTACCTATGTGCTTGGTTTGATATCACTATATCATGACTAATGAGATTCTATCATCAACCAACACATAATCAGTCTTTAGTGTTATTTATGTCTATGGTTATTTCCACAATAACAACTGACTGGGGACTAAACAAGAATGTATACTATTAACATTTGTATGATCTCATTGTTTAGGTCCTTAACCTAAAAGCATGCGTCATTGAGTAAAACAATTCTTTAGACATCTATCATATTACACTATCATCTTAGAAATAGTTAAAACATATAGATCGGAAATTGCCTTTATTATTATTCAAAACATTTACAAAGTATCACATTGCAATCATCACATGACTTGCTCGATGGGCATACATACCAACACTACCTACCCAAAAACATGAAATTTTAATTGCAAGACTCTAGGGTGCTAATTAAATTTATTTCTTCAGCCTATTATGCATTTTAGACATATTGAAGCACATTTTACTCATGATAGGGTACTATTTTGCGATAAAATAGTTGTTTGCAAAAAATACCCAAAACAAGTGAAACAAGGCAAGAAACAAGACAAACATGGAACTTATCAAGCAAGAGATTATCCATTTCAAGCAATAAATATACAGGTAAGATAAAACTATCTAGAAGGCATGTCAATATCATCAAGAGCAGTTATAAGCAGTTTTGATCTAATAAAATCAAATTTCTCTCTAGCTAGAGGTTTAGTGAAAATGTTTGGAAGCTGATTTTCCGTGTCCACATGTGAGATATAAATATCCTTCTTTGCAATGTGGTCACAAAGAAAGTGATGATGGACCTCTATATGTTTAGCTCTACTATGCAATATATAATTGTAAGACAAGTTAATTGCACGAATATTATCACTATAGATAGAAGAAGCATCAAAATGAATGTTAAAGTCTTGGAGCCTTTGCTTCATCCATAGGACTTGGGAACAACAACTTCCAACTACAATGTATTCAGCCACGGTAGTTGAAAGTGCCACAGTTATTTGTTTCTTAGAGATCCAAGAAACTAGGAAAGGTCTAGGGAAGATGCAAGTGCCACTTGTGCACATTCTATCAATCAAGCAACTTGCGCAATCAGCATCACTATAAGAAGTAAGAGTAAAGTCCTTGACTTGAGATACCATAGTCCAAATTTTTGGGTTTTGTCTAGACACCTTAAAATTCTATTAACCGCTACAAGATGTGATATCCTAGGACTTGATTAAAATTGACCATGCATGTCAACACAAAACATTATATCAGGTCTAGAGGTAGTTAAATAAAGTAAACTTCTAATCATACCTCTATAGAGCTTCTCATCTACCTTTTCTCCTTCCTCATCTCTGTCAATCTTAGTGGTGTTTGACATGGGGGTGTCCATTGGCACGGTGTTCTCCATCCCAAAGCACTTAAGTAGTTCATTGTTGTACTTGCCTTGTTTGATGAAGTTCCTATTTTTTTTTGCTTGATTTTAAAGCCAATGAAGAAAGTAAGCTCCCCCATCATGCTCATCTCGAACTTTCTCTGCGTAAGAGAACTAAACTCCTTGCAAAGATCAATATCAGTCCCACCAAAAATAATATCATCAACATAAATATGAACAATTAAGAAATTGCTAGAAGTGTGTTTTAGAAACAAGGTAGAATCAACTTTTCCCATGATATAATCATTATCTAACACATAGTTCTTTAGTTTCTCATACCAAGCTCGAGGTGCTTGTTTGATACCATAGAGAGCTTCTTGTAACAAATAAACATGGTTAGACAAATTATCATGTTCCAACCTGAGAGGTTGAGCAACATATACTTCCTTCTCAATTGTACCATTTAAAAACACACTTTTAACATCCATTTGATATTGTAGAAAGTTCTTGTGTCAAGAAAAAGCAAACAACATTCTAATTGACTCAAGTCTAGCTACATGTGCATAAGTTTCATCAACATCTATACCTTCTTGTTGATTGTAGCCCTGGGCAACTAACCTTAATTTGTTTCTTACCACCTTTCCACTTTCATCAAGATTATTGTGGTAGACCCATTGGGTGTCAATGATCCTTCTATCACTTGGTCTTGGTACAAGACTCCACACTCAGTTCTTCTCGAATTGTTGTAGCTCTTCATGCATGGTTGGGATCCATTCATCATCTTTAAGAGCTTATTTGACATCTTTAGGCTCGATGAAGGCATTGTGTGCTTGTTCTTTGTTGTAGGCATTCTGCTTCTTCACCCTTTCAAAAGTATTTCCTATGATGAGCTCTTTAGGATGATGCTTTGCAAAGCAGGGGGTTGGATCCTTCTTTTCTTCTTCTTTCTCATCTTCATCACCTAACACCTCTTTTCCTTTTTCACTAATGTTGAGTTCTATCAAGTGATGGATCACCTCATCTGCAATATCATCATCAAAAACATTCTTAGAAATAGAGGGGTTAGTCTACACAAATCTAACAGTCATAGATTCTTATACTTTATACAATTCAATGTTAAACACTTTATAAGCCTTGCTAGTAGGCTATATCTAAGAAATAAAACCTTGTAAGACTTCAGATCAAACTTGTCAAGGGAATCCTTGGTGTTCAAAACAATGCAAGGATAACCAAAAACATGAAAGAAATCAATTTTAAGGCTTTTACCATGCCATAGCTCATAGGGGATTTTCTTTAAAGATGGATGAGTAAAACCATGTATTGCACAAAACATGAAGTACTAATAGCTTCGAACCAAAAATTCTTCAGAGTGCTATACTCTACAAGCATAGTCCTAGCCATCTCATGTAGTGACCTATTCTTCCTCTCTACAACCCCATTTTGTTGAGGCGTTCAAGGTGAAGAAAAGTTATGTGCATAGCCAAATTCATCAGAAAAACATTCAAACAAATCATTTTTAAATTCTCCCCCATGATCATTGTGGATAGAAACAATATAGAAAGAAGCTTCATTTTCAACTCATTTACAAAAAGTTGAGAAAACATTGAGACTATCACTTTGGAAACAAGAAAGGAAGTCCAAGTATATCGAGAAAAATCATCAACAATCACAAGACAATACTTGCTACCACAAAGTGATTGAGTACATATTGGTCCATATAGATCAATGTGAAGAATCTCAAGAACTCTTTTGGTTCTAAGGACTCATATGGATTTGAAGGAGGACTTGGTTTTCTTTCCATGGGTACAAGGTTGGCATTCCTCATCCTTTTCAAAATCTACTTCACGAAATCCTTTTTGCTCAACTTCTTCATTTGATGCATAGTTACATGACCAAGCCTACGACACCATAAAGAAATCATTCGAATACAAAACATTACCAACAATAGGCTTAATAGAGTCAAGAACAATAATATAAAGATTAACATTTATAGTTCCCTTATATATGACATTGTAGGAGAAGGAATCTAGAAGCAAGCATTCTACAGAAGTAAATACAACAAGATAACCATTATCAAAAAGTTGACTAACATGTATTAAATTGTGATGTAAGCCATCCACAAGAAATACATTCTTGATGCATAGTGAATCACATACATCACCCTCACACGCTACCTACCCTTGTTGTTGTCTCCAAATGTCATTGATTCTCCTTTTTTCTTGGTGAATTGATTGAAATGATTGATTTCACCGGTCATGTGTTTTGAACTGACACTATCAACAATCCATTTGCATTTAACCTACAAGAAAGGAAGATAGTTGATGCCCAATTTAAACTTTGGGATTCAGGGTTAGCTTGGGGACCCACTTTATCTTTGGGTTGGTCCCCTTATCCATGTAAGGACAATAAGCAGAATAGTGGTCATCACTCTAAAATTGAGTACACACCATAGGGTTCTTAGAGTCAGAGGACTCTCCATGGAAGATTGGAGGTCCCTTGCTCTTCTTCTTACCATTGCCTTAGATTTTTGAAGCACCCTCATATCCTAAACCACTTGTACCACTATGTTTGGTGGAGTGATCCAAGACTTCATTGAGGAACTTCTTCCCTTTGAGGAAGGTTTGCAAAGTGGCTCTGAATTTGTGATTATCATTGGTAAGACTAACAACAGTAGAAGAAAACCAAGCAATATCATCATTAGCATGCAGCAGGTCGGCCTCTAAGAAGAGGGTTTTAATCAATTAAGAATCATTTTCCAAAGATATAAAAGTGACTTCATTTCTAGGAAAAATAGGTCTACATGATAGATAATTAATTTCAGCAAGAAACCTAGCATTTTTAGTTCTAATCAATATAAGATCATCAAGATAGATTTTATTTCCATCCTTAGTAGCAATATATGCAAGCTTAAGATCATCATTTTCAGTTTTAAGAAAAGCAATCTTATCTACTAGGTCTTGGTTTTCTTCCTTAAGACTATTGATGTTCTTAAGGTAGACACCATCCTCAAATTCAACTCCATTGTATTGGAGCTCAAGATCAAGAAATGGCCCTTGCAAGGAATCAATGCTATCAAGATGCGAATTCGCATTTTTATCAAGAATATCATTTTTTCTTATAAATCATCAATGATCTTTTCTAGGCTTTTCTTTTTAGACTTGCAATCAGCATAAGATGAGCGAGAAGCATTTAACATATCAACAAGAGTTTGTTGTACAACTCAAGAAAGCTTACCTCACTTACCTCACTAATGTCTTCACTTGTGGAGGCCATGAGTGCATGATGGAATTCTCCTTCATCAGAGATTGAGCCACTTGAAAAGGACTCTTCCCAAGTTGCATGAGTTGCAACTTTGCTCCTCTTTCCCTTATTATCCTTCCTTTTGTATTTCCCTTCCTTCTTGTAATCATCCTTCTTCTTGTGGCTACTCTTATTGTAAGCCTTCTTGGCCTTTGGACATTCATTCTTGTAGTGCCCCTTTTGCCCACATTCATAGAAACTAGGAGTTGATGATGAGGAAGACTTTCCCCAGAAGTGCTTTCCCTTGGATTAGTTTTCTTCATGATCACCAGGTCCATCATCTTCACTTGAGGAGGGTGGAGATGACCGGAAAGGAAGATGTTGTTGGAGAATCATTGCCTCCACTAGAGCTTTGAAGGCATTGTCTTTCATCTTCTTTGATTCCTTCTCCTCTTACTTGTCATTTTCTTCTTGGTTGTCTAGCCTTGGCTCATGAGCTTGAAGGTTTCCTATGAACTCCTCAATGGCTAAGTCTCCAAGGCTTCTAAATTTTTCAATTGAAGTCACATTGGGTTCCCATCTCTTGGGAAGGGACCTTAGTATCTTGGATTTGATTGTACCTCTATCCAATGTGTTGCCCAGGGCTGCAAGTCCATTGATGATGGTATTAAGCCTTGAGTACATATCAGCCACTCTTTCCTCCTTGCCCATCTTGAAGTTCTCAAGTAGCCCATTGAGCATGTAGATCTTGGATTCCTTGACTTGCTATGTGCCTTCATAAGTGATACACAACTTGTTCCAAATCTCATGGGTTGTGCCCCAAAATGAGATTTGTTGAACTTGAAGGGAGTGAGGGAAGCATAGATGATGCTTATCACCTTTGCATTGAGTTGCACCTTCTTGACTGTAGATTCATCCCAAGTAGCTAGATCACCCATTGGCTCCTTGTATGGAAGGAACATCACCTTCCACATGTTGTAGTTGGTTTGTTGAAGGAAGAACTGCATCCGTTGTTTCTAATAGAGGAAACTGGTGTCGTCAAAGACCAGGGGTTTCATAGAGAAGCTTCCCTCTAGGTTGAGAGACCTAAGTAAGTTTCCCATCTTCTTGTCTCGTGGGAGATGTGTCAAAGAAGACTCTGTCTTTGATACCACTTGTTGGATTAGAGGGCTCTAGAGGGGTGATGAATAGAGCTAAAACCACTTTCACAAAACTTGTTAGACCTTCAAGTTACTTCAAATAAACTCAATTGTAAATAGTAAATTTTATGGAGATTCAAGCATACATAGAAAGGATGAGAGAGATTGAAGAAACCAATTGAACAAGTTGTTTTTGGAGTGGTTCCACTCTCCAAACTAGGGGAGAGTCAGTCCACTACCTAGAGAAGTCAAGCTCTAGGATTTTTTTAAGCTTGTCTACTCCTTATATTCACTTATAATAGTTGCAACAAATGACCTTCCTTTTCTGGGACAAGGATACCCAGCTTCCCTTTTAGGCCAAGGGATAAACAACCTTACAAACAAGGTATTACCTATCCAAGAGCTAGTATTATACTTCACCAAGGTCATACCCACTCTTACAAGCAGTTGGATGCCTTCACCAGGGAGATCCCCTTCTTGCATTGAGTCTTTTTCCTTGAAGGATTTACCCACGCAGCTCCTTTGATCTTTCGCCTTTTCCTCCTCCTTCACTCAAAAAATATTGAAGCACCTTCTTCTACCGCTCGAAGAAGTATGCACATCCTCCTTCACTTGGAGAAACCTTCATCAACATGATATTGAAGAAAGGGATTGGGAAGGAGAAGCTTTGAGAGCTTTACAAGTGTACTATGAGGTATCACTCTCAGACCAAACCTATCTCACTCATATGAACAAAATGAAGTGTAATCAATAGACAGAAAGAGGCTCAAGTAGACTACAATCACTCAACTATGGTGAGGACCTTGAATAGCATGAATGAGAAAACTTGGAATGAACACCAAGGGGTCATATTTATAGCTGGGGGTGTCTACTAGAGTATGGGAACATTTGTGAACAATTTCTAGCCATTTAGAGGGTTGCAACGGATATAATTTCTAGTTTTGCAACACTCCAACGGTTAGAATCACTTTTTATGCATTTCCCATATAGTGCATTTGGTCGAGTTTCAATAAAGATAACTCAATTGATCACACTATGTGACAAAGCCAATTTAAACCATCAGTCAAGTTAGTCCTGGTGGAAATTGGACCAATACACTTAAATCGGTTTTGGTCTACAGAGGGATTAGTCAAGTTTTGTAATTGTGAAACTCAATCAATCAAGATCATTCTCAAAATCCATTAAGGATCGGTCAAGTTTGTAACTCAACCAATGAAGTGCCTGTAATGAATTCACAAAATGACTTTTAAGTGATCAAATGTTTGAATTAAGTGTCCCTGATTTTTTCTCATCTTAGTTACAAGTCATATCATCAATACAAATGATTTCAAAGATGCTCTAAGGTGATTTGGAGTGATTTCCCAAATTGCTCATTTGTGTTTCTTTTGACTTAAACTAAAACATGCTAGTGCTTGATTGATTTGATCCTTTTCATGTACTTAATGCTTGAAATTAATCTTAAAGAAACATAATACATATGAATGGAATGGTTAAGTCATTATAAAAATATGGACAATGTGTAACACTTAGGTCAACAATCTTTACTTCTGGTGTGTATGTGATTGAGATTAACTTTGCCACTTCTTCATCATGGGTACTTGATACAGGGTGTGGATAACACATTTGCTCAACTGTGAAAAATCTAAAAAGAAGTAGGCCTTTAGTGAAAGGCAAGTTTGAACTACATGTTTCTAATGAAGCAAGATTTGTTGCCAGTGTAGTTGGACCTATGAGTTATTATCTCTATGATTTATTATCTCTACCAAGTGGGCTAGTAATAGAGTTAGAGAACTACTATTATGTATCTGTCATTAATAGAAATATTATTTTTGTATCTTATTTGGACTAGAATGAAATTGAATTTCTTATTAAGAATGGAAGATGTTCCATTTCTAAAGATAATATCTTTTATGGAAGTACCCCAATGTCTTATGGTCTATACTTGATAGATATAGAGATAAGTGTGTATAATGTAAATAGAAAAAGACAAAAATTCAATAACTCAATGAAGATATACCTTTGGCATTGTTTTCTAGGACACATACATGAGAATCTCATACCTAGACTACATAAAGATGGTTATCTAGATTCTTTGATTTCAAATCAATAGAGACATGTGAATCTTGTTTGTTGGGAAAGATGACCAAGACTCCCTTCTCCAGTAAAAATGAGAGAGAGAGAGAGAGTGATCTATTAGGACTCATACATATTGATGTGTGTGGCCATTTCAGAACAAATGCTAGAGGTGGATATCAGTACTTTGTTACCTTTACTGATGACTTCAATATGTATGGTTATGTTTGGTTGATGAAACATAAGTCAAAAACCCCTAAACGGTTCAAGGATTTCATGAATGAAGTACATAACCAACTTGGAAAAAGTATTAAAGCACTTCAATCTAATTGAGGTGGAGAATAGTTAAGCCAAGAGTTTGAGGACCTTCTATGATCCCTTGGTATCGTATCACAATGGATTCCTCCTAGAACACCACAGCATAATGGCATATCAAAAAGAATGAATCTCACATTGCTAGACATGGTGTGGTCAATGATGAGTTTTTCTTATCTTCCAACTTCCTTCTGGGGACATGCTATACAAACTGCCATGTTTACACTTAACAGCATACCATATAAATCTATTTAAAAGACACCATATGAGATATGTATTGGGAAACGTCCAAAATGTATTTTAAGAGGATTTGAGGATGTGAGGCTTATATAAGAAAAATGTTTCCTAAAAATATTGGCCCTAGAATTAATAAATATTATTTTTTTGGATCTCCTAATGAAACCAAAGGATACCACTTATATAACCCAACTGACAATAAAGTTTTTGTTGTTAGAGATGATGCATTCCTAGAAAAGAAACTTATTTCCAAAGGAATCAGTGGGAGGAAAGTGGAACTCGGAGAGGTTTTGGACCAATAAGAAAACATTGAACCAGTAGATGTATAAGAGGAACAAAGAGAATCACAAGTCATTATGGAATCTCAAATTCCTCAAGTAGCACAGGAACCTTGTAGATCTATTAGGACACGCCTTGATCCAGAAAGATATGGTTATCTTGTGACTCAAGAAAAAGGTGAGCTGGTCATAGATGATGAGCCAACAACCTATGTAGAAGTTGTTAAGGGACCAGAGTCTGAGAAATGGCTTGAGGCCTTGAGATCTGAGATGGAATCCATGTACACCAACAAGGTGTGGATCTTGGTGGATCCACCTAAAGGGGAAAAACCATAGGGTGCAAGTGGGTCTTCAAGAATAAGACTAACATGGATGGTAATTTACAAACCTATAAGGAAAAATTGGTTGCAAAATGGTTTCAGACAAGTTCAAGGTGTTGACTATGATGAGACCTTTTCTCCAGTTTCTATGGTTAAATCCATCAAGATCATGCTTGCTATTGTAGCTTATTATGACTATGAGATTTGGCAGATGGATGTTAAAATTGCATTCTTTAATGATAATTTTCTTGAGGATGTGTACATAATACAACATGAGGGTTTTATAAAATCTAAAGACTGCAAATATTGTATGTAAGATACAAAGGTCAATCTATGGATTGAAGCAAGCATCTCAGAGTTGGAAACTTTGATTTGAAAAAATAGTAAAAGAGTTTGGCTTGAGTCAAAATGAAGATGAACCCTGTATGTACAAGAAGGTTAGTCGGGTCATGATTGTATTCCTCATATTGTATGTAGACGACATACTATTGATGGGGAATGACATCCTTACTTTACATAAGGTAAAGGATTGGCTTGGAAATACATTCTCTATGAAAGACTTAGGCAAAGATTCCTATATCTTATGAATTAAGATCTATAGAGATAGATCCAGAAGGCTTCTTGGACTAAGTCAAAGAACATACATTGATAAAGTGTTGAAAAGGTTCAACATGGAGGACTTAAAGAAAGAAAGCATGTCCATGACTCATGGAGTTACCGTCTCTAGAGCTCAATGTCCCAAATCTTGTGAACAAAGGGATCGCATGAGTAGGATTCCATATGCATCTGTAATTGGATCCATCATGTGTGTAATGTTGTGTACTCATCCCGATGTCTCATATGCTTTGAGCATCATGAGCATATATCAATCAAATCTAGGTGATGCTCACTAGACAACCGTAAAGAACAAACCTAAAGTACTTGAGAAGAATTAAGGATCAGTTCCTTATCTACGGTGGTGAGGAAGACTTGGTGGTAAAGGGTTATATTGATGCAAGCTTCCAAATTGATAAAGATGACTACAGATCATAGTCAAAATTTGTGTTTTTCCTTAACAATAGAGTTGTGAGCTAGAAGATTTCCAAGCAAGAGACAGTTGTGGATTCTATAGTAGAGGCTGAGTATATTGTTGCATCCAATGTAGCATAGGAGGTTGTATGGATCAAGAAGTTCATCTCTAAACTTGGGGTGGTTCCAAGCATCAACGATGCAATCGAGTTATATTGTGACAACAATGAAGCTATTGCACAAGCTAAGGAACCTCGATCACATCAGCATTCCAATCATACACTAAATTGGTTTCATCTCATGCAAGAGATTGTACAATGATGAGATGTGAAGATTTGCATAGTACCAACCAAGATCAATGTTATTGACCACTTGACAAAGGCACTTTCATAGAACAAACATGATGGTCATGTTAGATCACTTAGAATAGATTCATGGGTGATTGGCTCTAAGTGCAAGTGGGAGTCTGTTGGTATGTATGCCTAGAGAGTCGATTATATCATGATTGTAATGGCATATCTTGTAAATGATTTGAATAATAATAAAGGCAATCTTCAAATTTATTATGTTTTATTCAGTTATGAGATAATTATGTAACATAATATATTTCTAAAGCATGATGATACTCAATGACATGTGTCTCCAAGTTTAGGACTTGGACAATGAGATCATATGTATGTTAAGAGTATCTATAATCTTGTTAATTATATAGTCGGATGTTATTGTGGAAGGTTAATGGACAAGAATAATACATAAGACTAGAGTGTGTGTTGGTTCATGGAAGAATCTCATCAATCATGATATGTGATATCAAACCAATCACATAGATACATGCTAAGAGAATAATGTATTGGATAGACCCGACCATAAGAGTGATACATGGAAACCATGATTGGTAGTCAGAATCAACTCTCATAGTATTAGTAGTGATTGTGGTTCTTAGACTTGGAAGTCACTACACTCATCACATGTTGTTTGGCATACTTTGACATCATCCACCATAATCCTGAATAAAGGTTGTCATAAGGTGGTGATCGAGTGCACTATGACACATAGGGGTGACTGTGAGTGATGTAGATGGGATTTGTCCCTCCTATAGGAGTATGACATCTTGGCCACTTGATCATAGAGACTGATAAATGGATGGTCATGCTCATGTGAAGTCAATATATGATATTGAGCTCACATATATCTGAGACAATCTTCTCTAGCTCAAGGGATAGAGATTGAATGATGAACATGACGATGATTCCATGCCTCGAGTTCAATATGGATATTAGTGGCAAAGGAACTATACAAACATTGTAACACCAATCACAGATTGTAGGTTGCAGTTGTTCTCCAACTTTCCATTTACTTGGATAGAAATGATGCATTACTAGATGCCTCTCTTTGTGTGTGATGTCATAAGATAATTATGTGTATTCATTGTCAATGTAACTTGGAACCTATAGGGTCACACACATAGGATACAATTGGAATATGAGTTCTTTTCATGAACAATGTTTAGATTGATTACTTAAAGTATTTAGATATTCAATTAAACATTCAATTGACTGACTAGATTTAGAATTGACAGGTTCATGTGCTGAACCAACCGGTTGGAGTGTTAGATAGATTGAGATAGCATTGGCTGAATTGTGGATGAACTAGGGCATGAACAGACCCATTCACTGAGTGAACCGATCGGATCAAGGTCAGCCAACTTAATGGTTCATGTGATGAGACACTCAGTTCATGGATCAATTTGATTGCATAAAGGATTTTTTATGACATCACGTTGTGCATTAATTGAATTATAATTGCTAATTCAATTGTGATTGGAAAACATGACGAAATGACTGGTTCAAGTTTTGAACCAATCGGTTCGCATGCCAATTGATCGGTTCACCTGAACATTATGTAATCTTATTTTATGATTTTCACTGCTAGATTGAAGGGATTGATTCACCCTATGAGTTAATGTAATTAATCCCACCCTCTTCTTGGTTAAGTGGAACCTGATTATGGTCAGCCTGCTGGTGCTTTTTCTTCAATGGAATCACCTTCCATTTTAAATATATTTTTTGATGTAGACATCAAGTACCTCTTGCAAAGTTTGTATGACAGTTAAATGTTTGATTTATGGAAGGAGAAAGAAATGATGGTAAAGATCTTATTAGAAAGAACCAATGTGGGCAATGCTTTCCATGCTAGGTGTTGTGGACCCCAGAAACTTACATTTTTAAAGAACTAAGGGGTTCTCCTCGGGACAAAGAAACGACGATTTTCTTTAGGGAGTCAGAAACTAATGAAAAATGATCGATGTTTCTTTTGAGAAATCACAAGAGAAACAACCAGTGAGTCCCTTAGGTAGAAACATCTTATGTATGTAAATATTTGATGGATGTAAAGATCTAATGGACTAATCCAAAGGCCTCAAAAGAGTAGTGCAAGAACTGATGGTAAATAGCTGATGGGGAAGGGACAATTATGCGTTGGATCATAGGAACTCAGTGAAGATCCAATGGTTCTCCTATGGACAGAAACAACCAATGGGTCCTACAGGAAGATCTCATGGTTCACGTGAAAACAATCGATGATCCTTTAAGGTGAAGGGCCAAGGACTAGATGATTGAAAGAAGCAATGGTGCAAAGAAATGACGGTGCTTCAGCAGTATTAAAAACAGCCAATAGCAAACATAGAGGGACCTGATAGGCAAGACAATCCTTATGGGGATGGGAAAGCGTGTGAAGGGAAAAACAAAGTTTAGAGGGAGGTGGTTACCAGTTTTTGATGCTTTCGAATGACTGGTTTTCCCTTTTTGGATGACTATTTGTGGCCACTTCTCGCTAGGGTTAGGCCAGCTCTACCACAGCGTGCTTCTTCTATCTTCAAGCTTTGTTGGTGTTCTGGTTCACCACACTCCCAACACCCAAGGTTGGAACCTTCAGTGAAAATGCATGAGTCTCAAGGAGGATTAGTTTAATCATAGTCAATTAGGGCTAGGTTAAACACTATAGAGGTTGGTGGCTAGGGTTTAAAAGAAATCCTAGTGTGATTTTAGTCTTTGTATGACTGGTGAAAGTGAGAGGGTTGGACCCTCTTTCCTTTATAGGAATCAGTCTTTCACTTGGTGGGTCCATTCTATCCATCAGGTTCTAATCATTTAGTTCCATAAATTATCTGATGAATAGATCTAAAGATCTCAAAGATCTGATGGTTTGTCTACCTATCTAGTCAAAACCTTTAGATCTTAAAGAATTGATGGTTTGTCAATTCAACCGTTACAACCAGATAGTTGGAAGAGATGAAGATCTTATGGTTTGGCAGAAGTGAAGATCTTATGGATGAGGATCAATTCGATGGCATTGTTGATTAGATGTGAGCCATCATTTGTTCTAAATAAGTCTCGATGGGTTGTCTGAGTTGACTTAGGCAATTATATCGTGTTAGAAATTTAATGGCTCGACAGTATATATCATCTAATGGCCTTTCTATCTTCTACCTTGGTCTTCATATTGGTTGACAGTGTTGACCAAAGGATATTATGTTTGTACAGAGGCAGTCATTTGATGGCGAGGTGGATCCATAGGGTCCTAATTAACATATGGTTCTGCTAAATGACAGTTTGATGGCTTCACAGTCAAATATTTGGTGGATGATTGAGTTTTCTAATGATATCATTAGACCTTGACCATGTTTATACAGTTGGATAGAGCCAATAGTTCATGTAGTGGCAGTAAAAGTTAGATTTCTAACTTTATTCTATATACACTAAAAATTAGGTGACTAAACAAACTACCCTTAAGCCCAAATTAAAAACTAGATGAAAAAGTAGAAACATCTAGATAATTGAAGATAAAATACTAAAAAATTAGAAAAATATAAAAGGGGTCCTTAGGTTGCCTCACAAGTAGTGCTAATTTTTAGTCCTTAGCTTGAATTTATTTGATTATCTTTGCTAAACCTCCTCTGGTGGTGCAGGTGGGGTTGGGGGTTCCTCTAATTGGAGTTCTGCTCTTCTGCTAAATTTATTCATCCTCATAATATCATTTCACCCTATTTCCATTTACCCTAAAGGTTCAAGTTTGTCACTATAAATCTTCACCATCCATGATGGGTATATTTTTGATACAGAGAAAGGTCTTGACCACCTTGATCTGAGCTACCGTGAAAAGTTTGATGCTTGAATGAAACAATACTTTGTCCCATTCTGACACGTCCTTCCTCTTCAAGTGGGCATCATGCCACACTTTTGTGTTTTCATAGGCATGTATACTCGGCTCTTCCAATTCTTGTAGTTGTAGAAATATCTTCTCTTCAACTAGTGTTGGGTCCATATTCAGGAATTTGATTGACCAAAAGGCTTTACGCTCTAGTTCAACTAGTGGGCGGAAGGACTTCCCATTAATCAGCTAGCAGGGGGTTTTTTCTATCAAAGTCTTATAGGAAGTGTGGTATGCCCAAAATGTGTCATCTAGCTTCATCGACCAGTCTTTTTGAGTATGACTAATTGTGTTCTCCAGAATCTTCTTGATTTGCTAGCTCGAAACTTCTAGTTGTCTAGATGTTTGCGGATGATACGATATATCCACCTATGTCTAACCCCGTACTTCTTCAGCATGGCTTCAAATTGTTTTTCACCAAAGTGAGATCCTAAGTCACTAATGACAGTGTGTGGGACACCAAACCTAGGAAAGACAATCTTTTTCTAATAATCTGATCATGACATTCAAATCACAAGTGGGGTAGCTACTGCTTCCACCCACTTAGATACATAGTCTACTACAACCAAGATGTACTAGTTTCCTCGTGATGATGGGAAGGGTCCCATGTATTCAATTCCTTAGACATCAAAAATTTTGACCTCAATCAAATCTGACATTGGCATTTCATTTCTTGTAGAAATGTTTCATATCCTTTGGCATTCATTACATGCTTTGGTGTAAGTGTGTACATCTTTGAATAGCTTCAGCCAATAGAACCCATATTTTAGGACCTTTGTTGTTGTCCTTTCTCCACCAATATGGACTATGTATGATGAAGAGTGGCATTCATAGAGTATCTTGGGTACTTCTTCTTCTATAATACATCTCTGATATAGGTTATCTGCACATCTTATAAAGAGGAGAGGATCATCCCAATAGTAATTCTTCAAAACAAAATATACCTTCTTCTTCGGGATGTAAGTAATGTCATGTGGAAATTGTTGACATGCTAAATAGTTGCAGATGTCAGCAAACCATGGTAAATTGGGTTCAATGGACTTCTCCATCATTAGGGATTCATCAGTGTAGTTTTCATTTATCGGAAATAGGTCATTTTGGCCACTACTGTGTGCAAAAAGTGGTCATCTACCACAATTTATGCTCCTTTTGTATCAATTATCTCGTGATCAAACTCTTATAGCAGGAGCACCCATATTAGGAACTTGGGCTTGGAATCTTTCTTTTGCATTAGATAATTTATAGCACCATGATCAGTTTACACTTTCACTTTTGATCCTACTAGATAGGACCTGAATTTGTTAAGAGTGAACACTATGGATTACATTTCTTATTCAATTTTTGTGTAATTTATCTGGCTTCATCGAGGGTTTTGCTTGCATAATATATCACATGATGTTTTTGTCCTTTTTTAGGCCTAGATTGTGCCAATGGAAAAATCACTTGTATCACACATTACCTCATATAGGAGTTCCCAAACAGGGCTTGTATGATTGGAGCTATAGTGAGATCTTTCTTGAGGGTTTTAAAAGCTTCTAGACAGTTGTTGTTGAAATTGAATATTGCATCCTTAACCAATAGATAGGTCATTGGCTTAAATATCTTTGAGAAATCTTTGATGAACCTTTTGTAGTAAATGACATGCCTCAAAAATCTTATTACTTGTGTTACTGACTTTGATGGTGAGAGCTTAGAGATGGATTCAATTTTACTTAAATCGACCTCAATTCCTTTCTCAGAAACCTTATGGCCAAGAACTATGCCCTCTTAGACCATAAAGTGGCATTTTTTCCAATTTAGGACTAACTACTTCTCCCCACACCTTTTTAGCACGTGGGATAGGTTTTCCATATAGTTATCAAAATTAGAATCATACACTAAGAAATCATCCATGAAGACTTCCATGATGTCCTCTAGGAAGTCACTCAAAATAGAGATCATGCACCTCTGAAATGTTGCAGGTGTGTTGCATAACTCAAACAGCATTCTTTAGAAAGCATAAGTTACATAGATGCAGGTGAGTGTAGTTTTCTCTTGATATTTGAGTGGATAGGGACTTGATAATACCTGAGTATCCATCTAGAAAGAAATATGAGATGTGATCCAGGCGTTCCAACACTTGACCAATGAAGGGCAATAGGAAATGATCTTTCTTGGTTGCGGCATTGAGTATTCTATAGTCAATGCACATCTGCCACCTTGTTACTATCCTTGTTTCCACCTCATCACTGTTTGTTCCTTTCTCTAGTGTCATTCCTCCTTTCTTTAGTACCACATGTATGGGGCTCACCCAGTTGCTATCACTGATGGGATAAACTATACCTGCATACCAAAGTTTTATGACCTCCTTCTTCACTACTTCTCTTAGATCTGATTAACTTCCTTTGAGGTTGTACTAGAGGTTAGGCATTTTCTTCCAGGTTTACATTTTCATACATATTGTGGGACTTAAACCTTTCATATACTTAATAGATTATCCAATTTTTTTTCCTCAGTGTGAGTTCATTCAACAATATTTCTTATTAGTCCTTTGTCAAGTCTAAATTTAGTACAACATCGTTTATTTCTTTTTCATCAAGGAATTCATACTTTAGGCCCTCAGGAATCTTCTTCAATTCATGTTTAGGTTTCAAAGCTTATTTTTCCTTAATAATCTACTCCAGGGAGGCATGTGTCACAGTCTCGACAATATCTTCTTCGTCATCATTGCAATACTCTTCTATTTGATTTAGATAGTCAAGAATTTCAACCACCTCAGCATCTTTTATGCACATATTTGGGTCATTTAGGGCTCTCACGAGCATGTCGACTATAGCATTTTGCTCCTAGACTTCTTCACAAAATTGGTTATATCTGTCCTTTATGTAAATTGGCACAAATAGATACGGTCCTCTCATGCAATCCTGAATGTGGAAATCAATATGATCCTTTCCCACTATAATGGTGATGATCCTTGCATAGACATCTATTAGCACTCCCGGGTAGAGAGAAAAGGCCTTCCAAACATCACAAGGCATGTCGGGTCTTCCTTAGTATCTATCATCATTATATCACATGGGATAAAGAATCATCCCACACAAATTGGGACGTCTTCTACAATTCCAATTGGTCTTGTAAAAGAGTGATTCACTAATTGTATCATCATACTTATCTTCACCATATCAGTAAGGCCTAGTCTCTAAGCTAATGTAAGAGTCATGAGACTGATTATGGCTCCAAGGTCAGCTAGACCTTGTTTGGTCTCATTGTCTCCTACATTCAATGGGATGGTAAAGGCCTCAAGATCTTTTGGATTGGTTGGCATCTTTGCTTGGACAAAGGAATTCAAAATATTATCCGGTTGTATGGTTAAGATGTGGTATCCCCATCTTCTTTTAGTGATTAGATCCTTAAAGAACTTCCCATAAGTTGTCATATCCTTGATGGCATCCAGGAATGGTACATCAAGGTGTAGCTTCTTTACGGCTTCCAAAAACTTTTCATACCTATTCTTTAAGTGATCCTTAACTGATTTATATGGAAAAGGGATCCTTGGATAATAAGGGTCCTTTATTGTGAGAATATCTTCAACTGATTCAGCTTTCTTCTTTACTACTGGCTTCTTTCCTTTACTTTTTTCTTTACTTCAATTTTCTTGGAAGTATCCTCTATTGGTGGCTCTTCTTCATGCAGAATAACCTCAGGTTGGGTTTTGGAAGTAGTGTTGGTTTTTTTAGTGTCCTTATCCACTATCTCATCCAGTGTCCTCCCAAACCTTAGTGTGTCCATCGTTGCAGTTTTGACATTTGATGGTATTCTTCCATGTGGCTTCTTAACCAACTCAAACGGTTGTGCAAGTTGCTGGTGAATTTTTCTTTAATGGATCTGCATATTTTTCATTTGAGTTTTCACACTCACCAACTATATTTTCATTGTATTCAAAACTCATGTGTTGGTGATGGCGCTTTGTGTTAGTTGTTCATTTATAGTTTCTTATCTCTTTGTGAAATCCAACATTTCATTGGTCATGTCTTGTTGACTGGGGTTTTTCTCTATCCTTGGTTTTGTCCTGATCCATTAGAATTCCTATTTTGGTTCTAGATGTAGCCTTGATAATTGGTTTTGTTCTACTGATAGGTCATGGTACGAGTAGTCACAGGCTTCCCACTCCCCCTACCCAAACCAGGTGGTCTCTTAGTAGGGTCACTCAATTGGTGAGCATTTGTAATGACATCCTTGTTGCCAGAGAAACTAGGATGGTTAGGCCACTTGAAATTCACATAGGGAACATTTCTTTATCCTCCTCTTCTTCTTTTTCCTAATCTTTAGTGTGCGTCTAGATGGAGTTGTCTATTTTGTGCCCTCTGTCCCCGCACATGAATCATTTCATTAATTTTTTTTACCTTTCCTTCTCCTTTGGTTCCTCCTTCCTTTAATTGTGAGACATCTGAGGCAACCTTCTGAATATGAGCCATTATGGTTTCAAGAGATTTTGACTTAGTGGTTTTCCCTTCTACGGCACCTTTTTGGCGGTCCCTTGTCATATTCTAAACCAACTTGGATGGGAGGCCATGTTGTTGATGATCTTCATTGTTTTCTTTGGATTCTTGCTGAGAAAATTGCTTCCCAATGTTGCATTTAGTGAAATTCTTTCTATGGGGGTAATTCCATTGTAAAAGGTCATCACTAGAAGCCCTTGATCAAAGTTGTGATGAGGGCAGTCCCTCTGGTATTCTTTGAATCTTTCCCATGTTTCATATAAATTTTCCCCCGGCTTTTGCATAAAGCCAGTGATCTTTTGCCTGACTCTGAGAGTTTTCTCCACAGTGTAGAATTTTGTGACGAATGCATCTACTAGAGATACCCATACATTTATAGTCTTGTCATGTAAGCCCAGGTACCATGACAGGGCCTTGTCCCTCAGCTAGAAGTTAAATCCCTTACAATATATTACCTCTTGCGCCATCACAAATGTTCTTGAAGGCATCTAATAGATGATATGGATTTTTTTCTTGAGAATTTCAGCCAAAGGATTAGTTCTTGACCATTCTTATGATTATTGGTTTAAGTTTGAAGTTGGGAGAATCAAAAAGAGGAATAATGATTGGGCATCTAAACTCATTGGCTCTAGTGGAATCCAACTCATGAAGAGAAGGACCTCCATTATCATTGTCATCCTCTGTGTTGTTGATGCTATTTCTTCTATTCCTCCGGAGCATTTTATCCCAGTGTTCTTCTTCTTCTTTCTCTTCTCCACATTTCACTTTACCATAGTCTTCTTCTTCATGTTGTGCTTCTTCCTTGTGATATTATTCCTCATTACGATCCTCCTCACAGTCATCATGGTGTTCCTAAACTCTTGTGTTGCGGTCGACTCCCTTACAAGGAGGCATCATTCTTGTCATAGGCAGTACCGTAGATCTAGTTTGTCTTAACTACCTAAAAATAGGTCACATAGTTGAGTTAGAAATTAGACATGTGATACAAGGTATATTAAGGTAGTTAGGGGTATCAAATCCAATATGTGCAGTCAGGTCTATTGCTAGACTCGAGGCATGGGTGTATGCTAAGTAGACTTAGGTTCTTAATAGTATCGGTTGCCTAGTATCTAGAAACGGTGCCAAAAAGTTGATCAGCCTAAATCTCATGTCAAAAAGGAGTAGATATAGAGTAGTCAGACTCTTAATTTATAACCCGACACTCATGCCCCTACAATTGTTATACGGGTCCAATGTAGTAAATCGGGGTCGATCCATAGGGACAAGGGTTTTAAGTGTCAAGAATGTATAGTATTATCTTAGTTACACCAACCAAATAGTGGTCATAGATTTGTGTGCTCCTTAGGGGACGGCATTACTCCAACAAACAAGTAAAGTAAAACAAGACAAACAAAACTAGCAGCAAAACAAAAGAACAAGTAAGATCAAAGAGTAAAATATCGAGTATGGATGGGAACATGGATTGGGTTTCACCATTTAAGATCTCTCACCAACATGCAATACTCACACCCATTGTATACCTTTAGCAATATTACAAACAATCATCACAGATGTCTATTCCCTCCTCTCTCGAGCTTAGGATACATCTAGATTATAAGGTTGTCCCTCTCTTGAGATGGCAAACAAACAATCACAATATAACTATATGATCATTAGCTTTAGAATTCCAACATTCTCATGCATTCATGTCACTCTGTATCACTTAGAAAAGCCTAGTACTACTCTTTTGAGGCACTAACAATCAAACATCATGAGATGGTAGCTAATCATATAAGTGAATCATTAAGAACAAGTGTAAGGAGATAAACATTGCTAAGAGCAAATATTTAACGGATATAAGTATTTACATGTCGGGAGATCCTTAGTAGCCACTCTCGACTCAAGCTATGTTTCGCCACTCATGATGGTCAATAGAATAATGGATTTACAAGTATGGTTAGACATGTAGTGCTGCCGAAATGGAATGGAAGGAATGAAGGTAGGAAGACATATTTAGAGAAAGGAAGAAGGGGAATACACCAACAATGACCAAGGATGGTCAAAGTTGATGGTCAATTTCTCTAAGATAAAGCTAGTGTGGTGATATCGAATATCTACTCATCATCCTCCCTCCATCATTGGAGAACTCCAAGAAGGGCAGAGGCGGGATGGCACAGTAATGAAAGCTTCATATTGTCATCTTTAGCATTTACAAACTGATGGACAATGGTGAGGGTTTATTTTGATAGCACTTTCACATCCTCCATACATTGAGACCCTTGTCTCAGCACCCTAGGGGTGCTATTTATAGCTTCAGTTAGGTGCTTATTTACTTACATCGCAAGTTTGGGCACGTGCCTCGGAGCATGTGCCTAACGGCTCATTAAATGATTGTTCTTTATGGTCATCAGATCTTTGAGCATCTAGATAATCCATCGGTTCTTGGAAACCAATGGTGGTTGTCTAAATCAATGATCTCTTTGGTGTATCATCGGTTCCTTAGCTAGTCCAACCATCAGATCTTTGAACTCATCAGACATTGGATCTTTGAAAATGACTAATGACGATTGGTATCGGCTGTGATGACCTGATGGACCATCGGTTAGTAGAATCTAAAGGTTGTGTTATGGTAGGTCGAGTCTGAGTGAGCCATCAGTTCTTTACATCTGATGGCCACATTAATTGCCCAACTAACCATTAGATAATAAGAACTAGTGGTCACTCTAATGTCAGACCCTCTCCTTGGTGGTCATATTGAGAACTGATGGCTGGAATGGTGATGGTTTCTTAGGCTCTGATATGGCATCCATTGATTCTTGCAAACCGATGGATGTTCTGCATCAGAGTAAGGACCCATCATTTCACAAGTCCATGCACTTGATTAGTAGTTATCACCTAATCAAAGAATAAGTGGTGTATGTATTTAAAATGATAGAAAGTTAGGGTAATTATGCATAACAATGAGGAGATTAGAGGTAAACTAAGGCATGAAATATCCACAAAATTGGGTGTTATCAATAGGGTACTAAACCTTCTCCTCTCGTAACCAGATTGTTAAATCTAGTTATTGGCTAAATTTCCAATATTTTTTCCTTATCATCATTTGGGTGGAGTCAAAATTTGGTTTTACATTTTTCCACTAGTTTAAACATTTATCTTGTTTTTCTTTGTTTTATTAATAATAGTGGTGGTAATATCTATCATTTTTATTGGTTTTCTTTGCAAATGTTGAATCAAGATTCCTTGCAAGAGATTTATTTTATTCTGGAGGGTAAAATAAACTGCCAACTCAGTTGGGGATGATTAGATTATCTAGGTTGGTTTTCCTATGTCCTTTAGTTTTCTAAATGTTTTCTTGGGTTAAGGTTTGATTTTTTTCTGGTCCTTGGTTTCTATATGTCGTTTTGACCTGGGATCCTAGAATTTTTTGGGGCCCACCTCCCACAGATCTAAGCAATCTCTTATTTCTATGTTCCATGGGTTAGTCCTTGATCTCTATTTTTATCTATCTGACCCACAATTTGCTCGATTTTTTTCATTTTTAGGTTTTGTTTCTTTTTTTCTCAAGCTTTTAGGTCCATTTCCCTTTTAGGGTTTCATGTTTGCTTTTCTTTTAGGGTTCCAGTTCTGCTTCCCTATTTAGGGTTTCTAGTCCACTTCCCTTTTTAGGGTTTTCATCTACTTCCCTTTTAATATTTTGGGTCTTCTTCTCTCTTAGAGTTTCGGATCCGCTTCCCTTTCTAGGGTTTTACGCTTGCTTCCTATTTTCTAAAAATTACCAAAAACTGAAAATGAACTAAAAATATGGGGAAAAGGATGAGATAATCATCCTATTATGAGTAAGATTCTTTCCTTTTTTTGCATGACTGATATGTTTTTTGAAAGGGAAATTCTTGTTTGCATGGGTTTCCCACTTTCCTTCATTTTCATTTTTGTAATTTGTTATGGGCTTGCTTTGAAAGAAAAACTAAAATCCATACACTTGCACTATGCACACCCAAAAACCCATGTGTCTACAGAATGGATGTGAATACTAATGTTAAGTCTCTATATTAGGCATAGAAGTGTTAGTAATGGTACCAATGTAGCATAATGCCCAACATCCAAAGGCCTTGAGGACATCCCGCTCTCCTAGCACTCACAATTGATTACATTTATAGTAGTCATGAGGTATTGTTCAGATCAATATCAATATTTGATGAACCTGGGTTACCCACAAAATGAGAGCCATCATTCTATAAAGAATTTAAGGACCAATCCATCCTATATAGGTCATGCTTGAGTGAGGACATAAATTTCATATAAACTCATGGGCAAGGGGGAACCCTTATGTAACACCCCACCTTTTGAGTATGAGCAGAAACATCTACCTTGGAGGGGGATGTCACATTAAAATGATCATAGAAAATAAAAACATAAATCACCATTGAGACTTATACATTTTTCTTTGAATAGGAAACTATAACTAACTTTCATAACATGTCTAAAATTCTAATCATATCTAAACATGGAAAACTAAGCATGAAAGTAAACATCTCTACGTGATTGGATCGCCTAGTATGGATGGCACCCCACCAATTAGCTCTTGAAGGCCTTCTAGTCCTTGCTTGCTCCTCTTGAGTCCTTACTTGCTCCAACTCCTGGGTACATCACGTCCCCAGCCATGTAAAGGGGAACAACAACACATCAGTAAATGGTATTGGACCTTTATAATATAAAAAAACTAAATATACTTGACATGTAAGAAAACTTGACATGAGTTAACTATAAGAATTCTAGAATCATTATTAACATGAAGAGTTGAATGGTAAATGTATACATCCCTCTGTGATGGCCCCTTAGGAGCACATGATTGCTATGAAAACCCTTGAATATCCCGTGATGACCCCTTGAGGTCCATGATGCAGGAGCATATAAAGACTAGTTCAATTCCAATTAACTTGATCATTAACATAACATTAACATTAACACTAGCATGATTCTTGAACTTAACATGATGAGATTTCTCCCTATTAACATGATCTCTTTAACATGATGGGATTTCTCCTTCTTGTACACTAACATTAATTTTATGAGTCATAAATCATAAGCTCTATAGTAAACATTATAACCATAGGACAACAATCATAAAGCAGTGATATACAGTGATCATAATTAAAACATTGAACTTAAAATGATAATGTCTACTTTATACTTAACATGCAATCAACCATGAATACTTGTGCTTAGTAGCATGACCCATTTACCTTAGTGCAAAGATGATCCTAAGATAGCCTCTCTAATCTTTGAGTCAAATCTAGGTTAAACCTTCTCTTATCTTGATTAGGCTCAAAACACCTATTCATAATTATTAAACATCATAATTCAATACCTTATATTGATCCTAGGTTGAATTAGGGTGAATTAGGGTTTGAGTGCATTAGGGTTCGGCTTATTTATCAATATCATTGAATTAGGAAAACTAGTTTGGATTAAATCACATTAATCATATGTGGTACACAATTAGGGTTCCATGGGTCAAATTAGGGATTCTAGTAAAACATCAGAATGGAAAGGCAAAGCATGGGTTGAAAACCTTAAAATCGGATTCCTCTCAAAAAATCCTTTACAATGACTATTTATTCCAAATTTTCTAAGCATCCTGAGATTTACTATGAATTTTCAAAAATTGACCAATGAGAATTCAGTAAAACCATAATGTGACATTGATTTGAGTTGAAAATAAATTTGATGTAAATAAACCATGAAATGGCCAAAGAACATTAGGCGTGCATTATGTATAATCAAATAGGTTGGGCCAGACTTGTCATTTAACAATAAAACATACTTCACAACTGATAAATCAAAACACATGACAAGAAGTCTTAAACACCCATTACCGTTGAATTATATAACTAAGATGACAAGGGAAAAAAGTTCATTTGTTGACCTAGATTCTTCTACTTGCATCCATGGCAAGGGATCTAGTAGGGCTCTAAGTCCGTGACTCAAACTGATGAGAGGATGCACACTCTTTCAATGATAATACTTTGTTTGTTCTCGTCAAGGTTTGATGGTCTCAATAGGCTATTTCTCTCCTACACTGGTGGTCAGAGGCTCAAGAAAACCTCACTACGGGTAAGAACAGGCGATAGAAAACTTAGGGTCAAAGATCAGCGGTACACAACTTGAAAACACAAACCAAACCTTGGAAAATGATCTTCAGGGAACAACTAAGACAACGCACCTATTTAAAGTGATAGAGATGCACAGAGGAACCAAGGCGGGGAATCGTTGGTGACGTATAATGAAGGCCTATAGGGTACTATATTTGAGATGTCCACTGGGCAAACGGGATAATGGGAAAAGATATCTAGGAGTTCAAGGATTCTTACCTAGATCTCAATTTGGTTGATGTGGTCAGAGTACGGAACACTAGACTCCCATCATAAGAGATGCACTTTGAGTAGATCAGGGACACTGAGGATGTTGGAGCATGAATTGAGTGGTGAGGAGGAGTGCCTA
The DNA here is from genome assembly GCA_963693085.1 of Alisma plantago-aquatica. Taxonomy (NCBI): domain Eukaryota; kingdom Viridiplantae; phylum Streptophyta; class Magnoliopsida; order Alismatales; family Alismataceae; genus Alisma; species Alisma plantago-aquatica. The sequence goes on along the minus strand of OY856414.1, from coordinate 787,544,486 downwards.
AGGTCTGGTGATGCTCTAATAAGTCTTATTTGGCAATAGGTGGTGCAAAGCTCCTTCTATAATGGTGGGGTTGAGAGGGAGTTAAGTCTGGATTTGGGCATTTCTTCATTTGATCAAAAGAGAAGGCGAGTTATGGATTGTTGGGTTTGAGGGAGAGACATGAATTCAATGGAGGAGGAAATTTGTGAAACGGCTATGAGACGAGAGAGGGAGAGATCAAGGAAGGTCGCACTGTGAAATGGATATTATCTCGTGGACTATGCGGAGATAGAATATGATGTGATATTTATCGGATAGAGATCGTACAGAGGTTGAGGAGAGTGAAAAAATAAATGCCCAAGAAATGAGCTTGTGATAGAGTAATAAAACTGAAACTTTAGGATAAATACATCGCATTAATGAAATCAAATTCAAACCTAGTTCAGACTATATTGAAATGTGTCTTAATTGATTTAATGGTTCAAATATGGTGCAAATGACCTCAAATTCAAACCATAGATTGATTTGAGGGTCTACAATATTCCTAGGAAAATAGATTTCATTTTTTAACATGTTTTGGTCCATAACTTATATATTGACTATTAATCTTAATTGAAAGGCAATAAAAGTAATATTATTTGAAAAGGATCCTATTATTGAATCCTTGAGTCACTGTTTTGAGTTTTACTCATTCAAGAGTTATATGGTCACCTCTTTAATCTCTTCCTATGCTTTATGTCCATCTTGGAGGAGAGAGAAAATAAAAGAGGATCAACTCAAGTTAATTGATACACATAATGCACATTTGAAAGGGAAATATGAAATTGAGTATTATTTTAAGTTTTCTTATCCCATTTTCATATGAGAACAACCATTATTGGCCTTTTTGCATTTAACCCTTTAACTATTATCATTTTGGAGGAACCCCATTCTAACTCTTAAATTGGATTTAAAAATTGGGATGTGACAATTCTACCCACCTTGAACAAATTGTGTCCTCAAATTTTTCTAGGTTACTACCCACCTTAGGGTTTTTCTTACTGCATTCAATTAATGATATCTAGCATATTAAATTCTGCATGAAGAGTGAATGTATTTCATAAAAAGGGCTCAAATGGTCATAAGCTAATTATTACATCATTCCTCATCTTCCTTCTCTACCTCCATAGAAAAAATCCCAGCTTGTCTCTTGGGAGGTGGATTATGGTCCTTGTTCTGGTCCTGGTCATGGTCCTTCTTTGTGAGATTAGGGCAATTTGACTTGAGGTGGTCAATCTCTCCATAATAGTAGCATGCATCCGCACCATACATGCATGAGTCTGCATGGTTCTTCTTGCACATTGGGCATTGGGGCTTCTCAGCTTCTACTGTAGGCTCAGGTACCTTCCTCTTAGGGTTGTTGGGAGTTTGGTATAGGTTGTTCTTTTGGGGAACTTCTTTCTTGTAGGATCTTCCAGGGTGATCTTCAAGCTCTAGGGATGCATCTAGGGCTGCCTGGAGGGTCATATGACCTCTTCCTCACAAGGTAAAGCTCAAGTTCGGCTTGTGTCCTCGAATGAATTTCTTTTTTCTATGATGTTCATCATAATCATAGACATACTTTGTAGGACCCTAAACTTCATGGCATATTGGGTCACAGTCATGTCACCCACTTGATCCAGGTTGGAAAACTCTAGATCCTTCTTCTCAATCATGGTTTTGAACACATAGTGCTCCTGGAAGGCTTCAACAAATCCTTCCAATGTGAGTGGAGGTGCATCAGCTACTCTTGAGTTGAGGTAGTTCTCCCACCATGTACGGGTTGCACCTTTGAGTGTGTGGGTTTCAAAGTGAACCCTAGAGTATTGAGGGCATACCATATCTCAGAAGCAATGCTCCATGCCTCTAATCCACTCCTCAGCTTTGGTGACTACATCTATTTCTCCTTTAACTGAGAAATATTCGGGCCTTATCTTTAGGAAGTCCATTAAAGTTAGATCATGGTGTCTAGGTTTATGTTGTCCTTGTACTAAGACATTGGTGAGGGCTTGGAATAGATCTTCTAGGGTTGTCTTAGGGTTCCTTATTGATCCACTTCCCCCACTAGAAGAGCTAGCATCATCATCCTTATCCTTTCCCTTGTCTACTCTCTTAGGGGGCATCTGAAAAAGGTCACATAAACTTTAAGTTAGAACATATGAATCAGCTTGCTTTCTGGTGGCCATCCATTTATTAGCTATGATACCATTAATGTAACACCCCACCTTTTGAATATGAGCGGAAGCATATACCTTGGAGGGGGATGTCACATGAAAATGTTAATAGAAAATAAATACATAAATTACCATTGAGATTCATACATTGTTCTTTGAATAGGAAACTATAACTAACTTCCATAACATGTCTAAAATTCTAATAATCTCTAAACATGGAAAACTAAGCATGAAAGTAAACATCTCTACATGATTGGATTGCCTAGTATGGATGGCACCCCACCAGTTAGCTCTTGAAGGCATTCTAGTCCTTACTTGCTCCTCTTGAGTCCTTACTTGCTCCAACTCCTGGGGACATCACGTCCCCAGCCATGTAAAGGGGAACAACAACACATCAGTAAACGATACTGGAACTTTATAATATAAACAAACTAAATATACTTGAAATGTAAGAAAAATTGACATGAATCAACTATAAGAATTCTAGAATCATTATTAAGATGAAGAATTGAATAGTAAATGTATACATCCCTCTGTGATGCCCCCTTAGGAGCACATGATTGTTAGGAAAACCCTTGATGTTAGGAAATCCCTTGATGACCCATTGACGTCCATGATGCAAAAGCATATAAAGACTAGTTAACTTGATCATTAACATAACATTAACATTAACACTAACATGATTCTTGAACTTAACGTGATAATATTTCTCCCTATTAACATGATCTCTTTAACATGATAGAATTTCTCCCTCTTGAACACTAACATTAATTTGATGAGTCATAAATCATAAGCTCTATAGTGAACATTATAACCATAGGACATAACAATCATCAAGCAGTGATATAGAGTGATCATAATTAAAACATTAAACTTGAAATGATAATGTCTACTTTATACTTAACATGCAATCAATTGTGAATACATGTGGTCAATAGCATAATCTATTTACCTTAGAGCAAAGATGATCATGAGATAGCCTCTCTGATCTTTGATTCAAATCTAGGTTACCTTCTCTTGTATTAATTAGGATCAAAACACATGTTCATAATTATTAAACATCATAAAGCAATACAATGTAGTGATCCTAGGTTGAATTAGGGTGAATTTCAGTGCATTAGGGTTAGGCTTATTTATCAATATCATTGAATTAGGAAAAATAGTTTGGATTATATCACATTAATCATATGTGGTACATAATTAGGGTTTCATGGGTTAAATTAGGGTTTCCAATAAAACATTAGAATGAAAAGGCAAATAATGGCTTGAAAACCTTAAAATTGGATTTTTCTCAAAAAAAAACCTTTCCAATGACTATATGTTTGAAATATTTTTGAGCATGAATTTTTGAAAACTAACCAATGAGAATTCAGTAAAACCATAGTGTGACATTGATTTGAGTTGAAAATAAACCTAATGTAAATAAACCATAAAATGGGCAAAGAACCTTAGGTGTGTGTTACATATAATAGAATAGGTGGGGTTAAACTTGTCATTTAACAATAAAACATACTTCATGACTGATAAATCTAAACACATGGAAAAAATTCATAAACACTCATTATTGTTGAATTATCTAATTAAGAAGAAAGGGGCAAAAAGGTCATTCATTGAATGGGCTTCTTTTAATTGCATCCATGGCGAGAGCTCCAACATAACTCTAAGTTCATGAATCAAACCGATGAGAGGATGCACACTCTTTCGATGACGATACTTTGTTTGTGTTCATCAAGGTTTGATGGTATCAATGGGTCTGTTCTTGCCCACTTTGGTGGTTAGAGACTCAAGAAGACCTTATCGTAGGGAAGAACAAGGTCTGATGAAGGCCTATAGAGTACAATAGTTGAGACGTCCACTAGGAAAACGGACAATGGGAAAAGATATATGGAAGTTCAAGGAGCTTACCTAGATCACAATTTGGCCAAGGTGGTCATAGCATGAAACACTAGACTTCCATCATCAGAGATCACTTCGAGTAGGTCAGGGACCCTAAGGATGTTATAGGGCAAATTGAGTGAGGAGGAGTAGTGCATGAGGTCCGATGATGCTCTACCAAGTCTTATATAGGAAATAGGTGGTGCGTAGCTCCTTCTATAATGGTGGGGTTGAGAGGGAATTAAACCCAGATTTGGGTGCTTCTTCATTCAGTCAAAAGAGAAGGTGAGTTATGTCTTGTTCATGGGAGAGACATGAATCCAATGTAGGAGAAAATTTGTGAAACAGCTACAAGATGAGAGAGGGACAGATCAAGGAAGGCCACACTGTGAAATGTCTACTATCTCACTGACTATGCAGAGCTAGAAGATGACGTGATATTTGTCAAATCGATATCGTACGGTGGTTGAGGCGAGTGAAAAATAAATGCCCAAGAAATGAGCGTGTGATTGAGTAATAAAACCAAAAGTTTAGGTTAAATACATCACATTAATGAAATTGAATTCAAACCTAGGTCAAACTATATCTAAATGTGTCTTAATTCATTTGAGGGTTCAAACATGGTCCAAAATGTTGGGTTTTGTGTGATATAATAGGAAGCGGAAACGAAAACTTTATCTAAACACAAACCCATAACTAGCGGATCACATCAACAACTATGCACGAGGAAAGATGGTTTAGCGAGATATACCTGGTCCTGAGGTTTGCTCAGTGAAAATACCTCACAACTCGTATGGCCTTCAACCACCTAGTCTTCAATGGTGTATGTGCATCTCCTGATCTTGACTCAGACTGCGGTTGACAATCATCCTCTTGAGTGGCAGAAATCTCCCACCTCTATAGATAGTCCACACGGACCACTAGGAACTATAGTCATCATGAAGGATAGACTAGAAGGAGTCGTAGCCTTCTATTAGAATACTAGTCACCGACACACTCTCCCATCACCAATCACTTTTCTACAGTTGTCTTTCCCTCATTGGTCCTCCCTAGATGGGTAGAACTTGCTTGGGCTCTCTCGGTTACCAAAACTAGAGAGGACAATAACTTTGCAGAGAAACTAATGTTCTGAGTTGTGTGTTCTGAGAATCCCCCTGCACCCCTCTATTTATAGTATAGGGTAGGGTCAGGGTTCCCAATCTGTGTGGAAGTAGAAGGGTCTAGATTTTCTATGAACTAATTATGCTATTGTAGGTGAACCGGTCAGTTCATAACTGAACCGATCATTTGGGTAGGTGAGTCGAATGTTTCACCCAGTGAACTGGTCATTTTACTTCCCAGACATGCCTGCAATTGACTTTCCTTATTCGTTTCTAATTAATGCAAGAGATTAATTCTTATCCCAATCAAATTGAACAAGTGAAATGAGAATATTTTCTCACAAACTGGGAAACCCAACACTTGCTCGTTCGGTCCAAGTGAACCGATCAGTTCACTAGTGTGAACTATTCATCTCACTGGCCATGAGTCGATCAGTTCACCTAGTGAACCGTTCGGTTAGTGATCCAGTTTATGCAGAACTCAATCAATGCAGTTCTCAATCAATATGACACTCAGATCAATTGGTTCAACACTTGAACTTGATGATTCTGAGTCAAGTCTATTGATTGAATGTTTAATTGAATACCTAATCACTTTAGTAATCAATCTAAATATCATTCATGGATAAACTCCTCTTCTAGTTTAATCCTATGTGTGTGTGACCCTATAGGTCCCATTTCACATTGGAAGTGAATGCTGATAACTAACTTATGACTTCACAAGAAAAGAGTCATACCTAGTCGCACATCAGTGCTAGCCAAGTGAAAAGGAAAGTTGGAGAACAACTTTCAACCTACAGTCTGTTATTGGTGTTACAATGAATGTATAGTTCCTTTGTCACTGATATCCAGATTGAACATGAGGCATGGACTTGTCATCCCTTACAAACATTCAATCCATGTATCTTGATTCAGAATAGACTATTTGAGATATATGTAAGCTCAATATCAAATATTGACTTATATGTGCATGGCCATGCATTTCTCAGTCTCACTCCTCAAGTGGGAAGGATATCACACTCCCTTAGGAGATACAAATTCCATATCTATCACTCATAGTCAAGTCACCCAATCATAATTTTGATAACAACCCATGTTTCAGGACTACGTTTGATGATGTCAAAGTGTACCCAACCACATGTGATGAATGTAGTGATTTTAGGTTTAAGAACCACGGTCACCACCAATACTATAAGAGATGATCCTGACTAACCAAGTGTGCTTTCCATGCATCACTCTTATGGTGGTTCTGTTCGATACACTATTCTCTAACATGTATCTATGTGCTTGGTTTGATATCAAATATCATGATTGATGGGATTTTATCATCACCCAACACACACTCTAGTTTTTTGTGTTATTGATGTATATGGTTATTTCCACAATAACAACTGACTAGAGATGATAGTGAGAATGTACATACTCTTAACATATGTATGATCTCATTGTTCAAGTCACGTACTTGAATACATATGTCATTGAGTATCGTCACTCTCTAGAAATCTAACATGTTATATTATTATCTCAAAATAGTTAAAACATATAGATGGAAATTACCTTCATTATTATCAAATCAAGTATCACATGCCTCATTGCAATCATCATATGATTGGATCTTTGGGCATACTATACCAATAGACTCCCACTTGCACTTAGAGCCAATCACCCATGAATCATATTCCAAGTGATCTTAACATGTCCATCATGTTTCTGATGCACAAGTGCTTTTATAGAGGATAAGAAATATTTGCTTCAAGATAGTATATTGCATGTTTCACATCCCCTCACTGTACGACAGCTCATATGAGATGGAAGTGTCATAATATCTATCTAAAATTCCTTTGCCAAACTAGTAGCTCCATTGTTGTCACAATACTACTACTGAGTCACCAATGGTCAGAACCTCCCATAAGTTCATCCATATGAACTTCTAGATCCATACAGTATCCTTTATAGTGTTCATAACACTAAGGTACTCGACTTCTTATTGTAGAATTAATAAATTGTCATATGTTTGGAACATTTACAACTAATAATTCTTATTCCAAGGTCAAAAACAATGTCGTCATTTCAGAAACTTGCATCAGTGTAACTCTTTACACCCAATTCTTCCTTATTACCATAACTAAAGAACTAATCCTTTTAGTACTTCACAAGTGCATAAAGATGTCCTTCATGGTATTCCAGTAACTCTTACTGGAGTTTGAAAGATATCCATTTGGCATGTCCAATACATACAAAATAAGTGAATTCCATATCTTCTTGTCATTTCCAATACATACAAGATGATGAGTTCATATATTCTTGTCATGTCCAATACATACAAGATAATTAGTTCATATTTTCTTGTCATGTCCAATACATACAAGATAACGATATGAGTTCATATATGATAGATCCAATTGTGAATTCATATCGCATCTATCCATGTGTTCCTTATTCTTCATAAGAATTGGAACACTTGGCTTTTGAGAGACTAACTCCATGGAACATGGACAGGTTTTCTCTCATCATGCTAAACCCTTTCAGCATCTTGCTTATGTATCTTCTCTTTATTAGGTCAAGAATCCCTCTTGATCTATATCTATAGATCTTGATTCTTATCACATAGGATGCTTTTTTAAAACTTTAGAATGCATTTTGTTTCCAAGTTTTAATATTTGCAGTATAAGGATGTTATTCCCCATCAATATGTGGAATATACATATGCTCCCACTAAATTCTTGTAATCACACATTACTTCTTTATTTTGAATCAATTCAAACTCTTTGACTATCTTGTCAAATAGAAGATCCCAGTTCTGAGGTGCCCGCTTCAATCCAAAGATTGATCTATGCAGCTTCATGGACTTTATTTCCATTAAGCTACAATACCAGGCATTATTCTGATGGATTTATCAAGGATGACCGCTGAAAAGATTTCATCATTTTCAACACCTTGAACTTGTTAAAAACTCTTTGCAACCAAATTACCCTCCATGTTAGTCTTCTTCTGGAAGACCCAAAAATACCCTATGGGTTTTACCCCTTTAGGTGGATCAACCAAGGTCATACTTTGTTGATGTACATTGAGTCTGTCTTGGATTTCATGGCTTCAAGCCATATCATAGTTTTTGGCTCTCATTAGCTTCTAGGTAGAATGTTGACTCATCGTATGATCAACTCACCCTCCTTCTTTTCCATAAGATATCATGTATCATTCAAGCTCTAGGCGTGTTCTACCAGAACCATGAGTTCTGTGTGTTACTTAAGAAACTTTGAGATTCCACAACATTTTGTGATTCTCTTTATTCCCATTGTACCTCTTTAAGTTTAATGTTTTTCTTGTTTGTCTCAAACATTTCGAGTTCTACTTTTCTCTCCCATTGATTCCTTTAGAACTAGGTTCTCCTCTAGGAATGCAGCCATCCAAAACACCTTTGTTGTTGGATTTGGATATCAAAGTAGCATTCAACAAAATAACATATATGTGATTTGTGGAAAAAATCTTTTAAGAAACATTTTTCTTATTTAGGCTTTCAATCACTAATCTTTATAGAGACATATCGGGACACTTCCCATTCCATATATCATATGGTGTCTTTTGAACTAATGGTACATTGTTTTAGTGCTAAGCATGTGCCCAAAAGGAAATTTGAAGTTTAGCCTATATTCACACTCTGACTTATCAAGGAGTGATTCCTTCTTTCTGATACACTTCTCATGATACACTATCATTGTGTTTTAGGTGGAGTCCATCATGATACATTATCATGATCTTCCAGAAGGTTCTCAAACTCTTGGTTCAAAGTATTTCCATATCAATCATATCAAAATTTAATACTTATACCAAGTTTGTTATGTACTTCATTTATGATCTCCTTGAACACTTCAAGAGATTCATGTTTGTATTTTATTAAATACAAACTACCATATCTACTGAGGTCATCAATAAATATATTGAAGTACTATTGATTACCTTTAGCATTTATTCTACAAGGTCTATATGCATCAATATGTATGATCCTTAATAGAATAATCATTCTCCCACTACATCTAGTGAAGAACCTTTGTCATATTGCACAATGAATGATATTAGCATGTCTCTATTGGTTCAATAACCAGAGTGATTCTAGATAACCATCATATGGATTTCTAGAAATGTAATTCTCATTTATGCACAACAGATGACTATGCTATAGGAATTCAAGTTTGAGTTTTCATGTCATTCATTACATGTGTCACATACATTTGTCTCTTTAACTATCAAGTATAGTTGATGAGACATAGGCATTTCCATCAAAGATCATTTCTTTGAAATGAAACATTAGTTCATTACACTCTTGTCCAAACAAGATGTATGATGATTTAATTGATGGCAGATGTATGATAGCAATTCACTAATTCTATTATATGCCCATGAATGTCATACTGTAACTATATGGTAGCAACTCTTGCTCTGCACAGTTTCTAGCTTACTTCTTCTTAGGTCCTGAAGAAGAAGATCGTGTCTCTCTTTCATCTTCCTGAGATACTCTATAAAGAGGTTATTTCCCTTCCCATCTTACTCCTCTCCATATCTTGAGTGATGAAGACTTGGACCTAAGCTTGGCTTCAGAACATTTCTTGAACTTGATTTAGTCTATGGACTTCACTCTGCTGATCATTATCACAGGTTTTGTCCTTTCTTCATTCATGCTTTGGCATCAATATACAAGCACATTAGGAAATGGTTTGGCCAAGTTTCTCAACATTTGATAAATTGGTGATATGATTCACACAACGATTTATATTATCATATGTTTGGTCAACTCTTGACCTATAAGAAATCACAATTGATCTATATGCACAATCATATTTAGCATATGAGATCTATACTTGATCTCCATTTATTTAATTATACTCAAATAATGCTAGAAGACATTATTCCTTTCACGCTTTACATGATTCTTAAGATGTATAACCATCTCAAGAATGTCCATGCTTCAAGCTATTTATGAAACTCATATTTCTTATAGCTCAGCATAAGGTTCTTGATGTCTTAGGCATCACTGGCATACTTCAAGTAAGCATCCAATTTTAGCCTTAGGGGCATTTGGAGTGGTTCTACAGGATCTGGTTTTTCAAGGACTTTAGAGTTTACACCCACTATTGAGAACACTTCTCAAAGGTCCCAAACTAGATTTAAAGTTTATCCCATTTATGAACTGATCGCAACGATAATGTATTTGTATTTGTCATTTGGATTCTACAAAAGAATTTTGCAACATTTCAAAACATTTTTTATTTATTTGATTTGATAAAGTTGACGATATTAATTAGGTCTCTAATTAAATATTGCTCCAACTATTTTGATCAAATTGATAGCCCTCATCATCAATTCAGAAGATTGCAGTGTATAACCTTCTAGTGAGCCAAGATACAAAACAATTGAGTTATTACCCAGCCAACACCAGCGTCCATAATCAATTATTAAGGTAGGTAACATTTACCAATTGCATCTCATGTAATAATTGGATATATGGTATGCACAACTCTTTGCCATATTCATTTGCATGCCTCTAAGTGCTTAATCTCATTAAGACCACTTAGTTAAGCCTGACCCAAAAGCGAACACGATAGGAGTGCACCCCAGTTGGCGGGCCCACACAACTACCATCACACTTCCACAAGATAGACAATGCACCACCCTTGGGATGCCCACGCTTGTCGATAAAGCTTTTCATGTGTGTTGCTTATGGAAAGCATCTAAGACTTAATATTTATATTGAGAGGCTTGGTACTTATATACATATACATATCCAATCACCACATATATAGTATGTATCATATACATGCTATATCCCACAAGAAAACCAGTGAAGTGATAAAGTGATGATTATGGCCATCCTATTATAATTCCTTGAGCCACAAGGAATTATGTCCATCTAGGTCTACATCATATGCAGCAACATGTAGTTGATGAAAATCTATGCTTGAGTCATTCTGAGTTGATCACCTCATCCTATGACTGATTGGCTTGCCTCCTGGCCGATCGATTGGTTGTCACAAACGGACCGTCTGGCTCCTTTAGAGGGTCGGTTTGTTGGGTCATCGGGCTCCTCATTAGTTCACCAGCAGCTCATCTCACACCATCATCTGTTCATCTCGGTCCTTTAGCTACTCGTCTGGGCACCCACCATTCTTCAACATAATAGGAAATAACTATCCTACTTTTACATATATCTTTAGGAAACCTCGAGTTACATTTGGGGGGAGCAAAGGTAGAAGAGAATGCTCGAGTTATCTCAAGTTACATTCAGAATAGAAGAAAGGACTCGGTATGCAAACCGAGATGCAAACAACCACAATCAACCAAGCACACACATAATGGTTTATAGGCCATAACCACACTACACATCCACCATAAAACCCATTTTAGGGCGACGTGTATCGATTGCAAATATATACCATATCATATAATATATAGGGATTTGTGATGTTTAATCGTATATGCACATTATCCAGTTAAAGTATTCACATCGCATGTAATAAATAAATGGAAAAAAACCAAAATTTGATAATATCGATTAAACCTAAAACATAGTATGTTGATGTGGCTTTGATACCACTGTTGGGTTTTGTGGGATAGAACAGGCAATAGAAACAAAAATTTTATCTAACCACAAACCCATAACCAGCATATCGCATCAACAACTATGCAATAGGAAAGATGGTTTAGCAAGATATACCTGGTCATGAGGCTTGCTCAGTGACAATACCTCACAACTAGTGCGGCCTTCAACCACCTAGTCTTTGACGGCGTCTGTGCAGCTCCTGGTCTTGACCCAGACTGTGGTTGACAATCATCCTCCTTAGTGGAAGAAATCTCCCACCTCTATAGATAGTCCACACAGACCACTAAGAACTCTAGTCGCCCTGAAGGATAGACTAGAAGCAGTTGTCCCCTTCTATCAGCGTACTAGTCACTAACACACTCTTTGTAACAACCCCGCTTCCCAGTAAGCCCTAATTAAGGAAGAAAATGAAGTCATAGGCATTATCCCAAAACATGATTAGTGGTTTTGCAATTAATCAAAAATAATTAATAAATTCTAGCAAAGACTAACTGAGAACTGGAATAAAATTTTAATTATCACATACCTTTCAAAATTAGGAATCTAGAAATTTTACCCTCAGTGAATTTTACCTATCTAAATCCTCCTTTAAATATTAACTATAATATTCACAAGTTCTACTTTACTATTTGTCCAATTTATATATTCCTAAAACATCGACAAACAAAACGTCGATCAGTATAAATGAATATACTAGTATGTGGTGACAACCAAAACATTGCACATATATTCTAACAATATAATCACATCAAATAGTTGTTAACAATGCAAGATTAGATTTTCAATATGACTTCTCAACTACTTTTACTCATCCTCTGGGATAACCTCTCTAGGGTTAAGTCCTTGCAAGGGACCGAAGGCTACCTTCTCCATCCTGAGCTTGGTGCCTGGGGTCACCTCTCTGGGTGCCCAGTGGTCTTCCCTCTGGGGCTTGACCACTTCAGACCATCCCTCTGGGGCTTAGTCTCGCATCAAAAATCCAGATATGGTATGTAGGTTCGAGCAAGTCATACATATATATATATATATATATATATATATATATATATATATATATATATATATATTGTGATAATCATATCCATATTAAATATTGTAGAAAGAAAATCATCCAAGTAGTTTATTTCCATGCAAGCGATAAAACATTGGGAAATGTTGGGAAACTAAAGCATGTACTCATAAATAACCACATACTTGATTTGGAGGTTTCACAAGAAATAAGCACAATCCAATCCACTCAGGCAATCCAAACAAGCAAGCAATCAAGGAAATCACACAAAAGAACAGAATCCTAAAAAGCATGTACAACCTATTTTCATCAAGAACTTACTTTATTGACTTGGGATTACTTCTAGAGTTTCTAATTCGAATTAGGGTTTCATTAGGGTTCCTTTGATCTATTCACAACTTTCCTCTTTTATGTCCACAAAACCCTAAAAGAGCAGTTCTAGGTTCAAAACCTTAATTATTCACTTATTCATATTAAAACCTTCTTTTCATCAATTTGGTTTAGAATTAACTTAATATCACTTTTATACAAAGAATCTCAAAATACACTTCATTAAAACCCATTAACACTTAGATTAGGGTTTATAAGCCCATTAATGAACTTTAACATATCAAAACCTAAATTAGGCAATTAAGTACATGGATCATTTATTTAGACATCAAAACATCTTTTTATTAACAATAGGTTAATATGCTCATAGATCATTGATATTAATCTTCTCAATTTCATAGAACATCGAATTATAGTTTTTTAGTTATAAAAGCATTAAAGCTAGAAACTTTACTCATTTTTTGAACTATGATCAAATTTAGGCTCTAAAACTATTTTTATTGTAATCTACATATTTTTCTGATCAATTTTCATATATAAACCATTTCCATCCGATATACTAATAATTACTTAAGATTTTAGCAAGTTAATTTTTTATTGACCAATGGGAGCTTGCCACCTGGGCAGAGCATCCCTGATCCCACCCGAGCCAAACTGGATGGGCCGGCCAACCGGCTCTCGCCATCTCTATAAAGTGTGGCTTAGCTGACCCGACCTTCTTCCAAAAAAAAACCAATCAAAAGATGATACTGACCCCTACCTCTACACATGTGATCAAGGACAAAATGGTCTTTCACCAAGCCATCTTCTTCGACCTCGTGCCTCTCCTTGGCAGTCAACTTGTGAGTTGACTTTGTACGGTGATTCCCTAGGGTACAAGGCGAGATCACCCACAGCTTCATTTCGTTATGTCGGTCTCGAAGAGATCCGCAATTGTTTTCTGGCTTGTCTCATTCGTCGGGAGGACACTGCCCTTCTCCGGTGAGAAGCAACTTCAGATTGAAGGTGAAAGTCATGATCCTTCTCACAATCAAACCCATGCACCCACTCATCCTCTTCTCCCAATCTCAAAGAGATGCTCTGGGATTTCGTAGAGGGTGTGTATCCCTCATATATATAAAGGGAAGGGTCATCTGTGATCCTCCCTGACTTGGGGAAATCCCACACACACTATACCAGGTCTCAAAACCTAGTATGGTTGGGATCCTTAGGACTTCCCGAAACTAACGGACCTATCTGCAGGTCCTCTCATGCCCATAGTCATGAGTACTTCGAAGGACAAGATCTCCAGGAGTCCTTCTCGGGCTGGGATCTAGACGATGACCCAGCACCGTCAGATCAAGAGATCCACGATTCAGATCACGATATCTGTGGTCCAGATAGCCCGCATCAAAGATAATCAAATCCTTATTCTTAAATAAATCGTGACATTTAATGAATTCTAATTATTATCCTTTCACTTTAGTAAACTTACAAAATCCATAACTCTCTCCTCTTTTATCCTTTTTTCCATCCAAATTTTAAGGGAAACCTTGTATTAACCGTATCTACTTGTGTACCAAGTTTGAGTCCCAAACTCGAAAGGATAAAGGACTTTTATTCATATGCAAGTTATCACTTATTAAGGCATATTTTATGCATATTTTCTCTCTCCTATTCTTTTATATTCTTTATTTGGATTCCTTTTACCATTAGAAACCTTGTGGATATGAAATCTCATCCATGATGATTCAATCATACATCTTTCCACATATTTCTCATATTTTCATTATTTTCTCAATTTCTTTTCTTATCTATGCATTATTTGATTTCCTTCAATTTTCTTTCTCTTTTTATCATCTTGGACTCACTAACTTAATAGGGTCCACGAAATCATATATTTAAAGGAAATATTATCAAAGAAATCTACTCATTACACATAAATCATACAATTTCATAATCATACAAATTATTGGAGAAATTGCATCTCAAACCATATGAGCCCAAAAAATGGGGTTGTAACATCCTTCCCTCTTATAGGAATTTTGCTCTCAAAATTCCACCAAACACACAAACATTCAGGATAAGACTATCATATGTCCTTCATTGTATTGCATGTGGTTTCATCCTTTTCATAGTGCATCCAAAGAACCTTTATCATCTTATATTCTTACATTTGAATTCTTTCACCTTGGTATGTAGAATTCTCACAGGTGACTCAGGACATGGAAGCCTCCCTTGAAGCTCAATAGGTTCATTGCTCAATGCATGGCTTGAGTACATCACATAGTGCTCTAGATCGGACATATGTAACACATCATACATCATATTATCCTGAGGGGTAAGGCTTAACATAAGAAACTCCACCAATCCACATCAAATGGACCCATGCATCAGGGACTCAGCTTTCTTAGTTATAGCTTAGAGGGGTCAGGTTTTCATAACACATGTACACCCACAATGAACTGCATGTCAGTCTACTTTGTATCAGCTCATGACTCCTATCAATCATGGGCTTTCTCAACCATTGCTCGATCAAAGAGACTTCATCTGCATACATTGTGGTCTCTCTTACCTTCATAAGGTCCTCTCACTGACATCATCCTAATGAAGCAGTGACTGACACGGCCTCCCTTACAGAGCTTCTTACATCCTTGTACTGGCTATGGTGGCCATCATGACAAGTAAACTCTACTAGGGGCAGGAACTACACCCATGTATCACCCTAAATGAGCACACATGCTCTCATCAGACCCTCTAAGGTATGGATCATACTCTCTGGATTGTCCATCAGTCATAGGGTGATATGTTGTATTAAACTTCAATCTAGCATCGAGTTCTTCATGTACCTACTTCCACCACATGGAAGTGAACTTGAGGTCATGCTCAAGATATTGAACTCAGATCACTGTATAGTTGAACTATCTCTCTCTCTCTCTCATATATATATATATATATATATATATATATATATAGTTCATGTAACATACTAGATCTCGGACCCTACCATGGAAGTTGACATTTTAGACTTTATATATATATATATATATATATATATATATATATATATAGTTCATGTAACATACTAGATCTTGAACGCTACCTTGGAAGTTGACATTTTGGACTTAGCCAAACAAGGTTGAAGGTTAGACCGAAATAGATGTTTAGTATAACCCTGATGAGCTAATGCATGTATAGATCACCTCAATGTAACCTAATGTTCTAACATTAATCTTAGGTTTATAATGGATACATAAAATATGCCACATAACTCATTTTGGTGGTAATATGAAGATAAGAAACTTAATTGGATGAATAATTTAGATAAAGGATTGTTAATGGGTCATATGACATATCTCATAAAAAATAAGTCTCAAAAGTGGAAACAAACTTCAAATTTTAAATCTACATATCAAAATTAGCCTACATATCACATTTCATCAAATTTGGACAACCTTGAAATATTAGGATAAGTTTAGGAGAGAGAAAATGAGTAAAAGGCATAATTAATGAATAATGTGACTAATAACTTCAAAATATGTAAATAATGGCAAATTCATATTCAACACATTAAATATAACTTGTGGATGAAGTTTGGTCCAATTTGGATGTTGTTTTTGCAAGTTATGCAACTTTAGGTACATTCTGGACTTTTCTACAATTTACCCAATTGGGAGGTTTTCTTTGCAAATTGTCACATGCATTATAATCCTTATATATTCCCTCACCATTCTCTAGTTTTTTAACCATAGGTCTCCTAGTTGCACCTTGGTTTGAAGGTGTTTCTTTCCGAGGGCATTTTAGGGATTACTCTCTTTATAAATGAGCTTATCTTTAGAAGCTATCAACTGATGGGGTTATTTCTTTGATTGGAGGTCGGTTGGGATGTCCTATAAGTGTCCATAAACTTACATTTGATATTCAAGAAGCCTCTATGAGCTGTACTCTTGTATGGCCATGAAATCCCTAGGCTAAGGACACATGGAAAACTCCATGGACACCTCATGCTTGACTTCTTCCTTATCCATAAAGATTTGCATGTCCATAGGCACACTTAGCATTGGACACATGGAAAGTAACTTGAAACCTCGTGCTTTACTTCTTCCTTATCCATAAAGGCTTGCATGTCCATGGACACCCTTATACATGACACATGGAAAGTCTCATAAACACTTCATACTTGACCTCTTTCTTTATATTGCCATATCTACCCCTTCCCAATTCCAAATTTGAAAACCCTTGCTCTTCTTTATTTCCTCTAGCTTAGAGCATCATTCCTACTCTATTTGTCCATGAAGGTTCTATCCCAAGGTAAAAGAAGGTGCCTACCTTGGTGAAGAAGGCTCCTAGGGTTTCTAAAGCTCCTCCTTGGTTAATTCGACCAAAACCAGTAAGTTTTCTCCTTTCCTTCCCTATTTTCATGTTGTTAGTCTTCCTTCCACCTTCCTCTAGGTCAGAACCCTGGTCTTCCATGGTGAAACCCCACGTAGATCCCTTAAACACCCCATCTCCACGTTCTTTTGTTAGGGTTTTTCACCTCTAAAGTAGAGAAGCTGCTCCTTGCTCGAGATAGGAGGTTTGTTGGAGAAACCATCTTCTCTAAGCTTGGAAACCTTACTTATTGGACATGTCAACCTTCCCTAGAGGTTCTTTGGAGGCCTAGACTTGACTTAGAATATTTAGAATCTAAATTTGAGGTATGATGTATCCCCTATTCTTCTATGTTGACCAATTCACCTATGCTTATTCATTCTCTTTATCCTATGGACATTAGCCTATACACAATGTCTTTTCTTGAAAATCATGGTTCATGTGATCTACCTTATTTGATATTGATTGTGTGATCATGGATATTCTTTTGAACTCTTATCTTATGCTTTGTTCATGATGGAACTCTAAAATATGACATGTGATGTCTTTTGCCCACTTATGAGGTGGATGTATATGTTGGTCACTTATGTGATGACTAGTTTATATATTCTGACTGAACTTTCTACTTGCCTCTACATTTAACATGCTATGTGATTTAGTAGCACTAGAGTAGTGTAATTGCATTGGTTTTTATGGCAGATGTGTTATTTCCTACCAAGCAGAAGTGATATTTCCTGCTCTTTTGGGATGGAAAGGAACCTCATATCCAGGGAAAGATGTGTGATTCTTGGCCCATATTTTAAATATTTGGGAGATTGGAAGTATTCCTTTCTCTATCAGGTTTCAAGTTTATGAGACTTGGCCACTTTTTGTTTATATTGTTCTAGGGCTATGTTTATCTCACATGCATTGAGGTTGATGATAAGGGGTGTGTGCCCTAATTCTTTACATGTTCTTGTGTGGTATAATCTTTATGTTTTATTAATGGAAAGCATTCTTTTGTTATCATATGATTTCAATTCCTTTTCTCTTGATACCCATTTGGGTGGTATTTATCCTTTCTATGGGAATCCTTTTATATTTGTTGTCCTTTATTCCATATATAGCTCAATTTTCCTATTTTGTATGCACATACCAGCCTTTGTTGATTTCGTCTATTTTTTCTTCTTGTTGGGGTATGCTTCCAACCCTAGGTGAAGGACTTGGATGATAAGGCATGAATTTTTGGACTAGCTTAAGGAGTTAAAGCTTGGATACAAAGTTGTTATGGTTTAGATTTCCCTCTACTTAGATCCTTATGTTGTATCATACATGTAAACCCTTATGGGATATTATGGTGTACTTTTGTAATCTTTTGTGAAAATTGAATATAGTCATTATTTTTATTCCACTGCTACACATTGGTCTTTTACATACCATTATAATAAATTTGGAAAATTTATACCTATTCCAACATACCTTTGAGTGTGTTTGTAATGGATGTTAATTCTTCAAAAAAAAAATTAGTAAGGGGGTGATCATGCCTCTTTACAGCATGGTATCAGAGCCCATAGTAGTCAAAATCTGACTATTTCAATTGTGTCTCCCTAGTTAGAATCCTTGCCTTACCTTTAAGTGACATGTTTGCCCTAGAGGGTATCAATACATTATGAAGGGTTGATTTAGGATCCTATAGTTTCACATTAGAATAATGATGAATAGATCCCTAAAATACTTACAACTAAAAGATGCATAAGTAACCATAGTAACTTGAGGTTGTTTTGCTTGGACTTTAGGCAGCTACTAGGGCATGAAGTTGAAAGCAAAGGTGTCTAGAAAGGATCAAGGTTCGGGGGCTGGCAAGATTTTCCTCCGCACCACTAGCTTGGTTTACGAGGACTCTTGAATCCATATGATACTGGCCTAGCCTGAGCTGATATGAATTGTTCAAAATAGCATGCTTTTAGGCAATAGTAGCCTTAGACATCTATATGATTTATCTTTAGGGACCCTAATATGTTGAACTAGTCTCCCATGTGTAATGACTTGTTTGAGGATGGATACTCAATATAGTTCCCTTATGACCCATAGAACCACATGTTTGGATAGTTATCCCTAGAACCTAGACTTTGAAGTTTGGTGTTTAGTAAATAATTAGAGTGTGTAATGAAGCGTGATAGATATGGTATATGGTCTAGTTAGACTCACCCTTTTACCTGTAGATTAGTTTGGCTTGGTAGGTTAAATCCTTTAAGGGGTGGTGAATAAGTTTTTTTCTTATATGTGGGTGTTTTGATTTCAAGGATGACATTCCTTTAAGGGGTGGTGTGATGTAATATACTAGATCTCAAACCCTACCCTGGAAGTTGACATTTTGGACTTAGCCAAACAAGGTTGAAGGTTAGACCTAAATAGATTTTTAGTATAACCTTGATGAGCTAATGCATGTATAGATCACCTTAATGTAACCTAATGTTCTAACATTAATCTTAGGTTTATAATGGATACATAAAATATGCCACATAACTCATTTTGGTGGTAATATGAAGATAAGAAACTTAATTAGATGAGTAATTTATATAATGGGCCATATGACATATCTCATAAAAAATAAGTCTCAAAAGTGGAAACAAACTTCAAATTTTAAATATACATATCAAAATTAGCCTACATATCAAATTTCATCTAATTTGGACAACCTTGAAATATTAGGATAAGTTTAGGAGAGAGAAAATGAGTAAAAGGCATAAGTAATTAATAATGTGATTATATAACTTCAAAATATGGAAATGATGTCAAATTCATATTCAATACATCAAAGATAACTTTTGGATGACGTTTGGTCCAATTTGGATGTTGTTTGTGCAACTTATGCAATTTTAGGTACATTCTGGACTTTTCTACAATTTACCCAATTGAGAGGTTTTCTTTGAAAATTTTCACATGCATTATAATCCTTATATATTCCCTTCCATTCTTGAGTTTTTGAACCATAGGGAGACAAGTTGCACCTTGGTTTGAAGGTGTTTCTTTCCAAGGGCATTTTAGGGATTACTCTCTTTATAAATGAGCTTATCTTTAGAAGCTATCAACCAATGGGGTTATTTCTTTGATTGGAGGTCGATTGGGATGGCATATAAGTTTCCATAAACTGACATTTGATATTCAAGAAGCCTCTATGATCTCTCCTCTTGCATGGCCATGAAATCCCTAGGCTAAGGACACATGGAAAGCTCCATGGACACCTCATGCTTGACTTCTTCCTTATCTATAAAGGTTTGCATGTCCATAGGCACCCTTAGCATTGGACACATGGAAAGTAACTTGACACCTCATTCTTTGATTCTTCCTTATCCATAAATTCTTGCATGTCCATGGACACCCTCATACATGACACATGGAAAGTCTCATAGACACCTCATAGTTGACCTCTTTCTTTATATAGACATATCTACCCCTTCCCAACTCCAAATTTGAAAACTCTTGCTCTCTTTTATTTCCTCTAGCTTAGAGCATCATTCCTACTCTGTTTGGCCACGAAGGTTCTATCCCAAGGTAAAATAAGGTTCCTACCTTGGTGAAGAAGGCTCCTAGGGTTCCAAATTTGCTCCATTTAGGGTTTCTAAAGCTCCTCCTTGGTTATTTCAACCAAAACTAGTAAGTTTTCTCCTTTACTTCCCTATTTTCATGTTGTTATTCTTCCTTCCACCTTCCTATAGATTAGAATCATGGTCTTCCATGGTGAAACCCCACCTAGAGCCCTTAAACACCCCATCTCCATGTTCTTTTATTAGTGTTTTTCACCTCCAAAGTGGAGAAGGTGCTTCTTGCTTGAGATAGGAGGTTTGTTGGACAAACCAACCTCTCTAAGCTTGGGAACCTTACTTATTGGACCTATCAACCTTCCCTAGATGTTCTTTGGAGGCCTAGGCTTGACTTAGACTATTTAGACTCTGAATTTAAGGTATGAGGTATCCCCTATTTTTCTATGTTAAGCAATTCACATATGCTTATTCATTCTTTTTGTCCTATGGACATTAGCCTATACACAATGTATTTTCTTGAAAATCATGGTTCATGTGAACTACCTTATTTGATAATGATCATGTGATCATGAATATTCTCTTATCTTATACTTTGTTCATGATGGAACTCTAAAAGATGACATGTGATGTCTTTTGCCCACTTATGAGGTGGATGTATATGTTGGACACTTATGTGGTGACTAGTTTATATATTCTGACTATACTTTCTACTTGCCTCTACATTCATGCTATGTGATTCAGAAGCACTAGAGTAGTGTAATTGCATTGGTTTTTATGACAGATGTGTTATAATCCTGTCGAGCAGATGTGATGTTTCCTACTCTTTTGGGATGGAAAGGAACCTCATACCCAGGGCAAGATGTGTGATTCTTGACCCATGTTTTATATATTTAGGAGATTGGAAGTATTCCTTTCTCTATTAGGTTTCAAGTTTATGAGACTTGGTCACCTTTGTGTTTATATTATTCTAGGGCTATGTTTATCTCACATGTATGTATCTTGATGATATGGGGTGTGTGCCCTAATTCTTTACATGTGCTTGTGCGGCACAATCTTTATGTTTTATTAATGGAAAGTATTCTTTTGTTTTCTTATGATTTCAATTGATTTTATCTTGATACTCATTTGGGTGGTCTTTATCCTTTCTATGGGAAGCCTTTTATATTTGTTGTCCTTTATTCCATATATAGCTCAATTTTCCTATTTAGTATGCACATACCAGCCTTTGTTGATGTCATCTATTTTCTCTTCTTGCTGGGGTATGCTTCCAACCCTAGGTGAAGGACTTGGATGATAAGGCATGAAGTTTTGTACAAGCTTAAGGAGTTAAATCTTGGATACAAAGTTGTTATGGTTTAGATTTCCCTCTACTTAGATCCTTATGTTGTATCATACATGTAAACCCTTATGAGATATTATGATGTACTTTTGTAATCTTTTGTGAAAATTGAATATAGTCATTATTTTTATTCTGCTACTACACTTTGGTCTTTTACATACAATTATAATAAATTTGGAAAATTTATACCTATTCCAACATACCTTTGAGTGTGTTTGGAATGGATGTTACTTCTTCAAAAAAAATTAGTAAGGGGTGATCTCGCCTCCTTGCAGTTCAACTGGATCTGTCACCTTGACAGTTCTCTCTCTTAAGCAAGGGATTAGGTCAACTTGGTAAGGAGATCTACCATAACCCATATTGTATCATGACCTCTCTTGGTCCAAGGGAGACCCACCACAACGTCTATGGTGATCTGCTCCCATTCCCTCTTGGGGACTCCTGATTATCTATAGCAACTCATTGGGTTATTGATGTTCGTCCTTCACCCTTTGGCACGTATGCCAGGTGGCTACATGCAACTCTATATCCCTCTTCATCCCCCGTATTCAAGTTATTAATGCAAACCTTAACCATCCTAGTAGTACCACGGTGTACGGTGTATGTAAAATCATGAGCTTCTTATATAACATGATTCCTCCAGGGTCCCTCCTCAAAAACCCTAAAACACTTTAGTAGTGGGTTTCACCACCCTCTTCTCATGAGAGGTGTATCTGAGGTTCTTATAACAGTCCTTTTATCTCATCAAGCTCTGGGTTGGCTAACTGGGCAACCACCAACTTGACCAACAGGTCTGGTTGTATATGAATGTTAGCCACATGGGTCTAGTCTTCTAATGATCACATGGTTCACCTAGCAACCTCTTTCAGTTCTCTCCATCGGCTAGACAAGGCAACTATACACCTGAGCTGTGTCTTGGCTAAGAGAATCTGTTACCACATTAATTTCCTTATGTGCTAGGTGATCGTGAAAACATAAACCTCCATATATTCCACTCATCATCCTCATCTCAGTTCTAGGTCTAACTGAGTCAAGAAAACTTTGAGCTCATTATCTCTATTATTAAATCCAAAATTATAACTCATAGATTCCAAACCACTTCTAGAGAGGTACAACCTCATATTACCTTTGTTTTCTTCATGTTTTCAAACCATCTATCCAACGTGCTCTCAAAATGTGTGGTACTTCCTCTATCCTCAAACATCATAGAGATGTTTCAACTCGTATCACTTTCATCCTTAGTATATGGCATGCATTTTGCCATGTCTCTCACACCCATAACGAGATGAAATAAGCATTTGGCTGCAATCCAAATACAGAGCTCATCCTATTCCAAGAGTAGAGACGGTGCATCACACATCGCCATTACACTTCCAATCTAAGTTGAAACATACTTCACATGGATCCTTGCCATGAACATCTCCATTATGGGTCTACACCCATGAGAAGACTTTTCCCATCACCTCTAGATCTTAATGTCTCTCATATGTACAATCCTTAGTCATTACCTCAAGGTCTCTAGGGTGTCGATACTTTTAGAGTGATCTGACCCTTATGCATCTAGGGAGTGCCTCTCACATTTACCCCTTAGGCCCCATGAACTCATCAAGGTGACCAACCTCATGACCCATGGGCCTTAGGCAAAGTTATATGTTACCTCCCGACCCTATGGTATTGTGCATTCAGGGAATAGACAACTCCTACTCCCATCGGTCTTATTCCTACTTGACCTTAGTGTTGACTTAGGATTCTACTATAGCTCGTGGTTTCTGTGTTGATACTCAAGCACATCTCATCCTTGAATCCTCACTCGAAACTCCATCATCTCTCTGGGCACTCATGGTTAAACTTACATCCCTTTAAGGGAATCATGGCGACCTACCTATCTCAGTTTGGCCCCATACATGTTATCTCCATGGTGACATATCCTCATGCCCCTTAGAGATGGTCACACAAGGGCCTACGGATTCATGCTCATACTATGTGCTCTTACACTTATCTCATTAAGCTCTTATAAGTGACCTCATAAGGTTTACCTCAAATCTAAAGAAAAGTTGGTACTCCCCTACATGAAGGGTCCCTTCCCAGGATAGGATAAAACTATCTCTTGATAGTAACAAAGGTCACAAAACATTCTTACCTCCAAGGTTTACATCCTCATGTATAAGCTTAGCCCTATCATACTACTTATGCACGTAGCTAGCAAGAAGACATTCTACTAGCCCATTCTAAGTTCCTAGGTATGTCATACTTGTTCATCATTCCTCAAGGTTGGACCAATATCATATATACACGGCACCAACTTGTGTGAGTGGTTCATCAAACATATATCTTAGTTCGAGTGGGGTTTCCTTTTTTTCTAACACATGAGGGGGTGCCATACTCAAATACTATGAACTCAATTAGCCTTGTGAGCATCATATGCACCAAGTACTACTACTTCCCCTCTTAGGAACCCCAGGTTCACCTCTTAGGCATCAGCTATCTAATTGCATGCTCATATGTTCAACCATGAACCAAACCTATACCAGATAAGGCACATACATCCTAACTTTCTTCCACGTAAACAACCTTTAGAGTCCTACACAAGGACAACCAACTGGGTGTGAGACCTCATAACTTGTTACCATACCTCTTCAGGGTCTAAGGAACTCTCCTTCCTACACCTAAAAGGTAGGCACTTATATCATCTATATATCTATATGTTTGTTCACAAAGCCTCTTTCTCTCTTCTATGGTTTGGTTCCTCTAAAGGCATCCAAGGTACGATAAGCCTCTAAGGACCATGCATGAGGCAACCACATACACCCATTCAAGGTCATCTATTCTAGGCCATATTATACCCAACTTCTCATGATTCCTCATGTCTCGGAGTCAAGGTCTCCAACCTTCTTCATCAGGTCATGCTCTCTCTCTCTCTCTCTAGAGCTAACCCTACAAATAGTCCAACCACTAGAGGTTCTCTCTCAAAAGATGGGTCAATCTCTTAAGGATACACATCTATCCCTATCTGGATGAAACATACTATTAAAACTTGTATCAGGCCAAGGTCATCCAAGGCATTGCATGCCCATCTAACAAACTATCAGGCATAACCCCTCTGGTGTAGGTCTAAAACCTACTACCCGCCTTTGTGCCACACACTTCTACATAGGTGTGTGCCTCTTTTCTATTCATACATATGCCTGTTAGGGTTCCTATATGGTTTCCTCTAACCTTCTAAATGAAGGAACGATCCCTCACCCTCAACAGGCATGACCCACCCAAGGTCGGGTCTCCACAAGGCACCAAGGGTCAGACAATCACACATAGTGTATTTTTCTCATGCATAAATCCAAAGCCTTTACGTAAAGCATGCATGTCCAACCCGCGTACTCCCATGCACAGACAATTGAGGTATCCAATTACCCATGTCTTCTCTTTCTCTATCCACCGCTTATAGTATCAAGCATCATCCTTAGAGGATGCGTCAGGTTTCTTCCTCTTCCTGGAGGCTTCTTCCTCCAACCTCATCCTACGAGAAGGTCTAACATCAGCATTCTCCTGAGGGCACGACAACACATGCCATGCAACCTAAGCATGTAACTAAACTCAGTCTAAGTTCCTAATTATCAAAACTTATGTCCATGACATCTTTCTTACATGCTTTTTATTATTTGGTGGAGGATTATCATTCTTAACCCCAAAACTCAAGAGGGTGGTGGAGAGAGAGAAACCCTAGTCTCTTAGAATTATCTAATGAACGGGGTAGAGAAGGGATGAGTACAGATGAGAGAAGACCTAGAGGTATCTTATTTTGAGTCAAATCCTCCAATTTTGGCTATGCGGTCACACAGAATCCAAGATTCCACGTAGATCGACTAGCTGTACGGAGGAAAATCTTGCCAACCCCCAAATTGTGATCTTTTTCTAGACACCTCAATCATTGGAAAATCCTCTAATAACTCCCTTGGTTTCGAAAGAGTTTGTAAAATTTAATAATTATTAGAGATTAAATAGAAAACCATAACTCTTATACCAATTATAATGATACCACTTCCCGACAACCTCCAATTAAGGAAGACCAAGAAGTCAGAGGCATTATCCCAAAATAGGATCAATGGTTTTACAATTAAACAAAAATAATTAATAAATTCTACCAAAGACTAACTGACAACTGGAATAATTTTACTTATCACATACCTTTCAAAAGTAGGAATCTAAAACTTCTACCTTCAGAGAATTCTATCTATATAAATCCTCCTTTAAATATTAACTTTAATCTTCACAAGTTCCACTTTATTGTTCGTCCAATTTAGATATTCCTAAAATGCCGAAAAACAAAATGTCAGTCAGTATAAATGAATATACCGGTATGTGGTGACAACCAAAACATTGCACATATATTCTAACAACATAATCACATCAAATAGTTGTTAACAATGCAAGATTACATTTTTCAACATGACTTCTCAACCACTTTTACTCATCCTCTGGGATAACCTCTCTAGGGTTAAGTCCTTTCAAGGGACTGAAGGCTACCTTTTCCATCCTAAGCTTGGTACCTGGGGTCACCTCTCTAGGTGCCCAGTGGTCTTCCCTCCAGGGCTTGACCACTTCAGACCTTCCCTCCGAGGCTTGGTCTCGCATCATACATCCAAAGATGGTATGTAGGTTCGAGCAAGTCATATATATATATATATATAAATATATATATATACTTAGATTGTGATAATCATATTCACTTTAAAGATTGTAGAAATAAAACCATCCAAGCAGTTCATTTCCATGCAATCGATAAAACATCGAGAAACATCGGGAGACTAAATTATGTACTCATAATTAACCACATACCTGATTTGGAGACTTCACAAGAAATAAGCACAGTCTAATCCACTCAGGCAATCCAAACATGCAAGCAAGCCAATCACACAAAAGAACAAAATCCTGAAAAGCATGTACAACATATTTTCATCAAGAACTTACTTTATTGACTTGGGATTACTTTCTAGAGTTTCTAATTTGAATTATGGTTTCATTATGTTTCTTTTGATCTATTCACAACTTTCCTCTTTTATGTCCACAAATCCCTAAAAGAGTAGTTCTAGGTTCAAAACCCTAATTATTCACTTATTCATATTAAAACCTTCTTTTCATCAATTTGGCTTAGAATTAACTTAATATCACTTTTATACAAAGAATATCAAAATTTACTTCATTAAAACCCATTAACACTTAGATTAGGGTTTCTAAGCCCATTAATGCACTTTAACATATCAAAACCTAAATTAGGCTATTAAGCACATGGATCATCTATTTAGACATTAAAACATCTTTTTATTAAAAATATGTTAATATGCTCATAGATCATCCATATTAATCTTCTCAATTTCATAGAACATCAAATTAGGGTTTTCTTAGTTATAAAAGCATTAGGCATTTTTTGAACTATGATCAGATCCAAGCTCTAAAACTATTTTAATTGTAATTTACATATTTTTTTGATCAATTTTCATATATAAACTGTTTCCATCTGATATACCAATAATTACTTACGATTTTAGCAAGTTAATCATTTATTGACCAATGGGAGCTTGCCACCTGGGCAGAGCATCCCTGGTCCCGCCCAAGCCAAACTGGTTGGGATGGCTAATCGGCTCTCACCATCTCGATAGATCGCGGCTTAGCTGACTCGACCAGCTCGCAAAACAAAACCAATCAAAAGATGATACTGACCCCTACCTCTACATGCGTTCTTGAGGGTAGAATGGTCTTTCACCAGGCCATCTTCTTCTACCTCGTGCCTTTCCTCGGCAGTCAACTTGTGATTTGACTTCATGTTGTGATTCCCCAGGGTGCAAGGTGAGATCACCCACGGCTTCGTTTTGTCATCCCGATCTCAAAGAGCTCCTCAATTGTTTCGTGGCTTGTCTCAGTCGTCAGGATGACTCTTCGCTTCTCCATTGAGAAGCAACTTTAGGTTTAAGGTGATGGTCATGACCCTTCTCGCAATCAAACTTATACACCCACTCGTCCTCCTCGTCTGATCTCAAAGAGATGCTTAGGGCTTTTACAGAGGGTGTGTAGCCCCCATATATATATATATATATATAGGGTAGGGTCATCTGTGATCCTCCCCGACTTGGGGAAATCCCACACACACTATACCAGGTCCCAAAACCTAGTATAGTTGGGATCCTTAGGACTTGCCGAAACTAACAGACCTATCTGCAGGTCCTCTCATGCCCAGAGTCACGAATACTTCGAAGGACAAGATCTCCATGAGTCCTTCTCGGGTTGGGATCTAGATGATGACCCAGCACCATCAGATCAAGAGATCCATGATTTAGATAGTGATATTTGTGGTCTAGATGGCCTGTGTCAAAGATAATCAAATCCTTATTCTTAAATAAATCGTGACATTTAATGAATTCTAATGATTATCCTTTCACTTTAGGAAAATTACAAAATCCATAACTCTCTCCTCTTTTATCCTTTTCCATCCAAATTTTTAGGGAAACCTTGTATTAACCTTATCTACTAGTGTACCAAGTTTGAGTCCCAAACTAGAAAGGATAAAGGACTTTTCTTCATATGCAAGTTATCACTTATTAAGGCATATTTTATGCATATTTCCTCTCTCCTATTCTTTTATATTCTTTATTTTGATTCCTTTTACCATTAGAAACCTTGTGGATATGAAATCTCATCCATGATGATTCAATCATACATCTTTCCCCATATTTCTCATACTTTCATTATTTTCTCAATTTCTTTTCTTATTTATGCATTATTTGATTTCCTTCAATTTTCTTTCTCTTTTTATCATCTTGGACTCACTAACTTAATAGGGTTCATGAAATCATATATTTAAAGGAAATATTATCAAATAAATCCACTCATTACATATAAATCATACAATTTCATAATCATGCATATTATTGGAGAAAATGCATCTCAAACCATATGAACCCAAAAAATTAGGGTTGTAACACTCTCCCACCACCAGTCACTATTCTATAGTTATCTTTCCCTTGATGTTCCTCCCTGGATGGGTAGAACTTGCTTGGGCTCTCTCAGTTACCAAAACCAAAGAGGACAACAATTCTGTAGAGAAACTGATGTTCTGAGTTGTGTGTTCTGAGAAGCCTCATGTACCCCTCTATTTATAGTAGAGGGTAGGGTCAGGGTTCCCAGTTTGTGCGGGAGTAGAAGGGTTCGGATTTTCCACAAACTGGTTTTGTTATGGTAGGCGAACTGGTTAGTTCATAACTGAATCGATTGTTTGGGTAGGTGATCCGATCCATTCACCCAGTGAACTGGTCATTCCACTTCCCAGACATGCCTGCAATTGACTTTCCTTATTTGTTTATAATTAATGCAAAAGATTAATTCTTATCCCAATCGAATTGAATAAGTGAAACGAGGATCTTTTCTCATAAAATGGGAAACCCAACACTAGCTCTTTTGTTCCAAGCGAAACAATCGGTTCACCAGTGTGAATTAGTCATCTCACTGACTAGGAGTCAATCGGTTCACCCAGTGAACTGGTCGGTTGGTGATCCAGTTTGTACAAAACTCGGTCAATGCAGTTCTTAATCAATTTGACACTCTAATCAATTGGTTCAACACTTGAACTTGATGATTATGAGTCAAGTCTGTTGATTGAATGTTTAATTGAGTACCTAAACACTTTAGTAATCAATCTAAACATCATTCACAGATAAACTCCTATTCCAAGTTAATCCTATGTATGTGTGACCCTATAGATCCCATTTCACATTAGTAGTGAATGTCGATAACTAACTTATGACTTCACAAGCAAAGAGTCGTACCTAGTCGCACATCAGTGCTACCCAAGTGAAAAGAAAAGTTGGAGAACAAATTTCAACCTACAATCTGTTATTGGTGTTACAATGAATGTATAGTTCCTTTGTTGTTGATATCAAGATTGAACTTGAGACATGGACTTGTCATCCTCTACAAATGTTCAATCCATGTTTCTTGATTCAGAGTAGACTATCTGAGATATGTGTAAGCTCAATATCATATATTGACTTACATGTGCATGGCCATGCATTTCTCATTCTCACTCCTTAAGTGGCCAGGATATAACACTCCCTTAGGAGGGACAAATTCCATATCTATCACTCATAGTCAAGTCCCCATGTGTCAAAGTCACCCAATCATCACTGTTATAACAACCCATGTTCCAAGACTGTGTTTGATGATGTCAAAGGGTACCCAACCACATGTGATGAGTGTAGTGATTTCAGGTCTAAGAACCACGGTCACCACCAATACTATAAGAGATGATCCTGACTAACCAAGTGTGGTTTCTATGCATCACTCTTATGGTGGGTCTGTCTGATACACTATTCTCTAACATATATCTATGTGTTTGGTTTGATATTAAATATCATGACCGGTGAGATTTTATCATCAACCAACACACACTCTAGTCTTTGTGTTATTGATGTCTATGGTTATTTCCATAATAACAACTGACTAGGGACGATAGTGAGAATGTGCATACTCTTAACATATGTATGATCTCATTGTTCAAGTCACATACTTGAATACATATGCCATTGAGTATTGTCACTCTCTAGACATCTAACATGTTATACTATTATCTCAAAATAGTTAAAACATATACACGGAAATTTCCTTTATTATTATCAAATCAAGTATCACATGCCTCATTGCAATCATCATATGATTGGCTCTTTGGGCATACAATACCAACACAAATGACCTCAAATTTGATCCATAGATTAATTTGAGGGTCTAGAATATTCCTAGGCAATTAGATTTAGTTTTTTCACATTTTTTGGTCCATAACTTCTATATTGAACATTAACCTTAATTAAAAGGCATGAAAGTAATAACATTTTAAAAGGATCCTATTATTGAATCCTTGAGTCACAATTTTGAGTTTCACTCATTCAAGAGTTACATAGTAACCTCTTTAATCTCTTCCTATGCTTTATGGCCATCTTGGAGGAGAGAGAAAGGAAAAGAGTATCAACTCAAGTTAATTGATACACATAATGTGCATTTGAAAGTTCAATATGATATTGATTCTTATTTTAAGTTTTCTTATCCCATTTTCATATAAGGACAACCATTATTGGCATTTTTGCATTTAATCCCTTAACTAGTATTATTTAGGAGGAACCCTTTTCTAAGTTTTAAATTGTCTTTGAAAATTGGGATGTGACACCTTATCTTCTAGATATGCATTATTGAGACTATTGTATGTCTTTCAAAATCTATGATATTTGAAAGATTCCTATTTTAATATTGCATATATTATTTGCCAACATCTTTATGATTGGATCAACAATATCAAGTCAACAATTATATCATACCAACAATAATCTCAAATCAAAAATATTAAATCAACAATCTTCAATCAACAATCTCAAATCAAAAATTTCCAATCTCTAATATTAACAATCCTTTTCCAATTTGATGATCTTGTAAAGAATAACATTATTTTTCCAAATTAAATCAACAATCCCTAAAATATTAATAGTAGTTTTCAAAATAAAACAATATTTTAGATATAAAAATCTTTTCCAAATCAAATCAATAACCTTAAAAGATTAATAATCATTTTTCAAAATCAAACCATTTTTAATATTAACATTTTTTCCATTTCAAATAAAATTTCTTACAAGATTAACAATCTTTTCTCAAAATCAATGGTCTTTCATGCATAACAATATTTTACAAATCATATAAATAATTCTTACAAGATTAATACTATTTTCCAAATGAAGCAATCTTTCAAATATCAACAATCTTTTTTAAACCAATATGACAACCTATCTCAAAGTTCTACAATGAAACAATCTTTTTCTAAGTGATACGTGATTTTTTCAAAGTAAAACAATGACCATCAAAAGTGAGATGACATGCTTTCTTTCAAAGCTGAAAACCTTTGAAAAATAAAGTTATCTTTCCAATAAATAATCAGTGTTTCAAAATGAAGCAATCTTCGAGCTCAAACAACCCTTCTGCTAGTTTGTATCTATGATTTATCACAAGACCCTTCAAATTGACTTACCTAATTTTGAGCGTAATCATATCGTTAGGTTGCCAAGGTTCACCATTGTGCCTCATTTTTACTTATGGGACCTAACTTCTTCTCAGTTTCCTACTTTGCATTGGAGGGTTGTCTAACTCAACACTCAAGGCACTAGGCAATCACCCTAAGATCTCTCAATTCAAATCCCTCTTGTAGGTTGCCCTATTATGTTCTCTTATATTGAGCTACCACTCCCACTTGAACCTTAGTTGTCAACCGATATGTAACCCAAATCTTAAAGACCTGTGGAGGATTTCCTTACTGACCTCCAATTTTTCACCATAAGGAAATTTCATTCACAAGAATGATTGTATGCCAAATGAGTGCTTTGATCTTTTCATCTTGCATCAAGCTAGATTTTTTTTTCTGATGTGGCTGATATTTTACTTGTCAACACATGTCCTCCCAGGATTATATGTTCCTATACTATGATTAAAAACTAGACCATCACATTCATGTAACACTCATACTTAATCAGTCTTGGACTACATCTTGAAACTAGACCACAACCCATCTTAGACTTGCTCACCGACTAGGAGTACTCTAGTCAAGGTTCCCTCCCTTTGGATCTCTCATCACATTCCAAGGAGGGAGTACCTCAAGAGAGAATTATCAAATCATCACACCATAATCATGTAGAAGGATTGCAGTTAGGTCAGATATATTCTTCTTATCATGGCATTGCGGTTTATGGATCTATAGCATGGTCATGGTCATATGCATCCATATCTAAGGCTTACACTTGACTTACTCATGTTATGTGGGTTGTATGTTTATAAGGGTACCAACATGTGTATTGGGGTATATCTATAACCTTGTTTGGTAGATTATGAGTATCGAAGACTACTAGAATTTGATCCATGGGATAAGGGTTTCTAGAGTCAAGATAGAAGATTTCTATATGCTACACACAAAATAAAATTTCCAACATTATATTGTGTTGAATATAAAATACCTAAGTAGATGCCAATTGCAAATGGAGATGAGTAAGTAACAACATGAGTAAATACATTGATTGGTTGCAGGAGTCCATAGGATATCATATTGACACTTGTTGAGTAGGTAAAAGTATGCAATCGAGTGTGGGAATGCAAACTAATTGTCTAGGATATGTATTTCTTTTATTAAAGAAAAGAAAATTCAAAATTGTCTAAAATTTTAAATTATGCATGTACTTAAGTATTCTAATAGAAACATTAATCAAACTAATTAAAGAAAAGAAAAGGAAATTATAGTCTAGGAATAAGAGGTGGTCTTCCTTCACTGATGACACCTCAATCAAATTTTTGAAGTTTTAGGACCAAGGTCACTTGTTCCACGTTAACTCTATCCTCAGGGTAGATATATAATTTATAGATATTAGATCATTCTTGAGGTTTGCAATGGAATGGTAGCCTCCAGTTATGTAGATTCATATTTTTTATGGTATGAACTTGAGTATAATCAGATCGAAATTATTGAAAATTGCACTCTCATAGTATCTTCAAAGATGCACACTGAATTTAGGGGGCCTAAGGTGTAGAAACAAGTAGTGATGGGTGGAAAGGATTTATATTTGGCATTGAATGATCATATTTGCATTACACATCTTGTAACATTCCAAATTTTAAATAAAATAAGTTTAGGTCTTAATTAGATAATTTCAAAAAGTAGACTTTAATGCAAAGATATCCTGAACATTAAATTATTTATTAGAAGAAATTGATATATGTATTCCCTTCATTTTATTTATGATTAACAGAGTTCAAATACACAAAAGGAAAACTAACATTATTCTCTCTCTTTCTCTCTCCTATGGTAATGCTTCAAATACAAATAAAAGATAATGAATGGGACTTACATTGTATAGTAACTCCCTATCTTGAAATTTGACTCAAAATATAACTCACTAAGGAAAAAATAATTCATTTTAATTCACATACATTGAGATAATGACAAATGTGAGTTTGATGGACAAAAGGAAAGCAAAACCTAAATCTAATCATATAAGAAGAATATAGAATCTTTGATCTATTTATGGTTCAAATATGAAGTCAATAGGACTTCGTTTGACCCTCTAAATCAATTAGGCAAGTTAAGCTATAGTTTTGACTATATATTAATGGAATATTTGATTCATATAAGGATTTAGCCTAAGATCTAACTATTTAAATGTCATGTTGTGTATGTTGTCATTCTCGACTAGAGTCCCACTATCACGCTAATAATACTAGGATGAGGACTCCCTCTCTGCCGCTAGATGCCCATCGTAGGGCTTGGGGATCATCTCCTACCTAGGGTAGGAGACCAAATAGAAGGCATCTAGGCTGCAATTCCTTTGTTGACCATGAACTCCCTCCATAGAGCCTCGTTTCCAAAAAATTCTTCACCATTGTGTTCATCTTAGCCACCCAAATGAAACAAGCATGGGTTCGATGGGACTCTATGCCCTAATGACGAAACGCCCATTAGGGATAGAACTCCTCTCACTGTCAAGGGATTACAGAGCATCTTCTCAACTCCAAAACATATAAATAAGGGACTAGGAATGTCTGTCGGGAAATGTAGTTTCATCTTCTCCTTCTAATTTCTTCTTTGTTGCCCTGAAACACCCTGTCGAACTCCGTCTGATCTCCAAAGAAAATCATGATACCTCTGACTTATCCACCACTTCCAATTGAATTGGCATGCAGGTAAGCACCCATTGAACATCTTTGGTGTTCTCCAATTGGTTTCTAGCTCCCTTAGGCCCTAAGTCACCATATCCTATAGTCGTACCCCTGGTTGCTTGCCAACGTTCAAATCCTTGGTCCTTCTTTGGTTCCTGACCACCATTTAAGATGTTTTCAATGAGTTTGACTTTGTCTTGCACTTTTAAAGACATGTGATGCTTTGTTTGAGATGATGGTAGTGCTCTACATGGTTTCTAGCCACTTCTTCTGGAAGGCAATGCCTATTTTGTTTTCAGTGTTCCAATGCACCTTCTGGCCTGAGCTTTAACTCGTTGGCTCCATCTTGAGGTAGGGAAGTCTCCTAGGCCCTTAGCTCCTGGTGAGAAATTTCCCTTCATGAGTTTTGTTAGGAAGTTGTCACCTCTAGTTCTGGCCATCATAGACATGGCCAAAAGGAACAAACTTGGTCATCAAATGACCTGAGCACCCTCACGACTTAATTCAACAAAAATCTTGCATGGTCAGGTTTGGGTTTTCACGAATCTTTGTTTTGTTTTACAACTGAATTGTCAGGGGCGAGACCCCTTACTAGTTGGACAATACCGATTGGCCCACATCAGATGGACCCCATGACTAAGGATGAGTAGATTCTCACTTGGATTTTTCTTTTTTCCTGATTGGTTTGTTCTTTAGAAATTGATATTAAATCAACTATTTATTAGAAAAATATCCAAAAATAGTCATTGGATAGGTTTTTTAAAGAGGGACCTGATTTACTAGATTTTAAACCCTAATTCCATCGTCTAAAACCATGTTTTCCTTAGAAGACTCAAATTAGGGTTTATGATGTATTAATGATGATAATTAATATAAACCATATAATTTCAGGAACATAGGAGTGACTCAGGATCAAGGAGACTAATTTAGGGTTTTCTCCAGTAAAGGTAAGTGGGTCCATGCACTTTGAGTACTAAATAATGGATTTTCAATCGCATTAAGATTATTGTACCAGGTGATCAAGTTACAGTATATGCATAGCTATATATTCA
This sequence comes from Alisma plantago-aquatica, assembly GCA_963693085.1. Taxonomy (NCBI): domain Eukaryota; kingdom Viridiplantae; phylum Streptophyta; class Magnoliopsida; order Alismatales; family Alismataceae; genus Alisma; species Alisma plantago-aquatica. Next base: position 787,508,418 of record OY856414.1, on the reverse strand, counting down.
AGTTTCAAAAAATATAGCACTATTGTTCCGCAAAAGTTATGTTAATGTGTATGCTTTCAAGTTCTATTCCAAGAATCCATGTTATGTTCATGTGAAATCCAAGTAAATATTAATTATTTCAAGTTAATGATGAATCATGTAATTGGTTGTATTATTTTGTCCTCGTCATGTTAATGTTGATCCCTCGGGCCTTATGAGTTCAAATGGAACATAGTAGCATGCATGTGCAATCATGAGTTCAAGTGGGGCATTATTAATGGCACTTAGGTACAAATCATGAGCTCAATTGGAGCATAATTAATGGCACTCATGTGCAAATCTTGAGTTCAAGTGGAACATCAGTTGATCCTATGGGCCTTGTGAGAACAATTGGTGCATAAGAGTAGAGGACATTATAATTAACCACTAAGAGCATATTATGAGAACCCAAATTTACTATTCAATTAATTCCATGTTTCCTTATTGCCAAGTTATTACTTTGTTATAATAATACTAAATGTTGCTTACTCTAACGTGTTTCCATTTTGAATGCATGATTGGGGAGGTGATGTCTGTAGGAGTAAAGGATAATGGAGGAGCTTAAGCAAGGAGCGTACATCTCAAGGACATATTAAGAGTTTATCCCTGGTGGGGTGCAGACTATCCTATAGAATTTAGTTTATTTTTTCAATCAGTATCAAGACTTTGTACCGGTTTAGTTTAGTTCGAAGTTTAATTTTTATGTTGTGGAACTTAAGACCTGAGATTTGCAATTATTTTCGTGTGTTAGTTGAATGAAATTATATTTTTATGCAATGATTATCATTTTTGTGACATCCCAATGTGAATTAAGCTTCTTCTCAATGATGTGTATGTTTTAGAAAATTGGGTTGTTACAATATGATATCAGAGGGAAATATATAGTTGTCCACCAAACTTTTCCCAAATCTTATATAGTTTATGTTTCCTTTTTGTATATGGATCCTAAGAGGAAATTTGATAAGGTCAAGGAACACATAGATGGATAGGAAAGTTCTTCCAGTGGGGGAAGTGATCATGGTGCTTCTAAAGGGGCTAAACCTAATGGTAACCCTAATTCACCTCTAGAAATATTATTCAAGGTTCTTACTGATGCTTTGACCCATCAACATGGAAGACCACATAAACTGAGGAACTAAGAGTTGACCTTAGTAGGCTTTCTGAAGATAAAGCCAAAAACTTTCTCTTGTAAAGCTTAGACCAATGTAGTTAGTCATGTTGAAGAGTGGCTACTCAATGTTGAACACTATTTCTGTGATCTGGGATAACCTGAGCATTCTAAAGTTTGGTTTGGGACACATATGTTTATGAGTGCATCTCACACTTGGTGGGAGAACTTAACCAATGCTCGAGGATCCAATCATGATCTGTTGACTTGGGAGGAGTTCACCACTATCTTCCCAGAACCATTACATCTTAGAGGCTATGATCAAGAAGAAGGAGATGGAGTTCAGGCACCTAAAGTAGTATGACTCAACTGTTAGCTAGTATGCAAAGAAGTTCTATATGTTGCAGAAGTACGGGTATGGTTTAGATAAGGCGCATCTAGAAAAGAAGTTCATGCATGGTATGAAGACTGATTTGGGCTATGCTTTGAGTGGATGTGGCATTATGATAGTGCAGGAGGCACTAGAGTCTACCCTAGAATTGGAGGCCCACCCTGGACGATACTGGAAGAATGGAGGATCATCAAGAAGCAAGAATGAGCAAAAAATCCATAATGACAATAAGAGGAAAGCTCCATATAAACATCCCACTAAGTAACCTTGTGCAACTTGCGATAGACTTCATGGTGGACCATGCAGGAAAGGGTTGGGAGTTTGCTACTATTGTGGAGACCCAAATCATAAGAAGCCAGAATGTCCCAAGCTCAAAGAAAAGAATGATGTAGGACAAAACCCTAACCCAGAGCAATGAGAAAAGAGGAAAACTAGGATCTTTGCAATGGTTGATGATGAAGAAGAAGATAAAGGAGAAGGTACCACCTAGTTCTAACCCTAGTTTTAGTTTTGTGGATATATATGTTGAGTATTGCAAATTAGAAATAAGTATAGCCCTAATGTGGGTAGTAGTCAAAGAAAATTTCGAGGATGAAATTTATTTAAGGTGGGTAGACTTGTAACACCCCAAATTTTAAATAAAATAAGTTTAGGGTCTTAATTGCATAATTTGAAAATTGTAGACTTTAATGCAAAGATACCACGAATATTAAATGATTTAGAGGAAGAGAACGATATATATATTACCTTGATTTTCTTTATAATTAACTGAGTTCAAATACATAAAAGGAAAACCTAACATTATTCTCTCTTTCTATCTCATATGGTAATCCTTCAAATACAAATAAAAGATAATGAATGGGCCTTACATTGTATAGTAACTCCCTATCTCAAAATTTGACTCAAAATATAACTCACTAAGGAAAAGATAATTCATTTTAATTCATATACATTGAAATAATGACAAATGTGAGTTTGATGGACAAAAGGTCTAATCCTACAAGAAGAATCTAGACTTTTTGATTTACTTATTATCCAAATTTGAAGTCAATAGGATTTTATTTGACCCTTCAAATCAATTAGGAAAGTTACATGTAGTTTTGACTATGTATTAATAGAATATTTGGTTCATATAAGCATTTAGCCTAAGATCCGGTTATAAAAATGTCATGTTGTGTATGTTTTCATTTTTGGCTAAAGTCCCACTGTCATGCTATTAATACTAGGATTTTGACTCCCTCCCATCCGCTAGATGCCCATCGTAGGTCTAGGCGGTCATCTCCTACCTTGGGTAGGAGACTAAATAGAAGGTAGCCAGACCGCTATTCCTTCACATACCATGAACTCCCTCCATAGAGCCTTGTTTATAGATATTTCTTTGCCATTGTGTTCTTCTTAGCCACTCAAACCAAAAAAGCATGGCTTTGATGGGTCTCTATGCCCTAATGACAAAATTCCCAATAGGGCTAGAAGTCCTCTCTCCATCAAGGGTTTATAGAGCATCTTCCTAACTCTAAAACCTATAAATAAGGGACTAGGAACCCCCGCCAGATGAGACAGCTTCATCCTCACCTTCTAAATTCTTCTTTGTTGCCCTGAGATGTCCTACCAAACTCAATCTAATCTCCAGAGAAAATCCTAATATTTCTGGCTTCTCCTCCACTTCCAATAGAATTGGCATGCATGTAAGCATCCATGGAACCTCTTCAGTGTTCTCCAATTCTTTTCTAGATCCCTTAGGCCCTGAGTCACCATATCATGTAGTTGTGCCCCTGGTTGCTCGTTGATGTTTGAATCCTTGGTCCTTCTTCGGTTCCTGACCACCGTTTAACATGTTTTCGATGAGTTTGACTTTGTATTAAGCTTTAGAAGACAACCCAATGTTTTATTTGAGCCAATGGTAGTGTTCTACCTAGTTTCTAGCAGCTGCTTCTATAAGGCAATGTATGTTTTTCACTTTCAATGTTCCAATGCACCTTCTGGCCTAAGCTTTAACTAGTTAGCTCTGTCTTGAGGCATGGGAAGCCTCTTGGGCCCTTAGCTCCTCGTGAGTGACCTCCATTCATGAATTTTGTTAGGAAGTTGTTACATCCAGGTCTAGCCATCGTAGCCCTGGCCAGAAGGAACAAACGCGATCATCAAAAAACTTGAGCACCCTCACGACTTAATTCAAACAAAAATCTTTGTAGGGTCGGGTTTGGGTTTTCACCAATTTTGCTTTGTTTGAACACTGAACTGTTGGGGGCGAGACCCCTCGCTAGTTGTCCAATACCGATTGGCCCACTTCAGATGGACCCCATAACTGAGGATGAGTATATGCTCATGTTGGTTTTTTTTCTTTTTATGATAGGTTTTTTCTTCCTAAATTGATTATAAATCAACATTTTATCAAAAAAATACCCAAAATAGTCATTGGATAGGATTTTTTCAAAGAGGAGCCTGATTTTCTTACTTTTAAACCATAATTCCATAGTCTATAACCATGTTTTCCTTAGAAAACTCAAATTAGGGTTTAGGATGCATTAATGATGATAATTAATATAAACCATATAATTTTAGGAGCATCGGAGTGAGTCAGGATCAGGGAGACTAATTTAGGGTTTTCTTCAGTAAAGGTAAGCGGGTCCATGCACTATGGGTATTAAATAATGGATTTTCAGTTGTGTAAAGATTATTGTACCATGGTGATCAAGTTACAATATATGCATAGCCATCTATTCAAATTTTAGAAACTATTGCATTATTGTTCCCAAAAAGTTATTATATGATGTGTATGCTTTCAAGTTCTATTTCAAGAATCATGTTATGTTCATGTGAAATTCAAGTAAAGATTAATTATTTCAAGTTAATGATGAATCATTCAATTGGTTGTATTATTTTTTCCTCATCATGTTAATGTTTAGCCCTCGGGCCTTATGAGTTCAAATGGAACATAGTAGCATGCATGCGCAACCATGAGCTCAAGTGGACCATTATTAATGGCACTTTAGTGCAAATAATGAGGTCAATTAGAGCATATTTTATGGCACTTATGTGCAAATCATGAGTTCAAGTGGAACAACAGCTGAGCCTATGGGACTTATGAGAATAGTTGGTTCATAAGAGTAGAGGACATTATAATTAACCACTGATAGCATATTTTGAGAACCCAAATTTACTATTTAGTTAATTCCATGTTTCCTTATTGCCATGTTATTACTTTGTTATAACAATATGCAATGTCATTTACTCTAACATGTTTCTATTTTGAATGCATGGTTGGGGACATGATGTATGTAGGAGGAAAGGATAAGGGAGGATCTTAAATGAGGAGCATACATCTTAAGGACGCATTAAGAGTTTATCCCTAGTGGGGCGCCAACTATCCTATAGAATTTAGTTTAGTTTTTCAATTAGTGTCAATACTATGTACCAATTTAGTTTAGTTCAAAGTTTAAGTTTTATGTTGTCAAACTTGAGACATGATATTTGCAATTATTTCCATATATTGGTTGAATAAAATTATATTTTTATGCAATGATTATCATTTTTGTGACATCCCAATGTGAATTAAGCTTCCTCTTAATGATGTGTATGTTTTAGAAAATTGGGGTGTTACACATCTAAACCAAGAATGGGTGTTATAGGATTTGGTCTTCAAAATAGATTGGGGTAATCCAATCATGTTTCATGATACCATTCATGGGATTTTCAACATGATCTTACTTCACTACAAGCTTAAAGTTTTGTATAGAATTGCCTTGGAGTGAAGGTGGATGTCTTCATCTATTTCAGTTGTAATCTCAAAATCTAGAAATAGGCAACCAAAGTGGTCATCACCCTGTAAGCGGGTGAAGTGAAGATCTAATATTGTGTAGGATCAGTCCCTAGTGGATTTCAATTGTATCACCTCCTTGTAATGGATAATCATAATCAAACAAATTTTCCATCCTATTTAGGATGTTAAAGGTTTTATGCAAGACATGGTGGAGGATCATATTGGGAAGAAAGAGAAAGAGGGTGGTCTACCATATGAATCTTCAACCTAATAAAGAAATTAATTTATATATGGTTGTATGTACTTGAACTCATTAACCATCTTGTAGTATATCAAATTGAATGAAAATTTAATATCCACCGGTAAATTTTTCATTGGATCACAAATCTAAAATAAATGGCTTCCTTGGTGAGGAGATTCTTTTCTAGAAAAACTGAGTGAGTCTAGTTACTAATCTGTAGAGTATGGTTAACTGATGTCCATGTGGTTGATATTCCTAGGGATATGGATATTTAGTGGCCCGCATAAAGGAGTAAGAAAAATAATGAAGGTACTTATGTGTGGGTACGAGCACCTAAATATGTGAAGAAGTATTTCACTGGGTTTTTCAACCTATTGGAAACTTTCTTACATGTTACAATATGATTGTTGCAATTCAACAACAGACACTTCAAAGATCAAGAGTGGTGGCATGTACTATGGTAGTATGTAGAGTGAAATGGGTGGATGAAGCTTTGTGGTTCATATTCTTTAGGTCAGTCAATTTGCCATTTCTGAGAAGAGCGTGGTTCATATATCACCCACTTGTACCATTATATGTAACATGTTCACATTTGAATATTTCTTATGATTGTGTTGATCTTGACCATTAGGGTTGAATGTATAAGGGGGTATATGTATTATTATGAATTGAAGTCTTTATCATGGGCCAAGTGTTTTGTTTATGATTCCAAGATGATTGTTTGATCAGGAATCAAACCATGAGATCGGTAACATCCCAAATTTTCCTAACTAGTTTGAACCTTTAATTTGGGTTTTTCTAAATAAAAGTTAACTAAGTATTTAATGCAAAAATACCATGATATAGTATTTATTTTATAATAATGAATTGTAGAAAATAAAGAAACCTATTATACCTATTATTTTCATATATCCATAAATGTGTTTCAACTATTTTAAAAAGATAATGATAATTAGTCTAACTTCATTTTTCTCTCTCTTACTCTATAGGACCTTTAAAGAGATAAAAGATAAAGGTAAAAGACTTAGATTTCGAAAATATGAAATATATTAGTTAATCCATAAGCAGTGAAAATACTTTCCATGTTGATTCATATACATATTAGCATAAAATATAAATCATATTATCTTCACTTTTGTATCTCTCCTCCAAGATATTTTCTCCAAAAAAAGGAATGAAAGTTAAACAAGATAAATCATGAATGGATAATCACCCCTAGTCTCAAAATTGACTCAAATGATTAACTAAGGAGAGATGATTTTAATGTATCTTATCTTTGAATGCATTTAAATCAAGAAAATGACCATTATGGAATTAATGAATAAGATATAGCCAAAGTCTAAATATAATTGAACAAGAAGTTTATAGACTCCTTTAACTTATAGTTCACATTTGAAGTCATTTTGACTTCATTTGACCATCTAAACTAATTATGAAAGAATCTATATAGTTGTGAGATATATTTAATCATTTATATCATTATTTTAACTATCTAAACTAAAGTTTATATTTAATCATTTGTCATACGTCCCTTTAGAACCCTTTTATGGGTTGGAATCTAGGATGCAGAGTCGTCTGTAGGTGAGGGGATTTTCTCCCTCATTTGAGTCCTCTGGTCTAGTGGACTCTATAGTAGCACAATTGTCTCTCTGCAATCCAAATCCCTACTTGAATCCACCCAAAAACACAACTCTCTCCACCATCCTCATATAACCATTATCCACCCAATACCATATACTCTGGACTTCATGCCATGTATACTCTGAATGGCCAAGGAATCCATGTTCCAATAGAACGTAACCTCTATAGCATAATCCATCGACTTCCTGCCAGTATATTTCCCACCATAGACCACCACATTATCATGAGAATGATTTATTGACTTGTCAAATCCCTTACTTCATCCCATAACTTCCTTCCCAAACTCTTGGTACTTAGACTTACTAACCATGGCTCATTGTGAGACCCCTGGCCTCTACGACATTGTAAGAAGATCAATTTTCATCCTTAGATTTGTGTAAAGATTTGATACACCACCAGGTTGCTTCAAAAATCAAAATTTGTCCTTCAATTAGTTGTAATATAAAAACCCTATTCTTTTTGTTGTGTCTTCGACTCCCATGTTCAATCTAAGCATTTTCAACCCTATTTTCTACTGCCTCCTTCCCTTTTAGCTCCAGTTTTCTATCTGCATTTTTTCTCAATTTTGTGTATCCTTTGGTTCTTTTTTTACTATGCCATAGCCTCAACCAATTTCACCTGATCTGAGATGGAGGAATCTGGTTTGGCACCTTAGGCCATCTCCTTGGTTGTGCCTTAGCTTGCGTAGATCACTAGGCAATGCCTAAGCTTCTGGTGTTCCCTCCTAGATTCGAGAGGAATCAAATCCTTGTGTTGGTTTAGACTTTCGTCAGATTTAAGACTTCCTCTAATCTCTCAGGGAGAACATAATAAATCAAGGGAGATGTTTTATGCTCTTACTCCAATAGTGAGTTTTTCTTTGGTCTCCCCCTTCATGTCATTGTAGTCTTTCCACCTCATGCTTTTGCAAGAAGTTGCATGTTTCCTTGTAAGCAAATCTGGGCTAAGTGGCCAGATCTGGTTGCACCACAGCAGTTTGGCCACAGCGATGGATGTATTCTTTTGGATAATATGAGCCACATGGCTTTTATCAGAATTTTTATTGATCAGTTCTTTGAAAGATCACACTAATTGAATGGGTGGTCAGAAAAATAAGCTGATTTTCTAGTTTTCAAAATCTAATTCAGCCGTTCCATGCCATGTTTTACTAAAATACCAAGATTAGGGTTTATTTTCCTATTAACATGGAAAATTAATTCAAAATATATTACTTTCAAGATATTAGGGTTTTGTAAGCACCAAGAGACCGATTAGGAGTTGCTCCATAATTAGTAAGTGGTCCATGCACTTTGAACATAAGTATTTATTGTATATATATACATTGTATACAAAATGATATAAATGTATTACTTATGGTTTCAATTTCTTATGAAGATAATAGGCAATAGGTCTATAATGAATTGGATGCCATGTTTATTGTCAATAGTTATTGTATCACCTCTCATGCACATTAAGGATAGAGTTCAAAATGAGATCTAAGAGCAAGTTTAAGAATATTAAGAGTAAGATAAAGATAAAAGAATCAAATTATAAAAGATCCTCACTAAGAGGCTCCTCGGAGCAAAACTAGAAGGCACTTTGGTGTATAAGAGAAGAGGCACTTGGTGCATAAGAGAAGAGGATCATTTGTGCAAACCTGATGATTCTTATATAGGTCAAGATAAAAGAATTGATCTAAAAGTAATCATGGTATTTTCTTTAATGTTTAATGTTTAAAATTGAATTTTCAATTTACATGTTCTGTTAAGATATAATATGTTCAGTTCCACGTTAAAATGTTTGATGAATGGTTGGGACGCAATGCCCATAGGTAAGGAGAAAGCATAGAGGAATGAGACATTTGGCATGAAAATAATAGTTCGAGATCTTCAATAAGAAAGGGTTTCATGGAATTCCAGTTATACCTAGTCTAGAGTTCTTTTCCTATTTATCAGAGAACATATCATGTTTAAGTATAAAAACATGTTTAGTATGTTTGAGTAATGTTGAGGACTTGAGAATGAGTAGTGTTATCTTTATTCTATGATGGTTTATATATGAAATCTATTTTCTACACAAATAATATCATTATTGTGACATTCTCCTTAAAGTGAATGTGATTTATACTTCCACTCTATGTTTTTACAAGTGGGGGTTACAATAATGGTATTAGAGCTAAAATATAGTTTGCCACCAGGATTTTTTCATATTTTCCCAGGTATCTCTTTCATCCCTCCCTTGATGATAGGAAACGTATATATTGAGGATAGGAGTTCAAGGAGTTAGAATGTATATCCCTTTATCTTGATAGGTAGAAACCCTATAGGAAATACAAGTTTAGAGAGTTATTTATGGATGTATATGTTAGGCATAGGAGATTATCTAATTTGTATCCTTTGTTTTAACTCTATCATAGCTAGTGGCATTACATTTCTTCTTGTCAATGGTGATGGCTAACTAATTTAGAATTTTAGAGGAAATGACAAGAGCAAAAGACTTATTATGCACATGTTCTTCTTCTTTCTAGCATATTTGGTATGGGACATGTATGCTACTAAGATATTGAATAGTAGTATGATGAGCTCTCATTCCTTTGTATCTGTGTTTGGCCAACATAGATCTGGAGGTGCCACCAAGAGAGTTTATACTGAAGACATAAGTTGGGTAGCACCTAAACATAATGTGAGTGGATAGTAGAGATCCATTTCCTGGTTAGAAGCCCCAAACTTTGAAGATTAAGTTCTATTTCATCATTCAAGAGTGTTAAAACTTGTTGTAGCCCTAGTATTAATAAGACAGATACACATGAAATGTTATACAAATTAGGAATATGTAAACCCTAATGTGAGTAGCATATAGAAATTTCAAGGATGAAATATAATTAAGGTGGTAGAGTTTTAACATCAAAAAATTTATAACTAATTTTAACCTTGAATGTGGTTTTTCTAAAATAAAACTTAACTGAAGGACTTAATGTAAAAAGACCATGAAATAGTATTTCTATTGGAATAATGAATTAAGGAAAATAAAGAAACCCAAAATACCTTTTCTTTTTCATATATGCACAAATGTGTTTCAACTATCTCAAAACATTATAATAATTAGTCTTACTTCTTTTTTCTCTCTTCTACTCTTTCGTACCTTTAAAAAGATAAAATATAAAGGTAAAAGACTTGGATGTCAAAAATATGGAATAGATTACTTGAGCCATAAGTAGTGATATTACTTTCCCAAAATATGAAATACATTACTTGAGCCATAAGTAGTGATAATATGTTCCCTTTTGATTTAGATAATTCTTAGTACAAAAGCTAAATAGCATTATCTCTTCTCTCTTTTTTCTCCTCTAAGATAATTTCCCTCAAAAGGCATAAAATATGGACAAGATAAGTCTTGAGTGGATAATCGACGATAATATCAAATTTGACTCAAATGATTAACTAACGAGAGACTAAGTCAATTTATCATATCTTTCATTGAATGCATTTAAATCAATAATATTACCAATATGGAATTAATGGATAAAAGATATTCAAATTCTCAATATAATTGGATGAAAAGGTTCTAGACTCCCTAAATAACTTTTGATTCAAATTTGAAGTTTTTTTACTTCATTTGACCATCTAAACCAATTTTTTAATATTTAATATAGTTGTGAGATAGATTTAATCATTTATGTCATCAATTTATGTAGCAATCAAAAAGCCAACAATTGATTTATGTCATCAATTTATGGGAAATATTTGCATCAAAAATATATGAGTGTGGCATATCAAAAATCCAACAATCTCCCCATTTTTGTGATGACAAATATTTCCACTAGATAAATTGAAAAGTAGCAAACTTTAAACTTCATACATTTGATAGCCAATTTATCCCATGGTTATTATCATCATTTTGTCAAAATCAAAAAGGTGTCAATAATTATCAATTCTCCCCCTCAAGGAGACACTCCCCCTCAAAAATATAGTCATTTTGGAGAGGGAAAACTTATATTGATTGAAACAAGAATACCAATCTTAGGGAAAGGGCCAAAAATAAGGATAGACATTAATCATACTAACTAGTCAAATAGTCATACATGATCAAGGAACAATTGAGATATTGTCCAATTACCAATGAGAGGAATGTTAATTCCTTCATGATAAAAATATCCAATGAAGAAAAAATATCAAAAATATACTCTAAATCAATGGAATGGAATATTAAGTCCACCATGATATAGAGATGTCATGAAAAAAAAACCAAACATTGATTTGTCAACCATTTTCAAGGGATGTTAAGCCCAAAAATGATTATAGAATCCTCTAAGATCATAATGAGGTCAACAAAGGTATCTCTAAACCAAATATAAGGGATGTTAATCCCATATTGGTGTAGAGAAGCCAATAAAGAGCAAGGTCAAAAATATGTGCAAGTTGAATCAAAGAATTTTTTTTGAGATCACCCTTAATCTCATACTAAGAAAAATGATCTCAAATAAATCTAAAAGATATCCCTTAATATCTAAACAATTTTCATTTCTGATACTATTTCGATCCAAAAGATTTTCAACAGAGAAGGAGCTCAGTCGAAATATTTTTCTATTGATAACAGTTTTGGAAAATCTAGAATTTCTATTTGAAACAAGATATGCAAATGAATGTTTATTAAAAATAAAGGATATGGAAATGTATTTCAAATAAGATTGAGATAAGAGAGAAATTTATCAAGATTATACATAGGTCATATCTCAACAATTTCCCCCTTAATCCAAATCATGGTGCTATCTTTCTTCTTCTTATTCTTGAAAGGACACAAAATTATGTAATGCCCAAATATTCCACAAGCAAAACATGTCACATGAATAATAGGTGTGGAAGAACTTGCTTTAACAAAATCCTTCCTTTTATTTCTTTTATCGTGTTTAGGTGTATATCCAAGTCCATTAATACTAACATGAATATAGGAATGCAACATATCATTTGACATATTTCTACTTTTAGAAAATTTATCTAAATATGATTTCAACTTTTCATTTTCAGCACTTTGTGTATTAATTTCATGAAATGTTATATGAATTGATTCCTCAACTTTCTTAGAAATAGATTTGTAAATCCTAAATGCCTTTGTAGATGTTGAATATCCCAAGAAAAAATCCTTTTTTCTAACTTAGGGTCGAATTGTCTCTATCATCCTTTGTGTTCAAGATATAGCAAGATGTACCAAAAGTACAAAAGTAGTCAACTCTTGGTTTCTTGTCGAAGATGAGTCAATAAGGAGTTGTGTTAAGATGAGATTGTATTGAAGCACGGTTTAAGACATAGCATGTTGCATTTACTACTTCATCCCAAAAGGTTTTAGGTGTATTATGTTCAAGCAGCATTGTTCTAGCCATTTCTTGTAAGGACTGGGTTTTTTCTCTCAACTATCCCATTTTGTTTTGGGGTGTGTGGATCTGAAAAATTATGTGTATACCCTATAGATGTACAAAACTATTCAAAGATATGGTTTTTAAACTCTCTCCCATCATCATTACTAATGGTGCATATTTTGTTTTGTATTTTATTTTCAATCTTAGAGCAAAATTGAATGAATATTCTAATAGTATCATCTTTTGTTGAAAGAAAATGCACCCAATTATATCTACTATAATCATCAACAATGACAAAACAATACTTTTTACCACCAATAGATTGAGTCCCCATGATACCAAATAAAGCCATGTGAATAAGTTCTAATGGTCTAGTAGTACTAAGAAAAGCTTTAGATTTGAAAGGAATTTTAATTTGCTTGCCTAGAGTACATGGTTCACAATTTTCAGGTTTATCAAAAAAAGTTTAGGTAAACCACGAACAAGATCATATTTAAGCAATTTTCTAATAACATGTGAGCTTTCATGACCTAGCTTTCTATGACATAATTGTACATATTCATCATTTACAAGAAGATATTCCAATTATAGCTTGCATAGAATTAGGTCTAAGTATGTAAATATTTCCTACTCTTTTTCCTTCATAAACAACATCATTAATGTTTTTTATGAGAAACATGCAACAAGATTTGTTAAGAAGAACGTCATAGCCACTGTCACATAATTGACTAACACTAATTAGGTTGTGATGCAATCCACCCACAAGTAGCACATTTTTCATTTGAAGATTTGTACCAACATTACCTATCCCAACGATTTTACCTTTGGCATTATCTCCAAATGTGATTGTTCCACTCTTCTTTTCTTCAAGTGTATGAAATGAATCAATATGATGAGCATTTTATATATTTAATATATCAATGTTAATTGTGAGTAAATGATTTGATTTGCAAGAAAATAGTGTTGTCAAGCTTACTGCCAGTCGACCTTGACTTTGACCGAAAGTCCCCTCGGTCGAGATCATGGTCGACCGAGAGGCAATTCTATAGATTTCCAAAAAAATGTAGCATTTTTAGTGTGAACAAGTTATATCATTTTCAATTATTTTAATTTTAAAAACACAAGTAAACAATCAAATACACAAAGATATACATGTTAAAGCTCATTTCAATTGAGATAAGACACATATGAATTTCACAATTAAGTTTAGATCAAATCTTAGCAAAGTATATAAAAATCTCTAGGTTGGGGGTTTTGGATCCCAAACCATGTCAATTCCCATCTTCTTCTTGTAGTCACAAGATAACGAATAATGTCCAAGATGTAGGCAGTAGTAACAAAAAACAAAGTCAATTTGGTTTCTCTTCTCAACATTTTGAACATGAGCTATATTGTTCTTGGGCACATAGATGGTCTTGTCACTAGGGGCTTGTGTTTTTCTATCTCTATTCTTTTGATGGGATTTTTATTTAGGTACATAGCCTAGGCCTCTTCTCCGAACGTGTCCGTAAGTGCTTTACAAGACTCCATTAAGGGTGTCATCATGCTTTAAACTATCAACATATTTATGTAATTTAGCAATTTCAGCAAGTTTATTTGTAATATCTGCATTGGCTTGAGATAAATCTATAAGTAAGGTATCTCTTTCTTTAACAGTGATATCATAATATGAATGGGTGCATAGAATAGGTTGAGTTTGGTAGTCATTTATCTTAGCAAGCAATTCAATCTTTTCTTGAGAAAGAAGGTCATTATTATTTTCTAAGACAAGCAACTTGGCATTATAATCATCAATAGAAGCTTTGAAAATATCATTTTTAGAACTAAGACTTTCATATTCACAAGTAATATCATCTAGTTTAGCATGCAACTCATCATTAATTTTGGAGAGCTTTTTCAATTTTCTTTTGCAATCAATATATTAGTATGAGTTTCTTCAAGACTAATTACTAGATCGATTTTAGATTCAAAAATATCTACCTCATTTTATTCTTCTTCATCTTCCTTAGCCATGAGACACTCCACTTCTTCCTCTCCACTCTCGATGTCATCACTTGACTCATCCCAAGCCGCTTCATAGGTTTTGTTTCCCTTTTCCTTCTTCTTGAAAGAAGATTTATTACCCTTCTTGATTTGGGGACACTCATTCTTCAATGTCCCTTCTTTCTGCATTCAAAGCGCCTAAGGGAAGAAGAGGAAGAAACACTATAAATTTTAGATTTAAACCTTCTATATTTCTTACCATTTACAATGAGTACATCCTCTTCATCAATTCCTTAATTGCGCCCTTTAATTTGATATCCTTCCCTCTCCCCTTTTAGAGTTCAGCCTCCACTCTTTCATCTTCATCAAGGGTGACCTCATGTGTCTCAAGGTTTCCAATGAGCTGCTCCGTCATTAATTTGGTGAGATCATTGGCTTCTTCAATGGTTGTCACCTTGGGCTTGTATTTTAGAGGCAATGATCTTAGTATCTTGGATACTTGATCCTCTTCACTAATGTACTTGCCCAAAGCATTCATGTTATTGATGATAGAAGAAAACCTAGCATACATCTCACGTATAGAATCATTAGACATCATATGAAATTTTTCAAACTTTTTCTTAAGCATATTGATTTTAGTATTCTTAAATTGAATCGTGCGTTCATGTGTAACTGAAAGTTTATGCCAAATTTCATCACTGGTTTCACAAGAAGATATGTGATTAAACTCATCAACGGATATTGAACAATACAAAATGCTTACGACCTTGGCATTGAGTTGAACTCTTTTTATTGCATGTGGATCCCATTTATCATACTCCATAGTTGGAAGCTCATATGGATGAGTCACCATTCTCCACAGATCTAAGCTTATTCCTTGGAAGTAGAATTGCATCTGCCTTTTCCAATAAGGGTAGTTGGATCCATCGAATCATTGTCGTCGGCTCAGATATGTCCCCTCAAGGTTGAGGTTGTTAAGTAATTTTTCCCCCGTGCTTCAAGACTCATGGGAGCTCCTTGAAGACCTACTCTGATACCAATTGAAAGATTTATAGGGAGGTGAATATGTCTTTTAATGATTTTAAAATTAATTTAAAATGTAAATTGTAAGAGAGAGGAGGACATAATGAGGAGACTCGCAATTTAGAGTGGTTCCACCCTTCGAATCAAAGGGTGTCACTCCACTACCCAATTGTCTGGAATTAGGATTTACAAGTGATCAATTTTATTACCTCTTAAGGAGTTACAATAAAATGCAATCACTTCACCTCCACCTCCTCTTTACGAAGATGCAGAAGAGAAGAACCCAAGGAGAGGATGATGATCCACCTCCACCACCTTGATGTATCCTTCACCTCCTCGAAGTAGTCTCAATCACCTTGAAGTAGCCTTCATACCTTGAAGTAGCTCTGAGTAAGCTCCCTCAGACAGCCTCACACACTTGGAGTAGTCAAGGAGCACAATTACATCAACTTGGAGAATTAGATTGGAAGAAGTAGATTATAATACTCTTTCATAAGATATACAGTTAAGCACTATGTACAAGTGATGATGATCCACTCCCCAAGGTTTAGGTAATGTTATGTTTGGTGGAGAAAGATTATAGTGTCAGGCTTAGGCTAGAATAATGGCAAACTAAAGTTTAGACCTAAGCTCTTGAGAATGATGGCAAGTATACTAAAGTATGCCTATATGAACTCAAATATTGTATGTAAACTTGTTTTTTAGGTGTCCTAAGACCACTCCTATTTATATAAAATGTTTACAAATGGTTAGAGCAACTTTGGATAGTGTCTAGAGTTTTCTAGGACAAAAATTAGCTATTAGGATTAATCCAAACAAATTACAATAGCTAATTTGATCGTTTGTAAAAAAAGTTTCCAGAATTTTTCTCAATCGACAATATTGTTGACTGGATGACTCTAGGAAGACTTTAGGTCCACAAACTCATCGATCAGAAGACTGTCTTGGTTCAAATGTCTCTAACAGCTATATGTTATTCTCTCTCAATCAAACTTGTCACAACGGCTATATCTCGGTCGATAATATTATCGACTGAAATTGAGTCAAAACTCAAGATATGTGAAGTTATTTCTCGATTGTCTGAGTCTTTGACCAAGTGATTTTTGGTTGGAAATTTTTTTGACCGAGAAGGAATCTATGCCTATTAATGACTCATACGAAACCTATCAACCCTAAAGTATTCATGTGAGTGTAAGATAGGGTTTTGAGTAGGTTTTGGAGGATCATCACTTGTCCTTACATCATATCTGTTAAGTTGTACGAAAAGAACATTTGTAAATTATATTCATGGTACACCTTATCCTACAAGCATTCAAACACATAAAATACCATCATCTTAGTAATTGGATCTTGACTTGGTTCCTTGATCACCTTAAACACTTAATATGTATGTTAGTGACACGATATGGGAAATATTTGCATCATCGAAATATGAGTGTAGAATATAAAAAAGCCAACAAAGATTTGAGACACTTCTAGGAGGATTTAGAAATCAAAATTTGTCCTTCAATTAGTGATACGATGAAAACCCTCTTTTTCTTTTTGTTGTACTATCAACTCTGATGCTCAATATGATCTTTTTCAACCCTATTATCCACCACCTCCTTCCCTTTTCACTCCAATTTTCTATCTTCTTTTTTAATGTTGTGTTTCCTTTGTTTATTTGTTGATTGTTGCATAGCCTCAACATGTTTGTCCTAATCTAAGATGGTAGAAGGTGGTTCAGCGCCTCAGGCCATTTCCTTGAACATGCATTATCTTCCTGAGATTGTTAGGCAATGCATGATCTTCTGGTGTTCCCTCCTAGCTCTGAGGGGAATCAATTCCTTACATTGGTTTCAACTTTGGTGCTCTAGATTTGAGATTTCCTCTAAATCTCCCTGGAAGAAGATAAATAATATTGGAAGAATTTTTATGCTTTTACCCAATCATGAGTTTTGATTTGGTGTTCCCCTTGAGGGAATTGTAGTATTTTCGCCTCATGCTTTTACAAGCAGCTACATGTTTCCTTGTAAGTGAGTCTAGGCCAAGTAACTAGTTCTAGTTGGGCCACGGCGGTGTGGCCCCAGGAACATAAGTATTCTCTTGGATAATAGGATCCACGTGGATTTTCTTGGAATTTCTATTGGTCAGTTCTTCATAAATAATAGCAATTGAATGGATGGTCAAGAAAAACTACAAATATTTTATGGAAATTGTTTTATAAGGAAGTTAGTTTTTTTGTTTTCATAACCTAATTCAATAATTCCATACCATGTTCTCCTAAAATACGTAGATTAGGTTTTATTTGCGTATTAACATGGAAAATTAATTTAAACCATAATACTTTCAGGATATTAGGGTTTCGTCAATCGTAAGAGACAAATTAGGAGTTGCTTGTATCTTGATTGATTAAGTGGTCCATGTACTATAAAGATAATTATAGAATGATTGTATATATATGTATGTACAATGTACATACAATTGCTTATGAAGATAAAAGTCAACATTGTATTAATGAATTGAATGCCAATGCATTACTCATTGTTTCATTTGCTTATGAAGATAAAATTCAATAGGTCTATAATGAATTAAATGTCATGTTTATTTTCAATAGTTATTGTATCACCTCTCATGTACATAATGGATAAATTTAAGAATAAGATCTAAGAGTAAGTTTAAAAATTCTCAAGAGAAAGAGAAAGATAAACGAATCAACTTATATAAGATCCTCACTAAGAAGCTCCTCAGAGAAAAACTAAGAGCCACTTTGGTGCAACCTAAGAGGCACTTTGGAGCATAAGAGAAGAGGCACTTTTATGTAAATATAAGTAATATAATATAGGTTAAAATAAACAAAATGATCTAAAAGTAATTGTGTCTTTTCTTTAATGTTTAATGTTTAAAGTTTATTTTTAGTTTATGTGTTCCCTTTAATATATAATATGTTCAATTCTACTTATAAAATGTTTGATGCATGGTTGGGGGCGTGATGCCCACAGATAAGGAGAAATCATATAGGAGTAGAGCTATTTGACGTGCAAGGACTAGTTTGAGATCTTCAAGAAGAAAGGAAATGGTGGGGTTCCATCTATACCTAGTTTAGATTTGTTTTCTTGTTTATGAGAAAACATATCGTGTTTAAGTGTAACACATGTCCATATAGTTTATGTGTGGATAAGTTGATGACTTGGAAATTATAATTGTTATCTTTATTTTGTGATGGTTTATATATGAACTCTATTTTATACAATAAATATCAAGAGTGTGACATCCCCCTTGAAGTGAATGCAATTTATGCTTCTGCTCTTTTTGTGTATGTTTTTATAAGTGGGAAGTTACAAGATTTCTAGTATATGGCATAAGTTTTTTCCTGCAGATTGGCATGGTGGATGGTTTTCTAGAATAACTATCTAATTAGGTTAGATACGTAGATGCAAGCAAATATAATAAATTCATGGGCAAGACAAAATAAAATACAAAAATAACCAATATGTTTACATAGATAAATTATACAATGAAGAGTACTTTGCATACATACACACTTAGTCTAAACAAACAAAAAACTAACATCTAGCAAAACCACTCCAAAAACTTGATATGAAAAGATTGATCCACATATAAGTGCCTCCCAACCACGTGGATAAAAATTCATGAACAAGAAATTACTTTAAATTTGGAGAATGGCACTTAAATCAACTACCATAAGTGTACGAGGTCAATCATAATAGTTGAAGTCAAACGCGAGTGTTGAGAAGTAAGTAATCCAAAAGATGCCATTCTTCATCTTAGCTAAGTCAAAACACTAGGATGTGGATAGAATAACTTAAATGAAGCATAGAATTGAAATCAAAATAAAAACTAAACCAAACTAATTACAAAGACATGTACATTGGGATATGTATACTAGGTTTAGATGCTATATTGATGTTTTTTGTAATTTGACATCTAGGAGTAGACAGTGTGGGTTCAGACAGTAACCAACACACCACTCATAACGATGTGGTAAATAATTATATAAGTTGCTTGCATGGAGTCAGATGAAATGCTAATTCTCACCCAAGAACTCTCTAAAGGATTTTGGGATAATGAAATACATTTACTTACATTTCCCTACATGGTCCTAAGTAATATATGGCACTAAGATTGGTGTATATGGCACTCAAATCGTCTCTCGAATAGACGCACCTAGTCTTGGCCAAATATTTCTTTCAGTGTAATGTATCTATTAAAGATTCCTTTCCTATTTAATTGTATTATCTTAAAGTATGTATTAGAGAATATTACATGCAATGATGAAGAACGAACAATGATTTTCTGATTATAATAAATAAAGATAGAAACATTATACAAATTTGAAACATTTATCATGTATTTGGTATCAAAATACATGACATGCTCATATAGGAAAATCCTAATACAGATGGAGCCTAAATGTCTATATATAGTGCCAAACAAAGAGAAAAATAATTACTAAAAGTAAATTGAGAAGTTATAAAAAGAAGGATAGAGAAAAATAAATATTGGAGGAAATGTGGGTTTGCTCCTGATTTCTCCAAGAAGCTCGATCCTCCTTTTTGCACCCTTCTTGATTCTAAATCCTCTTTGCTCTCCTATTCAAGAAGGCCATTATAATAATCCTTTGGGTGGTGGATGGATGTGGATGGATGGATGAGAAGGTGGAGGAGCATAGGTGGAGTGAATATGGGAGGCAAGGTGGGTCAGAATAGATGGGATCCTGAGAACTATGTGGAAAGTCAGTGGAAATGGGATAGATAGAATCTAGAGGATTGGAGTGGAGGTGGAGGTTGTAACTCTATGTGGAACAACATGAGACCCTTTTCCATGAAAGTTGGAGGGTAGTATTTATAGGTCAAGCTAATTGAGAGCTCTTCTTAGGATTTATGAAAGGGTAAAATGGGATTTCATATTGATTTTATTGTTGAATATTGACATTCATAGAAATTGAGAAGACTTTTATCCAACTGTGTGTGTCTATGATATATGGTCTTGTTGATCTAATGGATGTGACATTGTAAGTTATAATAAATCGGTTAGGTTTTCAAACTGCTAATCTGCACTCATCACAGCTCTTTTAAATGACATTGTCATCTTGAAAATCTAATTCACATGATCATCATTTTGAATATCTAGCTCACACAATCATTCCTCACCCTCCCCAATATACTCTAGTAAAAACATTGCTCAATTGAGTTTTAATTATATGAAATATTCAAAGGCAAACTAAAAGTTACCTAACTACTAATGATGGTTGATATATGAATGTATGATTAATATGGTATAGATTATTAATGAAAGCCCAAACTTAATAGAAGAAACACATTTACATGCACACCATAGTTGTTTATCATATTATCATATTGAATAGGGATGATATCATTCATCTTGTATCCTAACACTTAGAGACACTATTCAATCATAAGAAATATTTCTTTAAACATTTCATATTTCATTGGGATCTTTTATGTAGCACTACTATAGTACAACCACATTTTCTTACAATTTCTCTCTTTGATGGAGATTAAGAATGTTGTTTCTAGTCTTACCTTGTATAAGTCATTGGTTCATATGGTTTTGATATTTCCTTCTATCAGCGTAGCTGCTATATGATAAAACACCATCTATATCAAATATGTATTCACATTCATTCAAGGAATTTGGTTACATAAGACATTACAACCCTCAACAAAAAGTGCATAGCATTAAACAAAAAGATAGATAACACATAACAATCAATCACTTCCTACCCATAACTCTAATAAATAATACATATAATATCATTGTTTCCCTTTTATATCAAGGATGAATCATCACACTAATAACATCATGAATGTGAAACTAATTTCCTTCTTTAAATGTAAAACAATGTATAGGATGCATACTTTATTTCCAGTGAAGAGAAGAACTCGTTTGATCATAATAGCGCCCCAATCCTTACACTTAAACCTAACTTTTATTAGGATTTTGATAATTTTAATTGGCAATTCTCCACTTCTTTGTATGGAAGGTTATATTTTCATGCTAGATGGATTAATTCCATACACATGTATCGGTACAAGTCACTTCTCGATATTGATCAATAATCCTCTCTTGGATATTCAAAAGATTGAATGGGCTTATGTAGGGGATGCTCTTTATACCCTATTTATTTTTTGTTACCTCATGTGTTCTAGCCTTATTGGCAAGATTTGTGGTTTCTAACAATATTTGGATAAATAAATAACCTATAAAATAGACATATTATCCAATTTGTGGATGACACATTTTTTTAAGAAACTAGATGATAACAATCTCATCAACACTTTGTGGATGATACACATTTGCCAACACTATTTTGATTAAAATTAAATTTCAAAATCATCTCTTATTGCCATATATGTTGGCAACATAGATTTTGCACATGTTATAATGTGGATCTGAGGCTTTTCCATTAAATTAATCGGCATACCACTATCACCATTGAAGCTGCCTCCTTAGGTTCAAAAACCTATTGTTGACAAGATGATGTGTAGATTTTATTCTTGAAGAATGAAGAGTCTTAATTGTGCAGGATGACTTACTCTTATAAATGGTATTGTGGTGGGAATTCCATCATACTTCATCGGTTGAACACCCTTACCTACAAAAAAATGAATAGGGTGTTGACAAAATGAGAAGGGACTTCTTTTTGGGTAGAACTATGGATAAAAAAAGGATACATTTTGTTAAATGGGAGTCCTTGTGAAGTCCATGTCACTTAGATAGATAGGACATCATCAACCTTAGATTACACTCACATTACATGTGTAATAAAGTGATAGACACCATTGTAGAGAATTATTCTTATATATACATACATTATGTTAAGATGAAATATTATAGGATCTTACATCTTGGGCTATGATTAAAAATTAGAAAATGTACATATATTTGGAAGTATCTCCTTTGTGGCCAACACCTTGTTGAGGATACCATCAATACACTATCAAATTGTTGGCCACATATTAGTTTTTAGTTTGATCTATGGTCATGCTTAGGCCACATAGACCAATACAAGCATGACATCCAAATATCTTCAAGCATTAGATTCATTAATCTTGATGGTGCATGCAACATGCTAAGATCGCGTAGAAACAACATATTTCAAATGTCTCATTGCTTCCATGAGTCTAACGAATTTGATAGCTTTTGTGATAAATAACCTTACAAGAACATACAATTTGGTAGAAATGTGGTGTCCTTGGGGAAGTTTTATGGTGTTAATGAAGCTTATCAACTCTTTCCTAAAAGCATTTCCCATTATGGTAAAAAAAAAAAAAAGTGGTGTTAAGTGCACTTCAAAAGTACATATCCTCTTATGACTTATCGGACCCAGTCACACAGACTTATTTTCGAGCGAAAGTTGACATACGAGGGGACGCTTTGGTCCTATATGCTATTTACGTCAATAGTAATCTGTCTAGTTAGACCACATTTTTTATCATTGTGCCTTCTCTAAGCATACCTGGATTCATTTCTACAGTGACTTATTTGGGTGTCATCCCCCATGATCATATGCTTTATACTTTTGTAATAAGGAGGCTTGCATCGACAATAATTTGGAGCCACTGGAGTTTGTTTGCCGCTTGCGTAATTTAGCGTATTTGGTCAGTTCGGAATCATAGATTCTTTTGCAACACTTCATATCAACGTACTAATACTTCGTATGTTTATACTGCCTTTTCCTCCTGGCAAAAATATATTTTAGGTGATGCCTCCTCTACTCTCTAAACAAAAGTCCCCCCTAGACCATTCAACATCCCTTCGGCAAGGACGGCCTACATCCAACATGGCACATCACCTTCCTGGATGAGCACGTTGATGGTATGAGACAAGACACGATGGCTCCATGACTCTAGGACAACACAACCCCCCTCCGTTTATTACCATATATTATGATATCATCCCCAACGTTCCATGCTATAGTTCTCTTGGTTTATGATATGTTAATGGTTTGTCACGTTGCGGAATTCTCCCCTCGTTTCACACCTGACTTTGTTTATCGCAGTGGGTTGTCTATAGGGGGGAGCTCAACCCCCTTAGGGTACTATCCGACGACCTTTCGGCCTTGAAATCTTAACATCTTTGTGTTCTGACCACCTCCGGTGATCTCTGTTTGACGAGTTGGTTACCTTACATAACATGTATGTTTGCACCTTCTATTCAAGCATCGAATACTTTATTGCATAATAGGCTATTGGTGTATGCTCTCTCCTTCCAGCCCAACACACTGCATAAACTTTCGTTTTAGCATTACTACTATATTTTAACTTTTAGGTCCTTTTCAAATCATGCCCTAAAAGGATAGTGCAGCATACTCTCTCTCCTTCCAGGTTCCACCCCCTAATCACTGCAGAAACTTATATTTCTAACAATGCTGCTATGTTTTCACTTTTGGGACCTTTTTCAAATCCCACCCGTCAATTCATATATATCGTACTTTAGATAAACATCTCAAGAGGATAATTATGGCTATGAAAGCATTTGAGACACAAAACCAGAGAAGAAACGCTCAGTTGTGAAATCCTCACCAACAGATCAGATGTACAAAGACATGGTTAAACTGGCTACTCCTAAGAGTACCAAAAGGTGGAGAATCCGTCTCTGAGTAGAACATTTCCATTTTAGATTATAATTGATAAACTGTTATTGTTATAGCTCTCCAGAAACAGCAAACCACAAACAAAGCAGCATGAAAGTGTTCCTTGTTTCTGAAATCTTCGATGATCTCAAAATGCCAAAGTCAATGGTTTCCAGCAACGACAAAAATTATTAGTTTATAGACCTCAAAAGGCCCTGCATCTAGAAGCGAAGGAGAAAGATGCGAAAATGGTCTCAACAAGGAAAAATGCCGTTTACATCAATTGCCAAACTGTTCTTCAAGGTTTGAGCACAAGGGCCAGGCCGACCTTCGAGCTTTTCTCTATGGCCTTGGTGTCTACCTCGCCAGATAACGTAATGAGGGATTTTGGCCTCCATTCATGCTGGACAAGTGCAGTGGCTATACCATAGTTGTTAACACGAGCCTTAACACTAGTGAGAGGATCCAGCGAGTGTTGGGTTCCAAATGTCAAGGTGTTCTCATTGCTTGAAATGCCGTGAGTTATCTCTGCACCAACTGCTGTATTGGTCACGGGGTTCACCAAATGGTAGTATGAGGCATTCAAGGCGTCACCTTTGTTGTTCCTGCATTGAATGAATGGTTTAAATCTTGTTCATGCATATTTCAAAGCATAAACTAGTTGTAAAAAATACGTTTTAGTAAATAAGTTTTAGTACTGTCAAGACAAACTCACAAAGTCAATGATGCGATGAAGTCAGAGTTCTTATAGCTCAGCCCTGCATTATATTTAGTTAGGTTTCCGGATGCACTGTCGAACCCGATGTCTGCTCCAAGTGACAAGGCATTTGTTCCAAACACGCCCGCCACATTCAGAATGGGGCTGGCGTTCAAACTAACGCTTGCATGGACACCCAAATTCTCATGAAGGTACTGAAGCTCCAGCTGAGTGGGAAGTGCAAACAAAGGATGTGTCAAGAGTAAAAGAAACAAAAATAAAGTATAGAATTTGTTTATCAAATACAGTATTAGTTCTCCGGATGACCAACCTTGCCAGACTTCTGATCTGGAACGACAAAGCTTAAGATTGCCTTGAACCCAGGAGTGATTTCATCAGCAGTGATGGTTGTAAACAGCTGTGATATTCAACATCACAAAAACAAAACATCAGACAGTGAGTTCAACAACAACAAGAAACGCAAGTTATATAGACAAAAATAGACAATGAGCTATATAATTAGCTTTACCTTAGAGTCAGAGTTCACTTTAATGTCGGTTGTGTATCCTTTGTTCTTAATCTGAGTTTGGATCTCACCAAATACTATGTCATTTTTCTTGGTTCCAGAAGAGGTGATTGCCTGATATGGAAAGAACTTGTTAGAAACAGAGATGAATTTAAGTCACATAATACAATAGACACAGCTAAAAGTAACATAATATACAACTATAGTGCTAGTTGGAAAATAAAACCTCAGAATAAATAAAGGCTAAAATGAATCCCTGTCAAGAACACTTATATTGAGTCATTTGTTCCCAACAGCAGTCGGTTAAAAAACAAAACCAATGCCATAATGTTCCGTTGGAAAAGGAGCTTACTGCAGTATAAATTACACAACTGGTGTTACTTTCAATTTAGAGGGACCTTGAGCAGAAAGCACAAGGATGGCTATTTATAAGGTTTTGCATCAACAAACCCTATACTAAGTTGATAGTACATAGCTGATAAAGCCCCATACACCATTGATTGCCGTAAGCTTTGATCGAGACTTCACTGATAAGCTGAAGGGCGGCCCTGCCCTTCTGCACCATGCAACTAGAGACATTGGTATAGCAATAGAATAGCTAGAGGCATAGGTTGTGGAACCTAACTCAGCCAGCTTTCAAACCAGTTGACCGGCAATCAGGCACGTCTAGCAATTCCGGCAGCCAGTTCAGCCAAGTGGCATGCCCTTGGGTCCAAAGTTCGAAACCTGATAGGTTTACACTTTCTTTACCCCCTTCCCAATCTACAAGACTTAAACCAGTCCCTCCCATATGTAATAATACTATTGGGTGAATATTGAGACTGTGAGACTGTGCTTATATCATTGGTTGGTAATTGCTTTCACATTTGCATGATAGGTTGTGACCCAGTCAGCTTTCAAACCAGTTGACCGGCCATCAGGTGCGTCTAGCAATCCAGTTCAGCCAAGTGACATGCCCTTGGGTCCAGAGTTCTAAACCTAACAGGTTTTCACTTTCTTTACCCCCCTCCCCAATTGTACAAGACTTAAACCAATCCCCCCCATATGTAATAGTACTATTGGATGAATATAGAGACTGATTATATCATTGGATGGTAATTGCCTTTGCATTTGCATGATAGGTTGTGGAACCTTACCCAGCCAGCTTTCAAATCAGTTGACCAGCCACGCGTCTAGCAATTCAGGCAGCCAGTTCAGCCAGGTGTCATTAACCTTGGGTCCAGAGTTCTAAGCCTAACAGGTTTTCACTTTCTTTACACCCCTTCCCAAACGTACAAGACTTAACCAATCCCCCCCAAATATAATAGTGACTATTGCATTAGAAATTGTGAATGTGCTTATATCATTGGTTGGTAATTGCCTTTGCATTTGCATGGATGATG
Source organism: Alisma plantago-aquatica (assembly GCA_963693085.1). Classification (NCBI taxonomy): domain Eukaryota; kingdom Viridiplantae; phylum Streptophyta; class Magnoliopsida; order Alismatales; family Alismataceae; genus Alisma; species Alisma plantago-aquatica. Next base: position 787,481,720 of record OY856414.1, on the reverse strand, counting down.
ATTTTGTTCTCAACCACTTGACAATTAGTATGAGTCTATGATTTGTACTTGTAACTTATGACTTGTGTTGTCATTCTTGTGTCGCAAAATCATTAGCTTGCTTGCTTGTCTATATACTGGTTCTTGGATCCTGTATGTTTTTCATGCTTTCATTTATAGTACTTATATAATAAAAACACGTGCGCACGAGTAAACACACATGTGCAAGCGCACGTGCACGCACGCACACGCGGGCGCACGGACGGATGCACGGCACATATGCATGTACATATACATAGAGATTATAGAGAGAGAGATTTATGTATACATAAGTTTACAAATTAGGCATGGCAAATATACCTGGACGGATTCAAACCAATCTAAACCGCAAATAGTGGTTGTTAAGGGTATCACAACGTCCCCTGGACTGAAACTGTCACAGTTCAAGAGGATGTACCATAGATCTCCAAGGAATCTACTTAGTACTTGTTTGGTGGGGTGTAGTCAGATGATAAAGTGCAACTTTGATGTACATTTTTACATTCCGAACTCACACAACTACACTGAATTACATCCAACCAAATTAGCCCTTCATCTGCAAAATATCTTTTCCTTTTGCGGCACAACGCACAAACCAGGTTAAGAAACGAATCTCTTCTCCAGTTCTCATCTACCTTCCCATCCTCGAGCTCTGCATCCATGGTTCTTCTTCCTCCCGACTTTGCCTCCATGCTCCTCCGAGCTCCAGCTCTCCGACATCACCTCTGCTTTCCAGCCCAACCGGCTCTAGTGTCTGTCTGCCTCCCCCACATGGAAGTCATGTCTTCTTTGTAGGATGAACAATAGCAGGGAACCATCGACCGATGGCCACCACGTGCACATCCGTACTTAGCAGGTGCGGTAACTGGACTAGCAAGTGACAGCTGTACACAGTTTCCGTCGAGTAGCAAGTGAACCAAAATCGGTGGAGGTCACACTGTTGATGGTGACAAGGACAAAACAAGGTTCCTTGCATGATAAACACATGGTGGTGGCCTCATTGGTCAGTTGGGCCCGATAGTAGGGGCTGGAACGCCATCGATATTCTATGCATGCCAACCACTTGTTGCTACAATCAAGATTTCTTGTCCATTGATACTTGTGATAAAATTTAACAACTATAACTGCCAAACAGAGGCAACAAAGGAAAAGCACAAGACTAGGACAAGCAGCAACAGCCCAAACAAACAACATCATGTTGATCGAGACATATGAACATTGACACTTGACCATCACTAGAAATAGCCATTCATTCCAATACAGCAACTTTAAAGAACCTTAGCAATAGATTTACTATATGCAGAATTTGTACCCACTACTAGCCGAACTAGAGCACTTAGGTCGCTTTTGGTTCGTCGTATAGGATCAGATTGGGATTAGTAAAACGATGATATTCAGTGGTAAATAAGTAGGATAGGACGTTAAATTTTCTTTTCCGTGTTTGGGGGGAAAGGATGGATGTTTGGACTGGTCGACTCCGCTTGAAAGAACCTGCCACCGTCATCTTGGACGCCCGACTGATTAATTTGTTGGCTTGGTGAACACGTCTAGCTCCTGCAGGAATAACTACGAGTAGCAGACAGCAGCCATTAATCACGATCAATGTTTTAAAAAGCGGGAGGCGTGCGGACGGGAACTTGTCGCCGATTAAGCGGCAGGCGGGCGATTAAGCGGGCGATTTTTGAAAAAGCGGATGCTTAAAAACTTATATATTTATATACAAAATTACATGTATGTGTATATAAAAAATATATTTCTAAGGAAATCAGTAATACGAACCAGTAGTATCAATTACTAATGAACGAAATCTGCAAGAATATCAATAAAATCAGTAAAACCATTAGAAGTATAATAGAGTAATATGATATTTACTTCGGATATATTACAGAAGTACCCTATTATATACAGCTTACATACAAAGTTTGCATTCTAAAGTAGGACTAGGTATATCATAGAACATTTAATGTATACAACCTTCATATATTATACTCAATACTACTTGGATTATATAATTAATTAACATTACATGCTTACAGCAGCATTTTTTTTAAAAAGCGGGAAAAAAGCGGGCAAAAAGCGGGGGAAAAGCGGGTGAAGCGGAAAAAAAGCGGACGTTTTTTGAAAACCCGCTCAAGCGGGCGCTTAAGGGCGATATTAGGCGGATGGGCTTTGCTGCCCGCTTAAGCGGCCAAGCGGCCGTTTTTTAATTCACTGATCACGATTCCAGGCATCTTCATGGAGCCTATTACATACCAGTATTGATTGTCAGGCCATCTTCAAGTGTAAGCCATGCTGGCCTCAGAGCAGGTCGTCGTCGGGACCATAAGCATAAGTTTGGGTGGGCGGAGTAAAGGGTCCTGAAGACATTCATTTACCTAGTTATCGAAATGTGTTATTAAAAACAACTTCAAGAGCATGATGTCAAGATCTTGTTTGAGAGTGTGAAGACGCAATAACTTGATTGGATAGCTTGATGTGTTTAGATGTTCCCATCCACTACCATCAACGACCATCAAACGGTTGTTTTTGGTATGCTATTTGATATTTGCTCTTGACTTGCCTAGACGGAAGTCACCAAAAACAATCAAAGTCAAGAGACTTGGAAGGTCTCCGCATTTGTTGCAGTGAGTAGTAACGTTAAGGATGAGACCGACGATTAACGATGGTGGCTTGTGTTTAATGCTCTCGGCGACAGTGGACGAATGTGTCTCCGGTGGCCTGTGGTGATTTGATGGCGGTGGACGAATGCGTTTGCGAGGGTCGGAAGGCAAATTTTGGAAATTTGTGATCTGGATGTAGGAGTTGCTCAAGTACCGCGCCAGTATCAGGGGCAGGTGCGGTTAGCAGAAGTCCAATCGGCTGGGAGTTTGTTACCGGCGGAACTGAAATCATAATCTTAGTTCTGGGCAAACAAACACGGGAGTGCACTTATTTGTAAGATTAAAGTTTCATCCCAAATGGCATCACACAAACCAAACGAGCCTTACAGCGGTCAATGGGCCACCACCTCCACCATATACACCTCTTAGCTCCTATCCTGCTCTCTTATCTTTAGTCTGTCAATTCCAATCTTGGCACAATTTATTGTCAGGCTGAGGGATATCTATGACAACCTAAGTAGCACGGACACGGACACGGATACGGACACGGACTCGGACACGGGACACGGCAATTTTCAAAAATATAGGACACGAACACTACGTTGGACACAGAAATATATATACATATATACATACATATATTTACATAAAAATATACAGTTAACGACAGATATATGTATATACATATATACATACATATATTTACATAAAAATATACAATTAACGACAGATATATGTATATAATTTATATGTAAACACAACAAGCTCCATCATTCTTCACAACAAGCAGAAACAACGATCACCATGATATCCACTTTATATTTACATTTTGTATTTAAACCCACTATGCTGATGCTATAAAATTTAGCATACAAAATAATACATTAAAATCAAGAGGAAGAAGAGGGAAAGAGTTCCTAGAAAGGAAAGGAAGTTGCTTTCGATGGTTGCTCCAGGTGTTGGCAGCTCCTGCTGCAAATGGCTCACAAAAGGCTGCTGCTTATGGTGGCTTTAGCTCCTAGTGGTTGCTGATGCAAAGGCTGCTAGTAGCAGCTCCATCTCCTTATGGTGGCTGCTTGCAGCAACTTTAGGACCTAGCTGCTACTTACAGCAACTGCTGCTAGAAGGGTTACGTTCTTTAAGGGAACAACAACAATTAGAGGGTGAGGCTTGTTGGTCACCTCTCGAGGGAAGGGATGAAGGTTTTGGCGAGGAGTTGGGGTTCGGTTGAGGAGTCTACGGGGTTGGGTCTTATTTTCTCTTTTCTTTTTAGTTAGATCTTATGTGGGTTGGGCTGGCCGTGTCCACTAAGCGTCCTAGATGTGTCCACAGTGTGTCCAGCTTGCAAATAAAAAAAATGAAACTGGACACGTTGGAGGAGTGTCCGCCGCGTGTCCACGAGTGTCCAAGGTGTGTCCGGGTTGGACACGTGCCGGACACGAACACGGCAGCCTCCGGGAAGTGTCTGTGCTTCCTAGGTGACAACTCATTGCCTTGTAAAGCGATTGAGCATACAGGCAATGCTATATCATGCAGCTCCGGTCGGATTTCGGCACATCGATTCAGGTCATTGCAACTTTTTTAGAAATATATGAAATTTTGGATTTGGGTCTGGTTTAGTTACATTTGTGGGTTTTATTCATGTTAGGATCTGATTAACAAAAATCTAACCAATTGCCATGCTATTATAAATACATATATGATGCCATGATGACATCATGCCAACGTGGTAGTTGAACAAAAGACCAAAGACCAGGGTGCTTTGCTAGGCTGACATCCGGCTTTCATTTGAAAACCTTGGCTATTGTTGAATATATCTACATGAAGACTATGGATCTAAAAAATGTATGTTAAGCCAATGTCGACATCCCAATGATCAAATTGTGATAACTAGCCAAGCATTGAGGCATATCAAGCAAGATTATGTCAATGTATTAAATCCTTGTACATGCCACAATCAAAGATTAGGCATAGTCACAAAATGCAGAGTATTATCGACCTAGGATATGTTGTAAGGTTGCAAATGAGGTTCATCAAACAACATGCCACCTTAATTACAGATGCAAAGACGAGGTTGATGGAACATTAACTATTGATGGATTTGATAGATGCATGTCTAGGAAACTCAACCTCTACATGCATAAAATCAAAGCCAATAATCCCTTGGTTCACCTAGGGTCTTAGCAATAAAGAGTGTTGTAGCTCGTTCTCATCATCATTTGGTACATCTTCATATGCTTGGCATCAAAGCTCAGCCAAAAGCAAGGGCAGGATTATAAGGTAAACATGAGCAAAGTGATACCTAAGTCTTTATATACGAGCATTGTAACAGTTTACTAGGATACATCTTAGAGGAAGAAGTGATTGCACTAACAGTGATAGCGACAGAGCAAGTTGGAGCTTTCATAGAAATTATTCTCATTTCAGTATGCCAGAAGTGATTGCTCTAGCAGTGATAGCGACAGAGCAAGTTGGAGCTTTCATGGAAATTATTCTTATTTTAGTATGCCAGACATCATAGTCATCTTCTTTCAGATTGCCACATAGTATGCTTCTTGTAGGCATGTGAAAATAGATGAAGACAGCTTCTAGAACTTTGGTCACTTAATCCATTCTTGAAAGAGGTATCATGCTCGAGTACTCATAAAACGATCATCTGCACTCAGTTAAAATCATCTTATGTTTGAGCTCAAAGAGCCACAAGTTGAGACATTATTGATAATCTTTCACATGGAAATGGTGTACTATTACTTGTTAGGCATCCCATGTCTCTAGTTGTTCATGCTAAGGTCTTCATGCCACTGCCAAGCAAGTGGTCTACCCTAGGCAAACAGCACCTTGGATCATCATTTTATCTAGGTATGGATTTTGAACTTTGAAGTATTCAAGGAATGTTGCCATCGTGTGAACTTCAAGCTTTGTGGAAGTTGGGTAAGTATGGAGGCAGCTTGCATGGACAATGACCATCAAGGTAGGTTTGTTATTGGAGCAAGTTGTTGTGACATCTCTTAGTGTGGACTCAACGGTTAAGTCAGCTGCCTCCCTCAATAATCTTATAATACAAACCATTTGGGTGAAACAAATGAATAGATTTCTCTCAAAAAATTTAAGCATTAAATACTCATTAAGTAAATCCCAATGTAGTTGCTGGGTTGGAGATGTTTGTGACCAGTCGGTTGAAATTACAATTGCATATTAGGTTAACCAAAACAAGGAAGCTTAATGTCTCTTTGTGCATAAACAGAATTTAGTAAGGAGGCTCAAAGGTAGCCATTGACACCGTGCTGGAGATGGCGACGCTACACTAAAAGAAAGGAAAGTGAAGACAAGGACCTTATGTGTTTTCAAGCGCCACACTACCATACAAGTGAGATTGCAGGGAATGGGGCTCCTAGGGTTGCAATTACCTGGAATTTATAGCAAACTTAGGGAGGAAGTGTAATGTCACTTTGAAGCAAACTTAGGCATCCCATGTCTCTAGTAGTTCATGCTAAGATCTTCGTGCCAGTGTCAAGCATGTGGTCTACCTACCCTAGGCAAACATCACATTGGATCATCACTTTATCAAAATATGGAGTTTGAACTTTGAAGTATTCAAATAATGTTGCCATCGTATGAACTTGGAGCTTGGTGGAACTTGGGCATGGAGGCAGCTTGCATGGACGATGACCATCAAGGTAGGCTTGTTATTAGAGCAAGTTGTTGTGACATCTCTTAGTGTGGACTCAACAGTCAAGTCAGTTGTCTCCCTCAATAATCTCATACTACATAGTATTTGGGCGAAACAGATGAATTGATTTCTTTTAAATTTTAAAAAAATTAAATACTCGAAAATTAAATCCCAATGTAGTTGTTGGGTTGGAGATATTTGCAACTAGTCGGTTGAAATTGGAATTGCATATTAGGTTGGCCAAAACAAGGAAGCATAATGTCTCTTTATCCATGAAAGAATTTTGTAAGGGAGCTCAAAGGTAGTCCTTGACACCGTGTTGAAGGTGGTGAAGTTAAATTAAAAGAAAGTGAGACCAGGGACCTTATGTGTTTTTAGGCACCACACTACCATACAAGTGAGATCGAAGGGAATGGGACTCTTCAGGTTGCAAAACCTGGAATTTGAAGCAAACTTAGGGAGAAAGAGGATTGGTAAAAGCTAGCAAGTAGCAACAAAGTGTCAGGACTTCACTATAAGTAAAGGCAGAGCAAGAAATTCTCGCGGTTGATCGGCTCTCAAGGAATAACTTGGCAGCATATGCAGCCATGGTGTTTAACTAGGAGAGTAGATTAGTGGATGATGAGTAGGGTCACATTCACAGCTATTCAGCTGGTGGTGGGCGTGATGTAGATTACATTGCCGCCCTATTGCTTGTGGCAGCTTCTATGGCTGGTTGCAAAGGCAGCAAAGGCTTCAGGAAGGTCACGAGGTTTTGACCCACCCACACAGTATAGGGTCATGACATCATTTCTTTTCTTTTTCTTTTATCTCAAAATTTTTGTGAAGCATGGATGGAGGATGAAGATGAGGAAAATGGAAGTATATGACGACGAGCAAGATGGTAAGATGAGCAGAGCTTTCTGAGAAAAGGCAAATGTGTTGTTCTTGAAATCTAGAGATGGGTGGAAACAGAATATGGTAAATTTTTAATTGAGAAGAACAAAGAAACGAACTGTTAAAACAACGTGAAAGAAGAAAATTTTGACAGATACTATATTAATATAGAAGAGGAAGAGGAGCAAGATCTGGATAAAAATATCTAACCCTTCAAAGCAATTAACCTAAATAGCCATAATAATAGCCCTCAGCTGACCATCAACAAAGCATTGTTTACATGAATCAATAATAGACACCTAGTACAGTACCTACCAACAAAGAAATCCTAGTTTACTAAAAAAAATCAAATTCATGATAAATTTAAAAAAGTAACCAAAAGGCCACATGATTCCAATAGAAGATGGTCTGGCCTATCTGGTTCGCAGTACACCCACACAAATACACCTTGCTGAGGAGCATATATTATAAAATGGATTCAAATTCAAATTAGACAAATCTAAGGTTGATTTCAATGAAAAATTAATTGAAAAGACTAGACAGAAAATACAATGTGGAATTAAGTGTACGGTCATAAGACTAACCACTAGGCAGAGACCTAAATGCAGTCATATATAAAGCATTGTATGTCTCGTTACAAAATTTCAACCATTTGGTCAAACATACAGATATTATATATAACACCAACTCTAAAGACAGAAATCAGTACGTTTTATTAATTGTAATTCTAAAGCATACAAATATCCGAACTTGAGACTGTCCCAAACAAGAAACTTCATAAGGTACTACCTGGGAAGCGGAAGGTGAATCTTACAGAATAATACAATTTGGTTACAAAGTACTTTAAAGAAGATGAACTCTTTCAAATTCGATAAGAAACTGAACATTCGAAAAGCAAATGCCAAATCAGTGTCTCTGTACCATTATCCTCCTTACCCATTTCTGATACTAAATCAAGATGCAATACATACTAAATTTGGATAGTTCCAGCTCATACCGCAGTGTCTCCTAAAAACATTCCACTAAGTAGCATTTGGGAAGCATTTGAGCCTCAAGGTTCTTCCCCGTGGAAGATCGCGTGCAACAAAGGCAATATAGCCTTTTAGCTAAGAATATGAGATTGAAGTCTCGCAAAGAAGTGAGGTCAGCTCCATTCTCTTGAGGACTCCCAGTCCAAGAATTAAGGCACTGGTATCTTAGACTTGACCTTTTTGAAGGAAGTCTCTTCTAATCCTGTCAAGCCTCACAGTGCATCAACCAGTAGCTTGAAAATGGACATAGCATAAGTGGGGAGAACATATAAAAGACTAATTAAACCTTGCTTAAAGAGAACATACCTATTACCTACCATGGAGATGGTCCTCCCTTTTTGGTATGCTAGGTAAGAAAGTAAGCAATCAGCCATAAAGCCCCAATCTCTGATCTAAGCCTGGATGTGGAAACTGGTAAAATTCAAGTACAAAAAGGGAAAAAAAACACTTGCATCCATTAAATTGATCATCTGATTAACACCAACTCCCTCAATCCAATGCCAACCAGTGAACCAAATCCAATTTTTGCATATAAAATTTTCAGGCATGAAACTCCTCAGAGAGAATGTAGATGATACCAATGAGCATCTCGTTTGTCTTAATAAAAACAACATAGTATGAACCGACCAGGCAGTAGAGCGCACAAATGCATATCCGCCTATCCAGATCCCGAGATAACGCTGCCCTTTTTGTCCTTTGCATTACAATGTTAGGACATTTCTAATACAGAGTCAAAAGTGTTGTGACGTGCTGACTTCTTATATATCTATTTTGATTAGCTCAAAGGCTCAATATGCAAATAGATTATATGTTGGCAGATGCAATACAACCCAAAGATAAATCTGCACAACACTGTCTATAATTTATTTAACAGCAGAATTCACGCCTAAATACACTTGTGCACATCAGGTACCATATAGCTCTCACACTTACTAGGAGTTCCTAAAAGAATGACTTATGCACATGAAACGCACAACACAGTTCTTGATCCAACGCCATTTTGGTCATTGAGACCTCCACACAACAATTGTGTCTCGTATTACTGTGCTCCTTTCCACAAAAAACAGCCAAAGTAACCCATCAGCTCTTGCAAAAATCTGGCAATAAAAATGCACACACTTGTTCACATTAGGTCCCATATAGCTCTCACACTTACTAGGAGTTCCTAACAGAAAGACATGCACATGAAGCGCACAACATAGTGCTTTATCCAATGTCATTTAGGTCATTGAGACCCCCACACAACAATATTGTGTCGCGTATTACTGTGCTCCTTCCAAAAAACAGCCAAAGTGACCCATTGGATCATGCAAAAACTGGCAATAGAAATGCAAGCTTTAAAGATACTATCACAAAAAACAAATTTCTAGGGAAAACAGTATAAGTTTCCTTCCCCTAGTATGTCTTGAGCCTTATTCCCTATGAAATGAATCTTGAGAAAACAACTTGTCATATAGAAGCAAAACTGCCTTGTCCTGAATTTATCCAGAATGTATCTGTCACAAATCAGAGCACTCTACACAGAATCAATGCATTATAGAAAGGCAACGTATTCTGGAGAGCACATTTTTTCCATGTCACCTCTTGCATGATTATTGATTATGAACACCGCTTATGTTCAAATACAGCCGCTACCATCCCCGCATGAAGGTGGGTATGGTGGTAGGTAGATAGCCAGCCATAAAACAGTCATTGTATTAGTGACATGGATCCTTATAGTTTAATCATTAGAGTGCCGCTACCTATCAACGGCTGCGACGAGCTGCATAGAAGGGATTTTGACACATCGAACCCCGGATGTGTCGCAGAAAAAGCAAGGTTTTCTACACCTTAAGACATATGCGGGCAAAGAAGCTAATCATGCTACATCATCACCCAGATGTAGCAAAAATGTGCATGGATTCCCATAGAATTTTGAAAAAAAGGTAAAGAAGCTAGTACAAGACAAAGATTAGAATGGGATCTTGGAACACTGTGAAAGCTATAGGAGATAGTGAATACCACAATCAGAATAAAAGTAATGTAGTGCTTGTAGGAAACTAAGCATACATGAGGAAGATGTCAAGAGATTGGAGAGGTGGGATACAAAAGCAAGTACAAAATCACTGATAAACATAGAAATGTTATGAGACATTTAGACTTGTTGATAAGATGTTCAAAACATGATATCCACAAGAATACAAGAATCGGTAATAGAATCACATCTATACAAGCTTGTTCTTGAGGGAGTAATTGTTAATGTTATTAGGGGTAGTTCGGGTCCTGACGTCTATAGCATCTGATTTTCGGAGTGTCACCGCAGAAGCTGTGAAAATCATATTGCAGCAGCATGCAAAAAAAATCTGACGACAGACTCATAGAGGCTGATGACGGCTCGTCGCACGGTAGTGTCTAGTCCCGCTAAACACGGCGGGATTCCAAAGCTCGTCATTTGATGAAGACGAATACCGAATCAAATACAGAGGATGATATTTACTGTCAAAGTAAGATTCAGTTTATAACTTTATATATAAAAGTAGTTAAAAAGATGTCGGCCAAACGGGGCCTTAGTGCTTATGTCCCCCAGGTTGCCCTTGTCAAGGAAGGTAAGAAGGAATTTTGGATAAGTATGGATGAGATGATGCAAGGAATCCCATTTTCAGAAAAGATCATTGAGCAATGTAAAAGGCCATGTGGAAGCTAATGATGTTGGCTATGAGAGAATATATGTGGATTTGGATATGGCAGTAGAAATGGACAAGGAGAGACAATAGTTGTTTCGCAGTTGCCTATGATATAATTTTGGCACATACCCATTCCACAAAAATGAACCACATCTAATCACTTTCAAGAATGGCCAAAATTGTAGCCAAATTGGTTAATTTTTTTAAGATGTATAGATCGAAAGAGATGCAAGGATTGTCAAGTAATCCTAGAGATACCCCAGCATCCCTGCTGAAACACCCAAACCGAACCCCCGCGGTTACACTCCAAACAAAAAAAAAACAAAGAATGTTGATCAAATTTCATTAATGAGTATTGAACCTTGGATCCTAAATGATATGATGACTTTGATCCTTGTCAATAATCGAGATTCTTTCACGGGCCCAAAATGGGTTGATGCTTTTGTATATTGACATGAAGATCGACAAAAGGAAGCATAAGGTTACCTAAGTCAGAATGAGCAAATGAAAGACCTTAGGGGAGAGAAGAAAATGATATTTTATGATGCACTTAATAAGGGGGACACTTGGACTCAGATAAGATGATCTATATGTTAGAAAAAATCGCCAAGGAAGATTTTTCGGGAATCAAATGGTTGACAGCCTCTACATAAAAAGATATGGTGGTGAAATTCAAACCAATAAGAGTTTTATGTATGGTCCCCCTGTCCTATTTAGCGTCTTTGAGTCTCGTTCAAACACAGAACTGATATCTCCTTATTAGCTTTTCACTTCAACTTAGCTTTACCACCTTTACTGTTTTAAATCTGTCTGACTCAATAAAGTTATTTCAAACTGGTAAGTCTTTTGACATCCATTGCAAATATCCAAAGTATCTAAGGTAATCCTCTCAGAGCTAGCCCATGATATTTGTCATACTCACTTTATTTTCATACATTCTCTTCTAATTTGACTGTTCCTCATCTTCACATAGATCATATTAGCATTCTAGAGATAAGTGTTGAAGGGAAGATATCGGTCAAGTGAAAAATGCATCTACAATCAATAAAGATTCAAAAATGAATGGATTTTTCTTGCAAAAGTTATCCGAACTAATTTAGATGGTCCACACCAAGGTGTGTTGCTGGATTTGATCACTTGCAACATTGGTGAGATATGCAGCAGTCCATCCCATTCGCATCTTATGGGAACCTCCATGACAAGACACTGCTTGCTCCATTTTGTAGAACTACTTCTTTGGATAGATTATCCAATCACACATCAAGAAAGGCAAGGGAGGAGTGCAATAAATTGAAGTATAAAAAAATGACATCAGAATGAGAAATAAAGCATCTCTTTCGAGAGAAAAACAGCAGATATAAAGCACCCATGAGCTCGAAAGCAAAGAAGGCAGGATTCACATCATCGGCACCCTTCAGTGCTGCATCATAAGGCAGGAGTCCAGAGTTGGTAACCCTTTAAGACAATTTCCTGATGCTTGCAGCTATAGCCTACCTTTGATACAGTTAAGTGCCTTAATAGTTCACCAAAAGAAGGATAGATGGGGAGACAATTGAAAATGACAGTGGAATGTCAAAGCACTTGGGTCATCTAAAGCGGTTCTTAGCTGGGCTCATAAGAGGCTGGAAATTTCCGGGCCAAACTGTCCCTGGTGAGTGGGGATCAACATGTTTGTTAATAAAGATTAACTTTTCGATCACAATAACGATTCACAGTCTTCTCGTTTCTTGTTACTTTCTATATGTGATGAGAAGATGCCCAAGTTCAGTAAGGAGTGTTGCAGCCGTTCAAACAATATTTATAACCGCACAATCAAGGAATGGATCCTTCTGCATTAGAACCAGCAACAACCAATGATAACTTGTTTATGACTCCATAGTTTATAGAGCAGATAACAATTGTAATTAAATTTACTGAAATGCTATTAAAATATCTAGTTGACTTATCCATTGGAATTAGTTCGGATATGTAAACTATAACCTAATTGCGTTTCCAAAAAATAATAACAGCACTGCAATTGATTGGGCCGGTAGCATGTCCCCGATGGTAGATTCACACCAATATAGTAGCATGAACATCTTCCAATTTTTATAAAAAGAAATAATAATTTACATTGAGATGGAAGACAAGCGGGCAACAAGTTGTGCCGCTAGCAGGAACGTAAATGGCATCAGCAATGCAATAGGAACATGAATTCAGGTTCAGCAGACAACGGATTCAGCATAACAGAGACCGGTCAGTCCGGATCAGAAGACAGGATAGAGATCTCACCACTCCGTTGGAAGCGAAGGTTGTTACGGTGAGCTTGGTGTCGGTAAGATAATCCTTGTAAAGAAGATCTGCACAGATTAATCCGTTCAATTAAGTGGGATGAGAGAAACAATGATTACCTCGTCATATGTGCGGGAATATGAGAGAATGTTGAACAATTTTTTGAAAATAAGGGCATGAAAGTTGAATACCTCTGGCCTTCTTGCCGATGTCGGAGTAGAGACCTGGACCCATCTTACCTTGTATCGGCTTCTACCTTTCGCCGGAACTACGCCGCTCGCTGCCGATAACAAATGGCGCTGGACGACAGGACGACAAGACGCGCAGAAGTGGGGCGTATGAATGGTGGCAACCCGGAAACCGCTCGGATGCCCTAGTTCAACTTCTGGACCCGAATATGCCACATGCGGATAGCACATATTCTCCAAGAAATTATACTTATGGCATATACGTGCCTAGTACAAGATATGAGAACTAGGCATGTGTGGATGGTTATTTTCCCCAAAAAATATGTGAATGGTTATTATATTTTTCTTCTTGGAAATGCAGTTGATGTGCATATGTCATTTGCATTCTTATATCTCTTTGTATATTTGATTTTAAACTGGAGACCAAAAAAAGATCTGATTTAAAGTTATATCTACTTATGAGAAATAAAAATCATATTATGACGTTTTAAGGATGTGTGTATTGTTTCTACTTTCTAGACAGGTGAATCAACATTGCATTAATGTTATTATTGTCGGTGTGTCAATTTTGCTACCTTATTTAGATTTAGGCTTCCCATATTTATTTTCTTTTTGAAGCTTAAATTTAAGGCATATAGAGACCCAAAATAGTAAAAATGTTGTTTCCTTGAGTCCAAAACTCATCTTTGCCAAAATTGATGATGAGTAAGTTGAAATGAATCTTCAAGCATTGGATTAGATTCAGACATTCTTAGATCCCTAAGTTTGTAGTTAGAAGTTGCTCTTTTGTGGCTTGTTGTAGCTCCAATGTGGCGGAAAATATAAATATTTGTAAAGAAAATTGTCGATCATGCTCCATCTAATGCATATATACATTTTGCTACATGTACGAGAGTTATAACTTATCATGGAACTAGTTTCAATGACCAACTGATTCTATGAAATATGTTGCACTCTCGATCATAATGTGTGAGAGAAATGTCTAGTGAACTCTTATATATCTACTCTTAATGTCATAATTGACTCATCCTTGAATTCAACGAGCTAAAAGTATTGGTGATGATGTATGGATTAAAATGAAAATGACAGGCTTGTATTGGCGTGTGTGCTCACATTGTGGCATGTGCTCGAGCATGTTTTGGGGCAATCCATTTTCTCTTTCTACATTACTAGTGATGGTGTATTGTGACTCTTAACACACCCAACCACCACCTTTATAGTTCTCTTCTTCAAGACTGTGTTGAGTTGTGTCAATATGTGATGATCAACAAACCACTATAGTTATTTGAGGTCAAAGGAATACAACATATTGAGAGTTGATAATGACAATCATATAACAATATGTTAGTCACTTCCAGAGTTGGTTAATCTATCGCTTGACAACAACCTTGACATATAGCACACCCCAAACATTACTCTTTCAATATAAAACTTCAAATACAATAATTGAGTCATGAATCATCAAAATTAGTCTCCAATACACATATCACCCCAAAATCTGACCCATCAACACTTAACTTCACAATAATGTGATTCCATTTGGCTAAGTTTGAACAATTATGATATCATAGGATGCTAATAATATTAGTGTTGACTTGAGAGTTATACATTGCCCATATTTTGATAATGACTTAACCATTCCATTCCTATGTATTCGATATATTTGTTCAAGATTGATTTTAGGCTTTAGGTACATGAAAAAGATCAAATCACACAAGCCCTAGCTTGTTCAAGTTTAAGTCAAAAGCAATGTAAGTGTGTGTTTTGGGAAATCACTCCAAATGACCTTAAATTAATTTTGTAATCATTTGTATTAATGATATGACTTGCAACTAAGATGAGAAAAAACCAAGGACACTTAATTCCAACGTTTGGCCACTCAAAAGTCAAATTAGAAAATTTGTCACAGTGTATTTATTGGTCGAGTTTCTCTAATTAGAAAATTTGTCACAGTATGTTTATCGTTCGAGTTGGAAACTCGACCGGTCCAGTGATAGATTTTCTAAAATTACCAATCATTCGAGTTGAACACTCATAGAACTCGACCGACCGATTTATTGACCAAAATTGACTTTGACTCATTGGTCAAGTTTTCCAGAACAAATTCAACCGATAGTTTGAAAATTGACTTTGTCGGTTAGTTGATCGGTTGAGTTACCTTTATTGAAACTCGACTAAATGTAGTGTACAAGAAATGCAGAAAATTAATTATAACGTCGGAGAGTTGTTGTGAGTGAAAATAGATCTGTTGTAACTTGTAAAACATTTACATTTTGTTCTTAAGTGATCCCACACTCAAACACCCCCTGAATAAATAGGACCCCTTGGAGTTCATTCCAACTTTGCTCATTCATGCTATTCTAAATCCTTGCTATAATTGAGTGTGTTGCAACCCTTTGAGCCCCTTTCTTTCTCTCATTTGTAAAGCATTTCGTGATTATGAGTGGTTAGATATGTTGTAAGAGAGCTACCTCCATGTGATTGTAAAGCTCTCATTCCTTCCATCTTCCCTACCCCCTTTCTCAAATAGTAAAGGTTGAAGCAAGCTACTCCGAGTGAAGGTGAAGTTGTTGTTGGTCTTCTTCAAGGTTGAAGAAGAGGTGAAGATCTTCTTTAGGTGAAGGAGAAGGGCAAGGCCAAGATTCAAGAAGAGTGGGTAAATCCTTCAAGGCCAAAGACTTGATGCAAGTGTGGATAAGTCCTTGTTGAAGACTGAAGAGATCTTGATCAAGTGGGTAAGTCCTTGTGTAGGTGGAAGACTCTTGTCTTGAGTAGGTAAGTCCTTGGATGTATGGTGGTCTCCTTGTATCTCTTATGAATGAATATAAGTATACATGGATCGCAAAGTCCTAGAGGTTGACCTCTCTAGGTGGTGGATTGACTATCTCCTAGTTTGGAGATTGGAACCACTCTAAACCACCTTGTCCAAGTGCACATTTCAATTTCTCTCATCCTTGCTATGCTTGCTTAGATAGGACTTCAAATTGATCTTCAGCTATTGGTTTTGATTGATATAATTTGAAGGTCTAACTTATCTTGTGAGAATTTCAAAGCTATATTCACCCCCCTCTAGAGCCCTGGATCCAACAAGTGGTATCAAAGTCGAGGATCTTCTCCAACAATCTCCCACGAGACGAGAAGATGGGTGACGACCTACTTGGTTCACTCAACCTAGAGGGAGGTTTCTCCATGCATCCTCTGGTCTTTGACAACACCAACTTCCTCAATTGGAAGAGATGTATGTAGTTCTACATTCAAGGGATGAACTTTTATATGTGGAAGGTGATGGTCACACCATACAAGGAGCCAACCAGAGTTGTGTCAACATGGAATGAAGATGCACTAAAAGAAGCCCAACTCAATGCCAAAGCTATAAGCATCATCTATGCAGCCCTTACCTCAACAAAGTTCAACTGCATCTCCTCATAGGATATAGCCTATGATATTTGGGATAAGTTGTGTATCACCTATGTGGGGACAAAGCAAGTTAAGGAGGCTAAGATTTATATGTTGAACAGCCTTCTAGAGAACTTCAAGATGGGAAAGAAAGAAGGGATTCTGAGATGTACTCTAGGCTCAATGTCATCATCAATGGCCTAGCTGCTTTGGGCAACAGTTTGGATAGAGGTGTAATTAACTCCAAGATCTTGAGGACTATACCAGAGAGATGGGAGTCTAAGGTGATCACCATTGAAGAAGTGAGAAGCCTTGGTGACATTCCAACTGAAGAGCTCATTGGCAATCTACAAGCTCATGAGCGAAGGCTTGACAAGTAAGAAGAAGAAGCCAAGAAAGAAGAGAAGGATGGAAAGAAGATCAAAGATAGTGCTTTCAATGCACAAGTGGAGGTTGTCATCCTTCAACAACAAATTGCTTGTCGGACCTCTCCCTCATCCTATAGTGAAGATAATGGACCTAGTGAGCATGAAGCCAACTACACCAAGGGAAAGCACTTCAAGGGAAAGCAATCTTCCTCCTCTACTCTTAAATGCTACAAGTGTGGCTAAAAGGGACACTATAAGAGTGGATGTCCTAAATCAAGAAAGTCAGACCACAAGGACAACTCCAAGAAGGAGGATGTGACATCCCGCCATCACACAGACAATGAGATGACACACGAAAACATGTGGAACCTCACATTACCAAAAACACAGGTTAATTAAAACCGATTACGGAAAGCATACATGAGAGAACCTTTGCATCCAGATCTTGTAGAAAGACATGTTATATAAATGTTCACAAGCCATGTTATAGGTCCACAGCTTATCAGAACCAGCTGTACTGTCAGCACCAGAGTTCAACACCTATTTATACATTCATAACGGCCACGTACGGCCAGCAGCACGATATACAAAAATTACAACAGCTAGTATCGTGAAACATCGTCAAACACCTCTAAGGACTTGAGTGTACAGGGATGACTCTAGGACTCTACTACAAAACCACCAAAACAGCAGCATGTCCATCTCTTGCCTTCTATTGTTCTTCTTGCTGCTCGACCGCAACCTCACCACCACCACGTCTAGAACGATCACCTAAAAAGGGTGTAAACCAGCGGGGTGAGACACACAGTCCCAGCGAGAAACATAACTCCCCGCCGAAACTATAAAACCTCAAAAAGGTTAAAGCAGATAACTGATAAAGCGTATAACAAGAGCATGATACTGAGCAAAGCTATTATTACCATCAAGCTTACCAAGATATTCGGGAGGCATATAACCAAGTATTTCTTTATGGAACATGATTGACAAGATAAGCTTTATAAGAACTTATCACAAGATATAAGGATCGTACGCACAACTGCATAGTTCAACTAGATCAGCTTTATAAGCAAGGCATCAATCAATGTTCTGTATTTTGCTCTAAGTAAGATATACTTATTCGGCTGGATTACGTTTTATTATGCCCTGAGGAAGTGAGCCTTCCCTGCTCAAATCCAACCATTGGCTGCGAAGCCCAATCCAGTGCCACACAAGGTCTAAGGAGATCCAGACTCCATGACCTCACCTTCTCATGGTCAGTACACGAATCATCAAGCAAGACCGCAATCTTATGCTTATAAGGCCTCAGCCTCTGGGTCATCTCCGCAAGCTACCCATATCTTTAGCTCACCTCATCATAGGTGCTAGTGAATACATCTGAGCCATGAACGCAACATGCTCATCATCACATATCTTGAACCATGGGTCTGTTCACCATGCTCCATATGTCCCGAGTCTGCAATCACAGTTGCACTCAAACCCTCCTATTTTAGGCTAGGGGAAACCTCGCATATTCAACAATATGCGCTCCATGTAATCCTGCAGGATAAATCTGTTTCACCATCACCAAATACTAACGGTAATGGATCTATGGCCAGGGCAAACTACATGATATGTTCATCTATAATTGATTAGTATATTTTAAGCCAATTGTTGAGGCAATCAAAGTATAAACATAGCCTTAGGATTACATCATTATTGCCATCATCATACTATCCTGGGAACTCAATCCCTCATTATATCAACCACTGCCTCTCAAGGCATCATAATCATGCATCAACATCCTGGGAACGCATCCCTTATATTATCATCAGAGGATAACACCTCAACTAGGCACTCAGCCTTATATCAGGTCCTCAGACCTATCAACTTGTTGCCTCTTTACCACATGGTGCTATTCCAGCACATACATCTCATAGTTCTTACCAGGCTATGAATCCACATGAAATACATGCATGGTTAGTATACACATTCATAGAGATAACTGAAGCCATCATGGATTAACAGAATGATCATGCTATCAAGTATAAAGCAACATCTATGTAGAAGTCATAGTTTTATCATTAATCATAAACATATATCATGCCCCATACTTGTGATCATAGGCATGCGTCACACCATCATGTGAAGCAACAACATATGCTTCCAAGATTCCTGGTTCACAACCTATCATTTTAAATCATCATCATATTTGCAGGATTCAAGGTGATTACATCATATCACTTGTGTTATTATTATAAGCCATATACATTCTGAGTTATCAGAACCCTCACCAAAACTCATGCAACCCTCATGATAGGTAGCATTGGGCAGGGTGACTACCCTCACCCAAGCCTATCGGCCAAGCACAACGGCCAACTCTTACCACCTGCAACGCCTTAGCGTAACGCTGCGTCGGGCAACACCTACCCGGGCGATGCACAAACCGTGACGCTCATCGTCCTTAGGCGAGCGACGATGCGTCATGCAACCAGGGCTAGTGCTATGTCGTGCACACCCCTACAGGGTATCGCCCAAGACCCTATCGCCCACTTAGGGTTAGGCAACTACCAAGATCGTAACGCCCAACCACCAAACCATAACGTCCATGGGCAGAGCGACTATAAGGATTCATATCGGCTAACTCAACTGAGGGTGTGTCGTTCAACCACAAACCCCAAGCCCGACACAGGGCTACCCATCTTACCCATAACATTCAAGGGAGGCTAGGGTGTCGCTCACCTCATAACAAACAAGACCTAGGCACCACAAGAAGGCCTATCGCCCAACTAGGTCAAGCATCTTATATCTGCCACCACTAAGGCATCGTCTAGGGTTCTTGTACAACCATCATATCAGGCTCCAAGCCACCAAGCTCATCATAGCATATCGGCCAAGATCATCACAAGATGTATCGTTTAGAGCACAAGATATAAGGTGTGTCGCCCAAGCTCTATCTCAAGCCAAGAGAACCATACCGGGCGTCAAACCAACCATCTCAACTAGGTGCAACGGTCAAGGGGACAACCCAAGATAAGACTATCGGGCAGCACTACTCCAAGGTCATATCGTGCAGGGCACAACCCCGCAAGGTCATCCTCAACCTCAAGCACAAGGGCACCAAACCCTAATTGATCAAGAAGACCGACTCACCTCTCAACAACCAAGAGAGAGGGGTTTTGCACAACCTCTATCACAAATCGGGAAACCACAAGGATCCACCTCAACATAGGTCATCATCTATTTAAAATCTCACCTCTCAAATCCATGGTGAGAGGAGGGTGTCACCCAAACAACTAGAATGTAGACTCACCTCTCAACTAAAATGAGAGAGGGGTATTACCTACATCACTAGAGCTCAACCTCACTTCTCTAGACCAAGGAGAGAAAAGGGGTATTGATCAACAAGGAAACCCTAAACCATGGTTCGGCCAACTAGGTGTAAAGGCATATAAACCATCAACAACATCAACAACATCATGCTCATTATATCCATAAGATCAACATCATGTACTAGAGCAAGAAACATAACATGCAATGGCCGATCATTAACATATATGAAACATGCAACATAGAGAAGGTAGTATAGCTAGGGTTAGAAGTTATGTAACCTACCTTAAGCAAGCTCCTCAAGCTCTAAAGCTCCAAACTTCAAGCTCACCACTTTCAGCCACCAAAGAATAAGACCCACCTAGGGTTTGGCCACCAAGCTAGAGGAAGAAGAAGAGATCTCCACCAAGGGGAAAGGATCGGCCACCAAGCTCTCCAAGGAAGGTGTGTCGTGCACACAAGGAGGGGAGAGCAACAAAAGAGCTAAAAGGGTTCTCGAGGAAGAGAAAGGCAAGGCATATATAGATGAGGGTCAAGGTTAAACTAAGGCAAGGTGTCACCTTACCAAGGGACACTTGTCTACACGTTTTACCACCTTGCAAAACACATGCACATGCCATGCCACCACTCAACCAAGGTTCAGCCACATGTCCAAGCTAGGGTGACACAACCAAGGCAAGGAGGTCAAACAAGGTCAAAGGTCGACACACCACCTCCCATGGGCGACACACCACCATGGGTGATACCCCATGGTCGACACAAAGCATCCTTGCCTGATACAGGGCTCAACCAAGCAAGGCAAGGCCCAAACAAGGGAAAACAAGGCCCAAAAGAGCTCAACCAAGCCCAAGACAACTCAAGACACGAGCCCAAACCTTCCTCTCAACCCTAGAGGAAGTAAAGAGAGAGAAAGATATCTCTCAAGGTGACAAACTTGCTCTCCAACCCTATCTTAGGTTATTTTGCAAGTAGCACCTCCAGCTCTCAACTAAGCATAAGCAAACCCTAATCATCACTAAAGATGATTAGCAAACAACCAAGCACAAGGTTTAGGCAAAACAAACATGGTAAGCCCAAAACGAAGGTTAGGGTCCTTACAGAGGAAGAGTACAAGAAGGAGATCAAGTACAAGAGGAAGGAAAAGAAGGAGAAAAGACACAAGAATGCAACTCATGCAGCTTGGAAAGAACCATCCTCAAGTGGCTCTAGCTCCGAAAAAGATGGAGAGTACCATGTTGCACTCATGGCCTCTACAAGTGAAGAAATTGGTGAGGTAAGTGAGGTAAGATTGCATGAGTTATCTAAAGAAACTATTATTGATATGCTTGTTTCTACCCGTTCTTCTTTTGCTAAATGTAAATCTAAAAGGAAAAAAGTTAGGGAAAATTATTGATGATTTGTATGCTAACTTGAGATTCTTGAGAAAAATGAGAAAACTCATCTTAAGAGCATTGATAACTTGTAAGGCAAATTTCTTGATCTTGAGCTTCAATACAATGGAGTTGAGGTAGAGAATGGTGTTTACCTTAAGAACATTGAAACTATTAAGGAAGATAACCAAAAGTGCCTAAATGAGCTTGAAATTCTTAAAACTGAAAATACTAAATTTAAGCTCATTATTGATGCTTGTCGGGATGAGAGAGATGTTTATCTTAAGGAAATTCAAGTGCTTAAATATAAAAATGTTAGGTTGCTTGGTCAAGTTAATGATTTATCTTCTAGACCTATCTTGCCTAGTAATGATGTTACTTCTATTTCTCTAGAGAAAGATTCTTATTTGACTAAAGCCATATGTTTAGAGGCCAATCTTGTTCATGCTAGAGATGATATTGCTAGTTTGTCTTCTACTGTTATATCTCTTAACGATGACAATCATAGACTTAGAGCCTTTCTACAGAAATTCCTCAAAGGGAAGAACTCCCTAAATGAAATCCTTGACCATTCTACCAAACAAAGTGGTAGTAGTGGTTTGGGATTTGTAGGGGGAGCACATAAGGGCAAGAACAAAGCCAACGGTAAGAAAAAGAGTAAGGAAAAGTCCTTTTTCATTGGAGAGTCTTCTGACACTAACAACCCTATGATTTGTTCTCATTATAAATGTGATGGCCAGTACTTTACTTATTGTCCTTACAAGCCCAAGGGGACCAACCCAAAGATGAAATGGGTCCCCAAGATAACTCCAGATCCCAAAGTTTGAGTTGGGAACTGACACTCTCATTTCTCGTAGGAAAAAGGAAGATGGATTGTTGATAGTGGATGCACTAAACATATGACAGGTGATATAAGCAATTTCAACAACTTCACTAAAAAGAAAGGAGGTTCAGTTAACTTTGGGGACAATTACCGACCAAAAAAAACTTTGGGGACAATAAGAATTATAAGCTAAAAGGTGAGGGTCATGTAGGTGAATCCTTTTGTATCAAGAATGTTCTCTTTGTGGATGGCCTACATCACAATTCAATAAGTGTAAGTCAATTATGTGATAATGGTTACCTTGTGCTATTTACTTCTTTTGAACGCTTGATTCTAGATTCCTTCACCTACCAAGTCATATATAAGAGAACTAGAAGTGGTAATCTTTATATAATTGTGCTTGACTCTATTAAGTCTATTATTGGTATATGCCCACTAGTCAACTCAAATGATATTTCTCTTTGGCATCGTCATCTTGGTCATGTAAATATGCATCAGTTGAAGAAGTTGAGCAAAAAGGACTTGGTCAAGGGACTTCCTAAATTGGATTTTGAAAAGAATGAGGAATGTCAAACTTATACCCAAAGAAAGCAAATCAAGTCCTCCTTCAAATCCAAAGGAGTCCTTAGTACTAAGAGAGCTCTTGAACTTCTTCACATTGATCTATTTGGACCAATGAGAACTCAACCGCTTCGTGGTTCCAAGTATTGCCTTGTTATTGTAGATGATTTATCTAGATATACTTGGACCTTATTTCTCATTTCTAAAAGTGATACTCTTGATGTTTTATCTAATTTTTGCAAACGAGTTGAGAACGAAGCTTCTTGCTAGAATGTTTCCATCCGTAGTGATCATGTGGGAGAATTTGAAAATGATATTTTTAAACATTTTTGTGAAGAATTTGGTTATGCAATAACTTCTCATCACCTCAAATGCCTCAAAAAAATGGGGTTGTAGAGAGAAAGAATAGGTCATTATAGGAAATTGCTAGGACCATGCTTAGAGTATGACACTCTAAAGAAGTTTTGGGCCGAAGACGTTAGTACCTCATGTTTTGTGTAAAACTGGGCTTTTACACATCCTTCTTTGAAGAAAACCCCCTATGAGCTATGGTGTGGTAGGAAGCCTTCTATCAAGTATTTCCATGTTTTCGGATGTCCTTGTTTTGTTTTGAATACGAAAGATTCTCTCGAAAAGTTTGATCCAAATTCTTACAAGGTTTTCTTTCTTGGATATAGTACTACTAGAAAGGCTTTTAGAGTGTTTAATGTTGATCTTGCTAAAGTAGAAGAATCCATTATTGTTAAGTTTATTGAGACTACCCCCCTATATTCCCAAAAATATTGTTCCATATGATGATGTTGCAGGTGAGGGAACTCAACATCACCCAAAAGGGAAAAGAGTTGGTCACTCAAGAAGAAGAGAAAGATGAATAGAAGAAGGATCCAACCCCCTAATTTACAAAGAATCATCCAAAATAGTTGATCTTAGGTGACCCATTTGAAAGAGTGAAGACACAGGCTGCCTTCAACAAAGAACAAGCCAACAACGCCCTCATATCACAACTCGAGCCAAAGAACTTCAAATAAGCTCTTGGAGATAATGAATGGATCCTAGCCATGCAAGAAGAGTTGGAACAATTTGAAAAGAACAAAGTATGGACCCTAGTGCCAAGACCAAGTGATAGAAAGATCATTAGCACCAAGTGGGTCTACCACAATAAGCTAGATGATAGTGGCAAGGTGGTTAGGAATAAGGCAAGGTTAGTGGCTCAAGGCTACTATCAGCAGGAAGTTATATATTTTGATGAAACATATACACCTATAGCTAGACTTGAGTCCATTCGTATGTTGCTTGCTTTTGCTAGTTATAAAAACTTTCTTCTTTATCAAATGGATATTAAAAGGAATGGTACAATTGAGGAGGAAGTGTATGTTGCACAACCCCCAGGCTTTGAACATTATAGCTTACCTAACCATATTTATTTATTGCAAAAAGCTCTCTATGGACTCAAACAAGCACCTAAAGCTTGGTATGAGAAATTAAAGAACGTTTTGTTAGATCATGGGTATATCATGGGCAAAGTAGATTCTACCTTGTTTCTCAAACACACTTCTAACCATTTTCTTATCATTTAATATATGTTGATGATATCATTTTTGGTATAACTAACCTTGATCTTTGCAAATAATTTAGTGATCTTATGTAGAATGAATTTGAGATGAGTATTATGGGTGAGCTCACATTCTTCCTCGGATTTCAAATCTAGCAAACTAAATATGGGAACTTCATCAACCAAGACAAGTACACAAGTGAGCTATTTAAATGCTTTGGAATGGAGAACACCAAGCTAATGGACACACCCATGTCAAACACTGCCAAACTTGATAAAGATGAAGAAGGTGAGAAGGTTGGAAGTTTACTTTACTTAACTGCCTCTAGACCTGATATAATGTTTAGTGTTGGCTTGTTGCTCGCTTTCAATCAAATCCCAAGAAATCACATGTTATAGATGCTAAGAGATATGTAAGGTACTTAGTCAAAACTCAAAATTTTAGACTATGATATCCCAATTCAAGGGACTTTACTCTTACGGCTTATAGTGATGCGGATTATGCAGGATTCTTGATTGATAGAAAGTGCACAAGTGTCACTTGCTTTCTCCTAAGACCATGCTTGGTGTCTTGGTTCTCCAAGAAACAAAGCACAATGGAATTATCAACCACCGAGGTTGAATACATTGCAGTCGGGAGTTGTTGTGCCCAAGTCCTATGGATGAAACAAATGCTCTAAGACTTTAACATTCATTTTGATTCTTCTCCTATCTATTACGATAATACTAGTACAATTAATTTGTCTTACAATCCTATATTGCATTATAGAGCCAAGAATATAGAGGTTCGTCATCATTTTCTTCATGATCACATTGCCAAAAAGGATATCTATATCACGCATGTGGACACAGAAAATTAGTTGGCAGACATTTTCACTAAACCTCTAGCTAAAGAAGGCCTCCCTTCCAGTCAAGAATTGGGGCCTCACAATCATTAGCCAATATGCTTTTCTCTCATGCCTTTATGCATTCATGGTTTGATATTCTGGTGTCCTAGGCATAGAAGAACCACACCAATCCATCTTGAACTTGGTGTCTAAACTCTACTGCGGTGACGATACTGTGGGGGAGGTCCTACGGAAAAATAGCTTGATGCCAGAATGATAAAAAGCTTAACACCTCTTATTTGACTTTAATTTTAAAAAAAGGTTGTCTTATTCTTATTACAATTCAAAACCCCAATTATAACATATCTTCTATCCCACTTTACACCTCGGAACGCACTGTTCTTCTAGAGGGAAATGCAATTTCTTATCTTCTTACCCCGCACAATTTAATTTTATTAGATCTAAACTACTCATAATTGCTTTGGATGAATCTGATATGCCTTCTAGCTAGCTTGTTGGGTTTTAGGGGAGACAGAGAAGGCAGCGGAAACAAAAATTTCTTCTCCCAAACCCAGAATAAAGGAATCGTGTCAATGTCTATACAATAGGAAGGATGGTTTGTAGAGACATACTTTGTCCCGAGGATTGCTCGGCGACATTACCTCGCGGCTTACGCGGTCTTCACCTCCGGTCTTGGACAGTGTCTGTGCAGCTCCTGGTCTCACCGAGACTGTCAGGATTGACAACTGTCCTCTGAGCGGTAGAAGTCTCCCGCCTCTGAAGTAGTCCACACGGATCACCTGGAACTCCGATATCCTTGTCCCATAAGGAATCAGAAGGAGTCGCACCCTCCTGTTGGCATACTAGTCACTAACACACTCTCTTGCCACTAGTTGCTTTTCTACAGTTGTCTTTCCCTTGTTGTACCTCCCTTATTGGGTAGCACTTGCTCGGACTCTCTCGGTTACCACAACTAGAGAGAATGACAACTTTGCAGAGCAACTAATGTTCTGAGTTGTTGTTCCTGAGAAGCCCCCACTACCCCTATATATATATGAGGGTCATGGGACAAAGTTCTCTACCCCGGACAATGTGGGATTAAAGTAGGAGTAGAAGGGTTCGGGATTTTTCACAAAAACAACCAACTGCGCCACCTGAACCGATCGTTTCACACCTTGAAACGATCGTTTCGAGCCCTGAGCCGATTGTTTGGGACCTGAGCTGGTCGTTTGAGGCTCTAAGCCAATTGACTCATGCCTGAGCCGATCGGTTTGTGGTCCTGATCCAACTCAAATTGACTTTCATATTTGTTTTCGATTAATCAAATATTAATCCTTGTCCAAATCGAATATGTACAAGTGAAGCAAATTGTATTTGCAAAACAGTCTTCTAACTTTCCAAACGATCTTGGTTAATCCATGAATCGACCGGTTCAACAATTGAGCCAATCGTTTCATGTCGCATGAGCCGATCATCTCACCAGTTGATCCGATCGGTTCACCAACCTGAGCCGATCGGTTCAACCCTATGAGCTGATCGATTGGGGTAGCAGACTATGCAAAATCAATCAATTGCAGTTTCAATCAATCTGATACTCTAATAAATTGGTCCAACACCTTGAACACTATGATATTGAGCTATCAATTGATTGAGTGTTTAATTGAACTACTAAACTCCTTTAGTAATCAATCTAAACATCATTTGTTGATAAACTCCTCTTCCAGGTTAAATCCTATGTGTGTTACCCATTTCACGTTGGCAGTGAAAGTCCATAACACTTATGACTTCACAAGCAAAGAATGATGCCTAGTCGCACATCAGTGCTACCCAAATGAAAATAAAAGTTAGAGAACAACTTTGAATCCTACAATCCGTGAATGGTGTTACAGTGAATCTATAATTCCTTTGTCACTAATATCCCGAATGAAATCAAGGCATGGAATAGTCATCCTGTCAACATTCATTCACTTTCTTGATCTCAGAGTAGATTGGAGGAGATATAGATGACATCAATATCACATACTGATTCACACAAGCGTGCACGCCTATCTCAATCCTACTCATCAAGTGGCCATGGATATCAAACTCCTTCAGGAGGGACAAATCCCATATCTATCACTCGCCCCTCAAAAGCCCCATGTGTCAAAGTCACCCAATCATCACCTTTATAACAACCAATGTTTCAGGACTGT
This sequence comes from Alisma plantago-aquatica, assembly GCA_963693085.1. Taxonomy (NCBI): domain Eukaryota; kingdom Viridiplantae; phylum Streptophyta; class Magnoliopsida; order Alismatales; family Alismataceae; genus Alisma; species Alisma plantago-aquatica. Next base: position 787,454,008 of record OY856414.1, on the reverse strand, counting down.
GTTTGATGATGTCAAAGTGTACCCAACAATATGTGTTGAGTGTAGTGACTTCAGGTCAAAGAATCACACTCACCACCATCACTGTGAGAACTGACTGTGACTACCATGTCATGGTTTCATGTGTCAAACTCACGGTGGGTTTGTCCAATACACTTGTTCTCTAACAAGTACATATGTGTTTGGTTTGATATCTCCATATCATGACTAACGGATTCTGTCATCAACCAACACCACAATCTAGTCTTGTGTGTCATTGTTGTCTATCTACCTTCCATAATGACATCTGACTAGGGACATAATAAGAATGTACAAACTCTTAGCATCCGTATGATCTCATCGTTCAGGTCCTTAACCTGAAAGCATACGTCATTGAGTATTGTCATTCTCTAGACATTCAATCTGTTCTATCATTATCTCATATGACTGAACCATAAAGAATTGGAAGCTTGCCATTAATGTTCATCAAATCAATCTCAATGTATCCCACCAATCATCCCATGATTGGCTCTCAGGGCATACATACCAAAAGACTCCCACTTGCACTGTGAGCCAATCACCCTTGAATCATATTCATAGTGATCTTCAAACATGTCCCACATGTTACTATGCTCTAGTGCTAACATAGTGAGTTATGGAAACACTTTGCCAAAGTCAGTATTAACTGCATGTCTCTCATCTCTTCATTATATGTCATACATATGAGATGGAGTTGCCGTAATATGTGCTCTAGTATTCCTTTGCTAACCTTTAGCCGCATTGCATGACCAAGCACTCCTAACTTGTCATCAATGACCAGAATATCTATAAGTTCATCTCTATGAACTCCTAGATCCATATAGTATCCACTGTTTTTCTTTAACACAGGGATACTCAACATTTCCTTTTAAAACAACTTTATTGGAACGTTTCCATTATTCAACAAACATTCACTTTTATATATCCCATATATATTTTGCGATTAATTTTCTGTCCTCTTCGGAAGTTTTCATCAATGTAACTCTGTATAGTGAACCCTTCCTTATTTCCATAGAACTAGTACTTCTCAAGTACTTATCAAGTTCTCATGTTATTCCAGTAATCCTTACTGGAACTAGACAAACATCCACTCGTCATGTCCCACATATGAGTTATCAGGATGAGCATATCATATTGTCATGTCCTACATACAAGATGATAAATGTGTTTTGTTCTTGCATTGTCCATACATGCAAGATAATGGGATGATTACATTCATGATATACCCATATCTATTCTCAGTGTTCCCATTCTTCATAAGAATTGGACACTTGGCGTTGGGATACTAATTCCATGTAACATGGACAAGTTTTCTCCCACTGAATCTGTGCACACTAAACCTTTCAGTATAGATTGCCAATGTATGCTTTCTCTTTTTAGGTCAAGAGTTTTTCGAGAACTATCTCTATAGATCTCTATTCCTATCACATAGGAAACATCTCTATCTTCCCTAAAGATAATTTCCACTTTGGATTTCCATTCTAGAACATTTCCATTTCACATCAACATGTGGAATGTGAATACGCTCCCACTAAATCACAGATCTCTCTTTAACTTTGTCATATCAGTCAAACCCTTTGACTATATTATCAAAGTAAAGATCCCAGATCTGAGTTACTTATACTCAATCAATCACATTGATTAGTCCATTGTAACTTATAGACTTTATTTGCATTAATGGATTCATAAACCTTATAGATTGTGTCACGTACACATCCTTGTTTTATTCCTGACAGGAATGCAATTTTAGTATCCGTATGCCAAATCTTTTAGTCATTAAGTTGCAATCAAAAAGCATCATCCTTCTCAAAATGTTATCCATGTATCTTAACGCTTAAGACTCATTCGCACTTATGGATTTCATCCCAATGGGTGCTACCATCAAGGTCATACCTTATGGTTCACATGAAAGTCATTTAAGATGTAATGGTCATCAACCATAACTCAAAATCGGGTTCCTCATATTCATCTAGATAGTTGATTCATCACATGACCAACTCATCACATAGATAATCAAGGTGTATCTGTCAAGGATATAAGAACTCACAACCCTTTGTGATTCTTAATGTCCTTTATTAGTGTGGGGTATTCTTTATTTAAGAAGAATTTAGTTATTTGATAATCATCCTCTAACTCCTTAGAGTATGACTCCTTGTTGATTTAGACATCACCATGCCTTAATCATGAGCTTGCTATGATACACTATCATAATCACTCACAAGGTTCTCAAACATTTGGTCTAAGTATTTCATTCATTGATCTCATCAAGAATTAACACTTTACCAAATATGTACTTCATCTATGATGTTCTTGAACACTTCAAGATATTCATATTGGTAAAACACCACTTGAAGTATTAGCATTTGCTCCAATAGGTACGTAAATACATCATATATATTATACCTAATAGTATAATCATTCTCCCACTACTACTAGTGAAGATTGACTGATCATGTCTAAGCGAGTCATGTCTCTTACTGGTTCTCTAACTAAAAGAGTCTAGATTTATCCATCATATGGAAACTAGAAATGAATTTCTTGTTTGAGTTATCAATAACTTTTAGGTATCATTTTATCTTATGCATACCAAGTACCACAAGATAAACAAGGCATTGCCATAAAGATCATATCTTTTGGAATTGAAACATCAACATTATTAATTGATATCATTGTCATACAATATGCAAAAATAACGTGTTTCTTGTTGGATCAATGGGCTCTAGAAGGAGGGGGGTTGAATAGAGCTTCACAAACTTCACAAAAGTGATTAGACCACCAAGGTATATTAAGTGCAGAACTTAAACCAAAACAGCAATTTGATGTCCTAAGCTAGCATACAAAGCAAGGATAAGAGACAAGGATAAGCATGCACTTGGACAGGTGGTTTAGAGTGGTTCCTTGTCCTAAACTTAGGAGCAAGTCAGTCCACTACCTAGAGTTGGTTAGGCTCTAGGATGTGTAACTTGATTCTCTTATATATATCACAAAATAAGATTACAAGCTACAACAACCAACCATCCAAGGACTTATATATCAAGCCAAGATCTTCTACCTCACCAAGGACTTACCCACCAAGCAAGTAGTCTTCCGCCTTCTTCAAAGGACTTACCCACTCTTGCTCTAGTCTTCGGCTATGCAGGATTTACCTATCTTGCTTGAGCTTTGCCTTGCACCTCTCCTTCACTTGGAGAGCTTTAGCACCTTCCTCCTTCACTCGGAGGCCTGGAGCAGCTAGCCTTCTTCTCCTTCACTCGGGGAAGAACAGCAACCTTCTTATCTTTCACTCGGAGAAGAAACTTCAATCAATCTTCATAGAGAATGGAGATGGGAGAAGTGGAAAGGAGAGCTTTACAAGATTACAAATGATAGCTCTCATACATGGGATCCTAACTCACTCATACTCACGAATTTGCTTTGAAGGTAGAGAGAGAAAGGGGCTCAAAGGATTAGAAACCACTCAACTAAGGCTAGGACCAAGCATATGTGAATGAGCAACCTTGGAATGAAGTCTAAGAGGTCCTATTTATAGTTGAGGGTGTCCCTTTGAGGTTGGGAGAGTTAAGGGGCACAAACTAGCCGTTTTACAACTTGCAACGGATCTATTTTGAGTCCCACCTACTCCTCCAACGGTTGGAATTGCTTTTTCTGCATTCCAGTACAGTCTGATCGGCCGAGTTTCAATAAAGGCAACTCGGCCGAACCACTAAATGACAAGTCTGAAAGATAGACTGTCGGCCGAGTTCCCTTGGAGAAACTCGGCCGATCGGTCGACTTTCAACTTGGACCGATCAGTGGATCGGCCGAGTTTCCCACCATAGAAACTCGACCGACCAGGGATCGGCTGAGTTGGTAACTCGGCCGATTGCCCAGAAAATTCCAGAATATATGGATCGGCCGAGTTTGGAATTCGGCCGACAAAATCTCTGTTATGGGTATTTTGGAATTTTCGTAAAACTGTACAAATGATGGATTTTTGAGTCCCAATCAATTTATCCATCTTAGTTACAATACAAAACATGAGTATAAGTGATTACATTAATTGTTCTAAGCCTCTAAGGGCTATATTACAAAACGGTCAAAAGTCACATGTTTTGCATGTGCTGGATGAGTAGCTTTGGAGTTGAATGTGATTCTTTTCTTGTACCTAATGTCTGAAACAATCTCAAATAGATTTGTTAGATACATATGAATGGAATGGTTAAGTCATTATCAAAATATGGGCAATGTGCAACACCTAGGTCAACATTCTCCCCCTTTTTGACAATGACAAACCATTCCTCAACATATTGAAAAGAATGTGAAAATTATACCTTTTCTTAGGGAATTGCAAGGGGATGCAAAGATGATCAATTTGTAATGCTCCCCCTCAATTCATGCTTACTCATCCCTGCATGGTTAGTTAAAAAACAAGCAACCACAACACATATGTATATTATATGATTCTAAGCAAGTCTAGATGCATTTCAGTTATTAGACAAGAAAAGAACCATACAAGCAATAAAATCAATATGATTGAGCTTTTTCTCCCCCTTTGTCATCTCAAAAAGGCAGGGGGGTAGAAGAGCATAAAAGCAAGGTCTTCTCCAACAAAAACACTCAATCAAATCACTCCACAGAAAGACAGAGGAACACCAAGATAAACCATGAAAGCAATGCATGTCATTAATCAAAATATGGAAAACACTACAAGATAAACCATACAAAGCGTTTCCATAAACCATAAAACAAAAACTACACGGATAGCATAGAGTAGAAATAGTACAACTCAGATGATGTGCCTAATGTATATAGTACAATCATAGTCCAAAGAGATATAACATGGTCATCTGAGACTAAAACTAGACACATCAGCCCCTAAGCTAAACTACTCTATGTCGATATCATCAACAGCAGCATCGATGTCCTCGTCTGGCCGGTAGTCCTCGTCGCCATCATCAGAAGGAGGAGCAGCAGCCGGTGTAGCCTCGGCATCATGATCAGCATCGTCGTCATCCTCCTCGTCTTCAGCATCCGTCGCAGTAGCCTCATCAGCATCAGTCTCAACATCCTCCTGGTCAGGCATATCCTCATATGGAGGACCAGAAGCACGCCCGGGCCACCTCGCACTCTGCTCGGACCAAGACATGCCTAGAGCATGTAACTCATAGGCAACCTCAAGGGGAGAAGCAGTAGAGGTGTACTGGGCCAAGATCTCCGACAGACGACCACCTGGAAGTGCCAAAACCGGGGAAGGGTATCCACCTGCAGAGGGCTCAGCGGAAGCAGAAAAGGGTGGAGCAGGGTGAAACTGACTGTACGCGTAAGAAGCGTAGTCACCACCGGGGTAAGGCGAGTAGGTGGGGTAAGGCTGAGGGCAGGATAAAGACATGGAGGACATGATGTGGCACAGATCCTGATGGAGGTGTTGCTGGACCTGCATGTTGTAAGCCTGCAGGTGCATGAGATACCCCATGAGGGCCTCATTTGAAATGTGGAAATTGCAAAGGCAGGCTGCGGAGGAGGCTGGAAGGAAGGCTCAGGTGGAGGAGGGGCAGCTGTGGAGGGTGGAGGTGGAGGTGGAGGTGCAGCTGAGGAAGATGATGCACCAGGGGTAGGCACACTCTTTTGGAGAGTGGTCTCACTGATATAAACTCCTTTGCGATCAGGGCGGTAGAGAAAATCGGCAAAGAGAGATTTTCCAGTGGCATGCTGGAAAAGACCACAAATAAGGGCAGGATATGGAAGATGTGTGCCCTTTGTGTTCTTTCCCGAGTCAAAACAGGTCATATGATGAAGGATGTAACATGCCCATTTGACTCCTTGATTGTTCAGCAGAAGATACATCATAACCGCCGTATTCTCGGCAATGTCCGTTTGATTCTTTTTAGGATGGACATTGCAGCTCAAGATAAACGCCAAGACGCGGCGAGGAGCAGAAAGGGCGGAGGAAGGCAAAGTACCCTTTTTCTATAAGGAAAGTTGGGTTGCTTGAGAAATTTGTGGATGTCAGTCAAGTCAACCTCAATTGCCTTATAAACATCATCGGGGTAAAGAAGATCAAGGTATTGAGGATAGTCGGCGATCCAAGATGCCGTACCAACATTTCCATTAAGATAGAGATTGAAAGAACGCTCAGTGATATGGAAAGGTTTACCGGCAATCATGGACGTCAACACAATAGAGGTGTCCGCGGAAGGGACCAAAGATTCATAGTTCCAACGCAAATTGGCGTAGAACTCACGGACAGCTTTGGAACTATATTTCAAATTGTGGAAGCGGGCATCCTCTATGCAAAATGCCTCAAGGTGATGGGTTCGAAGGATTTTACAAGCTTCAAAGAGGTCAGCGTGAAAGCTATTGGTTTGATGTAGAGCTCGAAAAGGGAAGGGAGTGCGAGGAAGGAGCTCTTGGTAACGAGAAACAGCAGCTTGGTCAATGAAAGAGAGATTTTCGAACACTATATACCTTGGAGCAAGGGGAGTCGCCATGGCAGGAGCAGGAACGGCTTGTTTCCGGCGTTGGGACCTCATGGAGAGGAGAAAGAAGAAATAGAGCCGAGCCGCGCGGAGAGAGAGAGCAGACGACGCCCCTAGAATAGCAAGAACGAAAGCACAAGGTCGATCGGAGGTGAAAACGACTGGAATGAGGGAAGAGAGGACCAGGGTTAGGAAGGGTCGGGGTTTACGGCTAGGGTTCGGTCGACTTTGCTCTAGTTGAGAGGGAGAAAGTCGGCCGATTCCTATATATATAAAACCAGTCTGCCGCCGATCGGTCGAGTTTGGGAAATGGAAACTCGGCCGATCGAGCGCACAGGTGCCCTGTATCTCGACCGTTCGGCCGAGTTGGAAACTCGGCCGACCAAAACCCTGATGTGGAAAAACCGAAATTCTAGCCCTAGCCTCAAATGACCGAATGCAATTTTTCTTTTTGGTCTAGATTGTATATTAAGCATATTTAGGCACATTCCCACCATCATAGGGTACTATTTGTCGATTAAAACCCGATTTGCGAGAAAAGCGCGAAAAAGAGATAGAAACTAGAGAAAAATTAGCAAAAACAAGCATTTTGAGCAATTAAAGCATTTATAAAAAGCAAGAGCAACACATACAAGATGTAACCAACTAATTAGAGAGCAATTCAATATCATCAAGAGAAATTATGAGCAATTTTGATCTAATAAAATTAAATTGTTCTCTAGCAAGTGGTTTAGTGAAAATATCGGCCAACTGATTTTCCGTATCCACATGTGTGATATAAATATCCTTTTTGACAATGTGGTCACGGAGAAAATGATGGCGAACTTCTATGTGTTTAGCTCTACTATGCAATATTGGATTATAAGAAAGATTGATTGCACTAGTATTATCACAGTAAATAGGAGAAGCATCAAAATGAATGTTAAAGTCTTGGAGCATTTGCTTCATCCATAGGACCTGGGCACAACAACTTCCGGCTGCAATGTACTCAGCTTCGGTAGTTGATAATGCCACTGTGCTCTGTTTCTTGGAGAACCAAGACACCAAGCATGGTCCCAAGAGGAAGCAAGTGCCACTTGTGCACTTTCTATCAATCAAGCAACCTGCGTAGTCAACATCACTATATGCCACAAGAGTAAAGTCCCTTGACTTAGGGTACCATAGTCCAAAATTTGGAGTTTTGGCTAAGTACCTCAAAATCCTCTTGACAGCAATAAGATGTGATTTCCTACGGCTTGATTGAAAGCGAGCACACAAGCCAACACTAAACATTATATCAGGTCTAGAGGCAGTTAAATAAAGTAAACTTCCGATCATACCTCTATAGAGCTTCTCATCTACCTTCTCACCTTCTTCATCCTTGTCAAGTTTGGCAGTGTTTGACATGGGTGTATCCATCGGCTTCATGTTCTCCATCCCAAAGCGTTTGAGTAGTTCAGTTGTGTATTTGCCTTGGTTGATGAAGTTTCCTTCCTTTGTTTGTTTGATTTGAAAGCCGAGGAAGAAGGTCAGCTCACCCATCATGCTCATCTCGAATTCACTCTGCATAAGAGAGCTAAACTCCTTGCAAAGATCAAGGTCAGTTCCGCCAAATATAATATCATCAACATATATTTGAATTATGAGAAAATGGGTAGAAGTGTGTTTTAGAAATAAAGTACAATCAAATTTGCCCATGATATACTCGTTATCTAACAAAAAGTTCTTTAGTTTCTCATACCAAGCTCGAGGTTCTTGTTTGAGCCCGTAGAGAGCTTTTTGCAAGAAATATACATGATTGGGTAACTTATCATTTTCAAAGCCTGGAGGTTGAGCAACATATACTTCCTCCTCGATTGTACCATTTAAAAACGCACTTTTAACATCCATTTGATAAAGCAAGAAATTTTTATAACTAGCAAAAGCAAGTAGCATACGAATAGATTCTAATCTAGCAACAGGAGCATAGGTTTCATCAAAATCAATACCTTCTTGTTGATTGTAACCTTGTGCTACTAACCTTGCTTTATTCCTTACCACTTTTCCTTGCTCATCAAGCTTGTTGCGGTAGACCCATTTGGTGCCAATGATCTTTCTATCATTTGGTCTTGGCACTAAGGTCCACACACGGTTCTTCTCGAATTGCTCAAGCTCTTCTTGCATGGCAAGGATCCACTCATCATCACCAAGGGCCTCTTTGATGTTCTTTGGCTCCAGTTGGGAGATGAAGGCACTATCTGCTTGTTCTTTGTTGTGAGCATCTTGTGTCCTCACTCTCTCAAACGGATTGCCAATGATCAACTCCTTGGGGTGATTCTTTGCAAAGCGGGGAGTGGGATCCTTCTTTTCTTCTTCTTTTTCTTCTTCTTCAACCTGCTTACCTTTGTCTTTGATGTTGAGCTCTTTCAAGATTGGAATGATTTCATCTACAAAATCATCATCACCAATATGCTTGCCAATAACAGGGTTAATTTCAATAAATTTAACATTTATAGATTCTTCTATTTTGGATAGTTCAATGTTAAATACTCTAAAAGCCCTGCTAGTAGTGCTATAGCCTAGGAAGAAAGCCTTGTAAGATTTCGGATCAAACTTGTCGAGAGAATCCTTGGTGTTTAAAACAAAACAAAGACATCCAAAAACATGAAAGAAATCAATAGACGGCTTCCTACCACACCATAGTTCATAGGGGGTTTTCTTAAAAGTCGGATGTGTGAAAACTCGGTTTTGTACAAAACATGAGGTGCTAACGGCTTCAGCCCAGAACTTCTTAGGAGTATCATACTCAAGAAGCATGGTCCTAGCCATTTCTTGTAGCGATCTATTCTTCCTCTCAACAACTCCATTTTGTTGGGGTGTGCGAGGAGAAGAGAAATTGTGCGAATAACCAGATTTTTCACAAAAGCATTCAAAAAGATCATTTTCAAACTCTCCCCCATGATCACTACGGATGGAAACAACATGGCAAGACACTTCGTTTTCAACTCGTTTACAAAAGCTCGAGAAAACATCAAGTGTATCGCTTTTAGAAACGAGAAACAAAGTCCAAGTATATCTAGAAAAATCATCGACAATAACAAGACAATACTTGGAGCCGCGAAGCGTTTGTGTTCTCATTGGTCCGAAAAGATCAATATGAAGAAGCTCTAGAACTCTCTTGGTACTCATGACTCCTTTGGATTTGAAGGAGGATTTGGTTTGTTTCCCTTGTGTACAAGGTTGACATTCCTCATCCTTTTCAAAATCCAATTTAGGAAGTCCTCGAACCAAGTCCTTTTTGTTCAGTTTCTTCATTTGATGCAAGTTCACATGACCCAAACGACGATGCCAAAGCGAAAGATCGTTTTTATCCACAACTAAGCATCTATTTAGTATGGGCTTTAGAGCATCTAGAACAATCACATAGAGATTACCATTTCTAGTTCCCTTATATATAACATTGTAAGACATGGAATCTAGAAGCAAGCATTCTAAGGAAGTAAAAAGCACAAGATAACCATTATCACATAATTGGCTAACACTAATTAAGTTGTGATGTAGGCCATCAACAAGCAAAACATTCTTAATGCACAATTCATTTCCTACATCACCCTCACCTATAACCTTACCCTTTTTGTTGTCCCCAAAGGTTACCGATCCTCCTTTTTTCTTCACAAATTTGTTGAAATGGCTGATTTCTCCAGTCATGTGCTTAGAGCAGCCACTATCAACAATCCATTTCTTTGTGACCTGCAAGAAAAGAGGATGTCGGAACCCAACTCAAACTTTGGGGTCTGGGGTTAGCTTGGGGACCCATTTCATATTTGGGTTGGTCCCCTTAGGCTTGCAAGGACAATAGGTAGAATAATGATCATCACATTTGCAATGCATACATACCATGGGGTTTTTAGAGCCGGAAGACTCTCCATTAAAAATTGGAGTTTCCACACTCTTTTTCTTACCCTTCTTCTTCTTCTTACCTTTTGGAGTAGTCTCATTGTATCCTATACCACTAGTACCAACTTGTTTGGTAGAGTGCTCTAGAACATCATTTAGAGAATTCTTACCCGAAAGAAACCTTTGCAAAGTAGATCTTAATTTAGCATTATCATCACTAAGATTTGTAATGGTAGTAGATAAACTAGCAAGATCTTCTCTAGCATGCAAAAGGTCGGCCTCAAGACAGAGGGCTTTAGTAAGAAGAGAATCTTTTTCAAGAGTTAAATTTGCAACTTCATTTCTAGGCAAGATAGGTCTAGAAGATAAATCATTTGTTTGTGCAAGAAGTTTAGCATTTTCAGATTTAAGGACAACAATTTCTCTTTGATAAGAATACACTTCATCTCTCCTAGCATCATCAATAAGCTTAAGTTCAACATTTTCAATTTTTAGAACATCTAGCTCATCTAGGCAATTTTGGTTCTCTATCTTAAGATTTTCAATAGTTTTAAGATAAGTACCATTCTCAACCTCTACTCCATTATATTGAAGTTCAAGGTCTAGAAATTGCCCTTGCAAGGAATCTATGCTATCAAGATGTAATTTCTCATTTTGATCTAGAATATCAATCTTGGCATAGAGATCATCAACTATCTTTCCTAATCTTTTTCTTTTAGCTTTACATTTAGCAAAAGATGATTGACAATCATTAAGCATTTCAATGAGGGTTTCCTTAGATAACTCAAGTAAATTTTCATCACTTACCTTGCTTACCTCACTTACCTCAATAACTTCTTCACTAGTAGATGCCATGAGTGCAAGGTGACATTCTCCATCCTCGGAGCTTGAGGAACTTGAAGTAGAAGACTCCTCCCATGCCGCATGAGCTGCATCTTTGGATCGTCTCTCCTTCTTGTCCTTCTTCTTGTACTTGGATTCTCTTTTGTATTTGTCATCCTTCTTGTGGCTGCTCTTATGATAGCCCTTCTTGGCTTTTGGGCAGTCATTCTTGTAGTGGCCCTTTTGACCACACTCGTAGCACCTAGGAGTGGAGGAGGATGGCTTGCCCTTGAAGTGTCTTCCTTTTGAATAGTTGGCTTCATGATCATTTGCACCTTCATCTTCGCTTGAGGAAGGGTAGGGAGACTTCATGGCAAGTTGTTGTTGCCGCATCATTTCTTCAACATGAGCTTTGAAGGCTGTGTCCTTCATCTTCTTGGACTCCTTCTCTTCTCTTTTCTCCTCTTCCTCTTGCTTGTCGAGCCTCGGTTCATGTGCTTGGAGGTTACCAACCAGCTCCTCGGTTGACAACTCGCTTAGCTTGTAGACTTCTTCAATTGAAGTGACCTTTGGCTCCCATCTCTTTGGAAGAGATCTCAAGATCTTTGCATTGATGGTACCTCTATCCATGACACTCCCAAGGGCTGCAAGGCTGTTCAAGATGACATTCAACCTTGTGTACATGTCCGCAACTCTTTCATTCTTCCCCATCTTGAAGTTCTCAAGTAGGCCGCCGAGCATATAGACCTTGGCCTCCTTGACTTGCTCCGTCCCTTCATAGGTGACACACAGCTTATGACAAATCTCATGCGCCGTGTCCCAAGAAGAGATGCGGTTGAACTCCGATGGTGAAAGGGCGGCGTAGATGATGCCCACGGCTTTAGCATTGAGTTGAGCACGCTTCATCTCATCTTCCGTCCACGTGGTGATGTTCCCCTTCGGCTCTTCATACTTGAGATGGACTATCTTCCACATCTCGTAGCTCACGCCTTGGATGTAGAATTGCATCCTTCTCTTCCAATATAGGAAGTTTGTGCCGTCAAAGACCGGGGGTCTCATGGAGAAGCTTCCTTCAAGATTGAGTGACCCAAGAGCTGAATCGCCCATCTTCTCCTACTTGTTGAAGTAGCTTGGAGAAGACCTGCTCTGATACCACTTGTTGGATCAATGGGCTCTAGAAGGGGGGGTTGAATAGAGCTTCACAAACTTCACAAAAGTGATTAGACCACCAAGGTATATTAAGTGCAGACGTTAAACCAAAACAGCAATTTGATGTCCTAAGATAGCATACAAAGCAAGGATAAGAGACAAGGATAAGCATGCACTTGGACAGGTGGTTTAGAGTGGTTCCTTGTCCTAAACTTAGGAGCAAGTCAGTCCACTACCTAGAGTTGGTTAGGCTCTAGGATTTGTAACTTGATTCTCTTATATATATCACAAAATAAGATTACAAGCTACAACAACCAACCATCCAAGGACTTATATATCAAGCCAAGATCTTCTACCTCACCAAGGACTTACCCACCAAGCAAGTAGTCTTCCGCCTTCTTCAAAGGACTTACCCACTCTTGCTCTAGTCTTCGGCCTTGCAGGATTTACCTATCTTGCTTGAGCTTTGCCTTGCACCTCTCCTTCACTTGGAGAGCTTTAGCACCTTCCTCCTTCACTCGGAGGCCTGGAGCAGCTAGCCTTCTTCTCCTTCACTCGGGGAAGAACATCAACCTTCTTCTCTTTCACTCGGAGAAGAAACTTCAATCAATCTTCATAGAGAATGGAGATGGGAGAAGTGGAAAGGAGAGCTTTACAAGATTACAAATGATAGCTCTCATACATGGGATCCTAACTCACTCATACTCACGAATTTGCTTTGAAGGTAGAGAGAGAAAGGGGCTCAAAGGATTAGAAACCACTCAACTAAGGCTAGGACCAAGCATATGTGAATGAGCAACCTTGGAATGAAGTCCAAGAGGTCCTATTTATAGTTGAGGGTGTCCCTTTGAGGTTGGGAGAGTTAAGGGGCACAAACTAGCCGTTTTACAACTTGCAACGGATCTATTTTGAGTCCCACCTACTCCTCCAACGGTTGGAATTGCTTTTTCTGCATTCCAGTACAGTCTGATCGGCCGAGTTTCAATAAAGGCAACTCGGCCGAACCACTAAACGACAAGTCTGAAAGATAGACTGTCGGCTGAGTTCCCTTGGAGAAACTCGGCCGATCGGTCGACTTTCAACTTGGACCGATCAGTGGATCGGCCGAGTTTCCCACCATAGAAGCAAATATGAAATAGCAGTTCATAACTCTATTAGATGCCTTCAAGGCTGAAAATAAACTAAAGTACTCCTATCTATGGCGGCAACACTTGCCCCATTTATTGAGTGATTTACATTTTATATCTTGGTATCATATACCTCAAAAAAATGTTACAAGTTTATTTCATGACACCTTCATGTGGAGACGTCTATCGCCTCCTTCTTCTTTAGTTCTTCCAGATAGAGTGGACAATTCCTTTTCTAATGTCTTGACTTTTGACAATGGTGGCAATGGCCTCTCTTGGTCACACCTTCCTTGGCCTTGAGAGTTGAAGACGACTTGGGCTATTAGCTAGCATCAGAACCTTTCTTAGCCTTGCCCTTACCCTTGCGCTTGGACTTGCCTTTCTTGCTGCTGATCATCATCACGAACTTAGGCTTGTCCTTCTTCATTTGTGCCTCGGTTGTCCTCAACATGCCCAACAACTCTGTCAACGGCTTGTCAAAGTTGTTCATGTTATAGTTCATGACAAACTGACTGTAGGATTCTGGCAACAATTGCAGTATCACGTCAGTAGCCAACTCTTGGCTCAGGGGAAATCCCAGTCTCATCAGGTTCTCCACATACCCAATCATCTTGAGCGTGTGAGGACCAACTGGATCTCCTTCTGTCATGACACACTTGAACAATGCCTTAGAGACATCATATCTCTCTTGCCGTGCTTGATCTTCATACATTTTCTTGCGATGCTGAATCATCTCAATAACACCCATGTTCTCATGTTGTCTCTGCAATTCGTGGTTCATGGAGCACAACATCAAGCACTTTGCATCAATGGCATCATCAGAATGCTTCTTATAAGCATCCCTTTTTGCCTTTGGTGCGGTAGGAGCGGGTTCCTCTGGAATTGGAGTATCCAGGACATAGAGCTTTCGCTCTTGAGTGAGAAAAATTCTCAGTGTCCTAAACCAGTTGTGGAAGTTAGTCCCATTCAGCTTGTCCTTTTCAAGGACCGATCGCAACGAAAAGTGATTGTTGTTTGTTGTCATTGGTACTACAAAAGGAAATATATGCAATTTAGTCCAAAACTCAATTTTGACTTATTTGATTGATTTGAAAGGTTGATGATATAATTAGGACTTTAATTAATTATCGCTCCCACTATTTATATTCAAATTGATAGCCCTCTCCATCAATTCGGAAGATTGCAGCGTACAATCTTCTAGTGGGTCAAGATCCTGAAATCCTCTATGGCATGGACCAGCTAGAGCTGTCACCCACAACTTAAATATTCCAAGTAGGCAACTTTTGCCAATTTCATCATATGAAACTCTTGAAAGATGTCATATGCAACTCCTTGCCATGATCACCTCCATACCTCAAGGTGCTAGATCCTATCTAGGTCACCTTGTTAAGTTCGACCCAAATCCAACACGATGAATATGCACCCTGCTAGTGCAGACCCACATATCCATCCTTCACGCTTCCACGAGATAGATGGTGCACCACGCTAGGGCGTGCCCATACTTGGCCGATCAAGATTTTCACATGTGTCGCATTTGGAAGGCATCTAAAACTTTAATATTTAATGAGGGATTTGGTTTTATAGGTACATATACATATCCAATCACCACAATACATAGTACATATCATATACATGCTATATCCCACAGAAAACATGTGAAACGGTAAAAGCGATGATTATGGCCATCCTAATGTGATTCCTCGAGCCAAGAGGAATCACAGTCATCTAGGTCTACATCACATGCAACCTATCCATGATGAAGTGCTATAGCCATCCGGGTTGATCAACTCATCACATGAATGACTTGTTCGCTCTGGCTGGTTGTCTGGGTGCCACCAGCCGATCGGTTGGCTCCTCCAACTGATCGGTTTGCCTAGTCATCATGCATCTCCTCATGGCCGCCACCCGATCATCACGGTCCGTGAACCAGTCATCCAGAATGCCAACCGATCGATTCATGCCTTGAACTGATCATCTCAGTCGTCGTCATATGTCCTCCGTTCTTTGACATAACATGAAATATAAAAAGATCTATCCTATTAACATTTAAATTGGGAAACCTCGAGTTACATTCGGGGGGAGCAAAGGTAGGAAAGAAATTCTCGAGTTATCTCAAGTTACATCAGGAATTAGGAGGTAGAGAATCGGTGCGCAGACCGAGATGCAAACAACCACATTCAACCAAGCACAAATATAAGGTTTATTGGCCATAACCATGCTATACATCCACCACAAAACTCATTTAATGGTGAAGCGTATCAATTGCATTCATATTACATATCATATATGTATATTGGGATTTGTGGATTTAGGATTGGACATGCAAAAAGCCAATTTTATTCGCATCGTATGTAATAAATAAAGGCGACAAACCAAAATCAATCATATTGATAATCCTAAAGTATAGAGTAGTTGACGTGACTCTGATACCACTGTTGGGTTTTAGGGGAGACAGAGAAGGTAGCGGAAACAAAAATTTCTTCTCCCAAACCCAGAATAAAGGAATCACATCAACGTCTATAGAATAGGAAGGATGGCTTGTAGAGACATACCTTGTCCCGAGGCTTGCTCGACGACGTTACCTCGCAGCTTGCGCGGTCTTCACCTCCAGTCTTGAACGGTGTCTGTGCAGCTCCTGGTCTCACCGGGACTGTCGGGATTGATAGCTGTCCTCTGAGCAGCAGAAGTCTCCCACCTCTAAAGTAGTCCACACAGACTACCTGGAACTCGAATCGGAAGGAGTCGCACCCTCCTGTCAGTGTACTAGTAACCGACACACTCTCCTGCCACCAATTGCTTTTCTACAGTTGTATTTCCCTTATTGTGCCTCCCTTATCGGGTAGCACTTGCTCGGGCTCTCTCGGTTACCACAACCAGAGAGAATGACAACTTTGCATAGAAATTGCTGTTCTGAGTTGTTGTTGTTCCTGAGAAGCCCCCACTACCCCTATATATATAGGAGGGTCATGGGACATGGTTCTCTACCCTGGGCAATGCGAGATTAAAGTAGGAGTAGAAGGGTTCGAGATTTTCCACAAAAACAACCAACTGCGCCACCTGTAACCGATCATTTCACACCCTAAAACGATCGTTTCAAGCCCTGAGCGGATCGTTTGGGACCTGAGACGATCGTCTGGGGCTCTGAGCTGATCGGTTCATGGTCCTGATCTAACTCAAATTGACTTTCATATTTGTTTCCGATTAATCAAATATTAATCCTTATCCAAATCGAATTTGTACAAGTGAAACAAATTGTATTTGCAAAATAGTCTTCTGACTTTCCAAACGATCTCGGTTAGTCCATGAATCGACCGGTTCAATAATTGAGTCAATCGTTTCGTGTCACATGAGCCGATCGTCTCACCAGTGGAGTCGATCGGTTCACCAACCTGAGCCGATCGGTTCAACCCTGTGAGCCGATCGTTTGGGGCAGCAGACTATGCAAAATCAGTCAATTGTAGTTTCAATCAATTTGATACTCTAATGAATCGGTCCAACACCTTGAACACTTTGATACTGAGCTATCAATTGATTGAGTGTTTAATTGAAATACTAAACTCCTTTAGTAATCAATCTAAACATCATTTGTGGATAAACTCCTCTTCCAGGTTAAATCCTATGTGTGTGGCCCTGCAGGTCCATTTCACGTTGGCAGTGAAAGTCCATAACACTTATGACTTCACAAGCAAAGAGTGATGCCTAGTCGCACATCAGTGCTACCCAAATGAAAATAAAAGTTAGAGAACAACTTTGAATCCTACAATCCGTGAATGGTGTTACAGTGAATCTATAATTCCTTTGTCACTAATATCCCGAATGAAATCAAGGCATGGAACAGTCATCATGTCAACATTCATTCACTTTCTTGATCTCAGAGTAGATTGGAGGAGATATGGATGACATCAATATCACATACTGATTCACACAAGCATGCACGCCTATCTCAATCCTACTCATCAAGTGGCCATGGATATCAAACTCCTTCAGGAGGGACAAATCCCATATCTATCACTCGCCCCTCAAAAGCCCCATGTGTCAAAGTCACCCAATCATCACCTTTATAACAACCAATGTTTCAGGACTGTGTTTGATGATGTCAAAGTGTACCCAACAACATGTGTTGAGTGTAGTGATTTCAGGTCAAAGAATCACACTCACCACCATCACTGTGAGAACTGACTGTGACTACCATGTCATGGTTCCATGTGTCAAACTCACGGTGGGTCTGTGATAACACCCAAATTAGCACATATATTCTATGCATTTTATCTATAGTTTTGTGCCACTTTAGTCTTAATATGCACTCTTTTGTTCATGTTTTATGCTTTCTATCTCGAATTAGATAAAAGTAGTAAAAATAGTCAATAATGTAGCTAATTAGCCTGTTTTAGACTTGCAGGCACCGAAACAAGCCAATTTTGGGACTCTCAAGTACCGAACATGAAAAGACAAGAATTCTAGAAGCTAGCCGATACGGCCTGCCCAATATGGCCTGCTCGATATGGCTGGCCGATACGGCTGCCTGACACTCCCCCTGCCCGACACGGTCTTCGAGCGATAGTCATATTTTCCCACATGATGCCTCAAGATCGAAGCCACGGATGAAGGACATGTGGACCAATAAAAGCTACAACTCTCATCAACTCGTTGCCTATAAATAGCAACTGCCAACCTACAGAGCAGAGGAGAAGCCGGAGGGAGGAGCCGACAAGAGCTAGTGCCTAGACCAAGGAGCTAGTGTGTCGAGTTCCCGAAGAGTCTACTGCCTGATACGGTCTGCCCGATACGGTCTGCCCGATACGGTTGCTCGATACAGTTTCCCAATACGGTTTCCCGATACGGTTGCCCGATACGGTTGCCCGATACGGACTGCCCAATATGGTTGCCCGATACGGTCTAGAGAGAGAGAGCCGAGGAGTCCAGAGGGACGAAGAGAAGACCCAAGGGCCGAGATCCGACCTGCAGAGAGGCTGAGGAGCGAGAGCCACCTCTCCTCTACGGGCTATATCTCTTCCCTCTTCTCTTTCATTCTACTGCATTCCTTTGTTTCTTGTACAAACGATGTTTATCCATCTTTGTTCGGTGCCAGCTATGCTTGTCTATGGCTAGTTATCTCCTTCTTGGCTATGTAGC
Source organism: Alisma plantago-aquatica (assembly GCA_963693085.1). Classification (NCBI taxonomy): domain Eukaryota; kingdom Viridiplantae; phylum Streptophyta; class Magnoliopsida; order Alismatales; family Alismataceae; genus Alisma; species Alisma plantago-aquatica. The sequence continues at coordinate 787,435,452 of OY856414.1, read as the reverse complement.
CCGATCTGGGCATGTTTATATACTTTTGCCTTAAGCAAATAGATTCATATCAGATCTAGTATGTTGCATGTTCTATTTTCTCTTTCCAAGTTATGATTGCTAGTTTGGTTGATCTCTTACTCGCTTGAACTGCTATTTCTGCCTGTATCGAGAGATCCGTTGTAGGAATAGCTAAGAGATGATAGTTTGGATCTGAACCCGAGAGGAGGACGATCCAAGGTATTCTGTTCCTAACACCCCAGAATATCCTAAGCCCTGAGAGGGAACTTAGTGTATTCTGAGGTGTTGATATGTCATTCCTCGAGAGAGGGTCATTGACATATTGTTGATGGTTTTAGTCACGCATCGCGAGAGCGAGTGGGACGACCTCACATGACAGATGCCACCGTGCATACTAGACGCTTGCTTTGGTGATCAAGGGTTGTCTACGCCCGAGAACGAGTGCATAGACTGCCCCGTTTGTGGTTACATAGCTAGGAACTCTCTTTCTCTGATTAGTAGACTCATGACCTCTGTTTTGTTTTGTTTTGTTTTGTTTTATATTGTGACAACCCGCTAGACTAGTTCTAGCAATTACTTTTATCGACTATCGTCTTGGCTTATCTAACTAAAGAACGAGATCTATGGCGTCCTAAACGTCACCACATCCATGTGTTCGACCCCGTATATCTACTTCGACCCCGTAATAAAGTTGCGGGGGCCTAGAAGGTTTCGGGTTATAAATTTAAAGCTTGATTCCTTCCTTTGTCCCGCGTTCATTTCCAAACGCGTGAAAAAGGCAGATCAACTTTTGGCGCCGTTGCCGGGGACGTGGTTTTTCCACGTTTACATGCCTAGTAGATTTTTTTTCCTGTCACTATAAGTCTGTATATACATGCATAGTTTTCCTCTTGCTTTACACATACTTGTTCATATATACTAAATCACTTTTCGTTTTCTCATACCTTTTTCAGCCATGGACCTTGCTTCCGCAAGACAAGTCATCTTGTCCACCTGTCCTCCTGAGTTTTTCCGCAGTTCCGACTGCTGGCAAATAACTGAAGGTCGTGCTCTGCAACTAGTCGAGTTATACTCACCTGCACCATCTTCATATGTTGAAATTCCAACAAAGGAGACTGCCAGTCAACCATCGACCCCCATTCTATCATGGGATCAAGAACTGATTAAGGCAGTGGAGTTGGCAAGGGAAAGTATTCAAGCACTCACCTCCTTAGCGCCTCATCTCCAAGAAGATGTCGATCTAATGCAACAACTGCTATAAGAGAAGGATCATCATCTCAAAGTAGCCACCGAGGCTGCAGACTACAGTAGAAGTCTAGTTCAAACTGTTGAGCGAGGATTCGTTCAAGCGCATCAGTTTGGTACAGCAGGTCAGCAACCGATGTGCATGGCAGAATCGACGGGTCTCGAAAGCATTGCTGCTCAAGTACAACAACTTCATGATAAAGATGTTGAACAAGGCAGGAGGCTCCAAGAGCTCATCGATTTAGTTACAATCCAATTACAACTGCCATCACAAGACAATGAAGATGTTAGTCATCAAGACCATCCCATTGGGTATGAAGTGGAGTATGAATCACCATCCTATTCAGACCATCAACTGGATTCCCCAGGATTTTTCTGTGAAGACCAACCCACTTGGGAAAGCCCTTCATTCTATCCAGATGACCCAGTTGATGAACCAATGGAAGAAATGAGTCATAGACATGAATGGGTCCATGATGATGATGATGAAGACTTAAAAAGCCAATCGACCTCACAACCAGAAGGTTGGTTTGAGGAACCAGAGTCAGATATTGAACCAGACCAGAGTGACATTTCTCATACTGAGACTTGTCATTTCGCTTTGAGCAGTACACCAACCATGGTTTGGAACAATTTGTTCGACGATGACGACGACAGCTGCTCGACATGGAGCAGTGAGTATAGTAATGATGACGAGTTGGAGCAGCACGAGCCATCATTCACCACTATACCTTTACAAGGCTTGGTGGACGTCAAGGGGGTAGGATGGACGGTTCACTACAACATGGCTACTGATCATGAAGACACCCCTGACTCCACACCAGGTGATAAGCTTGGGGTGGTAGAACCACAAACAGATTCTTTAGGGGGTATTTTTTGCTCAGAAGATGATTGGATGACTCAGATAGTACATGAAGATTTATCTGAGCATCCAACCTCAAGTGCAGAGATGGAGAGAGAAGATATGAGTCCTCAAGATGACATCCAACCTCTCTCATCTATCTCATCCTATGTCGACATCCCAGGACCTTAATTTTCAGAATCATATAATGAAAGGTACCTTGAGGATGATTTGCCAAAGAATTCATCCCAGTGCAGCTCAAATCAATTCCAGCACAAAGATGACTTCACCGAGTCGCCAGATTTTACTTTTCTTCTTTATACTCGGTAGGGCCAACACATCCGCCTATTCTACTCATATTATGTGGCGGAACCCCTCGGTAAGACACAGGTGACACTGGTCCCAAAACTCAGAATTTGGGATCCCAATGTCAGTATCGTGGGGCAGCCACCCCCTTTTCTATTACCCACCCTCCCACCCATTTATCACAATAAATTTTGCTTTTCATGTTCTTGTTAGTTTCTTTCCTCTAACTGTTTTATATCCTTGCATCCATGCATCATCTTTAGAACTTCAATAACTGCCACGAACAATCATGCATTCCTTCCTCACTATTTCAAGTTTAAGTCTTGCTCGAGGATGAGCAAACTCTTAAGCTCGGGGTGGTAGGCTTCACCCTTCTTTCTCTTCACCCTTCTTGCATGCACATTTATTTCTTGCATATAGCATAAGCTTGTAGCTTCACAATTATGGCTATGTGGTGCGACTCTAATAGATAAACACTTGACTTTATGCCTAATTGCACAGTTTTCATCTTAAAAATTGCTTGACCTCTTGCTTGACTTGCTCTTTGACTCTTTCCTTGAGTTTGGTAATAAATCTAAGGTTATGTCCCTTTTTCATAGCTTAAAGCTAAATTCCCTTGATATATGTTGTGAATGACAAATCCATTGTAAAGGACCGTTGGAATGAGCTAAATCATGATTAAAGTCTCCTAGCTGCAAATTTCACAAGCTTGCGTCTATTCTAAGGATTCTTGAATCATAATTGCTACTTCTCACACAGGTATCAAGCGGATTATGATGGGCTTTGAGCTATGATCAAGATGAAATGTTTCTCCTTGATGGACTACGTGCCTTCTCACATTAGATTGAGTCAAAAAGATGAAAAATATAAAAATGTGCAAAAGAGGCTTGGCCGCCCATAAAATCCCAAAAAATATCTATATAGTTCTCACCCAAGCCTAAAAATAGAATGCATATAATAAAAGCCTGAGTGTGAACAATAAATGAGTGCTTGTTTTCTCTTTTAGGAGAGTTGAGGATGGTGCCCAGCCGGTGTATGACTGCGCTCACGAACGCGGGTATGTCGCGCCTAGTAGTATCACTCCAAATGCTCATTAGAGAGTCACTAGGAACCCCTAGGTGACCTATGAGACAATCTCAGTAGCAGGTTCGGTTCGAGCGTAGTACGAGGAGTTCATCTCACTGCTTTGGGCCAACTGGTCTGGACTGCAGGGACTGTTGCTCGCTACATGGACCAACCTGACGCAGATCGGGATCCTCAGAAGTCATTAGAGTCTTTTTGCTTTGTTTCTTAGGACATGAATAAGTGAGAGGTGTGGTATTCTTGATTGGTTTGCATGGATTCATGGTGATGGCTCATTGCTCATCACCCGCATGATCACCTGTGTGACAACTCTTTCATGTTTAAATAATTATGGTTCAAACCCTCATGAGTATCGGCAGGCTATAGTGAATTCACTTAATATTGCCTGGACACTCTTTGATCTTGCTTTGGCAGGATTGTGCTTGTTTGGTGGGGGTTTGTTCTGAAATGACATGGATCAAGAGTATTGATGTTTTAAACTGTTTTTCTTAACCTTAGCATTTATTGCCAAGCTTAATTTGGATGTTATCTTTTTGTTCTTTGAGCCCAGTCTTGCTTGAGGACAAGCAAGTTTTAAGCTTGGGGTAGTTGATAACACCCAAATTAGTGCATATTTTCTATGCATTTTATCTATAGTTTTGTGCCACTTTATTCTTAATATGCACTCTTTTGTTCATGTTTTATGCTTTCTGTCTCGAATTAGATAAAAGTAGTAAAAATAGCCAATAATGTAGCTAATTAGCCTGTTTTAGACTTGCAGGCACCGAAACTAGCCAATTTTGGGACTCTCAAGTACCGAACCTGAAAAGACAAGAATTCCAGCAGCTGGAAGATATGGCTGCCCGATACGGCCTACGCGATATGGCCTGCTCGATATGGCTGGCCGATACGGCTGCCTGACACTCCCCCTGCCTGACACGGTCTTCGAGCGACAGTCATATTTTCCCACCTGATGCCTCAAGATCGAAGCCACGGATGAAGGACACGTGGACCAATAAAAGCTACAACTCTCATCAACTTGTTGCCTATAAATAGCAGCTGCCAACCTACAGTGCGGAGGAGGAGCTGGAGGGAGGACCTGACAAGAGCTAGTGCCTAGATCAAGGAGCTAGTGTGTCGAGTTCCCCAAGAGTCTACTGCCCGATACAGTCTGCCCGATACGGTCTGCCCGATACAGTTGCCTGATACGGTTTCCTGATACAGTTTCCCCATACGGTTGCCCGATACGGTTGCCCGATACGGTTGCCCAATATGGACTGCCCGATACGGTCTAGAGAGAGAGAGCCGAGGAGTCCAGAGGGACGAAGAGAAGACCCAACGACCGAGATCTGACCTGTACAGAGGCCGAGGAGCGAGAGCCACCTCTCCTCTATGGGCTATATCTCTTCCCTCTTCTCTTTCATTCTACTGCATTCCTTTGTTTCTTGTACAAACGATGTTTATCCATCTTTGTTAGGTGCCAGCTATGCTTGTCTATGGCTAGTTAGCTCCTTCTTGGCTATGTAGCCTGATCTGGGCATGTTTATATACTTTTGTCTTAAGCAAGTAGATTCATATCAGATCTAGTATGTTGCATGTTCTATTTTATCTTTCCAAGTTATGATTGCTAGTTTGGTTGATCTCTTACTTGCTTGAACTGCTATTTCTGCCTGTATCGAGAGATCTATTGTAGGAATAGCTAAGATATGATAGTTTGGATCTGAACCCGAGAGGAGGATGATCCAAGGTATTCTGTTCCTAACACCCCAGAATATCCTAAGACCTGAGAGGGAACTTAGTGTATTCTGAGGTGTTGATATGTCATTCCTCGAGAGAGGGTCATTGACATATTGTTGATGGTTTTAGTCACGCATCGCGAGAGCGAGTGGGACGACCCCACAGGACAGATGCCACCGTGCATACTAGACGCTTGCTTTGGTGTTCAAGGGTTGTCTACGCCTGAGAACGAGTGCATAGACTGTCCCGTTTGTGGTTACATAGCTAGGAACTCTCTTTCTCTGATTAGTAGACTCACGAGCTCTGTTTTGTTTTGTTTTGTTTTCTTTATTTTGTTTTATATCGTGACAACCCGCTATACTAGTTCTAGCAATTACTTTTATCGACTATCGTCTTGGCTTATCTAACTAAAGAACGAGATCTGTGGCGTCCTAAACGTCACCACGTCCCTGTGTTCGACCCCGTATATCTACTTCGAACCCGTAATAAAGTTGTGGGGGCCTAGAAGGTTTCGGGTTATAAATTTAAAGCTTGATTCCTTCCTTTGTCCCGCGTTCATTTCCGGACGCGTGAAAAAGGCAGATCAACTTTTGGCGCCGTTTCCGGGGACGTGGTTTTTCCATGTTTACACGCCTAGTAGATTTTTGTTCTGTCACTATAAGTCTGTATATACATGCATAGTTTTCCTTTTGCTTTACACATACTTGTTCATATATACTAAATCACTTTTCTTTTTCTCATACCTTTTTCAGCCATGGACCTTGCTTCCGCAAGACAAGTCATCTTGTCCACCTGTCCTCCTGAGTTTTTCCACAGTTCCGACTGCTGGCAAATAATTGAAGGTCGTGCTCTGCAACTAGTCGATTTATACTCACCTGCACCGTCGTCATATGTTGAAATTCCAACAAAGGAGACTGCCAGTCAACCATCAACCCCCATTCTATCATGGGATCAAGAACTGATTAAGGCAGTGGAGTTGGCTAGGGAAAGTATTCAAGCACTCACCTCCTTAGCGCCTCATCTCCAAGAAGATGTCGATCTAATGCAACAACTGCTAGAATAGCAGGATCGTCATCTCAAAGTAGCCACAGAGGCTGTAGACTGCAGTAGAAGTCTAGTTCAAACTGTTGAGTGAGGATTCATTCAAGCGCATCAGTTTGGTACAGCAGGTCAGCAACCGATGTGCATGGCAGAATCGACGGGTCTCGAAAGCATTGCTGCTCAAGTACAACAACTTCATGATAAAGATGTTGAACAAGGCAGGAGGCTCTAAGAGCTCATCGATTTAGTTACAATCCAATTACAACTGCCATCACAAGACAATGAAGATGTTAGTCATCAAGACCATCCCATTGGGTATGAAGTGGAGTATGAATCACCATCATATTCAGACCATCAACTGGATTCACCAGGATTTTTCTGTGAAGACCAACCCACTTGGGAAAGCCCTTCATTCTATCCAGATGACCCATCTGATGAACCAATGGAAGAAATGAGTCATAGACATGAATGGGTCCATGATGACGATGATGAAGACTTAAAAAGCCAATCGACCTCACAACCAGAAGGTTGGTTTGAGGAACCATAGTCAGATATTGAACCAGACCAGAGTGACATTTCTCATACTGAGACTTGTCATTTCGCTTTGAGAAGTACATCAACCATGGTTTGGAACAATTTGTTCGACGATGATGACGACAGCTGCTTGACATGGAGCAGTGAGTATAGTAACGAAGAGAGTTGGAGCAGCACGCGCCATCATTCACCACTATACCTTTACAAGGCTTGGTGGACGTCAAGGGGGTAGGATGGACGGTTCACTACAACATGGCTACTGATCATGAAGACACCCCTGACTCCACGCCAGGTGATAAGCTTGGGGTGGTAGAACCACAAACAGATTCTTCATGGGGTACTTTTTGCTCAGAAGATGATTGGATGACTCAGATAGTACATGCAGATTTATCTAAGCATCCAACCTCAAGTGCAGAGATGGAGAGAGAAGATATGAGTCCTGAAGATGACGTCCAACCTCTCTCATCTATCTCATCCTGTGTCGACATCCCATGACCTTCATTTTTAGAATCATATAATGAAAGGTACCTTGAGGATGATTTGCCAAAGAATTCATCCCAGTGCAGCTCAAATCAATTCTAGCACAAAGATGACTTCACCGAGTCGCCAGATTTTACTTTTCTTCTCCAGACTCGGCAGGGCCAACACATCTGCCTATTCTACTCATATTATGTGGCAGAACCCGTCGGCAAGACACATGTGACACTGGTCCCAAAACTCAGAATTTGGGATCCCAGTGTCGGTATCGTGGGGCAGCCACCCCCTTTTCTATTACCCACCCTCCCGCCCTTTTATTACAATAAATTTTGCTTTTCATGTTCTTGTTAGTTTCTTTCCTCTAACTGTTTTATATCCTTGAATCCATGCATCATCTTTAGAACTTCAATAACTGCCATTAACAATCATGCATTCCTGCCTCACTATTTCAAGTTTAAGTCTTGCTTGAGGACGAGCAAACTCTTAAGCTTGGGGTGGTAGGCTTCACCCTTCTTTCTCTTCACCCTTCTTGCATGCACGTTTATTTCTTGCATATAGCATAAGCTTGTAGCTTCGCAATTATGGCTATGTGGTGCGACTCTAATAGATAAACACTTGACTTTATGCCTAATTGCACAGTTTTCATCTTAAAAATTGCTTGACCTCTTGCTTGACTTGCTCTTTGACTCTTTCCTTGAGTTTGGTAATAAATCTAAGGTTATGTCCCTTTTTCATAGCTTAAAGCTAAATTCCCTTGATCTATGTTGTGAATGACAAATCCATTGTAAAGGACCGTTGGAATGAGCTAAAACATGATTAAAGTCTCCTAGCTGCAAATTTCACAAGCTTGCGTCTATTCTAAGGATTCTTGAATCATAATTGCTACTTCTCACACATGTATCAAGCGGATTATGATGGGCTTTGAGCTATGATCAAGATGAAATGTTTCTCCTTGATGGACTACATGCCTTCTCACATTAGATTGAGTCAAAAAGATGAAAAATATAAAAATGTGCAAAAGAGGCTTGGCCGCCGATAAAATCTCAAAAATATCTATATAGTTCTCACCCAAGCCTAAAAATAGAATGCATATGATAAAGGCCTGAGTGTGAACAATAAATGAGCGCTTGTTTTCTCTTTTAGGAGAGTTGAGGATGGTGCCCAGCCGGTGTATGACTGCGCTCACAAATGCGGGTATGTCGCGCCTGGTAGTATCACTCCAAATGCTCATTAGAGAGTCACTAGGAACCCCTAGGTGACCTATGAGACAATCTCAGTAGCAGGGTTGGTTCGAGCGCAGTACGAGGAGTTCATCTCACTGCTTTGGGCCAACTGGTCCGGACTGCAGGGACTGTTGCTCGCTACATGGACCAACCTGACGCAGATTGGGATCCTCAGACGTCATTAGAGTCTTTTTGCTTTGTTTCTTAGGACATGAATAAGTGAGAGGCATGGTATTCCTGATTGGTTTGCATGGATTCATGGTGATGGCTCATTGCTCATCACCCGTGTGATCACTTGTGTGACAATTCTTTCATGTTTAAATAATTATGGTTCAAACCCTCATGAGTATCGACAGGATATAGTGAATTCGCTTAATATTGCCTGGACACTCTTTGATCTTGCTTTGGCAGGATTGTGCTTGTTTGGTGGGGGTTTGTTCTGAAATGACATGGATCAAGAGTATTGATGTTTTAAACTGTTTTTCTTAACCTTAGCATTTATTGCCAAGCTTAATTTGGATGTTATCTTTTTGTTCTTTGAGCCCAGTCTTGCTTGAGGACAAGCAAGTTTTAAGCTTGGGGTAGTTGATAACACCCAAATTAGCACATATTTTCTATGGATTTTATCTATAGTTTTGTGCCACTTTATTCTTAATATGCACTCTTTTGTTCATGTTTTATGCTTTCTGTCTCGAATTAGATAAAAGTAGTAAAAATAGCCAATAATGTAGCTAATTAGCCTGTTTTAGACTTGCAGGCACCGGAACTAGCCAATTTTGGGACTCTCAAGTACCGAACCTGAAAAGACAAGAATTCCAGCAGCTGGCCGATACGGCTACCCGATATGGCCTACCCGATATGGCCTACGCGATATGGCCTACCCGATATGGCCTGCCCGATATGGCTGGCTGATACGACTGCCTGACACTCCCCCTGCCCGACACGGTCTTCGAGCGACAGTCATATTTTCCCACCTGATGCCTCAAGATCGAAGCCACGGATGAAGGACACGTGGACCAATAAAAGCTACAACTCTCATCAACTCGTTGCCTATAAATAACAGCTGCCAACCTACAGAGCGGAGGAGGAGCCAGAGGGAGGACCCGGCAAGAGCTAGTGCCTAGACCAAGGAGCTAGTGTGTCGAGTTCCCCAAGAGTCTACTGCCCGATATGGTCTGCCCGATACGGTCTGCCCGATACGGTTTCCCGATATGGTTGCCCGATACGGTTTCCCGATACGGTTTCCCGATACGGACTGCCCGATACGGTTGCCCGATACGGTCTAGAGAGAGAGAGCCGAGGAGTCCAGAGGGACGAAGAGAAGACCCAAGGGCTGAGATCTGACCTGCACAGAGGCTGAGGAGCGAGAGCCACCTCTCCTCTACGGGCTATATCTCTTCCCTCTTCTCTTTCATTCTACTACATTCCTTTGTTTCTTGTACAAACGATGTTTATCCATCTTTGTTTGGTTCCAGCAATGCTTGTCTATGGCTAGTTAGCTCCTTCTTGGCTATGTAGCCCGATCTGGGCATGTTTATATACTTTTTCCTTAAGCAAGTAGATTCATATCAGATCTAGTATGTTGCATGTTCTATTTTCTCTTTCCAAGTTATGATTGCTAGTTTGGTTGATCTCTTACTCGCTTGAACTGCTATTTCTGCCTGTATCTAAAGATCCGTTGTAGGAATAGCTAAGAGATGATAGTTTGGATCTGAACCCAAGAGGAGGACGATCCAAGGTATTCTGTTCCTAACACCCTGGAATATCCTAAGACCTAAGAGGGAACTTAGTGTATTCTGAGGTGTTGATATGTCATTCCTAGAGAGAGGGTCATTGACATATTGTTGATGGTTTTAGTCACACATCGTGAGAGCGAGTGGGACGACCCCACAAGACAGATGCCACTGTGCATACTAGACGCTTGCTTTGGTGTTCAAGGGTTGTCTACGCCCGAGAACGAGTGCATAGACTGCCCCGTTTGTGGTTACATAGCCAGGAACTCTCTTTCTCTGATTAGTAGACTCACGAGCTCTATTTTGTTTTGTTTTATATCGTGACAACCCGCTAGACTAGTTCTAGCAATTACTTTTATTGACTATCATCTTGGCTTATCTGACTAAAGAACGAGATCTGTGGTGTCCTAAACATCACCACGTCCCTGTGTTCGACCCCGTATATCTACTTCGACCCCGTAATAAAGTTGCGGGGGCCTAGAAGGTTTCGGGTTATAAATTTAAAGCTTGATTCCTTCCTTTGTCCCTGTGTTCATTTCTGGACGCGTGAAAAAGGCAGATCAGTCTGTCCGGTACACTTGTTCTCTAACAAGTACCTATGTGTTTGGTTTGATGTCTCCATATCATGACTAACGAGATTCTGTCATCAACCAACACCACAATCTAGTCTTGTGTGTCATTGTTGTCTATCTACCTTCCACAATGACATTCGACTAGGGACATAATAAGAATGTACAAACTCTTAGCATCCGTATGATCTCATCGTCCAGGTCCTTAACCTGAAAGCATACGTCATTCGGTCGAGTTGCCAACTCGACCGATTAGTGGCTTAGGGCTTTTGTAAAAGAGCCATTCGGTCGAGTTTCCCATTCACAAAACTCAACTGATGCCCAGGCTAGAGAAAAATCAAGTTAGGTTTGGCTGACTTGTCTCCCTCTCAATTAGAGAAAAATACACCAATCCAACCTTCAGCTCCCTCAAGCTCTCAACCCTAGCCTTGACCTTCCTCTCCCTAGCCCTAGTTCGACCTAGATCGACCTCCCTTGACCTCTTTCCCATTAACCCTAGGAGTGTGGATGGTTTGTTGTGGTGTTTCCATCGTTTTTGTTCTCTCAATCCTTCTCATTTTGTCTCCATGGCATCAAATAGGAGAAAGAGAGCCACCCCATCCAGAGCACCATCCTCCTCCTCCAACTTGTGCCTTATACCCTTTGATGATACCTTTTTTGTTTCCAATGATGCTCTAAGTAGGTACAAAGAGATCCTTCCTAGGAACCCCTTTCCTTTTTGTGCCCTTTTTCGCCAAGCCCACATAGACAAAAGATTATCGATCAAGTAGCCGAGTTGTTGTATGACCACCACCTCTCCGCCTTGAGTGTTGAATGCTTGTGCTACCACAATTCCATCACAAGCACAAAAGTCGTTCACAAATTCTATTCTAATTTGCAATGGAATTATGACACTCTCATTCCTCCGCCTAATGCTCAAGTAGTCCTTACTTCCATGATAGCCAGGAAGAAATTCCAAGTCTCTGAGGATACCCTGAATATCTTTTTCTCGAGTACTAAGGTGATTGACACCTAGAGGAAGGATTACCCTGAGTACTTTGACCTTGTTGACCCTAAGGGTTTCTACAAACAATATGATCTCACTCTTCCTGACATTCATAAATTCTTGAAGAAGCCTCAGTTTCCCTATAGGAAGAAGTGTACCCTTCCCTCCTCAACCTTAGACCTCAAGAACCGCATACTCGCCCTAGTTGTCAACTGCAATATTCATCCACAGAAAAATTAGACTAAAATTGTAGAGAACACTACGGTGATTATGTTCTATATCTTGAAGGACATTGGAGTCAAGTGGGCAAGATATGTCCTCCACCACATGACCTGCTTTGACTCTGGAAAGAACACATGTGGCACCCACCCTCCCAACCCTGCCCTGATTTGTGGTCTTTTTCAAACTGTCACAGGAAAATATCTTTTCCACAACCTTCATTACAAACCTACCCATAAGAAGTTTGTAACATACCAGATCTTAGACCCTACCCTAGAACTTTGACCTTTTGGGCTTAGCCAAACAAGGCTGAGGTTAGATCTAAAAGATATTTAGTATAACCCTAATGTAACCTAATGTTCTCACATTAATCTTAGGCCAATAATGGACACATAAAATATGTCACATGAAGTAATGAAGTAATTAGATAAAATTATTTGCAAATAATCGCACATAATTCTTTCAGTGATAATATTAAGTTTTTGAATAAGAAATAGTGATAATAATGAAATAAAGTGAAAATAATGACCAAAAATATTAAATGTGACATAAATCATTAAAGAAATCCCAAAAGTGGAATTTTAGTTAAGAATCATGTTCCTTGGGTCCTAATTTCCTCAGGAGTCAAGTTTCACATTTTCACATAATAATAATTAATTTAATTCATTTTGGAAATAGAAGATCTGAGTTTTCCCTAAAATATCAAATAAACTATTAATGATTCCAAAAGTGGAAAATAATCTTGGATTCGTAATCTACATAATAAATATAGCCTTTGGGTGAATTTTCATCCAATTTGGAAGATGTTTGGTTAAAAGATGAAATCAGGAGAAATAAAGTGCATAGAGCTTTCAAAATATTAAATAAATGTACAAACATCTCCAACATGTAAAATTAATGTCAAATTCATATCCAACATACTTAATTTAACTTATGGGTCAAGTTTCATAAAATTTGGAGAATCTTAAAGTCTTTAATGCATGAGGAAATAGAAAATAATATTTGATTTATTTAACACATTAAAAGTTCTTAAAAAGAAAATCTATTTGCATAATTGAATCTACAAGCCTTAATTACCTTAGGTGCAAATTTTCACTTAATTTGGATAATGTTTGAACCTTTAAACGAAGAAAGAGAAAAAGGAAATTAAATACAATGTCCCTTTACTAAACTATTTGATTTTGTCACGCGCCTTGGTTATTTATTATGATTTTTTAGATGATCTGGGTCGTTGATTTCTTGATCCAATGGTTCGGGTGTCATCTCCTACCTCAAGTAGGAGACTGACCACAATAATTATTTCTGAGAGTCATTCTCCTTCTCCGTTCTCTCTCCACCGTACACCGTTTCACTTGATTCTTTCAACAACAGATTCGTGAGGATCAGCCACACCAAACCATCCCAGCTTTATTGGGGTTTCTTGTCCTAACAAGGAAACACCCAATCCTACAATCAAGTATCTACTTCCCTTGGTCTCTGGACTCCTCCCCGCTAGATCTTATATAAACTTGATTGTACAGCTACCACCAAGGGTCACCATAAAGCCTTAATACATGCTCAAGTTCTTCCCCACCACCCTGTGTCATTGTAGCAAGCTTAAGGTGCACCATCGGCTATGGCCTGATCTCCAACAAAGTTGTGGTTTCCTCACAATAATTGCTAGTAAGCTTACAATCCCCCGATTCTTTCCTTCCTTTTTTGCAAGTATTTGGTCCTAGATACCTCCCCGTTTGATCTAACTTGTACCCCATCGACTGACCTTTACCATTGTTTTGTCGCCTTGGTGTCCCAATGATCATCTAGACATCACGGGACATTGGTCGAGAGCGCCAAGTCATTATGAAGGATTTTACAATCTTGGTTTGTGTGTTTTGCCTTTGGTTCCATGATTCCATCTCTCCGTTTTCCTTCCCCTATTCTTCTTGTTTTGATGATCTGTTCTTGGACCCCAAGGGTTCCTTTCACAGCCTCGAGAGCGGGATTGACTTCTTTGGCTCCTGGCAAGCTGTATGAGGTGGGAAGTAGTCTTATATCGTGCTCTCGCTGGCATATCACAACTTTGATCAGAGGTCGGGGTTTCCTAAGGGAATTTCCTCGTGCCATGCACATACGAAGAAGATGACTTGTGTTGTTTTGGCTAGTTTGCCCTTGGTTGTGTTTTTCTTTGTTTTCTTTCCCACAAACAAATTCATCTTTTCACCTTGATTTTGTTTCTTATTTTTGCGCCTGCAACTTACTGACATGTTTAAGTGGCCAGCCCTGATTGGGCCAACTCGGATGTTTGGCCCACTCTCTCTCTTTCTCTCTCGCAAATGTTTTGCTGATGTGGAATTTTGTGATTGGTTGATTTTTTTGAAAATTCATATCCAATTATTCCTAGCTCAGAAAAATAAAATAAAATATGTTTTGAAATCAGAAAATAAGGGATTTTTAATGGTACTAGTTTTTCCACCTAATTCTAATGTTATTAAAAGATGATTTTAATGAATTTACCTAAATAGTTAATAATTTGTAAAATTCATAACTATATATATATATATATAAGTCAGAAAAATATAATAAAATAAGTTTTGAACTCATAAAAAGATAATGTGAACTCAAAAAAAGACAATGTAAAACATGGAGTGGTTTTGATAACCTAATTCACTGATATCAAAAAGGCGATTTTTAGGGTTTTGAATAATTAATGAAAACCTAACCGCAATTTCACATACATGATTAATAGGTTCTTTGGAGACCTAGAATTGGATTAAGAAGTGTCCTTGGACTGTTATGACTTTTGAAAAGGTATGGTTGCATCCCATATTATTTCTATATTTAGCAATTTCCCTCTCTTATGTATGTTTGCATCCCCTATCATTCTTTTTGAGCAATTAACCTATTTTCTTCTTTCTCTTGGTCCTATGGACAATAGCCTACACAATATTCTTTCTTTTGAAAATTATGATTCTTGTGAACTACTTTATTTGGTACTGATCTTGTGATTATGTTTGGACATTCACTTGGTCTCTTGTTTATGCTTTGTTTATGATAAAACTCTATATGATGACATGTGTTGTATTTTGCCCACTTGTGAGGTGGATGTTTATGTTGTCCATTAGTATGATGACAACTTTTATTTAATCTAACTATACCTTTTTACTTGCCTCTCTATAAAACATGCTATGTGAATCAGTAGAACTAGAGTAGTGTAATTGCATTGGTTTTTGGGCAGTATGCCCCTTTTATTATTGGGATGGAGGTGGTGGTGCCCCACACCTGGGTTTCAAGTTTGTGAGGCTTGACCCATGTTATATATTTGGGACTTTGGCAGTACATCATACTCTATCAGGTTTCAAGTTTGTGAGGCTTGGCCGACTTTGTCTTTATATTGTTCTAGGGCTATGTTTATCTCACATGCATGCAAATTGATGATTATGGGGTGTGTGCCCTACTTTCTTTACATGTGCTAGTATGGCACAACTTTATTGTTTTATTTATGGCAAGTATCTCTTTTATCATGTGATGGCGATTCTTTTCTTTTATGTCCTTTTGGGTAGTGATTTTCTTTTCTATGGGAAGCTTCTATTTATTTTGTTGTCCTTTATTCCATATATTGCTCAATTTACTTTTTAGTATGCACATACCAACCTTTGATGATGTCATATACTTTTCTCTTCTTGCTGGGGTATGCTTCCAACCCTAGGTGAGGAACATGGAGGACATGGCATAAAGATATGGACATAGCTTAAGGTGTTAAACCTTGGAGACAAAGTTGTTATGGTTTAGAATTCCCTCTACATGGATCATTGTGATGTTCCCTTACATGTAAGATTAAGATGTTCTTTTGTAACCTTATGAGAAATGGAATATAGTCATTATTTTATTCCACTACTAAACATTGGTTGTTTTGAATAACATAAATAAGATTTTAAAAATTTACACCTGTTTCAGCATACCTTTTGAGTATATTTGGGATGGATGTTTTGTTCTTCAAATTTTTGGTAGGTAGTGGATCCCCTTTGGGTCCCACTCCTTACAACATGGTATCAAAGCCCATGGTAGTTGAAATCTTGCTACTTCAATTTTGTCTCCCTAGTTAGGACCATTGTCATGCATAGTCACTCTTTCGGTGAGGTGTTTACCCTAGATCTTACCTAAGAAGTTCATAAATGATGAAAGGTTGAGATGAAGTATCCATTAGAATCATGATGAGTAAACTCTAATTATGTGATGAGGTTAGATGATCATACCCCACCATATAGGACTTTGGTGATATGAATCCTTATATGCAATGGGGTTTGACTTGAGGATGAAATTAGGTTATGAGGATGAGGTAGTGGTAGGATAAGGGGATCTTGTTATGGATATATTGTGACTTGGTATCCACATTGATTTTGAGCTCATATTTGTTTCATATCACGTGATTTTTTGAAGAAAAATATATTTTCAATTATACTACTATATGTACAAAAATAATGTTTTCTCTAAATTTTATCGAAGTTTTCTTAAATTAAGTCACAATGAAGATTTTTTAAGTATGGTTAGTGAAACCCTAGAATTATTTGGACCATGATCTTAACCCTAGTTTTGACTATGAAGAAATGACTAGGAATATACAGATAATATAAAGGTTTAGTGGACCTACCCTTTGTACCCTATGGCTTTTTGGATGTTTTTGTAGAGTTGCAAAAGGACCTAAAACTCAACCCTAGATGGTTCTAACTTTTTAATTGGATACATGAGCAACATAAATCTCAAAAACATTTACAACTAAAAGATATGTGCGTAACCCTAAATGTTGTTTAGTTTGACTTGTTAGGTGAAACCTTTTAAAGGGTGGGGAGTAGTTGGTCATTTATGTTTGGATCAATAGATTTCAAGGACAAAATCCTTTTAAGGGGTGGAGTGTTGTAACATACCAGATCTTGGACCCTACCCTTAAACTTTGACCTTTTGGGCTTAGCCAAACAAGGTTGAGGTTACATCTAAAAGATGTTTAGTATAACCCTGATGTAACCTAATGTTCTCACATTAATCTTAGGCCAATAATGGACACATAAAATATGTCACATGAAGTAATTAAATAAAATTCTATGCAAATAACCACACATATTTTTTTGGGTGATAATATTAAGTTTTTGAACAAGCAATATTGATAATAATGAAATAATGTGAAAATATTGACCACATATATTAAAGGTGACATAACTCATTAAAAGAAATCTCAAAAGTGGAATTTTAAGTTAAGAATCGTGTTCCTTAGGTCCCAATTTCCTTAGGAGTCAAGTTTCACATTATTCACATAATAATAATAATTAATTTAATTCAATTTGGAAAGAGAAGATCTGAGTTTTCCCTAAAATATCAAATAAAATATTAAATGATTCTAAAAGTGGAAAATAATCTTGGATTCATAATCTATATAATAAATATAGAATTTGGGTGAATTTTCATCCAATTTGGAAGATGTTTGGTTAAAAGATGAAATCAGGAGAGAGAAAGTGTTTAGAACCTTTAAAATATTAAATAAATGTACAAACCTCTCTAACATGTAAAACTAATAGCAAATTCACATACAACATAATTAATTTGACTTGTGGATGAAGTTTCATAAAATTTGGAGAATCTTAAAGTCATTAATGCATGAGGAAAGAGAAAATAATATTTGATTTATTTAACATATCAAAAGTTCTTAAAAGGAAAATCTAATTGCATAATTGGAATCTAAAGGCCTTAATTAGCCTAGATGCTAATTTTCACTTAATTTGGATAATGTTTGAACCCTTAGATGAAGAAAGAGAAAAAGGAAATTAAATACAATGTCACTTTAGTAAATTATTTGATTTTGTCACACACATTGGTTTCTTATTATGATTTTTCAGATGATCTGGGCCATTGATTTCTTGATCCAACGGTTCAGGCATCATCTCCTACCCAAGTAGGAGACCGACTGTAGTAGTTATTTCTGGGAGTCCTTCTCCTCCTCCGTTCTCTCTCCACTGTACACCGTTTTACTCGATTCTTTCGGCAACAAATTCGTGAGGATCAGCCGCACCAAACCATCCCAACTTTTTTGGGGTTTCTTACCCTAACAAGGAAACACCCAATCCTACTGATCAAGTATATGCTTCTCTTGGTCTTTGGACTCCTCCCCGCTAGATCTTATATAAACCTGATTGTACAACTACCACCAAGGGTCACCATAAAGCCTTACTACACACTCAATTTCTTCCCCATCACCCTGTGTCACCATCACAAGCTCAAGGTGCAATGTCGGCTATGGCCTGGTCTCCTACGAAGCCGTGGTTTCCTTGAAGCAATTGCTTGTAAGCTTACCATCCTCTGATCCTTTCCTTCCTTTTTTGTAAGTATTTGGTCCTAGATACCTCCCCATTAGATATGGCATGTACCTCGTCGACTGACCTTTACCATTGTTTTGTCACCTTGGTGTCCCGATGATCATCTGTACATCGTGGGACATTGGTTGAGAGTGCCAGGTCACTACAAAGGTTTTCCCAATCTTGGTTTGTCCATTTTGCCTTTGGTTTCATGGTTCCATGTCTTTGTTTTCTTTCCCCTGTTCTTCTTGTTCTGGTGATCTGTTCCTAACCCCAAGGGTTCCTTTCACAGCCTTGAGAGAGGAGTTGACTTCTTTGTCTCATCACAAGTTATATGAGGTGTTATATTGTGCTCTCACTGGCAGATCACAACTTTGATCAGAGGTCGGGGTTTCCTTAGGGAAGTTCCTCACGCCATGAGCATACGAAGAAGATGACATGTGTTGTTATGGCTAGTTTGCCCTCGACTGCATTTTTCTTTGTTTTCTTTCCCAGGGGCAAATTTGTCTTTTCACCTTGATTTTGTTTCTTATTTTTGCACTTGCGACTTGCTGATGTGTTTAAGTGTCCAACCAAGTTGGCCAGTCCTGATTGGGCTAACTCAGATGTGCGGCCCACTCTCTCTCTCCCTCTCTCGTAGATGTTTTGCTGATGTGGAATTTTGTGATTGGTCAATTTTCAAAAATTCATATCTAATATTCCTAGCTCACAAAAATAAAATAAAATAAAATATGTTTTTAAATAAAAATAAGGGCTTTTTATTGGTACTAGTTTGTCGTCTGATTCTAATGTTATAAAAAGATGATTTCAATGAATTTATCTAAATAATTTATAACTTGTAAAATTCATAACTAAATATATATAAGTTAGAAAAATATAATAAAATATGTTTTGAACTCAGAAAAAGATAATCCAAAACTTGGCGTGGTTTTAATAACTTAATTCACTAATACCAAAAAGGCAATTTTTGGGGTTTTGAATAATTATTGAAAACCTAACCCTAATTTCACATACATGATTAATAGGTTCTTTGGAGACCTAGAATTGGATCAAGAAGTGACCTTGGACTATTTTGAATTTTAAAAAGGTATGCTTGCATCCCATATTATTTCTATATTGAACAATTTCCCTCTCTTATATATGTTAGCATCCCCTATTATTCTTTTTGAGTAATTAACCTATTTTCTTCTCTCTCTTGGACATATGGACGATAGCCTACACAATATTCTTTCTTTTGAAAATTATGGTTCGTGTAAACTACTTTATTTGGTACTGATCTTGTGTTCATATTTGGACATTCACTTGGTCTCTTGCTTATGTTTTGTCTATGATAAAACTCTATATGATGACATGTGATGTCATTTGCCCACTTGTGAGGTGGATGTTTATGTTGTCCATTAGTATGATGGCAACTTTTGTTTAATCTAACTATACCTATTTACTTTCCTCTCTATCAAACATGCTATGTGAATCAATAGCACTAGAGTAGTGTAATTGCATTGATTTTTGGGCAGTATGCCCCTTTTATCATTGGTATGGAGGTGGTGGTGCCCCATACTCGGGTTTCAAGTTTGTGAGGCTTGTCCCACGTTATATATTTTAGAGTTTGGCAACACTTCATACTCTATCAGGTTTCAAGTTTGGGAGGCTTGGCCGACTTTGTCTTTATATTGTTCTAGGGCTATTTTTATCTCACATGCATGTAGGTTGATGGTTGTGGGGTGTGTGCCCTACTTTCTTTACATGTGCTAGTATGGCCCAAATTTATTGTTTTATTTATGGCAAGTATCTCTTTTATCATGTGATGGTGATTCTTTTCTTTTATGCCCTTTTGGGTAGTACTTTTATTTTCTATAGGAAGATTCTATTTGTTTTGTTGTCCTTTATTCCATATATTGCTCAATTTACTTTTTAATATGCACATACCAGCTTTTTCTGATGTCATCTACTTTTCTCTTCTTGCTGGGGTATGCTTCCAACCCTAGGTGAGGAACATGGAGGACATAGCATAAAGATATGGACATAGCTTAAAGTGTTAAAGCTTGGAGACAAAGTTGTTATGGTTTAGATTTCCCTCTACATGGATCCTTATGATGTGCCCTTACATGTAAGATTAAGATGTTCTTTTGTAACCTTATAAGAATTTGAATATAGTTATTATTTTATTCCACTACTAAACTTTGGTTGTTTTGAATACCATAAATAAGAATTGAAAATTTTACACCCGTGTCAGCATACCTTTTGAGTATGTTTGGGATGGATGTTTTGTTCTTCAAAATTTTGGTAGGGAGTGGATCCCCTTTGGGTCCCACTCCTTACAGAGTTTGCATCAGTGAGACCACACTTTAGAAGAGTGTTCCTACCCCTTCCTCTACCACACCTGGAGCCTCCACCTCCACCCAGGCACCTCCACCAACTTAACCATCCCAACCTACCTGCACCTCTTTCTATGTATCAAATGAAACCCTCATGGGTTACATGATGCATTAGCAGGTGCATAACCTTTAGGTTCAGGAGCATATGCATCATGAACTTTGTGTTATCATGTCTACCATGAACCTATCTTGTACACATCCTTATCCTACCTACCAGCCCTACCCAGGAGGTGACTATGCATCCTATGCATAAGATCACTTTTACCCCGCCCGTCCACCTACTGCTTCTGCTTTTACACCCTCTACTGCTGGTGGATCTACCCATGCTATGCTACCTCTCCCTGATGGTCCTATAGCTACCATGCTTGTAGGACTTTGCACTTATGCTCCTTCTCATCCTCAAGCCCAAGAGTTACATGATCTTGGTATGTCGTGGGCTGAGCAGAACACTAGGTTGCCCGGTCATGGTTTCAGTTCCTCTGCCAATGAGGAGATGCTAGATCAGGCTGATGAGGAAGCTGCTGCTGTTGATGATGAGGCATCTGAGGATGATGGAGATGATGGTTCTAATGGCTCTACTAGTGGTTTTGGTGATGAAGGTGATTTTGTTGTCTCTGTTGCACCTTTAGATAGAGATGATGACTATGAGCCAGAAGCCTCTACTGAGGATGATGCTGATGATGATGTTGTGGACATAGATGACATAGATGTTTAGATGTTTTGGCTTATAGTATGTAGATGTTGTCTTGCTACACTATTTTGTACTAAAAACACCTAGTCACATTATCTGAGTTGTACTATTTATCATCATGTTGTTTTCATCATTTTGGCTTGTAGTTGCTTTCGAGGACATACTTTTCTGTGTCGTAATCATAATCATATGTACACTTACTCTCTGATTTACTATATCTCATGAGTTGGTGCCATGTTTACCATATTTTTTTATTATGACTTAGATTGCGTGTTTTCTCTCTCATCTTTGTTTGGTGTGTGCTATGAGGTTGCATGTTTCATCTTGTGGATGCATGTTTTGGTTGTGCTTGGAGAAGACCTACTTTTTTGCTCTTCTACCCTCCTTACTTTTTGATAATGTCAAAAGGGGGAGAGAAATTTAATGTTTTCCATCTCAAACATATTGCTTTATTGTCTATGTGATCCTTTTCTTGTTCATTATATGCTTTATCATGTAACTTGCTAAAGGACCATATAGTATACATGTTATATTGTTTTGTCTAGAAAGACTAACTATGTAGGTAAGTGTAAGCATAAGATTGATGGGGAGCAATTCAAATTGTTAAAATCATGAACCCCTCTTGCAATTCACAAGGCAAAGGTATAACTTTACATATTCTTTTCAATATGATTAAGGAATGGTTTTTCATTGTCAAAATGGGGGAGAATATTGACTTGACAGTTATACATTGCCCATATTTTGATAATGGCTTAACCATTCCATTCCTATGTATATGATATGTTTGTTCAAGATTGATTTTAGGCTTTAGGTACATGAAAAGGATCAAACCACACAAGCCCTAGCTTGTTCAAGTTCAAGTCAAAAGCAATGCAAGTGTGTGTTTTGGGAAATCACTCCAAATAACCTTAGATTAATTTTGTAATCACATGTATTGATGATATGACTTGTAACTAAGATGATAACAAATTAGGGACACTTATTTCCAACATTTGGTCACTCAAAAGTCAAATTAGAAAATTTGTCATAGGCTGTTTATCGGTCGAGTTGGAAACTCGACCGAACCACTGATGATTTTCTGAAATGACCAATCGGTCGAGTTGCACGCTCACAAAATTTGACCGACCGGTTTACTGACCAAAATTTATTTTGGCTCATCGGTCGAGTTTCCCAGATCAAACTCGACCAATAGTTTGAAAATTGGATTTGTCAGTTAGTTGATCGGTTGAGTTATCTTTATTGAATCTCAACCAAATGTATTGTATGGAAAACACAGAAAAAATGATTATAACCGTTGGAGAGTTGTTGTGAGAGAAAATAGATTCGTTGTAACTTGTAAAATGGCTATAGTTCATTCTTAAGTGATCCCACACTCAAAGAAACACCCCAACTATAAATAGGACCCCTTGGAGTTCATTCCAAGTTTGCTTATTCATGCTATTCTAAGTCCTTGCTATAGTTGAGTGTGTTGCAACCCTTTGAGCCCCTTTCTCTCACTCATTTGCAAAGCATTTCATGATTATGAGTGAGTTATGTATGTTTTAAAAGAGCTACCTCCATGTTATTGTAAAGCTCTCATTCCTTCCATCTTCCCTACCCCCTCTTTCAAAGAGCAAAGGTTGAAGTAAGCTACTCCAAGTGAAGGTGAAGTTGTTGATGGTCTTCTTCAAGGTTGAAGAAGAGGTGAAGATCTTCTCCGGGTGAAGGAAAAGGGCAAGGCCAAGATTCAAGAAAAGTGGGTAAATCCTTCAAGGCCAAAGACTTGATGCAAGTGTGAGTAAGTCCTTGTTGAAGGCTGAAGACATCTTAATCAAGTGGGTAAGTCATTATGTAGGTGGAAGACTCTTGTCTTGAGTAGGTAAGTCCTTGGATGTATGGTGATCTCCTTGTATCTCTTATGAATGAATATAAGTATACATGGATCACAAAGTACTAGAGGTTGACCTCTTGAGGTAGTGGATTGACTATCTCCTAGTTTGGAGATTGGAACCACTCTAAACCACCTTGTCCAAGTGCATGTTTTAATTTCTATCATCCTTGCTACGCTTGCTTAGATAGGACTTCAAATTGATCTTAATATATTGGTTTTTATTGATATAATTTGAAGGTCTAACTTATCTTGTGAGAATTTTGAAGCTCTATTTACCCTCCTCTAGAGCCCTAGATCCAACAATTAGTTGATCTCATCGTAATGATTGATCATAATTGAAGTACTTCATATTAATTTAGGCCACAATATGTTGTTCTCTTTATTTAGTTAGTCATAAATAAGTATCAATGCCAAGATTAGGTTTCGGACATAAAAAAAAGTCCATGTTTGTAATAATAATTCCCTAAATATGATGCTATCTAGTTTCCCCTGAAAATTTGGTAGATAAATCATCTTTGATAATTATTAGTGTATTAGGACCCCTATGATTCTAAAAAGAAAATAAGGTAAGTTGATAACTCTAATCCAAATACTAATTGGATAACTGAATTCTTACCTTCACATTATATAGTTTACATTATTTTCTATAGTTTGTATTATGAAAACCTCATCAAAAACAAACAAAAAGAACAACATCTAACATATATAAATAGAATATTGCATATATACCCTCCTGAGAGGAATTGGTTTCTAGGTCGAATTCCAAACTTGAAATCTACCATGAATGGGGAGATTTTCTCCCTCACTTGATGCCAACTCTCATGTGAGAACCTGAAGATAGTTATTAGCTTAACCCTGGTCTATCCCAAATAATGCTTTATTGTCATAATTGAATGCTTGACTTGTTTTTTAAATCAATTCATTAAGTGGAACATCTAATTTGTTTAGATTTGTTTTTTCTTTTCCTTATTTTTTAGCTTCTTGAATGTGCTATGACTAATATGTAGTTTCACCACATAGGAGGACTAAATTGCAAAATATGTGAAATATATATGAGATCATGTTTCACTTGATGTTCTTTCTTGGTTTGATGTGTTTTGTTTGATTTTGAACCTTGGTTGAATCCTATTTCAAACTTGGGTTCAATTCTAACCCTAATCTAGGGTTTATTGATGGTATAGTAGAGGATTGGTAGCTTGGACCTTGGACCTCGATAGGTTAAGGGTAGGGAGCCTCGATGTCCTTCCCTAGACTACCTTGGGTAGGCCTGCCCTCTATGGGTCAAGGTGGTTGTGAGCCTTGATAGTTTGAGGTGTTGAATTTGGATAGATAGGATTTTAACACCCCCGATAGGTTGTTGTATGAGCCTTAATAATTGAGGCAAGTTTGGACCTCAATAGCCCTCATATAGTAGACTCAACATCCTTGGAGGAGTGATCCTTGATGGGTGGGAATCCAAGAGCCTTGATAGCTCTTCCTCGGTAGACTGTCGATAGCCTTACTTAAGTGGGGTTGTTTTGGACTTTTCATTCCCATTTTCCTATGTATCAATCCCTTACCTGATTTTGCAACCAAGTAAATGTTAGAATGTGGAGGAGAAGCCATGTACCTTGATGGCTTGATAGGAGGGAGGTTTGAAGTTGCATGTGCATCAAAGTTAAAGATCTTACTCTTCTTGGTGGGTTTAGGCTAGATAAACTTATTTCTTATCTATGTTCTCCACCCCATATTCTTCCCTTTTGAGCTCCATGTTTATATGTGGTTGTGTTAGCGTCCTAAAACTAAAAATCACACTTTTATCCTCTTTGCCCTGGTTGAGGTTCTATCTAACTAGGGGGCTTTAATGGAGATTTTAAAGGTTTGTTGGTGATGTTTGAATTTTATTCCAGGTGTGTTCTTAAAGGGGAGTGTTTTCTAGGTGATTTCTTACTTATTCCTAATTAAACATGCATTAAAGGCTTAACTAGAAGAAAAATATTTTTTTTTGCTTATTTGTTGCTAGTTGTGCCTAAATATTTATTTTTTGTGGATTTTTTTGGGTATAATTAACCGATCACAAATTTATCATACTTCTCCTACCTTCTAATGATGAACCTTGATGGTGATATGATGTCCTATTGATACTATATGGGTTGTAGTTTTGAAAAAGGCATGTTTTTTTTCTTCTTCTAAAAAAGGCTCTTTTATGGCTTTTTGATACTATGTTAATGAAAAACAAATTCTAAAACCTTCCTTATTGTTTGCATGACCTTCTATGGTGAAAAATCATATTTTATTAACTTCTATTCTTATGAATTATCATATAACCTATTTGTCATACTTAAAGGTAGCTCGTTTATATCCAACAATGACATTCTCACTTAAAACCAATATGCATAACGATACAAAATAATTGCCATGCTTAACTTGGTTGAAATGATGGATCTCAAAGTAAGTTTAGATCTAGAAGCAATAATACATGTATATGGCACTCATAATAGGATCAAAATAAGAAATTAAGAATGAAGAAACTTGGGGAAAACTTTAATTAGATGTGAACTTTTATACATATGATGACAATCTCATATGAGAAAAGACTCTTAATGTAACATCTCTTCTCATCAAATGAAAGCATATACTTTTTGTTCTATTCTCTTCCTATAATCATAATTTCTTTGCAAGCTTTGATAAAAGACATGGCATGATAAAATTCATCTTTATCTATGCATTCAATATATATGCTTGAAGCCTTGAGTTTCATGTTCCGAGGGCAATGATCTAGGCACTATGTTTAGGATTATGGAAAGGTCCATTGGTTCAAACTTAATCCATGAATGAATATAAATAAATTATATCATAAGTATAGGAAATGTGAACGTTGTGTGAAAAATGATGTCATGTTATGTATTTGATACACTTCCCTTAAACTTATGTTACACACATTTTTTCTAATAATCATGTAGGCCTTAAAAGATAAATATAATTATGATTTAATGCCCTTGATTTAAATTATTTCATAATTATCACAATGGACTAGTGACAAATAATATTGTTATGTATTCTGGTTCTATTATAAATTATGATAATGGGAGTTCCTTGACATGAGATAATGGTCTATCTTATGCGATTTCTATATGCATATCATGAATGACAGAAAGAGAAATGCATCATGTCGGTGCCTTTATAAGGTTGGTGTTGAATATAAGTGGCATCAAAGGCATGTGGCCCTAATGATAAGTCCAAGGGGTAGATCCAAGTGAGTATTGTAACATCCCAATTTTCAAAAACATATAATTCATTGAACGAAAGCATAATCTTATTGGGAATGCCACAAACATGATATTCATTACATAAAAATAAAGTTTGATAAACCAACACATGATACTTTGCATAGTTTCTCATATCTCAAACTCATAACATAAAACTCACACTCTAACTAAAAGACATGTCTCATAAACATAAAGGAAAATCTAATCTATTAATAGTTGACACCCCACCAGGTCTGGTCTCAGAAGTCCTTGAGCTCCTCCTTCAACTAGTACTCCGATAACTTTATCCTTGACGTTGCTCCTTTCCTGCGGGCATCACACCCCCAACCATGTAATAAAACAATTTGTAAATGAAATTGAACATATTATAAAATTGAAATAACATATACATTGAAAAGAAAACATTTAACATCATGAAAATAAACTTTGCATTTTATCAATGTCTTTTATCTGACTTACATAAGAGTCCTCAAGTTTTGCACCGAAGTGCCTCTTCTCTTTGCACCAAAGTGTCTCTCAAATTTCACCGTAGTGCTCTATATGCTAGGAAGCCCATGATTTGTACCGAAGCACAATGTATGCTAGGAAATCCCATGATTTTTACTGAAGTACATTGTATGCTAGGAAAGTCCATGATTTGTACCAAAGTACACTGTATGCTAGGAAAGCCCATGATGAGGATCATATATAAGGTTCATTCATTATCTTTACCCTTTATTCTTGAATACTCTTTACTCTTGCTTTTAAACATGAATATGATGTGATATGATGATTCTTGAAAATAAACAGTACAAAAAGATTTTATTTATCCATTAACTTTTAACTTGAATCAATAAAACTATAGCATGCATAATACATTCACATCATAACATGAACATAGTACATAATATCATATAAACATCTAATAATAATGTTCAAAGTACATGGACTACTTACAGAGATTGGAGCAACTCGTACTAGTCTCTTGGTGTTTAGGGAACCCTAATTACCATGTATAATTAATTAACATGAATTAAAAATCATTATCCAACCTAATTTTAGGGTTTCATGGCTCAAATAAATTAGGGAAATTCGGATTAAAATGGGGACTCAAAACCACCATAATATTGCTCCTTGTGTTTTTATCTTTCTAATGAGTACTTATTTGTATTTTTATGATTGCATATGAATTAGTTATGTAGTTTACAAAGATTGGACAATCAAAGAGCAACAAAATACACGCTGGATTATCGAAAACCCTCAGTGGTCGGACCCTCACTCCCGTGGCCCAATCATTGCCGGCCACATGGCCTGTCTCACTCAGAGGAAAACCCGCAATCAAAAGGCAATAAGGCTACTAAATACTGAAATTACCCACACTGGCGTTAAACTGAAAAATGGTCAGACAGAGGCAAAATAGATAAATCGTGACCCCACTTCATCTCCTTTGATTTAGCAAAGATTCAGCCAGAGGAACTACACGATCTGGAGACTAAAACTGAGATTGCGAGTCTCTCGTTGGAAACCATGGTGTTAGGCACCTATGCCATCGCTTGCCGAACATGGAGAGCCCAAGAACGGACTGTGGGGTGGCCAGAAGCACCCTAAACCTCCCCGCCATGAAAGAAATAAGACGATCATAGGGGGAAGAACTAAGCAATCCAAGTGGTAAAACAATTGCACCCGAGGACAACCAATACAAACTGTAGGTGCACAACGACGCTCAAGGCATTGAGCATGAAGCAACTAGGGGCGGCAGCTACAGGGACGATTTCAGGTCTAAGATCAAACAAAAAGGGGGAAATGGGGATTTGCAACCTTACTCATAATTGTGAAGAATAGAAGGCTCAACAATCTCCGCGACACCTCAATGAAGATCATCCTAAGATTAGAAGGGATGCAGCCATCCTGGTCGTTGTTGTGGACCGCCAGAAGAACCAGAAACAAAGTTGGGTAGGGTCGCAGGGTGTGGGAGTGATGACGAGCAAAATGACAACAACTTTAGGTGTTACGATGATCCCTGAACGTTTGCTTATGATTACTTATATAGTTGAAAGCCTGGGGAACTCGGTGTACACATACAGAGTTCCAAACATGGTGGAACTGGGATTCTTCCAGTCGACTGGGCTATCTAAGGAACAGAACCACAACAATTTGGGGGTCCATCGATTCAGAAAGGGGTGACGATGGTGAAAAGTTATCTGGTTTCTCGAGATATCAGTCAGAGAGGGGGATCGGGAGGAAAGAGGACTATTGGCATTGTAGAGTCCTCAAAGGAGAGGATACGGGTAAAGGAGATGACTTCTAAGTTGTGGTTGACTCCAAATCTGAGTCTGACCTGATCGAACTCAGCCTGAAGAGCCCGTATGACAAAAAAAAGAATCGTTAAATCAAGTAGCTGGCCTATGTATACATTAGGATTAGGGTTTATAGGAAAACTAAGGTATTTAAATCATTTTATTATCAACTCGAATTGGAGCATCAAAAAGAGTTCAAATTTAACCAAAATTGGACCATTAACAAATTTGGGTACGAGGATCCGAAAATAAAGTTAGTATTTAGTTTTGAGACTTCCTATTATATGTCATTTCCTTTCTAAATTAAACCTTTATTTAAATATCCAAGACTTTCCAAAAACAATTAGGGGCTGATATTTTGGGTAAAGCTTGATATTCCTGTTTCAAGTTTCCACGAAAATTATTAGGTCAAATTATTATTATGAAAAGGTCAATTTCATTTTGAACCCCCATGTATAGTTAATTTACTAATTAGGGTTACATTTGATGAAATTGAGTTTCAATTCACTTGATGATGAAGAATTATCTTTAAACATGATTTATCCATAACAATTGGGTCTCTAAGTTTCAATAGATTTTATGTGAAGCATCAATATTTGAAATTCAAAATTAGGGTTTTCTAATGTGGAGGACCACGCTCGGTTCAGATGTAAGGCAGGGATGAAGAAACCAAAATGTAGAAGGGAAATCTCCTGGCAACCTCCTCAGTTGGGCTCGATAAAAATCAACACTGATACCGCTTGCCTTAACATGGGTCTGACGTATTTCAGTGCTGTTGCAAGAGACAATGTGGGGGTTGTTAAGGCGATGTTTGCCCGTATGATTATATGGGTGTGGAACACTTTGAATGCGAAATGTATGGCCATTTATTTGGCCCTGGCTACTGCAAAGAAGCGGGGGTTCTATGATGTCTGCATCGAAACAGATGCCTTGATGGTGGTGGAGTTGATTAAAGAAGCCTCGGTGGATGCCAACCCTTTAGGTAAAATTGTGGAGCAAATAAGATCTTTGGCGCTTATGTTTGTTTCGACTGAGTTTTTGTTTGTAGCTAAGGCATGCAATTATATCGCCCATAATCTTGCTCAGATGGGGTTGGGGGTGGAGAATGAATTCTGTTGTACTGATATCTTTCCTGACGTAGGACAATATCTACCATGTACTTCTTCTCTTTAATGAATAGTGGTGTTACCCCCTCACAAAAAAGTTAGTTAGGGTGTTACAAGTATAGTGAGAATTAAGACATGTGCCCTAATTGTGATGGAATGGAACATGAAGTGATGTATGAGAGTGCCTTTTTGTTATAATATAATGATATCCATTTTAGGTTCATATTGCATATTGTTTAATCTTTTCTACTTACAACATTGATTTTGCATGATAATGGTAGGCCAAAAATCTATATTGTGTCAGACTAAGCAAGATTTTTTTATTAAATGAAATGGGTTTGAAAATTGTGTAATTGAACTAATTAATAAAGTAAAATCTTAATCATGTAGGGTATTCCCTAACACTATAGTACTATCCCAATGTTTGGAAGGAGGGACAGTTCACTGGTATCCTTGTAGAAACCCAAGGATTGTGATAAGGTACTCAAAGTCATATATATACACACATACATACACACACACACACACACACACACACACACACACACACACACACACACACACACACACACACACACACACACACACACACACACACACACACACACACACACACACACACACACATATATATATATATATATATATATATATATATGACAATGATCCAATGAGAAAGAAATCTTCGTGAGAGCATGAGAGGCATTTGAATAACTCTCCACATAGATAAATTTTTCATTATTCAATCGTATATAATACAAGTACACCTTAATATTTACCTTCCTACAAAATTTTATCACCATCCAATTTGTGGATCATTCACAACAACAAAATACTTTTTTATGCTCTATATTGAATTTTAGGCTGACCGTTGGATGTAGAAAGTGTATATTGTACATATGGACGTGCAAAGAATGTCTGATTGTAATGAATTTTTTGTGAGAAGGTAAATGAAATGATGTTTTTTTCATCTATACAGTTGGATTTTAAAAAATAGTTCCAAATTTGTAGCTATTAAAATGCCTCTCATGCTCTCACCATAGGATGTTTCTCAGTGATTCGTTACCCTATACACACACACACACACGACATCTCAATATGTATATGTATATGAGTGTGGTTGTTGTAATGACCTCACTTTTCAACAACCCCCAATTATGGAAGGCCAAAAAGATGAGAGCCATTACCTACCAAATTTTACCCAAGGATCCATATTAGTCAAATAATATAAAATAGAAAATAATTTCATTCATTTCAAAAATGGTTTATAAGATGCTTACATGAACTTCCTACCATTAAAACTGTGCTTTTGGGAAGAAATAATTGACTGGCCTAAATCACGCGTCCAAAAGTGGAGGCGGATTCGAGGTAGTCGAGCTCTCACATTTATAAACCCGAATCCTTCTAGGCCCCTGCAACTTTGTTTACGGGGTCGAAGTAGTCATACGAGGTCGAACACAGGGA
The DNA here is from genome assembly GCA_963693085.1 of Alisma plantago-aquatica. Lineage (NCBI taxonomy): Eukaryota > Viridiplantae > Streptophyta > Magnoliopsida > Alismatales > Alismataceae > Alisma > Alisma plantago-aquatica. Next base: position 787,404,130 of record OY856414.1, on the reverse strand, counting down.
CAAGGGGGTAGTGTTGAGAACCATGAATTGACACGCTACACTCCGGCAGGTATAAAGATATAAAAGTTCCCAAACGGGAACAACAAGATGTCACGAAATAAAATAAGAAAACTATCTCCAAATGGAGCTACTAGAGAGATTTAAGGTTTTAGTCATTTAGCAGTTTTTAGGGGTTTTTCATGCAACAGAAGCAGAAAGATAAAGACTATAGCACAAGCAAGGTATGAAGGATAAGACCATAGTAAAACAAGCGGCAACTATAACACCCTGCACCCCTCCTCTCAGAGCGGGTACCTCTAACCTCTACATCAACGCCCCTCTCGAGGTCAATGGGCTTTAGTTAGAGTGGAATGTTACAGAAACAGCTCCGTTCCAGGCACTCTCGTACTCCAGAATCGGGCCAAACACTAGAGCCGCAACACAACTCTCGAAGTTGTTGCGACGGGAAAACGATTCGGTAGCTAATCGAAACGCGATCCAAATTGTGCAAGCTAGAGTTCGGATATTAAACAGAGCAGTCATCCAACATTGTGCACCAAGCATAGAGCAATAAGTAATTAAATCTTTCCATTTCCATAAACAATTAAGGTCTTAATACAAAGCATAAACATAGAATTAAATAATAGAATTAAAAGATAAGTGTCGCCTCCTTGATGTAGAAGGGCGACATGGTGCTGTAGCTCTCCTGCCCGATATCGGTCAGAGGCCTAGCCCAATACAGAGGTGTCGGGCGACACACCCTCTCGGGCGGCACACACCGACTGGCAATTGCATCGGTCAAGGGCTCTGGCCGATACACCCATATCGGGCGGCACACCCTCTCAGGCGGCACGCTCGATAGACTAAGCGTATCGGGTTGATATCATGTCGGGATGAGATCTAAGCATTATTGGTGTCAGGCACTCATGTCGGGCAGCTGTGTCGGCCGATATCGGCCCGCAGTGTCGCTCGAGATGGTCCTAAGTGAACTGTCCTCTCCCTCTCGATATGAGGAGAAGCTCACCTAGTGTCGCCCGAGACGAACACTGGGGCACGATACGTTGCTCTCGGAGTTCCCTCGCTCAAGCTCCCAACTGTCTAATTGTCCGTTGTCCGACGGTCTGCCTCCAAACTGACCAACAGTTTGTGAACTGTGCGAGCCTCCTTTTTCGGCTCCCTGTAGCTGCTATTTATAGTTAGCTGGTTGGTGGGAAGACATGGTGCTCGAAGCGCCACGTAGCTCCCTTGTACGCCGGTCGATGGAGATGGACGACTGATACAAGCATTTTCTCGGCGCGAGGTGCTGGCTATTGGTCACGTGGCGGACGACACGCCTGCCGGTGGGTGGCTGTGTCGGCCGATGAGCTGGGTCGTCGAGGCGGCTTTGGCTCCCTGTCGGGTAGAAGGTGTGTCGGCCGGCACGTTCCTGTCGCACGACATCTCCTCATCGAGCATCTTTGTGTCGCCCAGCCCGTGTCGGGCAGAGGCTATATCGGGCGTCAGGGAGGCCGATACGGGTCTGGACTTATTCATGGGCCGGAATCAGCCTTATTGCACAAAAGCGAGTAAAATTATGTAAAAGATAGGAAAATCAAAGTAAGAGCATTGCTTGGCCAATTATTGTGAAAATGCTAATAAAATAGAGGAAAATAGCAGAAAAGGGCAGTTTTGATAATGAAATAAAGGGCAAAAATGTCACAAAAACTGATGTTATCAACTCCCCAAACTTAGCATTTTGATTGTCCTCAATCAATATTTAAACTATATTTTTGTGATGATTCTTTTTGCTCGGATAACTTTCAGGCCAAGAGGTAAAACAAGTGTAGTAATGCCTTTAGAGATAATGCTGCTTCACTCAAACAAAAGACTACGCGTTTTTGTGCCTTATTATTTTAAGTAAAATTTTTCTCTACAGCTTCAGCGAGACTTGTCGTATGATTCTGAAGTTAGCTTACACACCAAACAACTTTATTTTCAGGGTAGAAAGTTGTGTGTAGGGTAGGCTAAGGTTTTTTGGGTTTTTCATTCTTGTTTTCCATCAGTCCATCCATGTAAGGGTCCGTTAACGGGAAAGTGGTCCCTGCAGTCCAAGCCAGTTGGCTTTAGAGCAGTGATTTCACATCCTACGTACCACTGCCCCGGATCTACCATGCCTAAAGATGGGTACTTTTGGAAAACAAGAGGTGTATATATATATTTGTTTTCTTTTATTGGGCACAACTCTCATGCTTTTATTCACTCTCTCAAGGCTTCTCTCTCTTTTTTGGGATTTTGTTGGGTGAGGGAAACAAAGAGATTTCCGCTGTTTGGGTAGCTTTTTCCTTCTCCATACTTGTCTCTTAGCTGTTCGCAAGATTATTATATTTTTGAAATTTTTGACATGGCAAAGTATATTCTTTTGTTCGTTTGAAACAACATTATCAAAAAGATATAACAGAACTTGCGTCACATTTAGCACAAAGAAAATAAACTTTGCAAAAAGACGTATCAGATTTTTTACAACATTATTACAACAACTTTGTACATATGCATAAGGGCGATATAGACAAAAGAATTTTTCAAAATTTTCAAAATTTTGGTATGAAAATGTATATGTAAAAAACTGAAAGTGTATATGTACGTAAAAGAATAACGAATATCGGACAAAAATAATGAAAGAACAAAGTGGAAGAAGAGGAAGAGAATTTGTACCTCCCTCACTGGAACATGGTACCCCCCCCCCCCCAAACTTACTCCACACTCTGTCCCCAGAGTTGTGAAGTAGAATAAGGTGAGGCAATGTTTAATCCATTGAGGTTGCGCCTGCATTAGATAGGAGTTTCCACACATATTCTCCTCGTTTGCTGTGATATCCTATGTGGTGGAGCTGGTCAGGCGTTTCTTCACTTGCTATCCATTCCAGGACAAAGATGCCACAGTCGTTGGATAAAGGAACTTGCTGCGGACTGTAGTGGCAGAACTGGAGTCCGTGCCATGTGCCTCCCTGTGTGTTCAGGAATGGTTCGATCATCTTTGACACTTCGTCGTAATATTTTCAAACTATGCGTTCGACGGGTGTCAAAGGTTCCGATGTACACGACACCAGATGATTCTTGTTGCTGTCCGAGCTGTTGTAGAAATGCCAGCTCGTTGCCGAGTGTACATCGCCAGAAGCATCTAATGATTGTAATGCACAATAGGTAGGAAGATGGTTCCTGTAACGCCTTCTTTCAAGTCTTGCAAGAAGATCTGCTTCGCTCCTATTTCGTCGGCGAGGCAGATATCGTTGAAGAGCAAAGGATGTGTTATATATGCATGTTTTAGCTTTGGCTGTATATATTGGATGTAAGCTGATGCAACTGATACAGTCACGCACCCTCCTTCCTTTACCATGTCCCTTAGCTCATCTTCTAGGACTAAGACGTCTCCTGCCTGAAAGGCAACATATGATGGGGTTGAATCAGCAAGCTTCTTATGGATGATGTCGACCTGCTCCTGTGTGAGAGTCGCACATGAAAAGTGGTCAAAATTTTTGATCAGCTCTTCAGAAGCTTCGGTCAAAGCAGTGTCTTCCCTCCCGTGCACTTTCTGCAGGATTGCTAGCTGCTTGCCTGCCCCACGAATCTCGGGAGCTACTTCTTCTTCTTCCGGGCTGCTGGCCCGGGAAAAAGAATCTTCTTCTGCATCACTATACAGCAGCTCCTCCGACACACCTGCATCCCGGAAATAACGCTTGTCCTTGATCATGAGCATGGCGTAGATGCCCCTGCGTTGATAGTAGCACCTATTCCTGAGGATTCCCAAATTCCCGACACCATTGAACGCTTCAATGGCCCCCAAGATTGCGATGGCGCTGTTTCCGCTCCCCTTTTCTGCTGGTTGGGGGAGGTTTCTGATAACGTAGTGGTTCCAAGGCCCTTGAAGACGTTTGATTCCTTCCTTTAAAGCTCGTAGCAGGCGTATTGGCAGACGTCTCAGCACTCTGTCATCCGGGCGGCTGAAATCCCCCCCGGAGCGTGGTACTTCATCATTGCTGCAGCACAGCAGCTCGACGTCGTGGTTTCTGATGTCCACCATACAGAGAAACCATACGTTGTGATGCTTGTACGGGGCCAACACCAGGTTTGGTTTATGCTCTTCAACGTATCGCAGCATGTCGACCACCGCACGGGAGTCTAGATCTCCCTTCATCAGCCTTCTAGCCAAGGTCGGGGTGGCTGTGTATATTTGTCTCCGACCTATCCTACTGTCGATGTTCTCTATAATTGCATTCTCCAGGACCCTGAACACTCGCTTGCCGACCACAAACGGCGTGCGGAACATCATCCGAAGATCTCCCCGTCGTAGGGAGAGGTAGCAGTCGCTCCAGACGACTTCTTCTTCATTGGCCTGCGACCTCAAGACCGAATTTAGCAGCTTTTGGTCTCTGATCGTCAGGCTCCCAATGGCTCTTCTGTCAAAATCAGCCATCTCGAATGATGGTATCTCGGACGGCTCACGGAATCTGTCCGAAAATGAGCACTTTCCTCGGGGTGGATGTCTGTTATTTACAGTGTAGACATCCCCCACTTCTCCTTCGGACTCGTCCGATGAGTCTCCCCCGATGTTGGTATCTGCGTTATCATCTTCCACTTCATTTAGGGGGATGTAGAAGTTGGCGTCTCCCAAACCCAAAGAGCTCTTCCATTTGCTAGGAGACCCTTTGGCAGATCCTTGATGCGTCTCCTCTCCGTGCGTTGATGATTGTCTGCTGGAGGAGGACGCTGTTCCCGAGGGGGAACCTGAAGAAGATTGACTCGGGCTTCTGCTGGGAGGTGACAGCGACCGTCTCGGCTGCCTTCAGTGCGGATGATCGTCACTTCTGTCCATCCTCTCCTCGAGCCTGTCAAGTCGTTGGAGGACTTGCTGCATTGTTGCATTCAAGGCCTCCAGTCCACCGGGTATGCCCGCAAGAGTCAGTAGTTCGCTCTCTTGCTTATTTAGCCTGACCTCGTGGCTGTCCTGCTTGTCTTGAAAAGATGCAAGTTTTTGTGTTAGGGAAGCGCAAGTAGCTGAGTTCGCAGTTGTTACCTCCTGTAGATTGTCGAGTTCATCTCCGAGCATCTTTCCAAGTGACGGAGGGGGTCTGGTGGGTCTCCCTTCCGTCCTTGCGACGTTTAGTCCTCGTGAAGGTCCACCCGGAGAGGTGGAATCTATAAAGATCGTCCGTGATCCGGACGACCTCAGGCGAGGTGCCAACACGAGTGCCGCTGCCTTGCCTTCTCTTCTGACTGGGGACGACCGTGGTGAGGGTGGATTTTGCTCCACCTCTGCGCTGTCGGCGGTCCCCTCGATCACTGCAGGTGGGGACTTCGGCGGCAGCGAGGGTGTCCTTTCGAGCTCCTTCCTGATCTCCTCGGACATCCCGATGCTGTTGCTCCGCTGAGGCTCCTCTCGTGCCTCTGCAGCTCTAGGAATAGGTCCAGGAACTGCGGCCGTCTCTTACGCGACAGATCCTGAAGTTTCTATTCTGGTGACCTCGACGATCACCGGTTCCTTCTCAACCGCCACCGTTGTTGCTGGTGCGGTGGTTGGTATAGTAGGGGCGATGACAACTCGATCATCGGTTGTCGTCGGAAGTTCTGGGGTGGGCTTCTCTGCGGCCCTAGTCATGGTGACTGAGGCCGTGTCATCTGCTATGGCTTCAATTTCAGCGGCGGTGAAGACCAGCTTCTCGATGTCATAGTCGGCGCAGTGAGGAAGGGGAAGGAGTATGCCCATCCTTGAAAACTTATAGAAATACCTCCCCCTCTCCTTCCTGATGATGTTGGTCCTCATCAGATATTTGATGTCAAACACCTCATTGCCCATCGTTCTTGTATGGTTGTGAGGCTCGAATGGATACCCGAGTCCAGCTGCGATGAGGTTGATGATGCCGCCCATGCAGTATTCCTTGGTAGCGTCCTTCATCGGATGGAACCTATTCATCAAGAACCTACCAAGGTTGATTGTTCAACCTTCCATGATATGCCACATGACGTGGAGCTCCTCTGTGTAGATACTGCTGGATTCATTCTTGCTGAAAAGCAAGCAAGCCACCAGCTTGTGCACGATCCTCCAGAAGCAGGAGTGCACTGCCACGACCTTCACTCCCGGCTTGAATGAAGATTCGCCAGTGAGCTTTCCCCAAAACTCTACGGGGTTGAACCCGTCACCCTCGGTGATCCTTTCACCGTTGTTCATCCTATTCATCTCCTCCTCGCTGGAAGAGAAGATTCTGTTTAAGTCCTTCTTGGAGATGGTATGCTTCGAGTTGTACAGCCTGGCCTGAAATCTGTCTGGCCCGCCAAACTTTTCTCTCTCTGCCGCTGAATTTTTCACTCGGCAGAGGGAGGACATGAATTCCATGGTCAGTTTAGTGTACGAGGCCGTCCGTTTGAAGCAGATCTTTTTCAGTCCTGCCGCCGCAAGTACGCTCTTCAGCCTCTTCTCGATCCCAAGCTCATCAAATGAGACCCTGTGGCAGAACCTGCTCGGCTTGTACTGCTTGGGCACCAGCTCAGCATAGCGACGAGCATGCTCGTCGTCCCTTGGCTCGAAACTTGCCCAAAAGGTTTCTGGGATTTCTGCTAGTGGTGTTGGCGCGGTTGTGGGCTGTGCTGGTGTTGGTGCATGAGTTGTAGCTTGTCCAACCTTTGCCTTCTTCTTTGCCCCCGACGTCCCAGCCTGTCCTAGGTTCGGGCGCTTAGGTCGGGCCGCCTGCCCTTCAGTAGCAGTTTCATGATAGATCCTCCTGCCCTGCTCGTCAACTGGGACAACGGTAATCTTAGTGTGGGCCATTTCTATAAGTCAACAAAAGATAACACCTTGATTAATTAAGTTGGCTTTTGAAATTATAATAAAGAGTAAACGTTTGGCCCGGTATAGTCTATACAAAACTGCCCGACACTCCTGTATCGGACGACACATTGGTTTCAAAGGTGAAGCCCTGTGCCCGACACATGAGATGGGTATCGCCCGATACGTTGAAAGGTTCCATCGCACGATAAAGATAGGTACCCGATACGGTTCTCATGAAAGAAGAGCAGTGTGTCGGCCGATAAGCATAATCAAGCGATGCGATGCAACATCGGGCGACACTGCTATCACCTGACATGGGGTATCGGTCAACATGAATCAAAGATACTTTGCATGATATCCATATCGGTCGATACACCTGCTCATCGAAGAAAACTTGAGACCGATAAACTTTTAACAAGAAAGAAATCGCATCGGCCGACACGGTCTGTCGGGCGGCAAGCCTGTCGGGCTATACCTTATTGTGATCGGAGCTTGTCAGGCGACACAAGAGGTTCAACAGTCTCGCGCGACACGGGAGCTAAAGCACATGATTCTCTCGCTCGACACAGGAAGGTAAAAGCAACAAAGCAAGGGAACCTGACATGGTAAATCTCGTTTTCCTGTTATAGTAAGTAAATAGCGAAACCCGAGATGCGCGTCGACCAATTGCTTCAAAACATAAGTCGACAGCCCAACCGTCGGCGGGACTTTTTTGCTCACAAAGCCCACCGCCCGATAAGCGTGCACTCAAGGTGCCGGTTGAGTTGCCTCCTGCGATATCGTGAAAACAAAACTGTTTAAGCTGCGGCTGATGAGTAAAACATCATTGGCTTAGGACTAAGCTCCTGGCCTCATATGGTATTACCCATCCCGGAAAGTAAAACTAAGGCGGTGGCCCATAAAAAAAAAGAGTCAGTGCATGTGGCGCATACACTGTCTCGGGCCTTATTACATACCAAATGTTTGTAGAGTTTGTCTCACATGAAAGTAAAATGCAATCCTAGTCTAAGAAAGAAAAGAAAGCTCGGGTTGCCTCCCGAGAAGCGCTTCGTTTTTCGTCTTCAACTGGACATCTTCGACCTTCTCTTCACCTTCTGCCTCTTCGGTCACTGCCCTGTCCTCTTTGCTGGTTCGGTATTTGACGGGATCTTTCCTGATAGGTTCTTCACAACTTCGGCCAGTTGAGCCAGCTGCTGGTCAATCTGGCGTTGATGCGTCTGCATGTCTGCCAGCTGAGTCTGCAACAAGTTCAAAACACCAGAATTTGATAGAGCGCTCTGGGCTAGCTGATTGTTGATCGTATCTTGTTTCTTTACAAAATCGAACAGCTGCCCTACTACATCTTCTTGGCTAGCAGCCTGGTTCTGACTTTCTTCCTTTGTAGCTCCCTGGTATTTACCCTGTCCTTGGAAATTACCTTTATTCTGCAGGAAAGGGGCATTCCTAGCATATTGACCTGCTCCTCCCCTCTTTTTAAAAGCTTGGGGTGGCTTGGTCGAGTTATGTAGCTGATGAGAGTTTTCCGCTGCATCCTTGTTTCCATAGTTGAAGCCTGGATGGTCCGGTCTTCTAAAGTTTACAAAAGATACATTTTCAGTCTCTTCTACCTCAGACTCTGTATCGCTGGTTGCCTCTGGCCGGGTGTAGACACAATTATCCACCCCATGACCGCCTTCTCCGCAGGTTACACATTTCATCGCTTTTTCTACATGTTTCTTTCCTTTACCTCCAGCCTCTCTCAACTGTTTCACATATGTGGCAATCCTTTGAATCTGTGAGGTGATTGCCTCTAGCGCCTTTGATTCAATCGAGGACCCTTCTCCAACCTTCTTTATCGGCCCTCTATCGGACCGATCGAAATCAGCGTCGGCCATCAACTCGGCCATATTCTTGATGATCAGCTCCGACTTCTTGGCCTTCTTCCCCAGGAAATCACTGCCTGCAGCTGCGTTCAGTGATACCCTATTTTCGGGGGTCAAACCATTGTAGAAGGTGGTTATGAGGAAACCCCTCTTGTAGTTGTGGTGGGGGCAATCCCGGAGGTACTCCTGGAATCGCTCCCAGGCATCATGCAGGCTTTCACTTGGCTTTTGCGTGAAAGAAGTTATCTTCTGCCGATTCCGGACCGTCCTTTCTGTGGGGTAGAACTTGTTCACAAAGGCATCGGCTAACGCCCTCCACCCGTTCAAGGACTGGTGGGGTACCCCAAGATACCAGGACAGCGCCTTGTCCTCTAGTGAAAAGATGAACCCCTTACAGTATATGACTTCGTGGGGGACCCCTCTCATCTTGATGGTATCACAGATGTTCTTAAATGCATCAAGGTGATGATACAGATTATCATACTTGGAGTTCCCTCTAAAGCTTTTATTCTGAATCATGGATATCACGGATGGCTTGAGCTCAAAATTGGTTGCATTGAAACGTGGGACTATGACCGGGCATCTGGAGTGGTTGGCCTTCGAGGACGCCAACTCCCTGAGCGTCTTCTCCTCTTCCTCAGAGTCTTTGCTGTCACTATTCTCCTGGTGCCATTCCTGCTCGTGGTTTCTTCTGTTTCTCCGGTGGCGACGTCTGTTACGGCGGTGATCCGTCTCAGATTGGTCCCTTTCTGGATCTTCTGACTGGTCATTTCTGTCGTATCGATCGTCGTCGTCAGGAGGAGGCAAGTTTTGCCTAGCCTGCCTTGGGCGCTCGCCTTCAGACTGGGGTGGCTCAACTCGGGGAGGCATGGCAGCTGGAGTAGATTCTTAGATGAATTGAGGTACCTACATTATTGTTACAAAGAAAATCGAGTTTAGAAAATTAAATTTTTATTTTAAACCAAAGTATAATGCTAAGAAAAAAAAGAAAAGGAAAAAGAGTGCTGTCGAGCTCATCTCTAAGCTTGAGGCACAGGAGTGTAGTTAGTGGTTTTAGGTTCGTCTTACAGTACCGCTATTGCCTTGTCCCCGGCAACGGTGCCAGAAAGTTGACCGGCCTAAATTGCGCATCCAAAAGTGGAGGCGGATTCGAGGTAGTCGAGCTCTCACATTTATAAACCCGAATCCTTCTAGGCCCCCACAACTTTGTTTACGGGGTCGAAGTAGTCATACGGGGTCGAACACAGGGACAAGGGGGTAGTGTTGAGAACCATGAATCGACACGCCACACTCCGGCAGGTATAAAGATATAAAAGTTCCCAAATGGGAACATCAAGATGTCACGAAATAAAACAAGAAAACTATCTCCAAATGGAGCTACTAGAGAGATTTAAGGTTTTAGTCATTTAGCAGTTTTTAGGGGTTTTTCATGCAACAGAAGCAGAAAGATAAAGACTATAAAACAAGCAAGGTATGAAGGATAAGACCATAGTAAAACAAGCGACAGCTATAACACCCTACACCCCTCCTCTCAGAGCGGGTACCTCTAACCTCTACATCAACGCCCCTCTCGAGGTTGCTGGGCTTTAGTTAGAGTGGAATGTTACAAAAACAACTCCGTTCCAGGCACTCTCGTACTCCAGAATCGAGCCAAACACTAGAGCCGCAACAAAACTCTCAAAGTTGTTGCGACGGGAAAATGATTCGGTAGCTAATCGAAACGCGATCCAAATCGTGCAATCTAGAGTTCGGATATTAAACAGAGTAGTCATCCAACATTGTGCACCAAGCATAGAGCAACAAGTAATTAAATCTTTCCATTTCCATAAACAATTAAGGTCTTAATACAAAGCATAAACATAGAATTAAATAACAGAATTAAAAGATAAGTGTTGCCTCCTTGATGTAGAAGGGCGACAGGGTGCTGTAGCTCTCCTGCCCGATATTGGTCAGAGGCCTAGCCCGATACAGAAGTGTCGGGCGACACACCCTCTCGGGCGGCACACACCGACTGGCAATTGCATCGGTCAAGGGCTCTGGCTGATACGCCCATATCGGGCGGCACACCCTCTCGGGCGGCACGCTCGATAGACTAAGCGTATCGGGTTGATATCATGTCGGGATGAGATCTAAGCATTATTGGTGTCGGGCACTCATGTCGGGCAGCTGTGTCGACCGATATCAGCCCATAGTGTCGCTCAGGATGGTCCTAAGTGAACTGTCCTCTCCCTCTCGGGATGAGGAGAAGCTCACCTAGTGTCGCCCGAGATGAACACTGGGGCACGATACGTTGCTCTCGGAGTTCCCTCGCTCAAGCTCCCAACTGTCTAACTGTCCGTTGTCCGACGGTCTGCCTCCAAACTGACCAACAGTTTGTGAACTGTGCGAGCCTCTTTTTTCGGCTCCCTGTAGCTGCTATTTATAGTCAGCTGGTTGGTGGGAAGACATGGTGCTCGAAGCGCCACGTAGCTCCCTTGTACGCCGGTCGATGGAGATGGACGGCCGATACAAGCATTTTCTCGGCGTGAGGTGCTGGCTATTGGTCACATGGCGAATGGCACGCCTGTCGGTGGGTGGCTATGTCGGCCGACGAGCTGGGTCGTCAAGGCGGCTTTGGCTCCCTGTCGGGTAGAAGGTGTGTCGGCCGGCACGTTCCTGTCGCGCGGCATCTCCTCGTTGAGCATCTTTGTGTCGCCCAACCCGTGTCGGGCAGAGGCTGTATCGGGCGTCAGGGAGGCCGAGACGGGTCTGGACTTATTCATGGGCCGGAATCGGCCTTATTGCACAAAAGCGAGTAAAATTCTGTAAAAGATAGGAAAATCGGAGTAAGAGCATTGCTTGGCCAATTATTGCGAAAATGCTAATAAAATAGAGGAAAATAGCAGAAAAGGGCAGTTTTGATAACGAAATAAAGGGCAAAAACGTCACAAAAACTGATGTTATCAATAACTAATCCCCCTTTTAAATATTTAATGCTTTCATGACATTTCCATGTTTATCTTCATGTCCTTTATCATGTATATCAACTTATACCTAAAATGTGTGGAACAAATACACGATCAGTATGTTGCCATACTGGTACGTGGGGTGCATCCAAAATGTGCAAGTAAATAACAACATATATTCCAACAAATACTTCCTAATATAAACGGGCATTTTCTTCACATAGTCTTGCTTTACATGATAGTCATAGTGGAATTATAATTGAACAAAACTAAATCAACATCCACCATTTTAATTGTTCAATCCTTGAGAAAAACCTCATAAAGTTCCGACAAACTAGGGCAATTAATATGAGGCGTAATTGAATACCATTGATGGTGAACTATGTAGATTATGTAAACATTCTCTAAGCATGATAATTAATCAAGTAGGAAAATCAAGCAATCTGCATTTATATAAACCCTAGAGCGTCACCAATCATATTAATCACGTTAATCACACTAAACCCTACTCAATCCTAATCTAGGGTTTAGGTTTCCTTGTTATCGAGTTATTACTAGGGTCAGGTTTGATATTATAATTCCCATATTTATTGGTATAATGATCTAAGAACCATAGTTCATATTAAGTGTTGTCATGATTACCATATTTTCCATGTGATTATATTATGAACACTATATTCAATTATGCCCCTTAGCAATATTGCAAGATATGATCTTTAACCTTAATTATTCACATGTAGGGTTAACCACTTTACAAACACCAATTGTCATTGCCATTATCATGGCCATATTGATTTCTTATCTTATTCAACAATATTAGATAGTAGCATAGAAGAAGGATTATTAAGGTATTCAACATGTTAATACCCAAATCTAGGATTTTGTGTACTAATCACCACTTAGACACATATTTGCACTACTTTTAGAATCCAATGAGAATTAGGCTTTAATTATATTTTATTTAGATTCCCCTCATTTTCTTGCTCAATTTTCATATATCACATTCTATAATCAAATTGTCCTATTAATTATTGTAATTTTCACAACATAATATCATTTGGTCCAATTAAAAGCTGACACGTCAACATTATTACCTTCTTAATTTATTACCTTTTTCTTTCTTCCCTGGGCATGTGAACCCATGGCCCGGATCTAGTCATTTCCCTCTCCTTCCTCGTGTAACTCCCACAGATTCAGCCACGCATGCCTCGCTCAAACATCGTCGTGCAAGGAGATGTGGTGGGGGAGGCCCAAGCCTCGATGAAGCTACCACAAGAGTCGATCGGTTGGCACAGTGTCCCCAACACCGACATGCCCTCTATCCAACGATGAGGAGGGCCATGGCATAGGCACCCCAATGGACTATAATGGAGGTTCCTAGTCCCTCATAGATGTCTGAGCTTGCCCTGAAGATCTCGACGAGCTCACGAAGTACTCCTCCTGGCACAACTACTGAATTCTTCGAGGTCCTTGCCAGGTGGGTGGACACCACCACCGACATGCAACTCAGGGTTCGTGTACTGCTTAAGATCTTTGGTTTCTGAGGGGATGTAGTAGTAAGAGGGATGACAATATTCGATTTACTAGAGAGGCTTTCCGTGATCCCTTACATGGTTTGCAGACGAAACCCTAGGGTTAGGAAGAAGGAAGATGATGAAGAAGAAAGGATAAGGAGAGGGTCACTGAGGAGATGAATAGTGCATGCATCCATCCATACATACATATATATATATATATACCCAGAAGCCTGCCTTGGTCCTGCCTCCTCAGACATGGTTCCTCCTCCATCTTAAATGTTTTCCAATCTATATTGTACTCTTTCTATGTATACGAAACACTATTGACCACATATTCCTTTTTATTTTTCCTTTTACTAATTCTTCACTCTCTTGGTCATGAAAAACACTCGAGGAAAGTATGTATGTACAATATTCATTATCTTTACAAAAGCAATTCCAATATATCTTTTTATGGCAATTGGTCTCCAACTATAACAATAGGAGAAAGACAAGTCATATCATTTAGGAAAACATATTCCTTTATATGAAACTCTTACCATATATTCTGAAAATGTCATGAAAAGACACTACCATAAACTTATTAGGACTTGGTTTCGACAACCCAAAAGCCATTAAGAAAGCACATTTATATATGAATTCTAGAGTATACCTTCATTCTCTCTTTGATATATTCCCTATATGAAATATAAGAACTCATTAATATTATCCCAATTTATATCTAACATGTTGGGATTTATTGGGATGCCAACACTTGCTACTTTTGAACAATTATTCAAAACAATATCATTATCTAATGAAATATCCTTTTGTTCCCCATTTACATTATTATTTTTGAAGTTAGATCAAAATAAAATTGATTGTTGTGTCATACATTGTGTTTCCACTTATGGCTAGATAATAAACTCTTTCAATTATCGAATACACCATGAATCTTATTTTCCTTTGGAAACTTGACAATTATTTCATTTATCATATCAAAAAGCCATTATTATTTATTCAAGGATGAATTAATTCTTTTTTATTTATCTTGTGCCACAAGAATCCATGCCACAAAGGTGATTAACATTATTATTTCACCAATAATGTTATTGGAGAAAATTATCTATCAAAACATGCTTTATATTTATATCATTTAATTTCACCAAAATCGAGGATGTTACATTCAAAGGAATTTTGTCCCCAAAATTCATAACCAGTAAGCTCATGGTGAATGATAACTCATCTTAGTTCTCAAACCTCGGCGTTAACAACCCTACTTAGATATCTTTAACAACTTTTATTGATATGTAAATTCCACATATTATGACTAATATTGGTACATGATTTCAACTCAAAGTACATCCATAATCTTCGTATCTTCAAGATATCACCTCTTAGTGATTACATTTTCATTTTGTGATTTCAATTTCACTTGGTGATTACCTTTTTCACAAAGGTTTTCAACCTATTGTTCATTTATTTTCACATAAGGGTGAGATAACACCTCCAACCCATAGTTCATGTCATTAAATTCAACTTAAGGTATTCATTCTCATATCTCAATTTTTAAGCATAACATGTATCTATCCAATCTCCCTCCCTCATAATGAGATGAAATAAGCATTTGGCTATAGCCCAAATACTAAGTTCATCCCATTCCAAGAGCAAAGATAATATTCCCACAAATTATCTTAAAATTTCACAATTTAGGTTGAGTCATTCTCAACATAACTCTAAACCATACATACTTTTTAATTCCAAAATAATATTTTTATATTTTATAATGTCAAATGTCTTTTACACTCTAGAATTTGTACACAATTCCTTTCATGATTTCATTATTACATGACTTCTTTGTATCTTTAACATTTACACCTCAGGTATTATGAGCCTTAGACACTACCTTGAGGTCTCTAGGGGTATAGGCACTTTTTGAAGTGATCTCATCCTTATGCATCTAGGGTGTGCTTCTCACATTCTCCCATTGGCCATATGAACATCACAAAGGTGGTCAATCTCCTAAGGCATGAGCTTCGGTTAAATGTAGTTGTTACCTCCTGACCAGATGATCTTGTGCATTTAGGGAATAATCAACTCCAAATCCCATCGGTCCATGTACCTTTAATACTCCCTACTTGACCTTAGCATTGACTTTGGGCTCTATACTTCCCAAGGTTCATCTATATCACATTATTTTCATATGTCATTCTTTAAACTGGATTCCTTCATCTCTTATAATGATCATTATTCACTTTATCTTCCCTCATTGGACTCATGGCAACATTTCACAAAAACATTTCTTTTCCAGACTTGGTCTCATACAGTTAGCCACTTCCATAGTGACTTTTCCTCATGTTCCTTAGAGATGGCATACTTGATTCAAAGAATCATACTCAATATATGTGCTTTCATCTTTTATATTATGTGACATTCATGGTTACCTCAATCTTTAAATTGATTTAGTCAATCTTATCTTTCTAGGGAAGGTCCTAACCTAGGGTGCCTTCTTTGTTTACAAAAAGAAGTTAGGCTTTCTAGCCCCAACCCAAACCTTTATGTCTAGAGTTTTTCCTCCCCCATAGGTCCTTTTTCCACTCTTGGGTTGACCTATCCAGGTTAGCACACTAGCACTATATATATACAGTGGCGGCGAGGGGGGGGGGCAAGACGGGACAAGTGCCCCCCCTCCACTTTTAAAAATGCATTTACTTATTTGCCTTTCCCATGAAGTTTGCCGCTCCGCACTACTTCCTTTTCACTCGGTGACAATGGGAGCATTCCAGACGCCGTTGATCACTTTAATAATAAAGAAAAGCACATTTTAGCGTGATAGCATCGACAAGACTCACCGGTGTTAGGAACTGCTTGCGTTTACGGATTTGTACCGGACACTAGCGCACATTTTGCAAAACAAAACAAATTTATACATGATAATACCTATCTAAAGAAACGGCCACAGAAAATGACCCCACTTTTAATATCTCAAAGACTCGAACCGTCAAAAGTAAAAAGGCAATTATGCATGCATTAAAACACTGCCAAACCAACCAGATTCCCCATCATTAACCGCAACATTGCGAGTCCCCATGTCTCTTCCTTTCTCTCCGATCTCTAATGTTGTGACTTGCCATTGCCAACTTGCTGGTGGAATACATGCATGTCTAACCAGCCGTTCATACTAAACACTTCAGTTGCACAAGGATTATCTATGTTTTTCAAGGATTCAGATTTCTATGTTTCTCTCCGGTGATGGTCTCCACTGTTGCGACTTGCGGACTTTCCATGGAACATAGGCCTGTCAGCCCGCTGTCCATACTAAACACTCCAGTTGCATAAGGACTATCTATATTTCTCAAGGATTCAGACTTCTAAATTTCCAGATCCATATTTCAAGTTGTTCATCTAGTCATCATATTTGTGGCTTTTGCTCTCCTCCAGACAGGTTATCTGTCTCGTCAATGTAGTTTCTCAGCTGAGATTTGGAAAACCAATTCTTATTCGTCCGTGCGACCGTTGCCCGTCACCATAGTTATCTTTCATCTTTCTGTGGAGAAATTGACTTCATCTCCACCATTGTGGTAAATTTTTTACTTTCTCTTATAAAAATCAAGATGGTTAAATTGTTGACTGTTGCATATGAATTTATTTGATACAACAATATTTCATCGTCCAATCTTGCACATTGTTAGGTAATATTTTTTTAATAAAAATATACTTTGAATATTTTTTTACCAACAGTAGCCTACAATAAATTATTTTGTGCAATGTTTGAAAATATACACATCAATTTGATTCTTAATGTTGAATTTTTTGTTTATAATTTAAAATGAGTATTTTACAATTGTATATATAATCACAACATAATATAAATATATATATTTTTATTTGATATGAAGAGATATTACCATACAATATCAACACAAGAGTCTACATCTACTTCTTTACCAGAAATACATGATTGTAATACTGAACAACAAAATATGCCAGCTAATACTCCTCATGGTGATGTTATAGACTTGCAAGGAAAAATAAATATAGTTGAATGTAACTTAGAAGAAATTGAACCAGATCCAGGGTTGCAGCCTAACATATATGACTATCCAGTGTCTATAAGAGATGAAATTCGACGATCTTATTTACAAAATGGGCCATGTCAACCAGATAAGCATAAATTTCCTCAGAAAATGATTGGCACTAAATTAAGAAGGTTTAACAAAGAATGATTTTGTGAATTTCCAACATATGGCTAGAATATAGTGTTTCTCAAGATGTTGCCTATTTCTTATGTTGTTATCTTTTTATACCCGAGGGAGAGTGTAACGACCGTCATCAAACCGACAAACAAATTATTACTAATTAAGCAGAATAAACATAATAAGCGGATTAACAAAAATCACTAAAATTTAAAACTATTTTGCAAGGAGGTCCTTTTCTAGAAAACTCTTACTGAAAGATCTAAAACTCATACATATCATGATTACATAGTAAAACATCTCATCTTGAGGAGAACATATAATAGTTTCTCTATCAAAACACATACTGGAGCAACATAAGACCTTGAGGCATTCAAGTCAAAATCTCAGATCATTCATGAAACCAGTACGAACCAACTCCAAGGACCTGAGAGTACAGAGACGACACATAGGACTTATATCTACAAGACATGACAGACAATACACTCAACCTGAGCTGTCACTGCTGCCTCAACTATTGTTCCTCCTCTGCAGAAAGATCTTCGCCACCTCGTGCATGTCCACCTAAAAAAATGTGGATCCCATGGGGTGAGACAATTGTCCCAACGAGAGATATAACTCTCTGCCGACCATATTATTATCATAGATTAAGCTTTTATAAACTGAGCAGAGGTTCTTTTTATATTAACATGCATGATAATTCATTGTATGAATAGAATGAAGTAATCTCCTTTCTTAAGGAGAACATTGCATCTACCCATGGTAGAGTTATAAATCATCTATCTGCTTTGCAAGGAATGTAAAGAAACATAAATATCATCTATTAACTAATATGTATAACTAAATTGTGCATCAAACAATTTTCTCGTATTCAATCCTTAAGCAGATATGCTACACGACTGAACATATTTTAACAATCATGCTTATGCCCTGAGGAGATGAAGCATACCCCATTCATCTCCAACCGACCACAAACTTCTCACAAGTCGGTACCAAACAAGGTCAATGGGAGAGCTGGTTGCCATGACCTCACTTGTCTTGGTCAGTACGAGACCACTTAAGTTTAGCAGGACATCTTGTGTCGGCTGCAAATAGCTATTCCAGGGTACGTAGGCATCCTCACTTAGATCTACAACATCAACTGCACTCTCTTAGGGGAAATATTTACTAACAACCGTCCCTAGTTATAAAATTACCGAGTCATGGTGACACAAGCACCATACTCTGAGCCACATGCCAGTTCACCGTGCTCAACATAGAGTCTACGAATGAAGTCACACTCGAGCCATGATATGACATATAGCCAAATCCCCATTCATTTCGGGCTCGTAAGGGGATTGGCTCACACATGGCCGTCTGTACTTACGCCCCCACATACTCAAAAGTATGCACTCCGGGTTATGCCGTGGGGAACCATTTCACCATTCAGCAAATCCTGATGCTGATGGATCTATGGTCAGGGCAATGTTTTATAGTTCCTAATGATATATTACATTCATTACATCATTCTTTTAGCATCAAACAAGTTATCATTATTAATCACAACAAATGCTACAAAGAAAAGTGTAATACATCTATCACATACTTTTCAGATATGTAAAACACATGATACTTGGGATCTCAATCCCTCATCACATTACTGGGAATTCTCATCCCTTCACATCATTATCATGATTACTGGTTCTGGGTATTAAAACCCTTGGATCATCACACAACATTGTTATCTCTATAATAGATAAACATTACCTCTAGGTCCTCAGACCTAGATATCCATTTTACTTGTTGTACAAGTATTCCATATGGCTCACAAGGCCATTACACATCTTGTCACCTCTCACTAGGCAACAACTTATTCATATGGCTCACAAGGACATTACATATCTTGTCACCTCTCACTAGGCAACAACTTATTCATATGGCTCACAAGGCCATTACACATCTTGTTACCTCTCACTAGGAAACAACTTATTCATATGGCTCACAAGGCCATTAATCATTATACTTGTTATACAAGTATTTAACATTCCTCACAAGGCTTATGTAATAAGAGAAATACAACTTTACCATTATTAGGGTTAGGGTTTCCCTTTATAGCCAAATAGGGTTTCAAGTTCATATTATTAATTCAAACCCTAATTCATTGCTCCACACATCTAGGAGCATACATTGATATCATAAGTATTCAATCATACTTATTTATTCTCATCTTTTATCATTAAATGATTATCAACACAAGGTATGAGTTTCTCTCCCATCTTCTCTAGGATATTGATTACATCATACTTTATTATCTTGGCTTAACCCTTTCTCAAGGTATGTTAGCCTACACTTATCAAAGTGCATTACATCTCAATGTAACAATTGACATGACACACTACATGTGTTACTCATCCAAGTATATTGGATTTAAGGTGCATCAAGGAGCATCAACCTTGAGGTGCTGGATGTGGTATTTATCATGCCTTGATGTATTAATTCCCTCATTGCTTTTAACTTACTTAAGTTCATCAACTTATCTTGTATTAGGGTATATTACATCCTAATACTTTATGCACTAACACATCATATTTATCATGTAGTGTATTGGCCATAAGTCACACATTTGAATTATCCGACCATCATCAATGATATGGGCTCATTTCGGGTTAAGGCATTGTTGATATAAGGTTGACCATTATCAACCACTCTTAGTGTTTGACCTATCAAGTTATTAGCCACACCATTACTTGGTGTTACACGCATCACTCCTAAGAGTGTCTTGCCCTCACCTTTACAAGGTGCATCAGATTGAATCATGTATGTCATGTTGAACACATGTATTGGGTTAGGTGTATATTGAGCTAGACATCGTCATATCCTTCATACCCTTACCCATCAAGGTATCATCCTTACCAATCATATGGTGTATCATCTTCACCATACATGAGTGTAACATCCTCACCTCACTTGAAGATATTGGCCACACCATACTTTAGTATATTGGCCATCACATGTTCTAGGGTATTAACCACCTTACCACTTTGTCATTTAGTGTATTGGGTTACCCACCATATCATTTTAGAGATATGTTCTCAACACCATATCGTCCAAGAGGTGTATGCTTAACCCAATATCAGTTTAGTGGTGTATGCTTTCTACCCATATCACTTTAGAGGTGTATGTATGCTTACCATATCGAGTAAGAGGTGTATGCTTGCTTTACACCATATCGGGCAGAGAGGTGTGTGTGTGCTTCACACCATATCAGGCAGAGAGGTGTGTGTGTGCTTCACACCATATCGGGCAGAGAGGTGTGTGTGTGCTTCACACCATATCGGGCAGAGAGGTGTGTGTGTGCTTCACACCATATCGGGAAAAGAGGTGTGTTCTTAACCCAATATCATTTTTGAGGTGTATGCTTGACCTCCTATCATGCACGAGGTGTATAATACACCACCATATCGTGTAATATGGTATAAAATCATATCCATATTGTTTTAGTGGAGTAGGTGCATCACCATATCGGGTTAGAGGTGCTTGCTTGTGTGCTTGAACCCGATATCACTTTATAAGGTGATGACATCTTCTTCAAGCTCTAGACCTTCGTTCTAACTGTTATAGTTCATGGAAATAGGTCTAAGAAACTACTAGAACTCATAATGTCATTAACTATTTCAGAAAATTTCAGAATTAAAAGTAGATCATTAAGTATAGCAATTTAGGTGATGAATAATAACATGATAGAGTTCAAGTTATATAACCTACCTTAAGAACAACTTCAAAGCTCCAAGATCCAAAGATCCACATTCCTAAGGTTGAAGATGACTTATAAAAAGTCCAAGGCTCGATCACAACTCCTTCATATACAAGGAATCACCAAGGATAAGCAATTGGTGGAGAAAAAAGAAAGGAAGAGCATAACCCTAAAATCATGCTTCAATCCAAGGTTGAAGATGATCATGGACTCACCTTAGGGTTAAGTATTGAGCTCCCTCTTGATCCTTATCACCTTGCATGACACCTGACTACCCTTGCGCGATATGGCATCACTTGTGGCCGATATCCCCCTCACTTGTGATCAAAACACTTCACTATGGCCGATATCACCCCACTAGGCCGATATCACCTTACTTGGCCAATATGATCTTTCTATGGAAAATACCCAAGGCAATAATCCTATGCATGATACCTTAGGGAAGGAGGGTGGTAAGATTCGAAAAATTTCACTAAGGGGTGAAAGTAGGGGTATATATACTTGTTGTTCATGAAGAAGTGTGAAAATGAGGTGTCATCAATTTGAGCTACTAGGTGCCACATGTCAATGCATGGGTGACACGTGTACATGCATGCATTAACATTTATGTTGACATGAAAAACACTTGAGGATAATCTAGGGATGGATTTTCGTCCATTACTTATCTCTTTGAATAAAATATATCAACTAAATCACCACTTTATTCACAGCCCGATACAACTTTTCTAAGGAAGTTGTAAAATGATACACTTCACCTCCTTGAGGTTCTTTGCACATCATGGCCTTTTCCAAGAGTATAAAAACCGATATGAGTCTCCTCCTATGGCTCCTTGGCCGATAGGCACTCGTATATAAGCTTTTCAACTTGATACAACTCAAGTTAAGGTTTCATATTCAACCCTTTTCTTGGTCATTTCATCACCAAGATTACCATCACTCATAATAGATTCAAACATGGTGTCTCCTTATTTCTCTCTCCTATAAATGATACATATAGGAAGTAGGAACATTATATAGGTGACAATTTTCATATCAACCCCACATTTTGGGTGAATTACTATTTGTACCAAAATTGGTGCATAAGGTACTAGCATTATTCAAACAAGTTCAAACTTGGAATTTAGGCTTTCCACAAGCCAACAATTAGCATAATTCTCTCTCTTATGATTATAAAACACTTAAGTCATGTTCAACATGTGACATTTTGCAATATAGCCCCTCATTGTGGGTAAATTGCACTTTGGTCCAAAACAAAGGAACATTGCTCAAACAACATTCAATCAGGACCAAACTTGGAACATAAGTGTGTCACATGATAACAAAACACCTTAGAGGATTATATTGAATTTATAAGAAACTTAATTAGCCAAAACAAATAGGGTTACCTCATAACCCAGGTCAGGGTCATTACAAAGAGGGACAAGGAGGAAGAGATGCTTTTATATCAAAAGGGTTCACTAATTAGAAAAAGAAGGATTATCTTCAAATTCATGTAGGAGGTCCTAATAGTTCACATAACCAAGATTTAAAAAAGTGTGAGGATCTAATGAAGCAAAAACAAAGTATTCAATATGTTCTTGAAAGGCAATCTAAGGCTGCTGAAAGTGCTTATGACATATAGTTAAATGCATCAATTAATTGTCTTAGATTTTTGCTACGACAAGGCTTAACATTCAGAGGCCATGATGAATCCAATGAATAAAAAAATAAAGGCAATTTCTTAGAATTGTTGCAATTTCTAGACAAACACAATTATGAAGTCAAATGTGTTGTCTTAGATAATGCTCCTAAGAATTTAAAGTTGATAGCACATGATATATAAACTGATATAGTAAATGCTTTTGCAATGGAAACTACTAAACTGATATTGTAATGACCCTGACCTGGGTTATGAGGTAACCCTATTTGTTTTGGCTAAGTAATTTGCTTAGAACTTTAATATAATCCTCTATGGTGTTTTGTTATCCTGTGACACACTTATGTTCCAAGTTTGGTCCTGATTGAATGCTGTTTGAGCAATGTTCCTTTGTTTTGGACCAAAGTGCAATTTACCCAAGATGAGGGATTATATTGCAATATGTCACATGTTGAATGTGCATTAAGTTCTTTAACATCATAAGAGAGAGAATGATGCAAGGTGGTGGCTTTTGGAAAGCTGAAATTCCAAGTTTGAACTTGTTTGAATAATGCTGGTGACTTGTGTACCAATTTTGGTACAAATTGTAATTTACCCAAAATGTAGGGTTGATATGCAAATTACCACCTCTAGAGTGTCCCTACTCCCTCCTAGTGTGACACATCATTCGTACAAAATGTCATTAACTAAACAGAAGTGGTCATTAACAATAGATTACTGAAAATCACTAAAAATTAAAACCATTTACAAAGAGATCCAAACACAGGAATATTCTTTTATCAAGAACCAATGTATTTCATTTACATCCTGGTTCATAAGTACATATCCCGTACCATCTCTTCTCGAGGATTACAAGCATTAGCTACCTTGTTAAAACTATACACAGACAATATAAGAACCTCGAGGCATCAAGCCAAAACCTCAGATTGATTCATTAAAAGTACTAACTACTAACTCTGAGGACCTGAGAGTATAGAGACGACACATAGGACTATCTATACAAAACATGACAGCCAGTACCTTCACATGGAATATCACTGCTGTCCATGTTGCTGCTACTGCTCTTCCCCTGCAGTAGGGTTTCTGCCTCTTCTTCTGCGTCCACCTAAAAAGTTGGATCCCACAGGGTGAGACAATTGAAAATTGTCCCAGCGAGAGATATAACTCTCTGCCAGAAACATTATTATTGCAGTTTAATGGAATAATACTGAGAAGAGGAGTCATATTTATTCAATAACAGATAAATCAATATCTAAATAGATTAGAGCAATATTCTTATTCCAAGCATTTCAGCTACAACTTGATAAAGCATCATGTTACTTATCCAATAAGGAATTGAAGAGCATGTATAATATTTATCCATCTAGGATGTGCTAAGCAAGGTAACATCAACCAATGATTCTCATATTTCAACCTTAAGCAAATACGCTACACGGCTGATTACATTTTACAATCATACTTAAGCCCTGAGGAGATGAGGTATACCGCTCATACTCCAACCGACCATTGCGAATTGAAATCGGTACCATACATAGGTTAAGGAAGAGCCGAATTTCCATAACCTCATCCTCCTCAGTCAGTGTGAGGACAAAATGCAGGACATCTTGTGTCTCTGCTAAATAGCTTTCCAGGGTATACTGACAACTTTGCTATAGAGTTACATTGGCAGCTGTACTCTCTTCACAATCGAGAGATTTCATGTTTATCTCACATCGACCCGACATTAACATCATCGGGAGATTAGTGATACATCCATCCCGACATATATATAATGAAGGATTGAGAGATTTAATGTTTATCTCAAATCAATTCCTCCATTAGGGCGTAAGGATATTCACGCCCATAACCCCCACATACTCAATAGTATGCTCTCCAAGAGATCCCGTAGGAAAAACATGTTTCACCATCACCAACTACTGACGATGATGGATCTATGGCCAGGGCTCTACATGATAAGATTTCACTTGATTAATTACGTACATTGCCATATTCTTTTAGCATCAGTCATGTTTTCAAACATACATTATTATACAAATGCTACAAAGAATGGGTAATACTTCTATCAAGTACTTTTTGAGGCTTTATAAAATATTGGGATCTTAATCCCTTGTCACATCAGGGGAATTCTCATCCCTTAACATCTCATCATCATGATTGTGGAATATGGCATTCAAACCCTCAGTTCATTAAAGAACACTTGTTACCACTTATCAGGTAACTAATACCTTCAGGTCATCTGACCAAGGTAAACATGATACTTGCTACACAAGCATCTCACATGGATCTCAAAGCCCATTTAATTTCTTATTACCTCTCACTAGGCAACAAAGCATATTATGGCTCACAAGGCCCACAAAACAATTTCAATAGTAAAACATCATAGTTCATACCTGGCTATGTCCAACATCTCATGATACCTGCATGATTAGTACACAAGATAACATTTATATCAATTACATACCAGCACTGTGCAATGTAATGGTAGCATCACTATTTACTCATTACAGTTAGGGTTTCCCAAATTCATGTCAATTAGGGATACTCATCCCATTACCTAGAATTAGGGTTATGGTTTATCATCATATTGCCCAAGATAGGGTTTCACATGACATCACCCTTGATTAGGGTTTCACACATTATTACCTTTAATTAAGGTTCCTTATAACTTTTCCCCAAATTAGGGTTCCATGTAACTTTACCCAAAATTAGGGTTTCATGAAGCATCCTCTTAAATTAGGGTTTTTCATTATATTACCCTGAATTGGGATTTCTCATATCATTACCCTAGAATAGGGCTACATCATTACCCTAGATTAGGGTTACACCTAGCATTGCCCTAAATTAGGATTAGGGCTCATCAACCTTCTCAATTAGGGTTTCATGATCTCTTTATCAAGAATCATACCCTAATTAAATATGTTATTCATGTTGAAAGTGTTGAGGCTTAACCACTACATGATTATCATACATGTATGGATTCCTCTCTCTCTCATCCTCTCTAGGATGTTAATTACTTCAAACTTGATTAGATTAGGTTAACCCTTCATTCAAGTGCATACATTTAGGGTTAGCATAGTGTATTGAGGCATTGCTTCCATAAGCATCAAAGGTTAACCCTTCTAAGGATACTAATCACCCTAGTACCTTAAAGGTACAACCATTGTAATTATCTTTGATAAACATCATTAACAATCATAGGGTTGATTAATCTTTCATAGCTTTGAGACTATTCGATCTCCAAATTGTTTTGATACTTTTGAACCTTCAAACGGTTTTGACCTCCTTGACCTTCAAATGGTTTTAAGACCATTTGCCCTCCAAATGGTCTTGAGACCATTTGGGCATCTAGGTTGAGACCATTTGCTCTTAAATGGTTTTGAAACCATTTGGTGCTTTCAACCTTTGAAACCGTTTAATCAAATTATTATTGAAACTGAAAGAACAACCCTTCATTGAAACCAATTGAACATCAAACAGTTTGAGACTGTTTGCCCTCCAAACGGTCTGAAGACCGTTTGGTCCAAACCACCTTGATACTGAATGGATCAATTAGGGTTTCCTCCAACCAATCAATCGATTTTAGGGTTTGCACTCATTGAACCATCCAACATTGTGACCATTGAAAGTACATCAAATTAAAGCCCTTGGATCTCCAACCATCCATCACAGCCCGTGAACTCCAAATGGTCTTGGGACCGTTGGGCTCAAACGTCTCAATCGATCTTGAGACTGTTTGAGTCATTCAATCATAGAAATCAACCCAATCAAATTAGGGTTTCAACCAATCAACTCGATTAGGGTTTGTAATCAATGTATCACCCATTCTTGAATCCATTATAATTACATCAATTTGAACCATTAGATCTTCATCATCCACATCAGCAATAGACCCCAAATGGTCTTGAGACCGTTTCACCTCAAACGGTCTTGAGACCGTTCGGTCATCAACATTGCAAACTGTTTACTCAAGATATTAATTGAGGTGTGTGCTAAGATGACATCATCATCTTCAAGCTACAAACCTTTGAAATTTGTTGTGATTCTTATGGTGATTTCATCAACTAATAGAAAGGAAATTCGGGAATGAAAAAGGAATCAACATATGATGAAGAAATGAAGTCAATAATGATATTTAAGGGTTCAAGTTATATAACCCGCCTTCAAAGTTGAATCCAATCTTCAAGATTCACGTCCTCAATGGTGAATGAATCTTTCTCAACTGTCCAAGGTCCGTTCTCAAGTATTTGAGTGAAAGGATTGGCTAAAGTTGAAGATTGAATGGAGAAAAGAAGAAAATAAGCATTGAATTTTGATTTCCACCATGAAATCAAGGTTGAAGATGATTAAGGAGCTTACCTACAGGTTGGAGTACGTCCTCCTATTTCTCCTAAGCTCCCTTGTACATGACCAAAGCAAGGAAAGAAAGTAGTTTCGAAAAAGAGTCTTTCATGTAGGTGAAAAATGGGATATATGTAAGGAATTTCAAGAGAGAGAAAGTGTTATAAAAATCCTTTAGTTCCCAAAATTGGTGCCACTTATCCCCCTCACTTCCTTAAATAAGAAGCCATCATCCTATACTTCAAAAACCTCTTCTTTATCCATGAATTAAAGAAAACAAATTAAGCACCTTAATCAATATAGTAATAATATCCAAAAATTAGTGGATATTACTTTTTCTTAAACTAATATGAGTGGGCTCTCCACTCACTTTAGACATTTCGGTGCCATTGCAAGGAATAAGGACGTCCATACTTATAAAAATTCAACCATATCATTTTTGGTTGAAGGGCACTTTCATTAATATATATTTTTTGCATTAAATTGAATTAGGGTTTCAATTATGCTTAAATCTTGATTATTTTAATATTAAGATTCTTTCTCCTCCAAAGAGATTCAAATGAGACGCCCCTCTAATTTTCTTGTCTCTAGTTGATACCAAGAAACATTAGGGACTCTCTAAAAGTGGTATTTTGCATATTGAACCCTAGGTTTTGGGTAAATTGCACATTACACCAAAACTAGGTTTTAATGCACAAACATTGCTCAAAAAGCTCTTTCTTGGTGCTCAGGCTTTCACAAGCCATATATCTGCATCATTCTCATTCTTATGATTCTATAACACTTGAGGAACATTTTATAATGTAACATTTGCAAGTTAACCCCTCAACTTGGGTAATTTGCACTTTAGTCCAAAACGGGAAAAACATTGTTTTCAACATTATTCAAAAGGACTAAAATTGAAACATAAGTTCCTCTTGAGCCTTAAATACTTTTCAAAATATAAGAGCAAGCATATAATTATCTTTCTTAAACAAAACATCTAGGGTTAAAGCATAACCCAGGTCAGGGATGTTACACCTAGTATCATTTAGAAGAGAGATAAATAATGAGGCACCATGTTTGAACCAATTAAGAGTGATGGTACTCTTGGTGATGAAATGACCAAGAAAGGGGTTGAATATGAAACCCTAACTTGAGTTGTATCAAGTTGAAAAGCTTATATATGAGTGCCTATCGGCTAAGGAGCCATAGGAGGAGTCCCATATCATTTTGTGGACTCTTGGAAAAGCCCATGACGTGCAAAGCACCTCAAGGAGGTGAAGTGTATTGGTTTACAACTTCCTTAGAAAAGTTGTATCGGGTTGTGAATAAAGTGGTGATTTTGTTGATATATTTTATTCAAAGGGATAAGTAATGGATGAAAATTCATCCCTAGATTATCCTCAAGAGTTTTGCATATAAGATAAATGTTAATTCATGGATGTACACGTGTCAACCAAGCATGGACACATGGAACCTAGCAGCTCAAATTTATGACACCTCATTTTCACACTTCTTCATGAACAACAAGTATATATACCCCTTATTTCACCCCTTAGTGAACGTTTTCGAATACAACCACCTCCTTGCTCTTAGATATCATGCATAGGGTCCTTGTATCATGTAGGAGTGAAGTGGTATAGTGCATAGGGCCTTGGGTATCGTCCATAGCAAGATCATATCAGCCAAGTAGGGTGATATCGGCCTAGTGAGGTGATATCACCCATAGTGTAGTGTTTTGATCACAAGTGAGGGGGATATCGGCCACAAGTGATGGCATATTGTGAAAGGGTAGTGAGGTATCGTGCAAAGGTGCTAAGGAACAAGAAGGAGCTCAATACTTAACCCTAAGATGAGGCCATGATCATCTTCAACCTTGGATTGAAGCATGATTTTAGGGTTATGATCTTCCTTTCTTTTCTTCTTCACCAATTGCTTATCCATGGTGATTCCTTGCATATAGAGGAGTTGTAAATTTCATCTTCAACCTTGGAAACGTGGAGCTTTGGAGCTTGGAGGTTTGAAGTTGTTCTTAAGGCGGGTTATATAGCTTGAACTCAACCATGTTATTATTCATCACCTAAATTGCTATACTTAATGATCTACTTTTAATTCCGAAATTTTATGAAATAGTTGTTGACATTATGAGTTCTACTAGTTGCTTATACCTGTTTCCATGAACTTTAATAGTTAGAAAGAAGGTCTAGAGCTTGAAGAAGATGGTATCACCTTATAAAGTGATATCAGGTTCAAGCACACGAGCAAGCACCTCTAACCCGATATGGTGATGCACCTACTTCACTAAAATGATATGGATATTATTTTATACTTTCTTTCATGATATGGTGGTGTAGTATAAACCTCTTGCACGATATGAGGTCAAGAAAACACCTCAAAAATGATATTGGGTTAAGCACACACATCTCTATCCGATATGGTGTGAAGCACACACACCTCTTTGCCCGATATGGTGTGAAGCACACACACACCTCTTTGCCCGATATGGTGTGAAGCACACACACACCTCTTTGCCCGATATGGGGTGAAGTGTGCACACAACTCAAAAGTGATATGGAAACACACATACACCTCAAACCCAATATGGAAGCATACATACACCTCAAGGGTGATATGTTAAGCACACATACACCTCAAATCTGAGATGGTAAGCATACATACACCTCAAACTCAATATGGTTAGCACACATACACCTCTAAGGTGATATGGGAAGCAAGCAAACACCTCATATCCGATATGGTGGAAGCACCTTAAAACTCAAATGAAGGAAAGCATCTTAAATGCAATATACTTGATGAAGTAACACATGAAGTGTCTTATATCAAGTCATACTTTTAAGAGGTATGGAGTTTAATGAATATTTATTAAGTAGGCTAATGTACCTTGAAGGAAAGGTTGAGCCAACTTAATAAAGTATGAAGTAATCAATATCCTATTAAGGATAAGAGAAAAACACATATTTTGTGTTGATAATTATTTAATAACAAATGATGAGAATAAATAAGTATGATTGAATACTTATGATATTAATGTATGCTCCTAGATGTGTGGAGAAATGAATTAGGGTTTGGATTGATAATATGAACTTGAAACCCTATTCAGCTATATAGGGAAACCCTAACCCTAATAGTTGTTGCCTAGTGAGTGGTGATAAGATGTTTAATGGGCCTTGTGAGCCATGTGATTAGTTGTTGCCCAATGAGAGGTGACAAGATGTTTAATGGGCCTTATGATCCATGTGATTAGTTGTTGCCTATTGAGAGGTGACAAGATGATTAATGGGCCTTGTGAGCCATGTGGTTAGTTGTTACCTAGTGAGAGGTGATAAGATGTTTAATGGGATTTGTAAGCCATGCGAATAGTTGTTGCCTAGTGAGAGGTAACAAGATGTTTATAAAAGTGTCATGTAAGAAATGATAATGTTCAAATAAACTAAGAAATAGAAACTTTGTAACATAATTATAATAATTAATGTATATAATAATAATAGTGAAATCTTAATCATACATGCTTTATGCTGATAGCCAAACAAGGGCTATAGTGTTTTTGAATATGCTTAAAGGAGATAAGAGGAATACTTGTATTATATAAAGGATGTGAATAAGTATGATGGCTTGGCCAAGATATAATGCCTAGTAAAGGTGATGTGGTATTTAGTGATGAGATGCACATGATTGGCATAGTCCAATGCCTGGAATAGTTTCATAGGATTGGGATAACCCAATGCCTGTATGTTAATCACAGGATTGGTAATAACCCAATACCTGGTAGAGGCATGAAGCTTATAATTATCATAGGATTGGTAATAACCCAATACCTAGCAGAGGCATGAAGCCTAAAATTATCACAGGATTGGTAATAACCCAATACCTGGTAGAGGCATGAAGCCTATAATTATCAAAGGATTGGTAATAACCTAATACATAGAAGAGGCATGAAGCCTATAATTATCACATGATTGGTAATAACCCAATACTTGGAGTAATTGCACATGATTGGTCATAACCCAATACCTAGAATAATTGTACAAGATTGGTAATAACCCAATGCCTGGAATAATGTCACATGATTGGTCATAACCCAATACCTAGAATAGTGTCACATGATTGGTCATAACCCAATACCTGGAATAATTGCATATGATTAATCATAACCCAATACCTGGAATAATGTCATAGTATTGGTCATAACCCAATACCTGGAATAATTTCACAAGATTGGTCATAACCCAATTCCTGGAATAATTGCACATGATTGGTCATAACCCAATACCTGGAATAATGTCACAGGATTGGTCATAACCCAATACTTGGAATAATTGCACAAGATTGGTCATAACCCAATACCTAGAATAATGTCACAGGATTTGTCATAACCCAATACCTAGAATAATTGCACATGATTGGTCATAACCCAATACCTAGAATAAATGCACAGGATTGGTCATAACCCAATACCTGGAATAATGTCACATGGTTGGTCATAACCCAATACCTGGAATAATGTCACAGGATTGGTCATAACCCAATACCTGGAATAATTGCACAGGATTGGTAATAACCCAATACGTGGAATAATTGCATAGGATTGGTAATAGTCCAATGCCTGGAATGTTTGCATAGGATTGGCATAGTCCAATGCCGGGAATGGTTGCACAAGATTGGCATAGTCCAATGCCCGGAATGTTTGCACAGGATTGGCATAGTCGAATGCCTGGAATGGTTGCACATGATTGGCATAGTTCAATGCCTGGATAGAATATGATGATGTATACTCACATGACTGGTACAATTCAATATCTGGCTAACAGATTGGCTAAGGTCAACATATAGAAATGAGAATGATTCATGGTTTACATACCATGATAATGAGTATCACATGATAAGATTGAGATGTTGATATAGTATGATGGGTAAATGATATACATGTTCTTCCTATTCCTTATAAAGAGAATAGATGATTTACTGCTCTATCATAGACAGTTGAATGCTTTAAAAGATGAGAATGTTCTAAACTGCTTATCCTCTGCTCAGTTTAATACCATTTAACTGTGATAATACCATTGTTGGCGGAGAGTTATATCTCTCACTGGGACAATTGTCTCACCCAATGGGATCCACTTTTTTTTATGTGGACGTGCACGAGGGGGGGGGGTTGAGACCGTACTGCAGAGAAAGAACAACAACAACAAGGACAACAGTGACAACTCAGGTTGAATGTACTGTCTGTCATGTCTTATAGATAGAAGTCTTATGTGTCGTCTCTATACTCTCAGGTCCTTGGAGTTGGTTCGTACTGGTTTTATGAACAATATGAGATTTTGGCTTGTATGCCTCAAGGTTTGTTGTTGCTTTATGTATATGTTTTGAGAAAGCAACTGTTATATGTTATCCTCGATAAGAGATGGTACAATGTATGTACAATATATGATCAATGTGAATATCAAGTTTTGGTTATTCCTTAAAGAGTTTTCCTAGAAATGGATCTCTTTGCAAAATGGTTTTAATTTTTAGTGATTTTTGTTAATCCACTGCGTATGATTATTCCGCATAATTAGTAACGATTTGTTTGTCAGTTTGGCAACTGTCGTTACAAGTTTGGTATCAGAGCTTAAGGTTTGTTGAGTCTACAGATACATAGGACTAAGGTGTTGAGTTTGTTCTAGTATCCTCCAGTATATCCTATAGTGACTTCTTCTTATGCATAAGAAAAGGGGAAGTTTAAAAATGACTAGAGAACACGAGGAACACGATGCTAAGAGCAATGTTGTTGCACCAAGGGAAGGTGCGAGGGATTAGGCAAGAGAAGAATGAGTGCCTAAGAATTCCCATCTTGACCCAATCAGGATAGAGAATCCTACTTTTTATGCTCTTGTTGGGCAGGTTAGGACAATAGTGATGAATATAGTGGACTGGATACTAGCAATACAACCTAGGTTACCAGCCCTCGATGTAGAAACTTTGGGCTCTGAAAGGGTTCTCGAATGACATAGTTATGTTGCACAGTGAAAAATATGAGAAGGGTTAACATATGGAAAGAAAATAAACTCTGCCATAAGTATAGACACACAATACATCTGTGATTTCAATGCCCAAGGAGGGGCAATAAGCTGAGAATTAAGGAAAGGTATCTATAATTATAGAGACATTTGTCTAGTTGTTCTAAAAAGACAACACTTTTTGTACCATCAGTGTAATAAATGCCTAGTGCACTAGGGAAGTAGTCACTAAGTAAAGGAAAAAGTCCTAACCTTCCACTTGTAAGGACTTCTGGCTTAGCTTCTACATCGATAATAAGACCGATAAGACCATGATACGAGGACAAGACGTGTCATAGATATGGACATGTTGAGCATACTAAACCCTTTTGTTCAAAAAGAAGGGAGGAAATGACCCAACAATCGAGACAGACTCGACAAGGCTTACGAAAGTTACAACCCAATAGTGTAAAAAGACAAAAGCAACAACATGAAACAACTTGACCCTATGTTTGAGTCAACCTGAAGTGGTAAATGACCGTGAGGGGTGACAGTCAGATAGAGAATTTTCATTTGGATATGTCTTCTCTTGATTTTATCAGATAATCATAAGAAGGTAGTTGTTGTTGAGCTTCCTTTAATTAGTCCTATGAGCAAAATAAGGAAGAAATAAGAAGGATGAGAACCTATATTCAATCCAATATTCTCTTATATGTTTTGAAATTTCTCTCTTCATGTAGAAAGGGAAGAGATGTAAAAGAAACACCCAGAGAAAATTTGAGATACTAAGTAGTAAAACTCAAAGAGATGAAACATAATATCAAACAAATGCATACTACCTAATTTTAGTTCTTGAATACCCTGGCCATGTATTCATCTATTGAAGGCAAGGTATGTATGTACTCTTAGATTGCTATCTTTTTTATTACTCTGATCAAGTAGTCATTCTGAGACAATCTAAAGATCATAATGAAGTAAACGATGTGGCATGGATATTTCTACCACATCCTAATTGATATATGGAGAAATCTAAGTTAATCATAGATCAACTTATAAATAAAACAAGATGTTTAGTATAATGTATACCTTGGTCTGAGGACCTAGAGGTAACCGTTACCTGATGAGAGGTAACAGTTCAGTGATGAACTGAGGGTTTGAATACCCAGATCTAGTAATCATGATGATGATAATACTGAGAGGTGGTGACATGTAATCATCTCTATAATTCCTATGGTGAAGGTAAGGAACCTAAAAGGAAATAAGATTGAATGACACATGAATAATTAAAAGTTCATGAAATACTCGAAGAAGGTGATAATCTCTTTTCTTTAAATAAACAACCTTGAATAATGGTGGGGTGATAAAAAGGACTATGATTCCTTGTTCTCTTTCCCTTTAGGGACATGACAATCAAGTAAGTCTTATGACACTTGAGGTGCATGGATTAGAAATAATCTTTAGATGGATACTTTGAAAAATATCGGCTAGTCCTGGATTTTAGTTCCAAGACAAATTGTGTGTGCTAAGTAATGTTCCGAGATGAAAGAAAGGTCCTATTATATGTTTGGTTATCTAGAAAGGGTATCTTTAAAATTTGTCTAGTCACATACTGTAGTATGGATACCATATTCTAGGGGTTTATGCCCTGCATGAACATAACTTTGATAAAGAAATATTAATTGAAGGAATAAATGTAGAATCATTTGAGAAAAAGCTTATCAAAGCTAAAAATGTATGATAAGACCTGTAGTCCCAAGTGGGTGACAAATCAGTGAGGTTCGACACCTGAGTTAAATAGGGTATGTATAATGTTTCTCTGACTAAGAAAAGTGTTACCTGACATAGAGTTGACTCTACAGTCAATAATGAAAAAGACAATGGAGTATGTGTCCTATATGACAGATTCTATGATAACCATGTGTGAAAGAACGTTGGGTTGATCAAAGTTCTATGGCATCTCCATGTCATTAAGATTATTATGTGTAGACTTGATGATATGATTAATGAATAATATCTGTCTCCCTTTACCTGGGATTTCGGGGACGAAATCCTTGTTAGGGGTATATAACTTGTAATGACCCTGACCTGGGTTATGAGGTAACCCTATTTGGTTTAGCTAAGTAAGTTGCTTATAACTTTAATATAATCCTCTATGGTGTTTTGTTATCATGTGACACACTTATGTTCCAAGTTTGGTCCTAATTGAATGATGTTTGCGCAATGTTCTTTTGTTTTGGACCATAGTGCAATTTACCCAAGATGAGGGGTTATATTGCAATATGTCACATGTTGAATGTGCATTAAGTTCTTTAGAATCATAAGATAGAGAATGATGCAAGGTGGTGGCTTTTGGAAAGCCAAAATTCCAAGTTTGAACTTGTTTGAATAATGCTGGTGACTTGTGTACCAATTTTGGTACAAATTGTAATTTACCCAAAATGTAGGGTTGATATGCTAATTACCACCTCTAGAGTGTCCCTACTCCCTCCTTGTCTCATTTATAGGAGATATAAATAATGATGCACCATGTTTGATCCAATTAAGAGTGATGGTACCCTTGGTGATGAAATGACCAAGACAGGGGTTGAATATGAAACCCTAACTTGAGTTGTATCAAGTTGAAAAGCTTATATATGAGTGCCTATTGGCCAAGGAGCCATAGGAGGACTCCCATATCATTTTTTGGAATCTTTTAAAATCCCATGACGTGAAAAGCACCTCAAGGAGGTGAAGTGTATCGGTTTACAACTTCCTTAGAAAAGTTGTATCGGGTTGTGAATAAAGTGGTGATTTTGTTGATATATTTTATTCAAAGGGATAAGTAATGGACTAAAATTCATCCCTCGATTATCCTCAAGAGTTTTTTATGTCAAGATAAATGTTAATGCATGCATGTACACGTGTCAACCATGCATGGACATGTGGAACCTAGTAGCTCAAATTAATGACACCTCATTTTCACACTTCTTCATGAACAACAAGTATATATACCCCTTCTTTCACCCCTTAGTGAACATTTTTGAATACTACCACCTCCTTGCTCTTAGATATCGTGCATAGGGTCCCTTTATAACGCAGGAGTGAAGTGGTATCGTGAATAGGGCCTTGGGTATCATCCATAGCAAGATCATATCAGCCAAGTAGGGTGATATCGGCCTAGTGAGGTGATATCACCCATAGTGAAGTGTTTTGATCACAAGTGAGGGGGATATCAGCCACAAGTGATGGCATATCGTGCAAGGGTAGTGAGGTATTGTGAAAATGTGCTAAGGAGCAAGAAGAATCTCAATACTTAACCCTAAGGTGAGGCCATGATCATCTTCAACCTTGGATTGAAGCATGATTTTAGGGTTATGATCTTCCTTTTTTTTTCTTCTTCACCAATTGCTTATCCATGGTGATTCCTTTCATATAGAGGAGTTGTGAATTTCATCTTCAATCTTGGGAATGTGGAGCTTTAGAGCTTGGAGCTTTGAAGTTGTTCTTAAGGCAGGTTATATAACTTGAACTCAACCATGTTATTATTCATCACCTAAATTTCTATACTTAATGATCTACTTTTAACTCCAAAATTTTATGAAATAGTTGTTGACATTATGAGTTCTAGTAGTTTCTTAGACCTGTTTCCATGAACTTTAACAGTTAGAAAGAAGGTCTAGAGCTTGAAGAAGATGGTATCACCTTATAAAGTGATATTGGGTTCAAGCACACAAGCAAGCACCTCTAACCCGATATGGTGATGTACCTACTTCTCTAAAACGATATGGATATTATTTTACACTTTCTTGCATGATATGGTGGTGTAGTATACACCTCTTTCACGATATGAGGTCAAGAAAACACCTCAACAATGATATTGGGTTAAACACACACCTCTCTGCCCGATATGGTGTGAAGCATACACACACCTCTTTGCCCGATATGGTGTGAAGCACACACACACCTCTTTGCCCGATATGGTGTGAAGCACACACACACCTCTTTTCCCGATATGGTGTGAAGTGCACACACACCTTAAAAGTGATATGGAAGCAGACATACACCTCAAACTCGATATGGAAGCATACATACACCTCAAGGGTGATATGTTAAGCACACATACACCTCAAACCCGAGATGGTAACCATACATACACCTCAAACTCGATATGGTAAGCACACATACACCTCTAAGGTGATATGGGAAGCAAGCACACACCTCATATCCGATATGGTGGAAGCACCTCAAAACTCAAATGAAGGAAAGCACCTTAAATGCAATATACTTGATGAAGTAACACATGAAGTGTCTTATATCAAGTCATACATTAAGAGGTATGGAGTTTAATGAATATTGATTAAGTAGGCTAATGTACCTTGAAGGAAAGGTTGATCCTACTTAATATAGTATGAAGTAATCAATATCCTAGTAAGGATAAGAGAAAAATGCATACTTTGTGTTGATAATCATTTAATGACAAATGATGAGAATACATAAGTATGATTGGATACTTATGATATTAACGTATGCTCCTAGATGTGTGGAGCAATGAATTAGGGTTTGGATTGAAAATATGAACTTGAAACCCTATTCGGCTATATAGGGAAACCCTAACCCTAATAGTTGTTTCCTAGTGAGAGGTGACAAGATGTTTAATGAGCCTTGTGAGCCATGTGATTAGTTGTTTCCTAGTGAGAGGTGACAAGATGTTTAATGGGCCTTGTGAGCCATGTGATTAGTTGTTGCCTAGTGAGAGGTGACAAGATGATTAATGGGCCTTGTGAGCCATATGGTTAGTTGTTACCTAGTGAGAGGTGACAAGATGTTTAATGGGCCTTGTGAGCCATGAGAATAGTTGTTGCCAAGTGAGAGGTAACAAGATGTTTATAAAAGTGTCATGTAAGAAATGATAATGTTCAAATAAACTAAGAAATGGAAACTTAGTAACATAATTATAATAATTAATGGATACAATAATAATAATGAAATCTTAATCATACATTCTTTATGCTTATAGCCAAATAAGGGCTATAGTGTTTTTGAATATGCTTAAAGGAGATAAGGGGAATACTTGTATTATATAAAGGATGTGAATAAGTATGATGGCTTGGCCAATGTATAATGCATAGTAAAGGTGATGTGGTATTCAGTGATGAGATGCACATGATTGGCATAGTCCAATGCATGGAATAGTTTCACAAGATTGGGATAACCCAATGCCTCTCTGTTAATCACAAGATTGGTAATAACCCAATACCTGGAAGAGGCATGAAGCCTATAATTATTACAGGATTGGTAATAACCCAATACCTTGCAGAGGTATGAAGCCTATAATTATCACATGATTGGTAATAACCCAATACCTGGGAGAGGCATGAAGCCTATAATTATCACAGGATTGGTAATAACCGAATACCTGACAGAGGCATGAAGCCTATAATTATCACATGATTGGTAATAACCCAATACTTAGAATAATTGCACAGGATTGGTCATAACCCAATACCTGGGATAATTGTACATGATTGGTAATAACCCAATGCCTGGAATAATGTCACATGATTGGTCCTAACCCAATACCTGGAATAATGTCACAAGATTGGTCATAACCCAATACCTGGAATAATTGCACAGGAATGGTCATAACCCAATACCTGGAATAATGTCACAGGATTGGTCATAACCCAATACCTGGAATAATTGCACAGGATTGGTCATAACCCAATTCCTAGAATAATTTTACATGATTGGTCATAACCCAATACCTGGAATAATGTCACATGATTGGTCATAAACGAATACTAGGAATAATTACACATGATTGGTCATAACCCAATACCTGGAATAATGTCAGAGGATTGGTCATAACCCAATACCTGGAATAATTGCATGGGATTGGCCATAACCCAATACATGGAATAATTGCACATGATTGGTCATAACCGAATACCTTGAATAATGTCACATGATTGGTCATAACCCAATACCTGGAATAATGTCACAGGATTGGTCATAACCCAATACCTGGAATAATTGCACAAGATTGGTAATAACCCAATATGTGGAATAATTGCACAGGATTGGTAATAGTCCAATACCTGGAATGTTTGCATAGGATTGACATAGTCCAATGCCTGGAATGGTTACACAAGATTGGCATAGTCTAATGCCTAGAATGTTTGCACAAGATTGGCATAGTCCAATGCCTGGAATGGTTGCACATGATTGGCATAGTCCAATGCCTAGACAGAATATGATGATGTATACTCACATGACTGGTATAATTCAATATCTGGCTAACAGATTGGCTAAGGTCAGCATATAGAAATGAGAATGATTCATGGATGACATACCACGATAATGAGTATCACAGGATAAGTTTGAGATGTTTATATAGTATGATGGGTAAATGATATACATGTTCTTCCTATTCCTTATAAAGAGAATAGATGATTTACTGCTCTATCATAGATAGTTGTAATGCTTTAAAAGATGAGAATGTTCTAAACTGCTTATCCTCTACTCAGTTTAATACCATTTAACTGTGATAATAACATTGTTCGAGGAGAGTTATATCTCTTGCAGGGACAATTGTCTCACCCCGTGGGATCCACATTTTTTTTAGGTGGACGTGCACAAGGGGGGGTTGAGACCGTACTGCAGAGAAAGAACAACAACAGCAGGGATAACAGTGATAACTCAGGTTGAGTATACTATCTATCATATCTTGTAGATAGAAGTCCTAAGTGTCGTCTCTATACTCTAGGGTCCTTGGAGTTGGTTCGTACTGGTTTTATGAACAATCTGAGATTTTGGCTTGTATGCCTCGAGGTTTGTTGTTGCTTTATGTATATGTTTTGAGAAAGCACTGTTATATGTTATCCTTGAGAAGAGATGGTACAATGTATGTACAATATATGATCAATGTGAATATCAAGTTTTGGTTGTTCCTTAAAGAGTTTTCCTAGAAATGGATCTCTTTGCAAAATGGTTTTAATTTTTAGTGATTTTTGTAATCCGCTGCGTATGATTATTCTTCATAATTAGTAACAATTTGTTTGTTGGTTTGGTGACTGTCGTTACAAGTTTGGTATTAGAGCTTAAGGTTTGATAAGTCTACAGATACATATGACTAAGGTGTTGAGCCTGTTCTAGTGTCCTCTAGTATATCCTATAGTGACTTTTGCTTATGCAGAAGAAAAGGGAAAGTTTAAAAATGACTGGAGAACATGAGGAACACGATGCTAAGAGCAATGTTGTTGCACCAAGGGAAGGTGCGAGGGATCAGGCAAGAGAAGAATGAGTGCCTGAGAATTCCCATCTTGACCCAATCAGGATAGAGAATCCTACTTTTTATGCTCTTGTTGGGCAGGTTAGGACAATAGTGATGAATATAGTGGACTGGATACTAGCAATACAACCTAGGTAACAACCCTCGATGCAGAAACTTTGGGCTCTGAAAGGGTTCTCAAATGAAATAGTTATGTTGAACAGTGAAAAATATGAGAAGGGTTAACATATGGCAAGAAAATAAACTCTGCCATAAGTATAGACACAAAATACATCTGTGATTTCAATGCCCAAGGAGGGGCAATAAGTTGAGAATTAAAGAAAGGTCTCTATTATTCTAGAGACATTTGCCTAGTTGTTCTAAAAAGCCAACGCTTTTGGTACCATCAGTGTAATAAATGCCTAGTGCACTAGGGCAGTAGTCACTAAGTAAAGGCAAAAGTACTAACCTTCCACCTGTAAGGACTTCTGGCTTAGCTTCTACATCGGTAATAAGACCGATAAGACCATGATACGAGGACAAGACATGTCATAGATATGGACATGTTGAGCATACTAAACCCTTTTGTTCAAAAATAAGGGAGGAAATGAACCAACAATCGAGGCAGACTCGATAGGGCTTACGAAAGTTACAGCCCAATAGTGTAAAAAGACAAAAGCAACAACATGAAATAGCATGACCCTATGTTTGAGTCAACCTGATGTGGTAAATGACCATGAGGGGTGACAGTCAGATAGAGAATTTTCATTTGGATATGTCTTCTCTTGATTTTATTTGATAATCATAAGAAGGTAGTTATTGTTGAGCTTCCATTAATTAGTCCTATGAGGACATTAGGAAGAAATAAGAAGGATGAGAACCTATATTCAGTCCAATATTCTCTTATATGTTTTGAAATTTCTGTTTTCATATAGAAAGGGAAGAGATGTAAAAGAAACACCTAGAGAAAATTTGAGATACTAAGTAGTAAAACTCAAAGAGATGAAACATAATATCAAAAAAATGCATACTACCTAATTTTAGTTCTTGAATACCCTGGCCAGGTATTCATCTATTGAAGGCAAGGTATGTATGATACTCTTAGATTGCTATCTTTTTTGTACTCTGATCAAGTAGTCATTCTGAGACAATCTAAATAGCATAATGAAGTAAAAGATGTGGCATGGATATTTCTACCACATCCTAATTGATATATGGAGAAATATGAGTTAATCATAGATCAACTTATAAATAAAAGAAGATGTTTAGTATAATGTATACCTTGGTCTGAGGACCTAGAGGTAATAATTACTTGATGAAAGGTAACAGTTCAGTGATGAACTGAGGGTTTGAATACCCAGATCTAGTAATCGTGATGATGATAATACTGAGAGGTGGTGACATGTAATCGTCTCTATAATTCCTATGCTGAAGGTAAGGAACCTAAGAGTAAATAAGATTGAATGACACATGGATAATTAAAAGTTCATGTAATACTCGAAGAAGGTGATAATATATTTTCTCTAAATAAAAAACCTTGAATAATAGTGGGGTGATAAAAAGGACTATGATTCCTTGTGCTCTTTCCCTTTCAGGACATGACAATCAAGTAAGTCTTATGACACTTGATGTGCATGGATTAGAAGTAATCTTTAGATGGATACTTTGAAAAATATCAGCTAGTCCTGGATTTTAGTTCCAAGACAAATTGTGTGTGCTAAGTAATGTTATGAGATGAAAGAAAGGTCCTATTATATGTTTGGTTATCTAGAAAGGGTAACTTTGAAATTTTTCTAGTTACATACTGTAGTATGGATACCATATGTTAGGGGTTTATGCCCTGCATAAACATAACTTTGATAAAGATATATTAATTGAAGGAATAAATGTAGAATCATTTGAGAAAAAGCTTATCAAAGCTAAAAATGTATGATAAGACCTGTAGTCCCAAGTGGGTGACAAATCAGTGAGGTTTGACACCTGAGTTAAATAGGGTATGTATAATGTTTCTCTGACTAAGAAAAGTGTTACCTGACATAGAGTTGAATCTACAATCAATAATGAAAAAGATAGTGGAGTATGTGTCCTGTATGAGATTCTATGATAACCATGTGTGAAAGAACTTTGTGTTGATCAAAGTTCTATGGCATCTCCATGTCATTAAGATGATTATGTGGAGACTTGATGATATGATTAATGAATAATATCTGTCTCCCTTTACCTGGGATTTCGGGGAGAAAATCCTGGTTAGGGGTTTATAACTTGTAATGACCCTAACCTGAGTTATGAGGTAACCCTATTTGTTTTGGATAAGTAAGTTTCTTAGAACT
Source organism: Alisma plantago-aquatica (assembly GCA_963693085.1). Taxonomy (NCBI): domain Eukaryota; kingdom Viridiplantae; phylum Streptophyta; class Magnoliopsida; order Alismatales; family Alismataceae; genus Alisma; species Alisma plantago-aquatica. The sequence continues at coordinate 787,361,590 of OY856414.1, read as the reverse complement.
TTAATATAATCCTCTATGGTGTTTTTTTATCATGTGACACACTTATGTTCCAAGTTTGGTCCTGATTGAATGATGTTTGAGCAATGTTCCTTTGTTTTGGACCAAAGTGCAATTTACCCAAGATGAGGGTTTATATTGCAATATGTCACATTTTTAATGTGCATGAAGTTATTTAGCATCATAAGAGAGATAATGATGCAAGGTGGTGGCTTGTGGAAAGCCTAAATTCCAAGTTTGAACTTGTTTGAATAATGCTGGTGACTTGTGTACCAATTTTGGTACAAATTGTAATTTACCAAAAATGTAGGGTTGATATGAAAATTACCACCTCTAGAGTGTCCCTACTCCCCCCTAGTATTATTTATAGTAGAGAGAAATATTGAGGCACCATGTTTGAACCAATTAAGAATGATGGTACTCTTGGTGATGAAATGACCAAGAAAGGGGTTGAATATGAAACACTAACTTGAGTTGTATCAAGTTGAAAAACTGATATACGAGTGCCTATCGGCCAAGGAGCCATAGCAGGAGTCCCATATCGTTTTTTGGAATCTTAGAAAAGCCCATGACATGCAAAGAACCTCAAGGAGGTGAAGTGTATCAGTTTACAACTTCCTTAGAAAAGTTGTATCAAGTTGTGAATAAAGTGGTGATTTTGTTGATATATTTTATTCAAAGGGATAAGTAATGGACCCCTAGATTATCCTCAAGAGTTTTGCATGTCAAGATAAATGTTAATGCATGCATGTACACATTTCAACCATGCATGGACACGTGGCACCTAGTAGCTCAAATTGATGACACCTCATTTTCACACTTCTTCATGAACAACAAGTATATATACCCCTTCTTTCACCCCTTAGTGAACGTTTTCAAATACTACCACCTCCTTGATCTTAGATATCGTGCATAGGGTCATTGTATCATGCAGGAGTGAAGTGGTATCATGCATAGGGCCTTGGGTATCGTCCATAGCAAGATCATATCAGCCAAGTAGGGTGATATCGGCCTAGTGAGGTGATATCACCCATAGTGAAGTGTTTTGATCAAAAGTGAGGGGGATATCAGCCACAAGTGATGGAATATCGTGCAAGGGTATTGAGGTATCATGCAAAGGTGATAAGGAGCAAGAAGGATCTCAATACTTAAACCTAAGGTGAGGCCACGATCATCTTCAACCTTGGATTGAAGTATGATTTTTGGGTTATGATCTTCCTTTCTTTTCTTCTTCACCAATTGCTTATCCATGGTGATTCCTTGCATATAGAGGAGTTGTGAATTTCGTCTTCAACCTTGGGAACGTGGTTATTTGGAGCTTGGAGCCTTAAAGTTGTTCTTAAGTCGGGTTATATAACTTGAACTCAACCATGTTATTATTCATCACCTAAATTGCTATATTTAATGATCTACTTTTAATTCCAAAATTTTCTAAAATAGTTGATGACATTATGAGTTATAGTAGTTTCTTAGACCTGTTTCCATGAACTTTAACAGTTAAAAATAAGGCCTAGAGCTTGAATAAGATGGTATCACCTGATAAAGTGATATCGGGTTCAAGAACACAAGCAAGCACCTCTAACCCGATATGGTGATGAACCTACTTCACTAAAATGATATGGATATTATTTTATACTTTCTTGCATGATATGGTGGTGTAGTATACACCTCTTGCATGATATGAGGTCAAGAAAACACCTCAAAAACGATATAGGGTTAAGCACACACCTCTCTGCCCGATATGGTGTGAAGCACACACACACCTCTTTGGCCGATATGGTGTGAAGCACACACACACCTCTTTTCCCGATATGGTGTGAAGCACACGCACACCTCTTTGCCCGATATGGTGTGAAGCACACACACACCTCAAAAGTGATATGGAAGCATACATACACCTCAAACCCGATATGGAAGCATACATACACCTCAAGGGTGATATGTTAAGCACACATACACCTCAAACCCGAGATGGTAAACATACATACACCTCAAACTCGATATGGTAAGCAAACATACACCTCGAAGGTGATTGGGAAGCAAGCACACACCTCATATCCGATATGGTGGAAGCACCTTAAAACTCAAATGAAGGAAAGCATCTTAAATGCAATATACTTGATGAAGTAACACATGAAGTGTCTTATATAAAGTCATACATTAAGAGGTATGGAGTTTAATGAATATTAATTAAGTAGGCTAATGCACCTTGAAGGAAAGGTTGAGCCAACTTAATAAAGTATGAAGCAATCAATATCCTAGTAAGGATAAGAGAAAAATGAATACTATGTGTTGATAATCATTTAATGACAAATGATGAGAATAAATAAGTATGATTGAATACTTATGATATTAATGTATGCTCCTAGATGTGTGGAGCAATGAATTAGGGTTTGGATTGATAATATGAACTTGAAACCCTATTCGGCTATATAGGGAAACCCTAACCCTAATAGTTGTTGCCTAGTGAGAGGTGACAAGATGTTTAATGAGCCCTGTGAGCCATGTGATTAGTTGTTGCCTAGTGAGAGGTGTGAGCTATGTGATTAGTTGTTGCCTAGTGAGAGGTGACAAGATGATTAATGGGCCTTGTGAGCCATGTGGTTAGTTGTTACCTAGTGAGATGTGACAAGATGTTTAATGGGCCTTGTGAGCCATGAAAATAGTTGTTTCCTAGTGAGAGGTAACATGATGTTTATAAAAGTGTCATGCAAGAAATGATAATGTTCAAATTAACTAAGAAATGGAAACTTAGTAACATAATTATAATAATTAATGGATACAATAATAATAATGAAATCTTAATCATACATGCTTTATGCTTATAGCCAAATAAGGGCTATTGTGTGTTTTTGAATATGCTTAAAGGAGATAAGAGGAATACTTGTATTATATAAAGGATGTGAATAAGTATGACGGCTTGACCAAGGTATAATGCCTAGTAAAGGTGATGTGGTATTCAGTGATGAGATGCACATGATTGTCATAGTCCAATGCCTGGAATAGTTTCACAGGATTGGGATAACCCAATGCCTGTCTATTAATCACAGGATTGGTAAAAACCCAATACCTGGCAGAGGCATGAAGCCTATAATTATCACATGATTCATAATAACCCAATACCTAACAGAGGCATGAAGCCTATAATTATCACAGGATTGGTAATAACCCAATACCTGGCAGAGGCACGAAGCCAATAATTATCCCAGGATTGGTAATAACCTAATACCTGACAGAGGCACGAAGCCTATAATTATCACATGATTGGTAATAACCCAATACTTGGAATAATTGCACAAGATTGGTCATAACCCAATACCTGGAATAATTGCATAGGATTGGTAATAACCCAATGCCTGGAATAATGTCACAGGATTGGTCATAACCCAATACTTGGAATAATGTCACAAGATTGGTCATAACCCAATACCTAGAATAATTGCACATGATTGGTCATAACCCAATACCTAGAATAATGTCACATGATTGGTCATAATCCAATACCTAGAATACTTGCACAGATTGGTCATAATCCAATTCCTAGAATAATTGCACAGGATTGGTCATAACCCAATACCTGGAATAATGTCACATGATTGGTCATAACCCAATACCTGGAATAATTTTACAAGATTGGTCATAACCCAGTACCTGGAATAATTACACAGGATTGGTCATAACCCAATACCCAAAATAATTGCACATGATTGGTCATAACCCAATACCTGAAATAATTGCATAGGATTGGTCATAACCCAATACCTGGAATAATGTCACATGATTGGTCATAACCCAATACCTGGAATAATGTCACATGATTGGTCATAACCCAATACCTGGAATAATTGCACAGGATTGGTAATAACCCAATACGTGGAATAATTGTATAGGATTGGTAATAGTCCAATGCCTGGAATGTTTGCATAGGATTGGCATAGTCCAATGCCTGGAATGGTTGCACAAGATTGGCATAGTTCAATGCCTGGAATGTTTTCACAAGATTGGCATAGTCCAATGCTTGGAATGGTTGTACAGGATTGGCATAGTCTAATGCCTGGACATAATATGATGATGTATACTGACATGACTGGTACAATTCAATATCTGGTTAACAGATTGGCTAAGGTCAACATATAGAAATGAGAATGATTCATGGATGACATACCATGATAATGAGTATCACATGATAAGCTTGATATGTTGATATAGTATGATGGGTAAATGATATACATGTTCTTCCTATTACTTATAAAGAGAATAGATGATTTACTGCTCTATCATGGATAGTTGCAATGCTTTAAAAGATGAGAATGTTCTAAACTGCTTATCCTCATCTCAGTTTAATACCATTTAACTGTGATAATAACATTGTTGGCAGAGAGTTATATCTCTCGATGGGACAATTGTCTCACCCCGTGGGATCCACATTATTTTTAGGTGGACGTGCACGAGGGGGGGTTGAGACCATACTGCAGAGAAAGAACAACAGCAGCAGGGACAACAGTGACATCTCAGGTTGAGTGTACTGTCTGTCATGTCTTGTAGATAGAATTCCTATGTGTCGTCTCTATACTCTCAGGTCCTTGGAGTTGGTTCGTACTGGTTTAATGAGCAATATGAGATTTTGGCTTGTATGCATCGAGGTTTGTTGTTGCTTTATGTATATGTTTTGAGAAAGCAACTGTTATATGTTATCCTTGAGAAGAGATGGTACAATGTATGTACAATATATGATCAATGTGAATATCAAGTTTTGGTTATTCCTTAAAGAGTTTTTCTAGAAATGGATCTCTTTGCAAAATAGTTTTAATTTTTAGTGGTTTTTGTTAATCCGCTGTGTATGATTATTCCACGTAATTAGTAATGATTTGTTTGTTGGTTTGGCAAATGTCGTTACAAGTTTGGTATCAGAGATTAAGGTTCGCTGAGTCTACAGATACATAGGACTAAGGTGTTGAGTCTGTTCTAGTGTCCTCCAGTATATCCTATACTGACTTGTGCTTATGCAGAAGAAAAGGGGAAGTTTAAAAATGACTGGAGAACACGAGGAACACGATGCTAAGAGCAATGTTGTTGCACCAAGGGAAGGTGTGAGGGATTAGGCGAGAGAAGAATGAGTGCCTGCGAATTCCCATCTTGACCCAATCAGGATAGAGAATCCTACTTTTTATGCTCTTGTTGGGCAGGTTAGGACAATAGTGATGAATATCGTGGACTGGATACTAGCAATACAACCTAGGTTACTAACCCTCGATGCAGAAACTTTGGGCTCTGAAAGGGTTCTCGAATGACATAGTTATGTTGAACAGTGAAAAATATGAGAAGGGTTAACATATGGCAAGAAATTATACTCTGCCATAAGTATAGACAGATAATACATCTGTGATTTCAATGCCCAAGGAGGGGCAATAAATTGAGAATTAAGGAAAGGTCTCTATAATTCTAGAGACATTTTCCTAGTTGTTCTAAAAAGCCAACACTTTTGGTACCATCAGTGTAATAAATGCCTAGTGCACTAGGGCAGTAGTCACTAAGTAAAGCCAAAGTACTAACCTTCCACCTCTAAGGACTTCTGGCTTAGCTTCTACATCGGTAATAAGACTGATAAGACCATGATACGAGGACAAGACATGTCATAGATATGGACATGTTGAGCATACTAAAGCCTTTTATTCAAAAAGAAGGGAGGAAATGGCCCAACAATCGAGGCAGACTCGACATGGCTTATGAAAGTTACAACCCAATAGTGTAAAAAGACAAAAGCAACAACATGAAACAGCTTGACCCTTTGTTTGAGTCAACCTGAAGTGGTAAATGACTGTGAGGGGTGACCATCAGATAGAGAATTTTCATTTGGATATGTCTTCTCTTGATTTTATCTGATAATCATAAGAAGGTTGTTGTTGTTGAGCTTCCTTTAATTAGTCCTATGAGGACATAAGGAAGAAATAAGAAGGATGAGAACCTATATTCAGTCCAATATTCTCTTATATGTTTTGAAATTTCTCTGTTCATGTAGAAAGGGAAGAGATGTAAAAGAAACACCCAAAAAAAATTTGAGATACTAAGTAGTAAAAACTCAAAAGAGATGAAACATAATATCAAACAAATGCATACTACCTAATTTTAGTTCTTGAATACCATGGCCAGGTATTCATCTATTGAAGGCAAGGTATGTATGATACTCTTAGATTGCTATCTTTTTTATTACTCTGATCAAGTAGTCATTCTGAGACAATCTAAAGAGCACAATGAAGTAAAAGATGTGGCATGGATATTTCTACCACATCCTAATTGATATATGGAGAAATCTGAGTTAATCATAGATCAACTTATAGATAAAAGAAGATGTTTAGTATAATGTATACATTGGTCTGAGGACCTAGAGGTAACAGTTACCTGATGAGAGGTAATAGTTCAGTGATGAATTGAGTGAAAAACACTAGAGGGGGGGTGAATAGAGTTTTAAAATGATTTTAACAATTATTGAACTCAAACAACCACAATTGAAATTGGAAGAAGGAGACAAGTGTTTAGAGTGGTTCCAATCTTAGGAAATACTAAGATTGTCAGTCCACTACCCGGTTGCTTACCCAACCGGGATTTTGAAAGTATTTATTTTATTACCTTCACAAGGATTTATACAAAATACAATACTTTCTTTACACCCCTTGAACATCCTTCACTTGAAGTAGATGCACCAACTTGAGGTAGCCTTCTTGAAATAACTTCAAGCTCCCCCTTGAAGTAGCCTTCCTCTCTAGAAGTAACCTCCCGTTGCACCAGCCTTCTTGAAGTAGCTCAAGGTCCCCTTCTTCACCAAGAAGATCTCCACCCTCTCCAATCCGCAGCCTCCAAACTAGGCGTAGCAAGGAGAGTACAAACAATAATAGAGAACAAGAAAGGAAAAGGAAATTACAACTTATCCTTTTGTAGCACAAGGCTTGATTTGCCTAGATCAAGCGTGTAGATCTCCTAACCAAAGTGTATGGAATTGTAATTGCAGTGGATAGGAGATGTTAGCCTATAGGACACGAATTTTGAGCTAAGGGAAGAAGTAGCCAATTGTCACTATGCTCAATTGCTCACAGGTTGCTTAATGTATGCTCAAAGATTGCACAAGTGTAAGAACTAGTAAGTCTAGGTGTCCTAAGGCATGTCCTATTTATAGGAATGTCCTACAAGTGCTTAAGGATGTTCTAGACACCTTCTAGGGGTTTCTAAGTGCTTAACTAGCCGTTAGGTACAAGTTTGTTGCTTTAGAAATGGCTAATTAATTAATTCTGCAGTTGCTGTCAGAGACCATCTCGGTCGAGAAATAGTCGACCGAGACTCCTACTCGGTCGAACTTTTGTCGACCGACAGGATCTCTGGATCAAGTGTATGCAACGTTTATCTCCAACTGCCAACCACCTTGTCAGCTGTGTCTAACGACTACTTGGGTCTTTCTCGGTCGAGAAGATTGTCGACCGAGAGTGTCTTGGTCGAGGAGTTAGTCGACCGAGATTGACCCTGTTTCAATTTTTCAATTAAAGCACTAAGTGTGTGTATGAGTGTGCATATGTGACACTATTGAAGGGGATGACCTATCTAAATGTGATGTTTAGCTAGGGAGAATCTAACGCTTGATTTACATGAAATCTAAGTACTTGTACATTATATATTTGTACAAGTTTTTACAAGGCGATTACATTTCATGAAAATATAAGTATGTAAGCATATGGATTTCCCTAATTGCTTTGTCATCCACCTTATTCCTGCAACACTCAAGTAGCACGTTAGATTAACAAGAATGAAATGTTTGTCATTATCAAAACAAAGGGATTTACAGATGTCCATTTAGCCAACAATCTCCCCCTTTTTGAAGATGACAAACATTTCCAAAATATAAATGAAGGAAATATAAAACATATGAGTTTCATACCTTAAGATTACCTTTTGTAGCTTTCTCTTTGTTTATAAAATGTGTGCTTATTATTCCCCCTGAATTATGGAACATGAAATCCAATTCTTTAGGGAATATAGCAACTTTCAATGTAAAGCCAAGAGGTTTATGAAACTCATTGATTGAGTTTTGCATAATTACTAAGTTTATATTTATTTCTCCCCCTTTATCATTTCAAAAAGATATCCGTTTAAGAATAAAAACTCCCCCTTAATTAGATGTCCCATCAAAATCCAATGAAAAAGATGTCCATTAAAAGCCAAAATGATGCAAGTAAAAGTTATCGTTAAGAAGCACAAATATCAAAGAAAACATCTTCTAAAGGAGTGATAAGCAGTTACTTCCTAATGTTGTTAAATTGGTCTAGTGGAAGCGGTTTTGTAAAAATATCAGCCAATTGATCTTCCGTATCAACATGATGAAGTGAAACATGATTTTTGGAGATATGATCCCTTAAAAAGTGATGACGGATTTCAATATGTTTAGCTCGGCTGTGTAAAATAGGATTGTGTGCTAAGTTTATAGCACTTATGTTGTCACAAAAGATAGGCGTAGATGAAAGAGTAAAACCATAATCGTTTAATACTTGTTGCATATAAAGTACTTGAGCACAACAAGATCCGGCTGCCATATATTCAGCCTCAGTTGTAGAGAGGGCAACTGTGTTTTGTTTCTTGCTAAACCAAGATACTAAAGCTCTCCCTAACAAGAAACAACCACCACTAGTACTCTTGCGATCAAGTCGACAACCAGCATAATCCGCATCAGTATAAGCTTTAAAATCCAAGGATTGTCCTTTTGGATACCATAAACCAAAATAGGTAGTGCCGGCTAAGTAACGAAGAATTCGTTTAACTGCTAGAAAATGAGAGTGCATAGGTTGTGATTGAAATCGAGCACAAAGACCAACGGAAAACATAATGTCTGGTCTAGAAGCAGTTAAGTAAAGCAAACTACCAATCATGGCTCTATATAAGGAATCATCAATAGGTTCCCCATTTTCATCCTTATCAATTTTAATAGAAGTAGCCATAGGAGTAGTAGCATGTTTGCACTGATCCATCCCAAAACGTTTTAAGAGTTCTTTAGTATACTTTTCTTGGCTTATAAAGATTCCGGCAGACGTTTGCTTAATTTGAAAACCAAGAAAGAAAGTTAGTTCACCCATGAGGCTCATTTCAAATTGTTTTTGCATAATGTCACTGAATTGTGTGCACAACGAATCATTAGAAGCTCCAAAAATAATGTCATCAACATATATTTGCAGAACTAGGAAATCAGATGTATATGTTTTGAAAAATAAAGTAGAATCTGAATTTCCAATAGAAAAACCATTATCAAAAAGATATGTCTTGAGCCTTTCATACCAATTCCTAGGTGCTTGTTTTAAACCATAAAGTGCTTTCTTAAGTTTATAAACATAGTCACCTTTTTCCGGTATTTCAAAACCGGGTGGTTGGGCAACATATACTTCTTCTTGAATGATACCATTTAGAAATGCACTTTTTACATCCATTTGGTAGAGTTTGATGTTTTTATGTGCAGCAATAGCTAGCAACATTCTAATAGCTTCAAGTCTAGCTACTGGTGCATACGTTTCATCAAAATCTATTCCTTCTTGTTGATTATATCCTTGTGCTACTAACCGAGCTTTATTCCTTATTACTTCTCCTGCCTCATTTAGCTTATTCCTAAAAACCCATTTAGTTCCAATGACGGTTTTATCTTGTGGTTTAGGAACTAAATCCCAGACATCATTTTTAGTGAATTGATTCAATTCTTCTTGCATTGATATTATCCAATAATCATCTTTAAGAGCTTCAGATATCTTCTTAGGTTCAATGATAGAAACAAAAGCCATGTTTGCAACATCCTTAAAGGAAGACCGAGTTTTTACTTTATCATTAGGATCTCCAATAATTAGTTCTTGAGGATGATCCTTAATAAGCCTAGGTGTGGGTTGTGGTTCAGCTTGGTGATTGTTTGTAGTAACTTTCTCACTATCATTTGGTATGTTTAAGTTTTCGAATTGATTAGTGAGATCAATTATTTCTAGATTTTCAGATTTGGACTCTTCATGAAAAGAAACATGAATAGATTCCTCAACTTTTCTAGAGATAGTGTTATATACTCTAAATGCTTTGCTAGAAGTGGAATATCCCAAAAAGAATGCTTTGTGTGATTTAGAGTCAAACTTATCTCTATCATCTTTGGTATTTAAGATATAGCATGTGGATCCAAAAGTATGAAAATAGTCAACTCTAGGTTTCTTAGAATGTATTATTTCATATGGAGTTTTCTTCAAATGAGAGTGAACAGTTACTCTATTTAACACATAACATGCGGTGTTCACAGCTTCAGCCCAAAAGGTTTTGGGTGTGTTATGTTCGAGCATCATAGTTCTAGCCATTTCTTGTAGGGATCTATTTTTCCTTTCAACTATACCATTTTGTTGTGGAGTGCGTGGAGCAGAAAAATTGTGAGTGTACCCTTGAGATGTGCAAAATTCTTCAAATAAATGATTTTCAAATTCTCCACCATGATCACTTCTAATGGTACATATTTTGTTTTGTAATAGATTTTCAATCTTGGAACAAAATTTGATAAAAACATGAATGGTATCATCTTTGGTTGCAATAAAATGTACCTATGTATATCTACTATAATCATCAACAATAACAAAACAATATCTTTTGCCACCAATAGATTGTGTCCTCATGGGTCCAAATAAATCCATATGAATTAATTCTAAAGATCTACTGGTGCTAAGTACATGTTTAGGTTTAAAAGAGGTTTTTGTTTGCTTTCCCAATGGACATGGTTCACAATTTTCAACTTGATCAAAAGATAAAGTAGGCAAACCACGAACAAGATCATATTTCACTAATTTTTTAATAACATGTGAACTAGCATGTCCTAGCTTTTTATGCCATAGTTGTAAGGTATTTTCATTTGCAAGCAAGCATTTTCCCACTACAGATTTCATAGAGTTAGGTTTAAGAATATAAAGATTTCCAACTCTATTTCCTTCATAGACAAAATTTGTACTGTTTTCTATTAATAATTTGCAGCAGGTTTTGTTAAATAAAACATCATAGCCACTATCACATAATTGACTAACACTTATCAGATTATGGTGCAAACCATCAACAAGTAGAACATTCTTTATTTCGAGGTTTGTACCAACATTACCTATTCCAACGATTTTACCTTTACCATTGTCTCCAAAGGTGACTGTTCCACTTTTCTTTTCTTCAAAAGTTTGAAATGCATCCTTGTTCCCGGTCATATGTTTGGAACATCCACTGTCAACCACCCAATCCTGCATGAAAATATAGATTTTGGTACCCATGTGATGGTCCGATATGGTTAGAACCACTTAAGTATAGATTGCATAAAGATTCTGATTCAGAAATCCAGTCGGTCGACAATTGTTCGACCGACATCTTTCTCGGTCGATTAATTGTCGATCGAGAAGGTTACTGTATGACAAACAAAGAAACACAGAAAGTTGACCAATTTTCGACCGAAATAGTTGCTGTAGATTTTGATTTGTTACAGGCATCTGGTCGGTTGACAAAAGTTCGACCGATTATATTTCGGTCGACAATACTTCGACTGACTATTTTTCTGTTTCAGTACAGTAGTTCAGAAAATTACCAATATGCATGAAAAACTTTTGTTAAGTTGAGATAAGACAATATAAATTGCAAATTGAGCGTTTGATCATATCTCAACTGTATGGCTTTTGACTCTACTAAGTTTGGGGTTTTGGGACCCAAACTAAATCGGAATCCTTGGTCTTATAAGGGCATGAGAATGAATAATGTCCAAGACGTAGAAAAAAATGACAAGTAATAGAGTCAACTTCATATCTCTTTTTAGGAATTGTATTTTTAGGTACAAACACAGTTCGAGTTCTCTTGGGTTGATTTTTCTTTGGAGCATATCCCAAACCTTTTCTTCCATTGAAGCTAGAGGAGATTTTTAGAATGTTATCAAGAGTATCTTTTCTTCTTAACTCATGTAGATTCTTTTGTAGCTTAGCAATGTCATCCACTTTCTTGTGTAAATCTTTTCTTGCTTGATCTAAATCAGATAATAGAGAGTCTCTTTCTTTTACAACATTGTCATAGTCTAAATGATTACACAAAATTGGTTGAGTCTGAACATCTTTTAGTTTAGCTAACAATTCAGTCTTTTCTTGAGAGAGAAGATCAACGTTTGTTTCTAAAGTGAGTAGCTTTCTAGTGCAGTCATTTAAAGATGTTTTCAAAGACACATTCTCAAGATCAATGTTGTTCTTTTCAGAAGAGAGATCATTTAATTTAGCATTTAGCTCATCATTTGTCTTGATAACCTTTTTTAGTTTCTTCTTGACATCAACATACTTATCATGAGTTTCTTGTAGACTAGTAATTAACTCTTCTTTAGGAAGATCAAGAAGGATTACCTCTTAAGAGTCTTCATCATCTTCTCTTGCCATTAGACATTCCACCTTTTCTTCTCCGCTTTCACTTTCACTTGACTCGTCCCATGCAGCTTTATAGGCCTTTTCTCCCTTCTTCTTGTGTGAGCTTTTCTTTCCTTTCTTTGCTTTAGGACATTCATTTTTGAAATGTCCTTTCTTTCCACATTCAAAGCACCTAGGAGTAGTAGAGGAAGAACTAGAAATTTTGTTAGATTTAAATCTTTTGTATTTCTTACCATTGACAATCAAGGCTTCTTCTCCTTCTTCTTCACTTGACTCCTCACTTTCTGGTGTGATGATCTTTGAGGATTTTAGAGCCACATCCTTTTTCTTTCCTTGCTGAAGTTCACGTTCTCTTCTTTCTTCCTCTTCTAGGGTTGCTTCATGAGCTTCTAGATTTCCAATGAGTTGCTCCATTTTCAGTTGAGTGAGGTCATTGGCTTCTTCAATGGCTGTCACCTTTGGCTTGTATTTAGGAGGAAGTGATCGAAGGATTTTGGATACCTGATCTTCTTCAAGAATAGTTTTTCCTAGGGCATTTAAACCATTAACAATAGAAGAGAATTTTGCAAACATTTCACTAATAGTTTCATTTGGATCCATACGGAAATGTTCAAACTTTTGCTTAAGCATGCTAATCTTAGAATTCTTGACTTGGACTGTACCTTCATAAGTTATGGATAGTCTATGCCAAATATCATAGGCTGTGTCATAGTTTGATATCCTATTAAACTCTCCTATTGAAATTGAACAATATAAAATGCTTACAGCTTTGACATTCATTTGAGCTAACTTTACCGTATTTGCGTCCCACTCTGCATATTGTGTTTGAGGAAGCTCGTATGGGGTTGACACTATCCTCCATAAGTCCCAATTGATGCCTTGGAAGTAGAACTGCATCCTTCTCTTCCAATATTGGTAGTTTGTTCCATCAAACGCTGGCGGTCTAGCAACAAGTGTCCCTTCAAGGTTAAGGTTGTTGAGCACTCCGTCCCCCATTCTTCAAGACCTTGTTAGGGTTCCTTGAAGCCTGCTCTGATACCAATTGAAAAACACTAGAGGGGGGGTGAATAGAGTTTTAAAATGATTTTAACAATTATTGAACTCAAACAACCACAATTGAAATTGGAAGAAGGAGACAAGTGTTTAGAGTGGTTCTAATCTTAGCAAATACTAAGATTGTCAGTCCACTACCCGGTTGCTTACCCAACCGGGATTTTGAAAGTATTTATTTTATTACCTTCACAAGGATTTATACAAAATACAATACTTTCTTTACACCCCTTGAACAACCTTCACTTGAAGTAGATGCACCAACTTGAGGTAGCCTTCTTGAAGTAACTTCAAGCTCCCCCTTGAAGTAGCCTTCCTCTCTAGAAGTAACCTCCCGTTGCACCAGCCTTCTTGAAGTAGCTCAAGGTCCCCTTCTTCACCAAGAAGATCTCCACCCTCTCCAATCCGCAACCTCCAACCTAGGAGTAGCAAGGAGAGTACAAACAATAATAGAGAACAAGAAAGGAAAAGGAAATTACAACTTATCCTTTTGTAGCACAAGGCTTGATTTGCCTAGATCAAGCGTGTAGATCTCCTAACCAAAGTGTATGGAATTGTAATTGCAGTGGATAGGAGATGTTAGCCTATAGGACACGAATTTTGAGCTAAGGGAAGAAGTAGCCAATTGTCACTATGCTCAATTGCTCACAGGTTGCTTAATGTATGCTCAAAGATTGCACAAGTGTAAGAACTAGTAAGTCTAGGTGTCCTAAGGCATGTCCTATTTATAGGAATGTCCTACAAGTGCTTAAGGATGTTCTAGACACCTTCTAGGGGTTTCTAAGTGCTTAACTAGCCGTTAGGTACAAGTTTGTTGCTTTAGAAATGGCTAATTAATTAATTCTGCAGTTGCTGTCAGAGACCATCTCGGTCGAGAAATAGTCGACCGAGACTCCTACTCGGTCGAACTTTTGTCGACCGACAGGATCTCTGGATCAAGTGTATGCAACGTTTATCTCCAACTGCCAACCACCTTGTCAGCTGTGTCTAACGACTACTTGGGTCTTTCTCGGTCGAGAAGATTGTCGACCGAGAGTGTCTTGGTCGAGGAGTTAGTCGACCGAGATTGACCCTGTTTCAATTTTTCAATTAAAGCACTAAGTGTGTGTATGAGTGTGCATATGTGACACTATTGAAGGGGATGACCTATCTAAATGTGATGTTTAGCTAGGGAGAATCTAACGCTTGATTTACATGAAATCTAAGTACTTGTACATTATATATTTGTACAAGTTTTTACAAGGCGATTACATTTCATGAAAATATAAGTATGTAAGCATATGGATTTCCCTAATTGCTTTGTCATCCACCTTATTCCTGCAACACTCAAGTAGCACGTTAGATTAACAAGAATGAAATGTTTGTCATTATCAAAACAAAGGGATTTACAGATGTCCATTTAGCCAACATTGAGGGTTTGAATACCCAGATCTAGTAATCATGATGATGATAATACTGAGAGGTGGTGACATGTAATTGTCTCTATAATTCCTATGCTGAAGGTAAGGAACCTAAGAGGAAATAAGATTGAATGACACATGAATAATTAAAAGTTCATGTAATACTCAAAGAAGGTGATAATCTCTTTTCTTTAAATAAACAACCTTGAATAATGGTGGGGTGATAAAAAGGACTATGATTCCTTGTACTCTTTCCCTTTTGGGACATGACAATCAAGTAAGTCTTATGACACTTGATGTGCATGGATTAGAAGTAATATTTATATGGATACTTTGAAAAATATCTGCTAGTCCTAGATTTTAGTTCCAAGACAAATTGTGTGTGCTAAGTAATGTTCCGAGATGAAAGAAAGGTCCTATTATATGTTTGGTTATCTAGAAAGGGTAACTTTGAAATTTTTCTAATTACATACTGTAGTATGGATACCATATGTTAGGGGTTTATGCGTTGCATAAACATAACT
This sequence comes from Alisma plantago-aquatica, assembly GCA_963693085.1. Lineage (NCBI taxonomy): Eukaryota > Viridiplantae > Streptophyta > Magnoliopsida > Alismatales > Alismataceae > Alisma > Alisma plantago-aquatica. The sequence continues at coordinate 787,346,200 of OY856414.1, read as the reverse complement.
TTGATAAAGATATATTAATTGATGGAATAAATGTAGAATCATTTGAGAAAATGCTTATCAAAGCTAAAAATGTATGATAAGACCTGTAGTCCCAAGTGCATGACAAATCAGTGAGGTTTGACACCTGAGTTAAATAGGGTATGTATAATGTTTCTCTGACTAAGAAAAGTGTTACCTGACATAGAGTTGACTCTACAGTCAATAATGAAAAAGATAGTGGAGTATGTGTGGTGTCAAAAACATGATAATCATTGCATTGAAATATAATTTATTTCACCAACATAAGATACAATTTTAATTTACCACATCTTAAGACCATAACATGAAACTCACTCTGTATAGTCTTACATGGTTCTCATAACTTAAAAGAATATTTAGTTGGATCATTCTATTATGCTTAGCAACCCACCAATTTAGACTCCTAGCTTTCTTCTTCAGGTATAAGCTTCTTACCTGTACTTTCTTATCCTTCTCTATGGTAGACATTGCACCCCCAACCATGCAAAGCAAAATGGAAATATGTTAGAGTAATTGGCACTAAGTAACTTTATATAAATTGGAAACAAGTTTAGATTTTTAGAAAACATAAACTTAAACGTGATAAACATTGGATTCTTTTAATGTCATATAACTTCATTGTTATGTATTTTAGTCATTGACATTATTGTCTTGGGTTGAATATGTTTTCCTTCATCTTTAAATATGCTCCCAAGAGCTAATTGCTCACATAGAGCTTATTCTCCTAAGTGCTCATTGCTCACATAGAGCTTATTCTCCTAAGTGCTCATTGCTCATGTAGAGCTTATTCTCCTAAGTGCTAAATGCTCATACAGAGCTTATGCACCCTAGTGCTCATTGCTCACACAAAGCTTAAGTAAAAAATGTGAATTAATCTTGGAAGGAACAATCATCATTCATCCATCATATACTTAACATTGATCTTGAGGATACTAACTTAAAGCATTAAATTTGACTTAGAAAGCATGTCCATGTTCCAATGATAGAAATCTATAATAAATATATATTGAAAACCATGATTTGATTCATAATCAATTTTCTTCCAAGTATTCATTAAAACATGTACTTGATATCATTGTACTTGAATTTCATAATTATAAGCGAATATAAAGCCCTTTATCAATACTTTTTACTCATAGTTCATGATTCCACATACTGATGAGAGAGAAAGTCCCCTAAGTTTTCTTGAGGTTGATGAAATCCTAATGTCCTGAAATTACACACTTTCCATCAATCATTATATTTGATAATAATCTAAATCCTGATTTAGATCTAATAAGAAACAATCTTTGAGATCATTGGATTAGAGGTTAAAAGCCTATTACTTATTCAAAACCTTTCCAACAACTATTTTAATTCATTTTCCTGATCACACTATTAATTACTAAGAATTTAAAAAGAACTGACAAATCAGAAATTGAGGAAAAACTAAGTAGGAAACACTATCTAGAATTGTAAACTGGGATGTGGTGCTGAGGTGGGCCAATCAAGGCTAGGCATGCAGCCTGAGCTAACTCCACCCGCACCAACTATTGCAATATGTAACATCCCAGATTTTAATAAATTAAATTTATGGTCTTAATTGGAAATTTCCATATATAAATCTAAGGCTTGGACTTCAATGCAAATTACCCAACTCAGAGATCCTATTGTTGAGAGGATTCATCCTCTGAAGACTCCAGACTATAATAGAACTCTATCTACCAATCTCTTAATCTATGTTTTGGCTCCCTACTATTGTAGACCATAAACTATAAAGCCTTGACTTTACAATGATTCAAGACCACCACAATGCCTTTGCATATACTCGTAGACATAGCCTTGATTCCAATCCTCTCTCTACCCTCCTGGTGATCCATGGAGGTGTCGTGATCTTTAGCTCCGTTCCTACATCTCAGGTTCCTTCCTAGAACCTTGACCAGGATCTTGCCTCTGCTGACTTTACCTATCCTGAGCGCATAGAACATGTGAAGTGAGTACCTTGACCTTGGCTGGTTTCATCCAACATTGTGGTTTCTCCTCCAAATATCTGACCTTAGATCTCTGAGATCTAATACCATATTCAACACTCTAGATCAATTAGGGAAAAGTGGTTCTCAAACATTGAAAACATTTTCTTACCGCCTCGGCCTTGGGTGCCCAGAATCAGAAACACATAAAGAGGGCCCTCTCCAACTATGCATAGAAAGAGGATAGGTGGTAGTCGACTTACTCGCGGACTATACTAACACCACCAATATGTGTCTCTGTTCTCATCCTGCGGAATAGGGGAATATTGAGTCCTGACTCCTACTGTTGTGGAGAAAGACAAAAGGGACATTAGGCCCTTGTTGTTGTATGGCATTCTAGGGCCTCAAGGCTCGTGGTCCTCTTGAAGGCTTAAATCCTAACAAGAATAAATAGGTGATTTTTTATTAGTGAACATTTGTAATTAGTTTCTACTTCAAACAATCATAATAACTGCATACATTGTCAAAAATTTATGTATAAATAGTTGTTAGAAAGGTATTAAAACAAGGAACTTAATTTCATTGATTGTAGGCCCAAATTCAACTTAATTAGATCCAAATTTTCTAATGACCTATGATTAGGGTTTGAGGTCATATTAATTTATATTATAATGATTGCATGTTAATTACATGAACTTAGGATTCACTTGAATCCATAGGAATTAAGTTAGAATATACCTTTCTCCAAGTAAGCAGGTTATGCCAGCGGGTCATTCCACTATACATATGTACCTTTGTTGAATTGTTTTCAATGTATGATTTATGAATTATGCTTTGAATTTCAAGTTCAGTGTTTTAATCATGTTCATTATATAAATTGTGTGATGATTAATATATCCTATGTCTTATGATGATCATGCTCATTAAGATTAGAGATTATGATTATGATGAATTATTAATGATTTATAAATTTAAGGTTCAAGTTTCAAGGGGGAGAAATCCTGTCATGACAAAGATTAAAGTTGAAGATTAAGTTCATGTTTATGGTAATGTTAATATTAATATAAATGGAATTGAATCAGTTTTTATATGCTTCTCGAATCATGGACCTCAAGGGGTCTTTATTGGCATTTGTGCCAATTATGGGATTTCATGGACAATCATGGACATCAAGGGGCTTTTATGGGATTTTTAGCCAAATCATGGGCATTCGTGTCAAGTATGGGCTTTCCTAGAAATCATGTGCTCTTGAGTGGGGGTCTTTGAGAGATGCATATATTTACTACTCAATTCTGCATGTACTACAATTCATGTAATGAAGAATGCTTAAGTTAAATACATGTGAAGATTTTCTTTCAAGTATACATGCTTATTTTTGGTTCTTATAAAATGTATAGTGTCACTTACTAATTTATGTATCTGTTTTCGCATGGCCATGGAATGAGATGTCCCTAGATCAAGGACCAAAGTAATTTGAAGTGAGTTCTTCAAAGTAGAAGATTCGAAGACTTAGCTTGGTGGGGTTCCATGTACACCTTAGAAGATTTAATATCAAGTTTCCAAAGGAGATTTATTCCTTAGATTTCATCTACCTTTCATGTACTAGATGATTTCATCTACCTCTCATGTACTAGATTCTAGTTCAAAGATGGCACAATTTTCATTAGTTGTTTTCTCTTTAAAAGAATAATGTATGAATCTATATTTTGAGTTAATACTTAGTGTTTCATTTTATCTTGTTGTTGTGTATATCGTGTGTTGTATTGTTCCTCCAAACCAAGTGACCCATGTTATGGATACCATAGGGTTTTCTTCCACAGACATATATGTGCTTGGAGGGACGTTACAATCTAGTACCAGAGAAAATAAGTAGACGACACCGGGCAAAAAAAACCCAGATTCATATGATCTAGCCCTAGGTATAGAAGAAGTAAGTGAATAGTATTAGAAATCAAAGTATATGTATAGTTGGGAGGAATATGTTTAATATGGATTAGGATTATGTACCTATAATTTTATACTTTTGTGTTAACTCTAGAATTGTATATAACATGTTCTTTCTGGTTTCCTACATGTTTGTGGTATGGGACACATGCTTATGGGATTTTGTAGAAAGCATGATAAGTACATAATCATGATTGTGTGGTTATTTCAAGTGCATTTGGTGTGGGTCATATGAATGAGGGAGGTACTAAGACAAGTGTGATAAGTCATGTCACCTATGAATATATGACCGGTCGCCATGTATCCAAAGGAGAGAAAGAAGATAAGAGTTGCATTAAAAGTTTGAGACATATAGTAACCTTAACCTAGTCTAGTTATAGTATGACCAAACATGCATACAAAGGGTGGATAATTTTATATAGATAAGTTGAATCCAAGGCAGAACGAGAACCCCTAAAGTAGAGGTAGGAATGTCCTTTTTCATGTAAATGGTAATGTGAAATAGATTAAATAGTAGTATACCCACATGTTGATAGTGTTTTACGATGAGGATGAGACTTTAAGATAATATTAAAAATTTGTGTACATAGAATATGTAAAACCCCTAAGGTGGGTAGTATGAGAAAAATTTTGAGGATGAAATTTATCTAAGGTGGGTAGAATTGTAACATCCCAAATTTTAAATAAAATAAGTTTAGGGTCGTACATGCAAATTTTCATATAGAATTCTAAAGCATGGCTTTTAATGCAAATTACCCCAACTATTGAATTCTTTAAAAAATTTTGACACAGAAAGAAAACGTAATATGTTTCCTTTATTTTCTTTTCAATTTAATGAGTCCATTATACATAAAAGGAAACCTAGCATTATTTTGTCACTTTTTCTCTCTCCTATTCTTGAAAAATGTTTAAAGAAATAAAATAGAGAAATAAAAAGGAAGAAGAAACCTTGGACAACAAGTTTTCCTTTTTCATTTATGGCTTTCAATATAAAAGGAAATTATATATATCCTATTTTTCTCTCTCCTTCATGAAAGTTTTCAAAAAAGTAAAAAATAAATGTGATATGAATCTTTAGTAGAAATTAATGTCCATGTCGATTTTGGACTCAAAGGCTCACAAAAAGGAATGTAGTTTGCTATTATCTAACATATTAATGCAATTAATTAAAGTTTAATGACCTATAAGTAACCAATGAACAAATGGTAAGAAAAACCTAAATATAATCATATAGGAAGAATCTAGACTCCTTGATTAACTTATAGTTCAATTTGAAATCATTTAGAACTTATTTGACCATCTAATTTCATTGTGAAATAATCTATATGGTTTTAGTCATGATATCTTCAAATTTATCCATGAACTAAGTTTTCCCAATTTTCTTTTATTATTTTGTCACACACCCTATCTAATTTGGACTCCTGGATCCAGTTGCACAGAGGAGTCTCAGCTTCTCTTCCCTAAGGCCCGACCCCTGCTACCTTCAGGACATTGTAGTGTCCCAATTTTTCTAGTCTTCTTCTCCCTCGTCTCGTGGTATCATCACCAACCAGATATACCTTATCCATCCTTGCATCCGAGCAAAATTAGAGATCCTAATGTTGAGAGGATTCATCCTTCAAATACTCCAGACGATAACCAAACTCTATCTACCAATCACTAGATATGTGTTTCGGTTCCTTGCTATTGTAGACCATCAACTATAAAGCAACCACTTTATAGTGATTCGTGACCACCATGATACCCTCCACATAAACTCATATCCATAGCCTCAGTTCAATTCCTCTCTCTACCCTCCTGGTGATTTAGGGTGGTGTTGGGATCTTCAACTTCATCCCTACATCCTGGGTTCCTTCCTAGAACCTCAGCCAGGATCTTGCCTCCACTGACTCCGCCTATCCTGAGTGCCTAGAACCTATGAAGTCACCACCTTGACCTTGTTTGGTGTCCTCCAACATTGTGGCTTCTCCTACAAAGATCCAACCTTGGATCTCTGAGCTCCAAGACCATCTTCATTGCTCTAGATCAATCAGGGAAAAGTGGTTCTTGAACTTTGAAAACATCTTCTACCTACCTCGCCCTTTTGTGCCCAGAATCAGCAGCAAATAAAGAGGGCACTCTTCAACTATGCACAATAAGAGGAGTGGTAGTGGTGACCCACTCGTGGACTGGATGGACACCACCCAGAGGGGTTTTTGTTCTCATCCCGTGGAACAGGGGAACATCGAGTCCCGAATCCTGCTGTTACGGAGAAAGATGAAAGAGGCATTAGGCCCTTGTTGTTGGATGGCAAGCCAAGGCCTCAAGGCTCGTGGGCCTATTGAAGGCCTGACGCCTAACAAGAATAAAGAGGTGATGTTTTATTAGTGAAAATTTGTAATTAATCTTTACTTCAAACAATCACAATAACTACATACATTGTCAAAAATTTATGTATAAATGGTCATTAGAAAGGTATTAAAACAAGGAACCAAATTTAATCAATTTTAGGTCCTAATTCAATATAATAAGATACAAATTTTGAAAAGACCTAAGAGTAGGGTTTGAGGTCATCTTAAGTTAAATTATAATTTATGCATGTTAATTTAGGGAACTTAGGATTGACTTGAGACCAGAGGAATTAAGTTAGAATCTACATTGCTCTAGGTAAGCAGGTCATGCCACTATACATGTACCTTGGTTGAATTGTATGATATGTATGATTTATGAATTATACTTTCTGTTTCAAGTTTCATATTCTAATCATGTTCATTATATAATTTGTGTTATGATTTTTACATCCTATGTCTTATGATTATTATTCTTATTAGAGAATATGATTATGATTAATGATTAATGATTTATGGATTTAAAGTTCAAGTTTTAAGGGGAGAAATCCTGCCATGACAAAGATTAAAGTTGAAGATTAAGTTCATGTTTATGGTAATGATAATGTTAATATAAATGGAATTGAATCAGTTTTTATATGCTTCTCAAATCATAGACCTCAAGGGGTTGTTATGAGAATTTGTGCTAATAATGGGTTTTCATAGGCAATCATGGACCTCAAAGGGTCATTATGGATTTTTTTGCCAAATCATGGGCATCTTGCCAATTATGGACTTTCTTAGCAGTCATGTTCTCTTAAGAGGGTGTCATAGAGAGATGTATATATATACTGATCAATTCTTCATGTAATCAAGAATGGTTAAGTTAAATACATGTTAATATTTTCTTTCAAGTATACATGCTTATTTTTAATTCTTATAAAATGTATAGTGCCACTTACTGATGTTTGTCTCTATTTTTGCATGGTCATTGGAAGAGATGTCACTAGATTAAGGAGCAAAGTAATTTGAAGTGAGTGCTTCAAAGTAAAAGATTCTAAGACTTAGCTTGGTGGGGTGCCATCTACACCTTAGAAGATCCAATATCTAGTTTCTAAAGGATATTTTTGTCTTAGATTTCATCTACCTTTAATGTACTCGATTATAGTTCAAAGATGAGATAGTTTTCATTAGTAGTTTTCTCTTTCAAAGAATAATGTATGAATCTATATTTTGAGTTAATGCTTAGTGTTTCATTTAATGTTCCTCCAAGCCAAGTGACCCATGTTATGGACAACATAGGGTTTGCTTCCACTAACATATACGTACTTGGAGGAGTGTTGCAATATGGTATCAGAGCAAATAAGTAGATGGTCACCAGGAAAAAAAAACTAGATTCATATGTTATAGCCCTAGGTATAGAAGAAGTAAGTAAAGGGTATTAGAACTCAAAGTAGAGGTATAGCCAGGAGGCATACGTTTAATATGGATTAGGTTATGTGCCTAAACATTTTGAACTTTTGTGTTATATCTAGAATTGTACATAGCATTCTATTTCTCTTTCCCACATGTTTGTGGTATGGGACACAAGCTTATGGGATTTTTTTAGAGATCATGATATCTACATAATCATGCTTGTTTGGTCTTTTCAAGTGCATGTGGTATAGGACATATGCATGAGGTAGGTGCTAACACAAGTGTGATTAGACATGTCACCTCTGAATATATGACCGAACGACATGTATCCAAAGAAGAGAAAGAAGACAAGAGTTGCGTTAAAAGTTTGAGAATATAGTCACATAAACTTAGTCTTGTTTATAGTATGACGAAACATTCATACAAAGGGTGGATAATTTGATATAGATAAGTGAAATCCAAGGCAGAACCAGAATCCCTAAAAAAGAGTTAGGAAGGTCCTTTGTCATGTCAATGATAATGTGAAATAGATTAATTAGTAGTATATCTACATGTTCATAGTGTTCTACAATGACGATGAGACTTTAAGATGATATTAGAAATTGGTGTACATAGAATATGTAAAACCCTAAGGTTGGTAGTATGAGAAAAATTTTGAGGATAAAATTTATTTAAGGTGGGTAGAATTGTAACATTCCAAATTTTGAATAAAATAAGTTTCAGGTCTTAATTGCAAATTTATATATATAAATAGCAAACTTGGACTTTCATGCAAATTACACCAACTATTGAATACTATACATAATTTTGACACAAAAGAAAATGAAATATGTTTCCTTTATTTTCTTTACAATTAAATGAGTCTGCTATACATAAAAGGAAAGCTAGCATTATTCTCTCATTTTTTCTCTCTCCTATTCTTGAAAAATATTTAAAAGAAATAAAAAGGAAGTGGAATTCAAAAATTATGCATGAGAAGTAGAAAGCTTGGACAACAAGTTTTCCTTTTTCATTTATGGCTTTCAATATAAGAGTAAAGTATATATATCCTATTTTTGTCTCTCCTCCATGAAAGTTTCTCAAAAAGGCACAAAAAAATGTGCTACGAATTTTTAGGAGATAGTTGATGTCCATCTCAAATTTGAACTCAAAGACTCACAAAAAGGAATGTATTTTCCTATTATCTAATCTATTAATGCATTTAACTAAAGTTTAATGACCTATATGGAACCCACGAACAAAAGATAAGCCAAACCTAAATATAATCATATAGGAAGAATCTAGAATCCTTCATTAACTTATGGTTCAAATTTGAGGTCATTTAGACCTCATTTGACCATCTAATTTCATTGTGAAAGAATCTACATGATTTTAGTCATAATATCTTCAAATTTATCCTTGAATTAAGTTTTCACAATATTATTTTATTATCTATTTCACGTGCCCAATTTGAGTTGGACTTCTAGATCCAGTTACATTGAGGAGTCTTGGTTTCTCTTCTGTAAGGCCTGACCCCTACTACCTTCAGGACTTTGTAGTGTCCTAGTTTTTCCAGACTCCCTCACTCTCATCTCATGGTATCAACACCAACCAGATACACCTTATCCATCCTTGCATCTGAGAAAAATCAAAGATCCTAATGATGAGAGAATTCATCCTCTGAAGACTCTAGACAATAACAAAACTCTATCTACCAATCACTTGATCTATGTTTTGGCTCCCTACTATTGCAGACCATGAACTATAAAACCAAGACTTCATAGTGATTTGAGACCACCATGATACCCTATGCATATACTCACAGCCATAACCTCAGTTCCAATCCTCATTCTACCCTCTTGGTGATCTATGATGGTGTCATGATCTTTAGATTTGTCCCTACATCTTGGGTTCCTTCTTGGAACCTTGACCATGATCTTTTCTCCGCTGATTTCTCCTATCCTGAGCGCTTAGAGCCTCTAAAGTCACCGCCTTGACCTTATTTGGTTTCCTCAAACATTGTGTCTTCTCCTCTGAAGATCTGAGCTTAGATCTGTGATCTCCAAGACCATCTTCAACGCTCTAGATTAATCAGGGAAAAGTGGTTCTTGAACTTTGAAAACATCTTCTTGTGGTCTCTTCCTTGGGTGCCCAAAATCAGCATCACTTAAAGAAGGCCCTCTACAACTATGCATAGTAGGAGGAGAGGTGGTGGCCAACCCACTCATGGACTGGACAGACACCATTGAGAGGTGTCTCTATTTTCGTCCCACAGAATAGGGGAACATTGAGTCCCAACTCTCATTGCTGTGGAGAAAGATGAAAGAGGCATTAGGCCCTTGTTGCTCGATGGTGTGCTAGGGCCTGAAGGCTCATGGGCCTATTGAAGGCCTAAATCCTAACAATAATAAAGAGGTGATGTTTTATTAGTGAAAATTTGTAATTAGTCTCCACTTCAAAAAATCACAATAACTACATACATTGTCAAAAATTTGTCTAAATAGTCATTAAAATGGCATTAAAATAAGGAACTTAATTTCATTGATTTTGGTATGTAGTTCAAATTAATCAGATCCACATTTTGTAAAGACCTATGATTATGGTTTGAGGCCATATTAATTTAGATCATAATGTGCGCATGTTAATTTGAGGAACTTAGGATTGACTTGGGACCAGAGGAATTAAGTTAGAATCTACCTTGCTCCAGGTAAGCAGGTCATGCCACTATTTATATGTACCTTGATTGAATTGTATGTTATGTATGATTTATGAATTATGCTTTCAATTTCAAGTTCAATGTTCTAATCATGTTAATTGTATATTTTTGTGTGGTGATTTCTATATCCTATGTCTTATGATTATCATGCTCATTAAGATTAGAGATTATGATTAATTATTAATTAATTATGGATTTAAAGTTCAAGTTTCAAGGGGGAGAAATCCATCATGACAAAGATTAAAGTTGAAGATTAAGTTCTTGTTTATGGTAATGTTAATGTTACAATAAATGGAATTGAATCAATTTTTATATGATTCTTGAATCATGGACCTTAAGTTGTCATTATGTCATTTGTGCCAGTTATGAGCTTTCATAGCCAATCATGGACCTCAAGGGGTCCTTATGAGTGTTTTATCCAAATCATCGATATTCGTGTCAATTATGGGTTTTCTTAGAAATCAAGTGCTCTTAAGTGGGCATCATAGAGAGATGAATATATTTACTGGTCAATTCTTCATGTAATAATATTCATGTAATCAAGAATGTTTAAGTTAAATACATGTCAAGATTTAATTTTTAACTACATGCCATAATCAGGGATAAGGCACAAATTATGTTAGTTGTGTAGAATTGCATGCAACAAGACCTTGTGGTGAAACCGTAACCTTAAGGATTTCCATTCCATTTGATTAAACTAAACATTTAATCATCTCTTCCTTTTGTTTTCTCTTTGTTTTATTTTTATTTTATTTCAAAACCAACAATCAACTTTTCCAATCGGTCTAACTGATCACGACCAGTTAGTAGTAGTCTACTGAAATTTATGTTTCCCTGAGTTCGACTTGGGCCTCACAAGGTCTATATTACTTCGATATGTGCACTTGCATTTAACGCACAGCTCAGGCGTGTCAAGTTTTTGGCACCGTTGCTGGGAAAATGACAAATTTCAGCACTACGAGTGCTGCAAGCAACCACTGTAGGCCACTTTCTATTGCAATTTTAATTTTTGAGCTTATTTGTCTATCTTTCAAATTCTTTGTTCATTCTAGAACTGTACTTACTTGATTATTCATATTGTAGGTACTAGTACATGGTGAAGATGCATAGTACAGACTACGCATAATTGACACCTGAGATTCCACCATCAGGATCTGCAGACGAGCGGATAAATACACCACCCGAAGACATTAAACAAGAACTTGAGGTTTCACAATGGCCGAGGAACATACCATTTGGGAGAAGATTAAGGCTTCTTCTTCTTCTGTGCAAAAGGGGCCAATTAAAAAAAGCTATCAACATACCTAGTTACAAGATTGATCTAGGGCTTATCCAGTTGGTCAAGTCGCAGGCTTTCCATGGACTTAAAAATGAGGACCTAGTGGCCCAAATCAGCACGTTTGTGGAGAACTGTGACATGGTGAATGTGGATAGGTTTCCACAGGAAGCCATTCATCTGAAATTATTTCCATCATCTCTAGCAGGAAATGCAAGGGAGAGGCTCTACAATCTGGATGATGAATAAGTTGAATCATGGGACATGATGATTGAAGTGTTCTTCGAGAGATATTTTCCGCCCAAAAAGACAAACGATCTCGTGAGGAGGATCCATAATTTCAAACAACAAGTCGGTGAGACTTACTCAGAGACATGGGAGCAATTCAATATCATGCTGCGGAAATGCCCACATCATGGGTTGGATTTAGAAACCCAAGCGAAGATATTTTATTTTGCTCTTAACAAACATGATAGGAGCAATCTAGACTCAGCTGGAACATGGTTCTTTCTAAACAATAAAGGTTCCAAGTGTTGAGAGATTTTGAAGAATATGGCTAAGAAGCAGTCTTGGGGTGACAGAGATGCACCAGAACATGTAAAGTTACAGGGGAAGCAAAGGCCATTAAAGAATTAAATGAGAAGATGGATTTGATAGCAAATAGAATTCTAGAAAAAGATAATGAAGGGTCTGATGATGAGGCACATGCAAAGTTCATGCGCCAACAACAAGGCTACAGGAACAATGACTGCGCGTGGAGGAAGGACAAGAAATTCTCATGGAAAGATCCAAACAATTTTCTACAGGATCCGGATCAGAAGCCACAACCAAGTGCATAGGACAAGAGCAATGAGTTGCTCAATCAAGTAATAAAGCAAAATAAAGAGTTGATGAGCACATTCGGCAATCACCTAGGTCTGGGAATTTTTCACCCAACCTTCCATTTTTGATACTTTTGCTTTGTTTTTACACTTTTCTAAAAAAAGACACACACATTTTTTAACAGTTTTTGTTTAGTTTTAAGATGTGCAGGTGAAAATAGGGTGAAATAAAGGAAATTTGAGTACAATTGAGGGAAACTTTCAAAGAAAAAAATGATTCCAAATACACCAAGACTCTAAGGCCCTAACATAGAAAGAGGATAGATTGAAGACGTCTAGTATCCATCAACTACATCTTCCCTCCATTGATCGTCATTCTCTTCCCTTAAAGGGAAAAGTCCACCCTATGAAGAAGGAGATCAACATTGAGAAATTATGCCCCTAGTGAATGTAAGAGGTTGGGCCTTGCTACTTCATCAACGACTCCCATCTAAAAGCTCAAAGGTAGTGTGAATGCATACCACTTCTTTGTCTTGGTATAATACTATCAAAATGTCTCTCTCACTCTCAATTTCTATGTTGAACTTGTTACTATTTTTATGAGAGATTAGTACCCTAGCTAGGGTGTAGGGAGTAACCCCGCTATATGTTTAATTTTGTTTACTACTTTTTCTAATTGTATGAACTATTATGTTTTTAGTCAAATTTTCACTTCCTTTTTTATGTGTTTGGATGACATATTATTATATTTTTTGTATCTTAGATGTAGAGAACTTAAGGCATAAGATTAAGGATAGCATTTTGTTGACAAACATGTTTTTCTCACCCCATATAAATTCATATAATGTCTACCCTTTGGCTAATGTGCATGCCATAAGAGAATTTATTTTTTACCCTAAGTGACCCACACTACTATATTTTTGGCCAATAACGTCGCTGCCTGTAGGGTTATGTTTTTCCAAATAACCGACCTTATATGTCTAAAAAAAATGCGGGCACCACTTAAGACCTCTTGGGTTGATTTTCTTAAAATAACCGACCTTGTAGTGTATCTTTATAGGGTCTATTTTCCAAATAACCGACCTTATATGTCTATAAAAAATGCAGGCACCACATAAGACCACTTGGGTCAGTTTTCTTAAAATAACCGACCTTGTAGTGTATCTGTATAGGGCTGGTTTTCATAAAATAACTGACCTTATAGGCAATGGGATCAGAAAGCTGACCCATAAATTTCCCGCGGAGAAAATTTGCTCAATTTTGGCTTCGTGCCTCGATCTATAGGGTCGATATTTCCAAGTAACCAACCTTATATGTCTACAAAAAATGTGGAAAAAATTGGCTCCATTTTGCCTTCACGCGTGTATAAGTACCTCTAGGGTAAGTTTTTTTCATTATAACTGACCTTGTAGGGCATCTTGGTCGACAAATTCTTGACCAAGACAAAAATTGGCTCCATTTTGCCTTTGCGCGTGTATAAGTACCTCTAGGGTCGGGTTTTTCCTTATAATTGACCTTGTAGGGCATCTCGGTCGACAAAATTCTCAACCGAGACAAAAATTGGCTCCCTTAGGTTTCACAATCTAGGGTCAATTTTTTCCTTATAACCGACCTTGTAGGGCATCTCGGTCGACAAAATTCTCGACCGACACAAAAATTGGCTCCATTAGGTTTCATGATCTAGGGTCATTTCTTTCCTAATAACTAACCTTGTAGGGCATCTCGGTCGACAAAATTCTCAACCGAGACCAAAATTTTCTGCATTTTGCCTTCACACGTGTATAAGTACCTCTAGGATCAGTTTTTTTCTTATAACTGACCTTGTAGGGCATCTCAGTCAAAAAAATTCTCGACCGAGACAAATACGTGGAAACCATTTCACATGTAGTGTCGGTTTTCCCCTATTAAACGACGCTATAGGTCGCCCCACGAGCTATAGGTTATTCCCACTATTCTTCTTTGCCACTATTCCTGCTATTCTTCTTTGCATATTTTCTTACCTGCAGCTTTGGTTATTGCCTCGCGAGCTCCTGAGGGTTTCGAGCTACGCCGCTTTCCTTAGATGATGAAGACGCCCAACCGATGCTTTCTTCCTTGGATGGCGACGATGCCTCTGGCGCTGCAAGGGTCACCTCCCCAACCACCATCTCCAGTGCATCTTTCCTTAGACGACAACGAAGATGATTATGTCGAGACTTGATGATATGATTAATGAATAATATCTATCTCCCTTTACCTGGGATTTCGGGGATGAAATCCTTGTTAGGGGTTTATAAATTGTAATGACCCTGACCTGGGTTATGAGGTAACCCTATTTGTTTTGTCTAAGTAAGTTTCTTAGAACTTTAATATAATCCTCTATGGTGTTTTGTTATCACGTGACACACTTATGTTCCAAGTTTGGTTCTGATTGAATGCTGTTTGAGCAATGTTCCTTTGTTTTGGACCAAAGTGCAATTTACCCAAGATGAGGGGTTATATTGCAATATGTCACATGTTGAATGTGCATTAAGTTCTTTAGCATCATAATAGAGAGAATTATGCAAGGTGGTGGCTTGTGGAAAGCCTAAATTCCAAGTTTGAACTTGTTTGAATAATGTTGGTGACTTGTTACCAATTTTGGTACAAATTGTAATTTACCCAAAATGTAGGGTTGATATGAAAATTAACACTTCTAGAGTGTCCCTACTCCCTCCTATTATCATTTATAGGAGAGATAAATAATTAGGCACCATGTTTTAACCAATTAAGAGTGATGGTACTCTTGGTGATGAAATGACCAAGAAAGGGGTTGAATATGAAACCCTAACTTGAGTTGTATCAAGTTGAAAAGCTTATATATGAGTGCCTATCAACCAATGATCCATAGGAGGAGTCCCATATAGTTTTTTGGACTCTTGGAAAATCCCATGACGTGCAAAGCACCTCAAGGAGGTGAAGTGTATTGGTTTACAACTTCCTTAGAAAAGTTGTATCGGGTTGTGAATAAAGTGGTGATTTTGTTGATATATTTTATTCAAAGGGATAAGTAATGGACGAAAATTCATCCCTAAATTATCCTCAAGAGTGTTTCATGTAAATATAAATGTTAATGCATGCGTGTACACGTGTCAACCATGCATGGACACATGGTACCTAGTAGCTTAAATTGATGACACCTAATTTTCACACTTCTTCATGAACAACAAGTATATATACCCCTTCTTTCACCCCTTAGTGAACTTTTTCGAATCCTACCACCTCCTTGCTCTTAGGTATCGTGCATAAGGTACTTTTATCATGCAGTAGTGAAGTGGTATCGTGCATAGGGCCTTGGGTATCATCCATAGCAAGATCATATCGGCCAAGTAGGGTGATATCGGCCTAGTGAGGTGATATCGCCCATAGTAAAGTGTTTTGATCACAAGTGAGGGGGATATCGGCCACAAGTGATGGAATATCGTGAAAGAGTAGTGATGTATCATGCAAAGGTGCTAAGGAGCAATAAGGAGCTCAATACTTAACCCTAAGGTGAGGCCATGATCATCTTCAACCTTGGATTGAAGTATGATTTTTGGGTTATGATCTTCCTTTCTTTTCTTCTTCACCAATTGCTTATCCATGGTGATTCCTTGCATATAGAGGAGTTTTGAAGTTCATTTTCAACCTTGGGAACGTGGAGTTTTGGAGCTTGGAGCTTTGAAGTTGTTCTTAAGGCGGGTTATATAACTTGAACTCAACAATGTTATTATTCATCACCTAAATTTCTATACTTAATGATCTACTATTAATTCCAATTTTTTTTGAAATAGTTGATGACATTATGAGTTATAGTACTTGCTTATACCTGTTTAGATGAACTTTAATAGTTAGAAAGAAGGTCTAGATCTTGAAGAAGATGGTATCACCTTATAAAATGATATCAGGTTCAAGCACACAAGCAAGCACCTCTAACCCGATATGGTGATGCACCTACTTCACTAAAATGATATGGATATGATTTTATACTTTCTTGCACGATATGGTGGGGTAGTATACACCTCTTGCACGATATGAGGTCAAGAAATCACCTAAAAAACAATATTGGGTTAAGAACACACCTCTCTGCCTGATATGGTGTGAAGCACATACACACATCTTTGCCCGATATGGTGTGAAGCGCGCACACACCTCTTTGCCCGATATGGTGTGAAGCACACACACACACACCTCAAAAGTGATATGGAAGCACACATACACCTCAAACCCGATATGGAAGCATACATACACCTCAAGTGTGATATGTTAAACACACATACACCTCAAACCCGAGATGGTAAGCATACATACACCTCAAACTCAATATGGTAAGTACACATACACCTCTAAGGTGATATGGGAAGCAAGCACACACCTCATACCTGATATGGTGGAAGCACCTCAAAACTCAAATGAAGGAAAGAATCTTAAATGAAATATACTTGATGAAGTAACACATGAAGTGTCTTATATCAAGTCATACATTAAGAGGTATGGAGTTTAATGAATATTGATTAAGTAGGCTAATGTACCTTGAAGGAAAGGTTGAGCCAACTTAATAAAGTATGAAGTAATCAATATCCTAGTAAGGATAAGAGAAAAATGCATACTTTGTGTTGATAATCATTTAATGACAAATGATGAGAATAAATAAGTATGATTGAATACTTATGATATTAATGTATGCTCCTAGATGTGTGGAGCAATGAATTAGGGTTTGGATTGATAATATGAACTTGAAACCCTATTCAGATATATAGGGAAATCCTATCCCTAATAGTTATTTCCTAGTGAGAGGTGACAAGATGTTTAATGGGCCTTGTGAGCCATGTGATTAGTTGTTGCCTAGTGAGAGGTGATAAGATGTTTAATGGGCCTTGTGAGCCATGTGATTAGTTGTTGCCTAGTGAGAGGTGACAAGATGATTAATGGGCCTTGTGAGCCATGTGGTTAGTTGTTACCTAGTGAGAGGTGACAAGATGTTTAATGGGCTTTGTGAACCATGAGAATAGTTTTTGCCTAGTGAGAGGTAAAAAGATGTTTATAAAAGTGTCATGTAAGAAATGATAATGTTCAAATAAACTAAGAAATGGAAACTTAGTAACATAATTATAATAATAAATGGATACAATAATAATAATGAAATCTTAATCATACATGCTTTATGCTTATATCCAAACAAGGGCTATAGTGTTTTTGAATATGCTTAAAGGAGATAAGAGGAATACTTGTATTATATAAAGGATGTGAATAAGTATGATGGCTTGTCCAAGGTATAATGCCTAGTAAAGGTGATGTGGTATTCAGTGATGAGATGCACAGGATTGGCATAGTCCAATGCCTGGAATAGTTTCACAGGATTGGGATAACCCAATCCTTGGCTGTGAATCACAGGATTGGTAATAACCCAATACCTGACAGAGGAATGAAGCCTATAATTATCACAGGATTGGTAATAACCCAATACCTGGCATAGGTATGAAATCTATAATTATCACATGATTGGTAATAACCCAATACCTGATAGAGGCATGAAGCCTATAATTACCATAGGATTGGTAATAACCCAATACATGGTAGAGGCATGAAGCCTATAATTATCATAGGATTGGTAATAACCCAATACCTGGAATAATTACACAGGATTGGTCATAACCCAATACCTAGAATAATTCCACAGGATTGGTAATAACCCAATGCCTGGAATAATGCCACAAGATTTGTCATAACCCAATACCTGGAATAATTGCACAAGATTGGTAATAACCCAATGCCTGGAATAATGTCACAAGATTGGTCATAACCCAATACCTGGAATAATGTCACATGATTGGTCATAACCCAATACCTGGAATAATTGCACAAGATTGGTCATAAACCAATACCTAGAATAATGTCACATGATTCGTCATAACCCAATACCTAGAATAATTGCATAGGATTGGTCATAACCCAATACTTGGAATAATTGCACATGATTGGTCATAACCCAATACCTGGAATAATTGCACAAGATTGGTCATAACCCAATTCCTAGAATAATGTCACATGATTGGTCATAACCCAATACCTGGAATAATTGCATAAGTTTGGTCATAACCCAATACCTGGAATAATTGCATAGGATTGGTCATAACCCAATACCTGGAATAATGTCACAGGATTGGTCATAACCCTATACTTGGAATAATTGCACATGATTGGTCATAACCAAATACCTAGAATAATTGCACAAGATTGGTCATAACCTAATACCTTGAATAATTGCACATGATTGGTCATAACCCAATACCTAAAATAATGTCATAGGAATGGTCATAACCCAATACCTAGATTAATTGCACAAGATTGGTCATAACCCAATACCTAGAATAATTGCATAGGATTGGTCATAACCCAATCCCTGGAATAATGTCACAGGATTGTTCATAACCCAATACCTGAAATAATGTCACATGATTGGTCATAACCCAATACCTGGAATAATTTCATAAGATTGGTAATAACCCTATACCTAGAATAATTGTACAAGATTGGTAATAGTCCAATGCCTGGAATGTTTGCACAAGATTGGCATAGTCCAAATTCCTGGAATGGTTGCACATGATTGGCATAGTCCAATGCCTACAATGTTTGCATAGGATTGGCATAGTCCAATGCATGAAATGGTTGCACAGGATTGGCATAGTCCAATGGTCGGATAGAATATGATGATGTATACTCACATGACTGGTACAATTCAAAATCTGGATAACAAATTGGCTAAGGTCAATATATAGAAATGAGAATGATTTATGGATGACATACCATGATAATGAGTATCACAAGATAAGCTTGAGATGTTGATATAGTATGATGGGTAAATTATATACATGTTCTTCCTATTCCTTATAAAGAGAATATATGTTTTACTACTCTATCATAGATAGTTGCAATGCTTTAAAAGATGAGAATGTTCTAAACTACTTATCCTCTGCTCAGTTTAATACTATTTAACTATGATAATAACATTGTTGGCGGAGAGTTATATCTCTCACTGGGACAACTGTCTCACCCCATGGGATCCACATTTTTTCAGGTGGACGTGCACGAGGGGGGGGGGTTGAGACCGTACTGAAGAGAAAGAACAACAACAGTAGGGACAACAGTGACAACTCAGGTTGAGTGTACTATCTGTCATGTCTTGTAGATAGAAGTCCTATGTGTCATCTCTATACTCTCATGTCCTTGGAGTTGGTTCGTACTGGTTTTATGAACAATATGAGATTTTGGCTTATATGCCTCGAGGTTTGTTGTTTCTTTATGTATATGTTTTGAGAAAGCAACTATTATATGTTATCCTTGAGAAGAGATGGTACAATGTATGTACAATATATGATCAATGTGAATATCAAGTTTTGGTTATTCCTTAAATAGTTTTCCTATAAATGGATCTCTTTGCAAAATGGTTTTAATTTTTAGTGATTTTTGTTAATCCACTACGTATGATTATTCCTCATAATTGGTAATGATTTGTTTTTCAGTTTGGCGTCTGTCATTACAGATATTGCAAGAGACAGAAGATGAAAACTATAACATCCTGGTTGATGAAGGTCGAGACATTTCCAACAAAGAACAAATGGCAATTATTTTGAGATTTGTTAATGGAAAAGGTCATGTGGTCGAAAGATTTTTAGGGCTTATTCATGTAACCGACACCACGTCTTTATCATTAAAGAAGGCAATTGATGGTTTTTTTTCTCTATGCACAACTGAAGCATATTCCAATTAAGAGGTCAAGGTTATGATGGTGCAAGCAACATGAGAGGAGAGCTGAATGGACTTAAGAGTCTTATACTAAAAGAAAATAATTCTGCTTATTATGTTCACTGTTTTGCACATCAACTTCAATTATCATTAGTTGTTGTAGCAAAAAACCATCCACAAGTTGCTTCACTCTTTTTAACAGTCAATAATGTGATCAACTCAGTTGGTTCCTCATGCAAGCGTCATGATCAACTTCGTGAATTACACATTAGTACAGTTAAGAATGCACTTGTAGAAGGAGAAATTGTTAGTGGAAGAGGATTAAATTAAGAAACAAGTCTAAGGTGTGTAGGTGATACACGATGAAGTTCTCACTATAAAACTCTTATAAGCATAATTGTTATGTTTTTAGCTGTGGTTGATGTTTTGGAAATAATATCAGAAGATGGATCTTCCTCGGAACAAAGGGCAGAAGCTTTATCATTAATGGATTCTATCCAAACTTTTGATTTCATATTTACAATTCATTTGATAAGAGACATTATTGGCATCACTAATGAACTTTCACAAGCTTTACAGTGGAGAGATCAAGATATTGTTAATGCCATGAACTTAGTTGATGTTTCTAAGAGATGATTATAGAAAATGCGTGATAGTGGATGGGATTCACTTTTTTGCACAAGTCTCAATATTCTGCAAAAAAAATCACATACTTATTCCCAACATGGAAGACCTGTGGGTTGTTAAAGGTAGACCACATTGTAAAATAGATGGTTTGACATTTCTACATCATTTTCAAGTGGACTTATTATACTCTGTGATAGATATGCAGCTTCAAGAATTAAATAATAGATTTATCGAAGCAAACACAAAGTTGTTACTTTGTGTGGCATGTCTGAATCCAAGTGACAATTTCAAAGCATTTCATAAGGAAAAATTGATGGAAATGGCTCAGTTTTATCCTAGAGACTTTTCTTCTATGCAAATGGCCTATCTTGAAAATCAACTTGAAACATTTATTATGGATATGCAATCTGATGATCGGTTTTCTAAAATCAAGTGGATATGTGAACTTACTGAAAAGATGGTCTTACATGGAAAACATATTGTCTATGTAGATGTGTATAAGCTGATAAAATTAACATTGATATTACCAGTTGCAACAGCTATAGTGGAAAGATCATTCTCCATTATGAATATAATAAAGAGTCGCAGACGTAACAGAATGCACGACAAGTGGTTGAATGATTCTATGATTGTTTACATTGAGAAAGAAATATTTGACACTATCCACAATAGTGTTATAGCAGAGCGTTTCCAAACAATGAAGACAATAAGGAAGTTCTAAACTTTGTTCAGTACTTTTTTATTACAAACTCAAAAGCTATCTATTGACATTTATATCTTGAATTTCATACATGAAACTTTTATGAATTTTATATATCTTGATTTTGCATCAAATTTTTTTGTATGTTATTTGTGTCCCTCGTGCAAAACGTGGCTGGCTCCGCCACTATATATATATATAAATATAAATAAATAAATATATATATATATATCTCTGTGTGTGTGTGTGTGTTATATCTTCCCAATCCTTGCTGCTCAATCTCTAGGTCTACCCACTCACTGGGGGTGACTATCATAGTCACTCGCTAGGAGTATTCTTTATTCATCCAAAGATAGCGGTAAGGCAATGAGCACGTTATATTCATATTTCTATTTTCATGTATGACCATTGGTTATTTATGTTTCTCATATACATTCTCAACTTATTCTCTATGGTAACTCCTTTTTTGGAGTAATTATTTGGGGAGCCCTTTCTCTAGGGTGGTCCCTGTAGTGGACACAACATATAAAGGCCTTAGCCTGATCACTTGTCAACTTAATGTGGACCATTCTCTCACATAAGCATATGACCCAAAGTGATCCAATCACCTTTCAACTTAGTGTGGACCTTTCTCTCACATAAGCACATGATGCAAAGTGATTTAATCACCTATCAACTTAGTGTGGAACTTTCTCTTACATATGGATATGACCCAAAGTGATTCTATCATCTATGAACTTAATGTGGACCTTTCTCACACATAAGCATATGACTCAAAGTGATCTGATCACCTGTCAACTTAGTATGGCCCTTTCTCTCACACAAGCATATGACCTCGAAGTGATCCATCACCATGGTGACATTTCTTACATCCCACATGTTTCACTTACATCCACTAGAGGTAGTTGAGAAGTTATTCTTATATAATATGTTGTTCATAAGTTTCTTAAAACTTTTCTCATTAATGCCCTGTTCCATGTGCACATATGCATGTGAGAGAGAGAGTCACTTAACTTGTTTTTATCTATCTTATATTTTTTAAGGTTTATATAGGTAAGGTTATATATCACCACACCATTTTCATTTCTTATGATTAGGATTCAGGGTGAGGGTTAGGGACTATACCCTACATCTTAAAGTTTCCATGTCCTTGACCCTCTAGAGTTTTCCTAACTCAACCCTAGCTCCATCTAAACTTTACCTTTATAAGGAAAAAACTCATAAAAATATCTTTATTTACTTCATCATCATTTATACATTATTATCTTTACATTACATGTATATTTTATTTCCACATTACATGTACATTATTATTTCCACATTTCAAACTAAGGATCTAGATTAGTCAAACAATATAAAATAGTAAATAATTTCATTCATTTCAAAAATTATTTATAAGATGCTTACATGAACTTCATGTAAGGACCCTGACCTGGGTTATGAGGTAACCCTATTTTTTTTGGAGAAGTAAGTTTCTTAGAAATTTAATATAATACTTTAAGGTGTTTTGTTATCACGTGACACACTTATGTTCCAACTTTGGTCCTGATTGAATGTTGTTTGAGCAATGTTCCTTTATTTTGGACCAAAGTGCAATTTACCCAAGATGAGGGGTTATATTACAAAATGTCACATATTGAACATGCCTTAAGTGTTTTAGCATCATAAGAGAGAGAATGATGCTAATTGGTGGCTTGTGGAAAGCCTAAACTCCAAGTTTGAACTTGTTTGAATAATGCTAGTACCTTGTGCACCAATTTTGGTACATATTGTAATTTACCCAAAATATAGGGTTGATATGAAAATTACCACCTCTAAAGTATTCCTACTTCCTCTATGTATCATTTAGAGGATAGAGAAAGAAGGAGACACCATGTTTGAATTAATTATGAGTGATGGTAATCTTGGTGATGAAATAACCAAGAAAAGGGTTGAATATGAAACCTTAACTTGAGTTGTATCAAGTTGAAAAGCTTATATATGAGTGCCTATCGGCCAAGGAGCCATAGGGGGAGTCTCATATCGTTTTTTGGACTCTTGGAAAAGCCCATTATGTGCAAAGAACCTCAAGGAGGTGAAGTGTATCGGTTTACAACTTCCTTAGAAAAGTTGTGTCGGGTTGTGAATAAAGTGGTGATTTTGTTGATATATTTTATTCAAAGAGATAAGTAATGGACGAAATTTCATCCTTAGATTATCCTCAAGTGTTTTCATGTCAATATAAATGTTAATTCATGCATGTACATGTGTCAATCATGCATGGACACGTGGCACCTAGTAGCTCAAATTGATGACACCTCATTTTCACACTTCTTCATGAACAACAAGTATATATACCCCTTCTTTCACCCTTTAGTGAATTTTTTCGAATATTACCACCCTCCTTCCCTAAGGTATCATGCATAGGGTCCTTGTATCGTGAAGTAGTGAAGTGTTATCATTCATAGGGCCTTGGGTATCATCCATAGCAAGTTCATATCGGCCAAGTAGGGTGATATCAGCCTAGTGAGGTGATATCGACCATAGTGAAGTGTTTTGATCACAAGTGAGGGGGATATCGGCCAAGGGTGGTGGCATATCGTGCACAAGTGATGGAATATCATGCAAGGGTAGTGAGGTATCGTGCAAGGTGCTAAGGAGCAAGAAGAAGCTCAATACTTAACCCTAAGGTGAGGCCATGAGCATCTTCAACCTTGGATTGAAGCATGATTTTAGGGTTATGATCTTCCTTTCTTTTCTTCTTCACCAATTGCTTATCCATGGTGATTTACTTGTATATGAAGGAGTTTTGAACGAGCCTTGGACTTTGGATAAATCATCTTCAACCTTAGGAACGTGGAGCTTTGAAGTTGTTCTTAAGGCAGGTTATATAACTTGAACCCAATTATATTATTATGCACCTTTAATTTTGTCACACTTGTTGATCTACTTGCAATTTCGATTTATCTTGAATAATTGATGATCCTTTGAGTTCTAAAATCTTCATGGGACTATTGTCCATGACTTATAACAATAAGAACAACGGTCTATAGGTTGATAGTGATGCACCTACTCCACTAAAATTATATAGATATGATTTTATACCTTCTTGCACGATATGGTGGTGTAGTATACACCTCTTGCACGATAGGAGGTCAAACATACACCTCAAAAATGATATTGGGTTAAACACACACCTCTCTGCCTGATATGGTGTGAAGCAAGCACACACACACCTCTCTACCCGATATGGTGTGAAGCAAGCACACACACACCTCTCTTCCCGATATGGTGTGAAGCACACATACACCTCTCTGCCTGATATGGTGTGAAGCACACACACACCTCTTTGCCCGATATGGTGTGAAGAAAGCACACACACACCTCTCTGCCCGATATGGTGTGAAGCATAGACACACCTCTCTACCCGATATGGTGAAGTAACCCTAAATGACTTGGAAACCGATAGGGCTGTGCATTGGTTTGTACAATGGGTTGACAAAGATTCAACCAGTTGTCTATCCTGTCACTTAATCCATGGTGAAGGGTAGGTCGATGCCATGAAGGTTTGAAGAGGCATGAGCATAAGGGTCTAACCTGATATGGTGTGAAGCAAGCACACACACACCTCTCTGCCCGATATGGTGTGAAGCAAGCACACACACACACCTCTCTGCCCGATATGGTGTGAAGCAAGCACACGAACACCTCTCCTCACGATATGGTGTGAAGCATACACACACACCACTCTGCTTGATATGGTGTGAAGCAAGCCCACACACACCTCTCTGCCCCATATGGTGTGAAGCAAGCACACACACACACACCTCTCTGCCCGATATGGTGTGAAGCAAGCACACATACACCTCAAACTCGATATGAGTAGTAAGCACACACCTCATACCTGATATGGTGAAAGCATCTTAAATGCAATGTACTTGATGGAGTAACACATGAAGTGTTTTATATCAAGTCCTACATTAAGAGGTATGGAGTTTAATGAATAGTGATTAAAGTAGGCTAATATACCTTGAAGGAAAGGTTGAGCCAACTTGATAAAGTATGGAGTAATCAAGATCCTAAAGAGGATTAGAGAGAAACTCATACTTGTGTAATAAACATGTAATGGGCATACATTAATACTTCTAATATGTGTAGGGTGTGAATTCTGGTTTGATCTTTGATAATGTGATCTTGAAACCCTAATCGATAAGAAAGGGAAACCCTAACTCTAATATAGGGTAATGGTATGTATGTGAAACCCTAATCAATAAGAAAGGGAAACCCTAACCCTAATGATGGAATAGTGGTATTACCCTTGTATTGCATGGTGGTGATATGTATTTGATATGGTTGTTATCATGTATACTAACCATATAGATATCATGAGATCATGAGAATAACCAAGTATGAGCTATGATGTTTTATATGATAGATTTAAAATGGGCATTGTGAGCCATGTGAGATGCTTGTGTAACAAGTATCATGTATACCTTGGTCTAAGGACCTAGAGGTAATAGTTACCTGATAAGTGGTAACAATATTCAATGATGAATTAAGGGTTTGAATACCTAGATCTAGTAATCATGATGATGATAATGTTGAGGGATGAGAATTCTCATTTATGAGATAAGGGATTGAAATCCTAAAAGTTATATGTGTTCTCAAGATTTGAAAGATACTTGATAGATGTATTATACCTTTCTTTGTAGCATTTGTCATAATAATTCATGTTTGAAAACTTGACTGATGCTAAAAGATACGGTAACACACTTAACTAATCAAGTGGAATCTTATCATGTAGAGCCCTGACCATAGATCCATCATAATCAACAACTGGTGATGGTGAAATAGGTTTTCCCACTAGATCTCCTGGAGGTGCATATTCTTGAATATGTGGGGGTGATGGGCGCGAATATCCTTATGCCCTAATGTGGGATTGACGTGAGATAAACACGAGATCTCTCAATCCTTCATTATATGTGCCAGGATGCATGTATCATGAATCTCCTGATGATGATGAATGATGGGATCGTTGTGGAGATAAACATGAAATCTCTCGATTCCGAAGAGAGTACAACCACCGCTGTAGCCCTATAGTGAAGTTGCCACTATACCCTAGCAAGCTATGAAGCAGTTGACATGGTCCTACTTATGGTCTCACACTGACTGAGATGGCAGAGGTCATGGCAGCCAGCTCTTCCATTGACCTTGTATGGTACCAATTTTGACTTCGCAGTGGTCGGTTGGAGTATGAGCGGTATACCTCATCTCCTCAGGGCATAAGTGTGATTGTAAAATGTAATCAGCCGTGTAGCATATTAGCTTAAGAATTGAATACGGAAATCATTGGCTAATGTTACATTTCTTTTATACATCTCAGATGGATAGATGTTACACATGTTCATCATAATCATTATAAAATTAATAAGATGATTTACTGCTTTATCATATATAGCTGTAATGCTTCAGAAAATGATATTGCTCTACTTTGATTAAACAATGATTAAATCCTTTTTATTAATGAAAAAGAATCCTCTGCTCAGTTTTATACTGTGATATCCCACCATCACCAAGACAACGAGATGCCATGTGAAAATGTGTGGAACCATCATAAACACTATATTACCAAAAACACAGGTTAATGAAAACCAATTGTGGAAAACAGATAATAAAGAAACTATTACATCCAAATCCTCATCCTGTAATGAATCATGTTATACAAAATATTCATAAGCCTTGATATATGTCCACAGCTTATAAGAACCAACTGTTTTGTAAGCTCGAAGGGTTCACCACCTGTTTATATATACACAAAATAGGCCACATCAGGCCAACAATAGGATAAACAAAGCTACATCAACTATACATCATAAAACATCATCAAAGCCCCTCCAAGGACCCAAGAGTACATGGATGACTCTAGGACTCTTCTACAAGACAACCAAAACACCATCGTATCCATCTCTTGCCTCCTACTATTCTTCTTGCTGCTCGGCCACAACCTCACGACCACCACCATGTCTAGCATGATCACCTAAAAAGGTTTAAAACCAGCGGGGTGAGACAAACAGTCCCAGCGAGAAACATAACTCCCCGTCGAACTATAAAACTTCAGGAAAGCTAGAGCAGATAACTGATATATGCAGCTCATATATGCAACATACTGAACAGAACCAACTTTATTAACAATCTTACCAAGATGTCCAGGAGACATATAACCAGATATTCTTTATGCAACATGATTGAAAAGACAAGCTTTATAAGAACTTATCATAAGATATGAGGAACATGTAAATAACTGCAAGGATATAACTAGAGACACTATACAAGAAAGGCTTCAACCAATGTTCCGTGTTTTGCTCTAAGCAATATATACTATATGGCTGGATTACAATTTATTATGCTCTGAGGAAGTGAGTCGTACCGCTCAAATCCAACCTTCGGCCGTGAAGCCTAAAACCGGTGCCATACAAGGTCAATGGAAGAGCCGAACTCCACGACCTCACCTCCTCGTGGTCAATGTACGATAACCAAAGCAAGACCGCAGTCTCTCGCTTAAGTGGCCTCAGCCACAGGGTCAGCTCCACATGCTACCCCTTTTCTCTAGCCCACCTTGGTACAAGTCACGGTACTAGCATACCTTGAGCCACATGCCTATTCACCGTTCTCCTGAGCCATGAATGCATTCATGCTTCATCACACTGAGCCATGGGCCTATTCATCATGCTCAAATCATACTGAGTCTACAACCGAAGTTGTACTCTATTCCTCCTATTTTCGACTAGGAGAAACCTCACATATTCAACAATATGTGCTCCAGGTAATCCTGCAGGATAAACTTGTTTCACCATCACCAACTACCGACGATGATGGATCTATGGCCAGGGTAAAACTACATGGAATGTTCCATTGTAATTAATTAGTATATTTTAGGTGAATTGTTGAGACAACAAGGTTATAAAACATAAACAACATTGTGTCACACTATAACTTCTATTATCATATTACCATGGGATCTCAATCCCTCATCACATAATGGCACTGCCTCACAAGGCTTCATCATCATACATCATCATGGGGTATCAATCCTTTATCTCATCATAGAGGATAACACCTCAAATAGGCACTCAGCCTTTATCAGGTCACCAGACCTTTCTCATCATACTGGTGGTACATGTTATCTTATCAACAAGGAACATCATAATTCAGTGTTATACAAAAGACATACACCTCATAGCTCTTACCTGGCTATGAATTCATTTGATAACACCTGCATGGTTAGTATGCATATCAAAAGAGATAACTTGATCGCCAAACATAGATCTTTAGAGAACATGTTATGATTATAATTCCATTAAGATTTAGGTGCATATGATTTGAAACAACATTCATTATTATGAACACATGAAGTATAAATTTGTAGATGGTAAGCCAATCAACTCATATCAAAGTTACCAAACTGTGAGCATCCACCATGCCCTATCTCTCATGACATCATCTCACTTAACATCAACCTTAGGTAACAAACATGTTACTAGTTATAACCTATCTTTCATATCTCATCAACTAGGGTTCCTGGACTAGGCGCATCCCTCACCAAAGGTGTCGCCTTCCCTCACTAAAGGTGCGGCAGGTAGCACTATCCCTCAACCAATGGATATGGGGTAGGGTCATATCCCTCACCCAAAATGCTAATGGTTAAGGCACCAAAACCTTAGGGCATTGGCCACACATATCGGCCACAAGCATAACGTGCACCCATACACAAGGGGTAATGACCAGACTAGAACCAAAGGTGTGTCGTGCAGCCATGAACCAAGAGGATATCGAGCATCCAGGTACAACAGTGTACCATGCAACTAGGTATAGGGTGTATCGTGCAACCAGGTGTAGGGTATATCGGGTAGCACCTCCACTCTATCGGCCAAGAAACTCTATCGCCTAAGCTAGGGTTAGGGTTTCCATACCGGGCAACCATCAAGACCATAACGCCCAAAGCCCTATCACCCAAGGAACACTACTACCATCCATCAAGCGATATCATGGGCTGCCCACCATGGCTCCCAAGAAGCTCCCATATCTCCCAAGGTAGTCTATCGTTCAAGCTAGGGTTTGGGACCCTCTATCGGTTAAGGCACCAAGAAGGGATGTCTACCAAGCATTATATCGGCCAAAAGCATAACGCCCAACAACACCATCTAGGGTAAGGGTCCATATCGGTCAAAGGGTCAACAAAACATCACTTAGCATATTGCCCAAGGCTCAAAGCTAGAAGAGGGATATCAGGCAGAACACATCATAAGGGTAACGTGTAAGGGTTCAAAGACCATGACAGGTTAGTCATCTTCAACCTCAAGATTGCCACTAAGAAGCCCTAAAGGTTCAAGAGAGTTGGCTCACCTCTCAAGACAATTAAGTGAGAGAGGGGTATTGCACAACTTTCATCATTTATCGGGCAACAAGTAGGTCCATCATATTATATCAGACAACCAACCAAAGCTTAGCTCACCGTGGAATTAGGAAACCCTAGGATCACCTCTAAACAACTAAGTGAGAGAGGGGTTTTGCCCAAAGAATTCCACATCCAATGATTCAGCCAACCCAGGGCAACCCAAGATAACCATCTCCACAAAGTCTAGGGTACATATAAAGCAACCTTATAACCATTAAAGCAAGGAACATAGATAAAAGATGACATGACCGATCAAGATAGAACATATAGCATGCAACATGAAAAAAATGTACTATAGCTAGGGTTAGGAGTTATGTAACCCGCCTCAAGCTCTAAAGATCCAAGCTTCTAGCACCAAGCTTCCAAGATCCAAGGCACCACCTTCGTCTAACACAAAGAAGAACAACTTGTAACCACCATGGCCAAAGAGAAGGAAGAAGAAGAAGAAGAAGATGCCAAGGAAAGGGAGAAATACCTACCCCAAGAGAAGGAGAGGGACAAGCTAGCAAGGTGTGTCGCCCAACACACCAACACTATCGACCACCACTTGCTCCACTCTTCTCCTAGCTCGAACACCAAAGGAAGGGGAGAAACTAAAGGAACCAAAGAGCCTAGCAAGCAAAGGAGGGGTTCATTTGTATACTATGGGGTGAAGGGGAAGAGCAAGGCAAGGTGGCACCCGCCCCTAACACACTTGTCCAAGGAGTGTGCCACATGCTAGCACCCCAAAAACCCACGCCCATGAGTTGCCACCCACTAAGCAAAGCAACAACCACTTGTCCAAAGATGGTGACATAAACGAGGCTAAGGTGGAGGGTGTGTGTCGCCCAAGATGGCAACCCCACACACCATGGCCGATACAGCTCCCTACTTGACACAACAACACTCCTTGGCCGATACACCAAGGTCCAGCCTGATACCAAGCTTCACCAAGGCTCAACAAGGCAAAACAAAGTCCAACCAGGCCCAAAGCTACTCAAACAAAGAGCCCAACCCATCCTCTTGACCCTGGAGGATGAAGGAGAGAGAAAGAAATATCTCAAGGTGACAAACTTGTATACCAACCCTAAAACTTGGGTAAATTGCAAGTTGCACCTCAACCTCTCAACAAAGCACAAACAAACCCAAATCACAACTTCAGGTGATTAGCAAGCTTCTCAACACAAGGTTTAGGCAAAGCAAATAGGGTAAGCCCAAAATGAAGGTCAGGGTCCTTACAAGCCATAAACCTCTACAAAGGGATTTCGCCCCCAAAATTCGAAGAGAAAAGCAAGGGATACTTTCTCCTCATCTCTTCTTCGAGCTCCCACATGGATTCCTCAATGCCACAATGACGCCAAAGAACCTTCACAAGCATCAAGTCATTCCTTTTCAACTTCTTCACTCTTCTATCAAGGATCATCACTGGACCTTCTTCGTAGGTCACATCTTCATCCAGCTCAACCTCAATCGGCTGTATCACTGTCTCTGTGCCTAGATGACTTTTCTTCAACATACTAACATGGAACATCAGATGTAACATGTGCAACTCTGGCGATAGTTCTAACTTGTAAGCTACCTTGCCAACACATGCTATTACCGGATATGGCCCCATATACCTGGGTGCCAACTTGCCTTTCCAGCCAAACCTCAGCATGTCTTTCCATGGTGAGACCTTGAGATACACCTTGTCTCCCACCTAGAACTCTAGAGGTCGTCGTCGATTATCTGCATATGACTTTTGTATGTCTTGTGCCGCTTTCAACTATTGATGTATCACTTTGATCTTTTCTGTTGTCTGCTGCACTAACTCAGGACCCAAAAGTTGATACTCACATACTCATACCAACATAGAGGAGATATACACTTCCTACCATATAAAGCCTCATAAGGTGCCATGTCGATACTCCATTGGAAACTATTGTTGTAGGCGAACTCTATCAAACTGAGATGCATGTCCCAACTGCCTAGGAACTGTAAAACACAAGCTCGGAGAAGATCTTCCAAAGTCTGAATAGTCCTTTCAGACTGTCCAGCTATCTATGGGTGGAAAGCGGTACTGAACCTCAACTGCGTTCCCAACGCTTTGTGCAACTATTCCCAAAAATGAATCGTGAACTGGGGACATTGGTCAGAGACTATTGTTGTGGGCACACCATGCAAATGCACAATCTCATCCACATACACCTGAGCAAGCTTTTATGTTGTGTATGTTGTCTTCACATGTATGAAATGAGCATACTTCATCAACCTGTCCACTATCACCCAAATGGAATCATGATTC
Organism: Alisma plantago-aquatica; assembly: GCA_963693085.1. Taxonomy (NCBI): domain Eukaryota; kingdom Viridiplantae; phylum Streptophyta; class Magnoliopsida; order Alismatales; family Alismataceae; genus Alisma; species Alisma plantago-aquatica. The sequence continues at coordinate 787,314,008 of OY856414.1, read as the reverse complement.
CTAGCCGTCCTTGGCAGACCAACTATGAAATCCATGGTTATATGATCCCATTTACACTATGGTATCGGCATGGGTTGCAACATACCTACCGACTTTTGATGCTCAGCCTTAACCTGTTGACATATCGCACACTTAGCCACAAACTAAACCACATCTCTCTTTAAGCCAGGCCACCAATACAGGTCCTTTAGATTATGATACATCTTGGTGACACCTGGATGCATAACATACATTGACGTGTGCACTTCCTCAAGAACTAACTTCCTCAAATCGTCAACATCTGGGACCACCATCCTATTATGATAACAAACTATTCCATCCTCGGACTCATGGAAGCCTTCACGCTTCTTGTTGCCGAACTCTGTCCTGATCAACTGAACTGCAACATCTACCTACTATGCTTCTTTGATCTGCTGTCTCAACGTAGGCTTCACTTGCATCTGTGCCAACAATCCTGCCAACACGGATATTTCCAACTATACATTCATCTTTCGTAAAGAGACAAACATATCCCGCCTATGGCATATCAAAGAACTCAACTGTGCCTTCTTCGTAGGAAGAGAAGAAGACTTCTTACTGAGCGCATCCTCTACCACATTCGCCTTACTAGGATGATACTCAATGGTGCAATCATAATGATTGATTAGCTCCATACAATGACACTGTCACATGTTCAGCTCACTCTGCGAGAAGATATACTTTAAGTTCTTATGATCCGTAAAGATCCGACACACTTCCCCATAAAGATAGTGTCTCCATATCTTTAACGCTTGGACCACCACTTCCAGCTCCAAATCATGTGTCGAATAGCTCTCCTCATGTTTCTTAAGATGTCGCGAAGCAAAAGAAACCACATGATCTTCCTACATCAGCACACAACCTAAGCCTTTCTTGGAAGCATCACATAAAAAACATAGCCCGTCCCAGGCTCTAGCAACACCAACACTGGAGCACTGGTCAGCTTCTCCTTCAAGCCCTGAAAGGCTTGTTGACAACGATCATCCCAAACAAAAGGTACATCCTTCCTGGTCAACTTCGTCAACGACAATGCGATCACACTGAAGTCCTTTATAAACCTCCAGTAGTATCCTGCTAAACCCAGAAAACTATGAACTTCTGTCCGCATTTTTGGTTGCTCCCACTCTGCAACTGACTTCACCTTCTTAGGATCCACTCTGACTCCTTCCGCAGATATCACATGACCTAAGAAAGTTACTTCCTTCAACCAGAATGCACACTTACTGAACTTGGCATACAACTGATGTTGGCAAAGGAGAGTCAACGCTTGTCGAAGATGCTATTCATGCTATTGACTGTCCCGACTATAGATCAAGATGTCATCTATGAAGACCACAACAAACTGATCTACAAAGGGATGGAACACTCTGTTCATTAGATCCATGAAAGCAGTAGGTGCATTGGTAAGCCCAAATGACATAACCACAAACTCATAGTGACCATACCTCATCCTAAAAGCTGACTTTGGTATGTCCTCATCCTTGATCCTCAACTGATGGTATCCAGACCATAGATCGATCTTCGAGAACACTGTAGCACCACACAACTAATCAAACAAATCATCTTTCCTCGACAAAGGGTACTTGCTCTTGATCGTAACTTTGTTCAACTGCCGGTAATCTATGCAAAAACACATCGATCCATCCTTCTTCTTTACAAATAGAACTGGAGCACCCCATGGTGATGTGCACAGTCTGATGAAACCTTTATCCAACAACTCATGTAATTGCTTCTTTAGCTCTACCATCTCAACTGGAGCCATCCTATATGGTGTTTGAGCAACCGGCTGTGTCCCTGGCACTAGATTGATCTCAAAGTCAATCTCTCGAGGTGGGGGAACCCTGGGAAACTCATCAGGAAACACATCCTTAAACTCTCTGACAACTGTCACATCCTAAAGACTCAATCCTTTTGCCTCGACATCCACAACATGAGCTAAGAACGCTCTACAACCTTGCCGCAACAACTTCTCTGCCACCATGGCTGACACCAAACACGTCGGAAGAATCTTCCTATCTCCCTAGAAAATCCACTTCTCACCATCCTCAGCAAACACCGCTTGCTTGGAACCACAGTCCAGCATAACCGTATACCTTTCTACGATATCCATACCAAGGATCACATCGAATCCATGCATATCAAGTGGTATAAAATCCACTTGTATGTTGTGTCCCGAAAGGGATAGATTACAAGATGGACACACCTCTCCAAGCATCGAGGAATCAACAAGAGGGGTTTCTAACAACAAGCTATCTTTCTTACAATTAACAGGTAAAAGACAACTATCAAGCATACTATGAGTGATAAAAGAGTGCGTAGTAGCCGGGTCAACCAAAATAGATATAAAGCAAGAAGAAGACAAATCAAAATGAAATAACTCCATCTGACTTGCCACCACTCACAGGTTGACTATCGCTACAGGCTTACTCATAGCATAGAATTGAGCCATTTCTTGCTGTCATCCATGTCCTCTACTTCCTTGAGTAGACAATCCTACTTGCGATGCTTGACCATGCCCTTGCCCTATGTTACCACTGGACTGTTGTCTATCCGATCCTTGTTGATTCTGCCTTGGCACTGCGTCACTTCGACATCTTTCCTTGGGCAATTTAACTTCAAATGCCCTGTCTGTCCATAGTGATAACATGACTTGTTTTCTATCTGCGGCCTAGATGGCCCTGTCACAGATACTGAAGCTGTACTGTGAGCTCTATATGGTGAAAAACGGTGCCCTTTTCCTTTACTCAGAGACCATTGTGACAACGCGTTAGAGCTTTGCATTGTAGAAGGTGCAGAAAACCTCAACTTCTTGAAGACATCAAACCTCTACCTCTATAACTAATCAGACTTTTTCTTGGACATGATCTCTCTGTTTTCCTTGACTTACCGTTCAATCCTTCAGACAAACTCCACAAACATGGCAAACCACTCCCGATTTTCTAAAGCAGCAACATGTGTTGTTAGATCAACACTCAGACCTTTCTCAAACCGTTTGATTCTCTGATCATCTATTGTCGCCATGTGAGGACAAAACATTAGCAAGTCCATAAACTTGGCTTCATACTTGGTGATGCTCATAGAACCTTGGCGCATACGCTCGAACTGGCTGATCTTTTTGTCCAGATAGGTCTTCGGGAAGTATCGGCTCATGAACTCCCATCAGAAGATGTCCCAACCTATCACCTCACCAGACCGTTTCTCCTCCTCAATGGCCCACCAATGGCCAACACTACCTTTCAGAAGGTAGACAACATGCTTGACTTTGTCTGCTTCGGGGATGTCGAGGATCGGGAAGGCCTTCTCAAGACTTGTCAGCCACAGATCTGCATCCATTGGATCAGCCGTTCCAGCATAATCTGAAGCTCTGACTCGGTGAAGCTGCTCAAAGGTCTTCCCAATACCCAAAGATTCACCATGGGGAGCCTATGCTCTCAGTGGAGGCATTGGCAATCTCTCCACCATGAGATTCATTGTAGCCATTACCTGTCCCATAAGGTGTTGGTAGACAAGATTCTCAAGAATGGCTGGGTCAATTTGGGGGACCTCAGGCACCCGATCTTCATGTTCCTGCACTCGTGCTCCATCAACAGATGCAACATCACTTCTCTCGGCAACATGTTCTTCATGATTTCCAAACATCTTTAAGCTTTATCTTCTGCTGGGGGCAGAAGGTTGTTGTAAGAAAATCTAGAAAACTCACAAGAACAGACACAAGCCTAGTCCTAGATCCCTGTAGACTCAATGAACCTAGAGCTCTGATACCAAAACTTATATGTGACATCCCACCATCACCAAGATAAAAAGACACCACACGAAAATGTGCGGAACCATCATAAACACTATATTACCAAAAACACGGGTTAATTAAAACTAATTGCGGAAAACAGATAATAAAGAAACCATTACATCCATATCCTCATCCTACAATGAATCGTGTTATACAAAATATGCATAAGCCTTGATATATGTCCACAACTTATAAGAAACAGCTGTTTCGTAAGCACGAAGGGTTCACCACCTATTTATATATACACATAATAGGCCACATCAGGCCAACAACAGGATAAACAAAACTACATCAGCTATACATTGTAAAACGTCATCAAAACACCTTCAAGGACCCAAGAGTACATGGATGACTCTAGGACTCTTCTACAAGACAACCAAAACAACAACATATCCATCTCTTGCCTCCTACTATTCTTCTTACTGCTCAGCCACAACCTCACGACCACCACCACATCTAGCACGATCACTTAAAAAGGTTTAAAACTAGTGGGGTGAGACACATAGTCCCAGTGAGAAACATAACTCCCCATCGAACTATAAAACTTCAGGAAAGCTAGAGAAGATAACTGATATAAGAAACTCATATATGCAACATACTGAACAAAACCAACTTTATTAACAATCTTACCAAGATGTATAGGAGACATATAACTAGATATTCTTTATGGAACATGATTGACAAGACAAGTTTTATAAGAACTTATCATAAGATATGAGGAACGTGTAAATAACTACAAGGATATAACTAGAGACACTATACAAGCAAAGCCTCAACCAATGTTATGTGTTTTTCTCTAAGCAATATATACTATACGACTGGATTACAATTTATTATTCCCTGAGGAAGTGAGCCGTACCGGTCAAATCCAACCTTTAGCTGCGAAGCCCAAAATAGGTGCCATACAAGGTCAATGGAAGAGCCGGACTCCACGACCTCACCTCCTCGTGGTCAGTGCATGTTAACCAAAGCAGGACCACAATCTCTTGCTTAAGTGGCCTCAACCACAGTGTCAGCTCCGCAGGCTACCCCTTTTTTCTAGCCCGCCTTGGTACATGTTACATCGCTAGCATACCTTGAGCCACGAGCCTATTCACCGTGCTCCTGAGCCATGAACGCATTCATGCTCCATCACACTGAGCCATGGGCCTATTCACCATGCTCTAACCATATTGAGTCTACAACCGAAGTTGTACTCTATTCCTCCTATTTTTAGCTAGGAGAAACCTCGCATATTCAACAATATGCGCTCCAGGTAATCCCATAGGATAAACCTATTTCACCATCACCAGCTACTGACGATGATGGATCTATGGCCAGGGAAAAACTACATGAAATGTTCCACTATAATTAATTAGTATATTTTAGGTGAATTGTTGAGACAACCAGGTTATAAAACATAAGCAACATTGTGTCACACTATAACTGTCATTATCATATTACCATGGGATCCCAATCCCTCATCACATAATGCCACTGCCTCTCAAGGCTTCATCATCATACATCATCATGGGGTATCAATCCTTTATCTCGTCATAGAGGATAACACCTCAAATAGGCACTCATCCTCTATCAGGTCACCCAGACTTTCTCATCATACTGGTGGTACATGCTATCTCATCAACAAGGAACATCATAATTCAGTGTTATACAAAACACATACACCTCATAGCTCTTACCTAGCTATGAATTCATTTAATAACACCTGCATGGTTAGTATGAATATCAAAAGATATAACTTGATCACCAAACATATATCTTTAGAGAACATGTAATGATTATCATGCCATTAAGATTTAGGGTGCATATGATTTGAAACAACATTCATTATTATGAACACATGAAGCATACAGTTGTAGATGGTAAGCCAATCAACTCATGTGAAAGTTACCAAACCGTGAGCATCCACCATGCCCTATCTCTCATGACATCATCTCACTTAACATCAACCTTAGGTAACAAACATGTCACTGGTTACAACCTATCTTTCATATCTCATCAACTAGGGTTCCTGGGCTAGGCGCATCCCTCACCAAAGGTGTCACCTTCCCTCACTAAAGGTACGGCGGGTAGCACTATCCCTCACCCAAGGGATATTGGGTAGGGTCATATCCCTCACCCAAAATGCTCATGGTTAGGGCACCAAAACCTTAGGGCACTGACCACACATATCAGCCACAAGCATAACGTGCACCCATGCACAAGGGGTAACGGGCAGACTAGAACCAAAGGTGTGTTGTGCAGCCATGAACCAAGAGGATATCAGGCATCCAGGTACAAGAGTGTACCATGCAACTAGGTGCAGGGTGTATCGTGCAACCAGGTGCAGGGTATATTGGGCAACACCTCCACTCTATCGGCCAAGACACTCTATCGCCTAAGCTAGGGTTAGGCTTTCCATACCGGGCAACCATCAAGACCATAACACCGAAAGCCCTATCACCCAAGGCACACTACTGCCATTCATCAAGTAATATCATGGGCTTCCCACCATGGCGCCCAAGAAGCTCCCATATCGCCCAAGGTTGTCTATCATTCAAGCTAGGGTTTGGGACCCTCTATCTATTAAGGCACCAAGAAGGGATGTCTACCAAGCATTATATCGGTCAAAGGCATAACGCCCAACAACACCATCTAGGGTAAGCATCCATATCTGTCAAAGGGTCAACAAAACATCACTTAGCATATCGCCCAAGGCTCAACCCTAGAAGAGGGATATCGGGCAGAACACATCATAAGGGTATCGTGCAAGGGTTCAAAGACCATGATGAGTTAGTCATCTTCAACCTCAAGACTACCACCAAGAAGCACTAAAAGTTCAAGAGAGTTGGCTCACCTCTCAAGACAATTAAGTGAGAGAGGGGTATTGCACAACTTCCACCATCTATCGAGCAACAAGGAGGTCCATCATATTATATTGGCCAACCAATCAATGATCAACTCACCATGGAATTAGGAAACCCTAGGCTCACCTCTCAACAACTAAGTGAGAGAGGGGTTTTGCCCAAAGAACTCCACATCCAATGATTCAGCCAACCCAAGGCAACCCAAGATAACCATCTCCACAAAGTCTAGGGTACATCTAAAGAAACCTTATAACCATTAAAGCAAGGAACATAGATAAAAGATGACATGGCTGATCAAGATAGAACATATAGCATGCAACATAAAAAAGAAGTAGTATAGCTAGGGTTAGGAGTTAGGTAACCCACCTCAAGATCTAAAGCTCCAAGCTTCTAGCACCAAGCTTCCAAGCTCCAAGGCACCACCTTTGGCCAACACAAAGAAGAACAACTTGTAACCACCATGGCCGAAGAGAAGGAAGAAGAAGAAGAAGATGCCAAGGAAAGGGAGAGATACCTACCACAAGAGAAGGAAAGGGACAAGCTAGCAAGGTGTGTTGCCCAACACACCAGCAGTATCGGCCACCACTTTCTCCATTCTTCTCCTAGCTCGACCACCAAAGGAAGGGGAGCAACTAAAGGAACCAAAGAGCCTAGCAAGCAAAGGAGGGGTTCATTTTTATACTATGGGGTGAGGGGGAAGAGAAAGGCAAGGTGGCACCCACCCCTAACACACTTTTCCAAGGAGTGTGCCACATGCTAGCACCCCAAAAACCCACGCCCATGAGTTGCCACCTACTAAGCAAAGCAGCAACCACTTGTCCAAAGATGGTGACATAAACGAGGCTAAGGTGTAGGGTGTGTGTTGCCCAAGATGGTAACCCCACACACCATGGCTGATACAACTCCCTACCCGACACAACAACACTCCTTGGCCGATACACCAAGGTCCAACCCAATACCAAGCTTCAACAAGGCTCAACAAGGCAAAACAAAGCCCAACCAGGCCCAAAGCTACTCAAACAAAGATCCCAACCCATCCTCCCGACCCTAGAGGATGCAAGGAGAGAGAAAGACATCTCTTAAGGTGACAAACTTGTACACCAACCCTAAAACTTGGGTTATTTGCAAGTTGCACCTCAACCTCTCAACAAAGCACAAACAAACCCAAATCACAACTTCAGGTGATGAGCAAGTTTCTCAACACAAGGTTTAGGCAAAGCAAACAAGGTAAGCCCAAAATGAAGGTCAGGGTCCTTACAAGCCATAAACCTCTACAAAGGGATTTCACCCCCAAAATCTGAAGAGAAAAGTGAGGGATACTTCCTCCTCATCTGTTCCTCGAGCTCCCACGTGCCTTCCTCAATGACACAATAATGCCAAAGAACCTTCACAAGCACCATGTCCTTCCTTTTCAACTTCCCTACTCTTCTATTAAGGATCATCATTGGACCTTCTTCGTAGGTCACATCTTCATCCAGCTCAACCTTAACCAACTGTATCACTATCTCTGTGCATGGATGACTTTTCTTCAACATACTGACATGGAACACCAGATGTAACCTATCAAACTCTGGTGGTAGTTCTAACTTGTAAGCTACCTTGCCAACACATGCTATTACCAGATATGGCCCCATATACCTGGGTGCCAACTTGCCTTTCTGGACAAACCTCAACATGCCTTTCCATGGTGAGACCTTGAGATACACCTTGTCTCCCACCTGGAACGCTAGAGGTCATTGCCGATTATCTGCATGTGACTTTTGTTTGTCCTGTGTCGCTTTCAACTGTTGCTGTATCACTTTGATCTTTTCTGTTGTCTGCTGCACTAACTCAGGACCCAAAAGCTGATACTCACCATACTCATACCAACATAGAGGAGATCTTCACTTCCTTCCATATAAAGCCTCATAAGGTGCCATGCCGATACTCTGTTGGTAACTATTGTTGTAGGAGAATTCTATCAAACTGAGATGCACGTCCCAACTACCTAGGAACTGCAAAACATAAGCTCAGAGAAGATCTTCCAAAGTCTAAATAGTCCTTTCAGACTGTCCATCTGTCTATGGGTGGAAAGCGGTACTGAACCTCAACTGCGTTCCTAACACTTTGTGCAACTGTTCCAAAAAATGACTCGTGAACTGGGGACCTCAGTCGAAGACTATCGTTGCGGGCACACCATGCAAACGCACAATCTCATCCACATACACCTGAGCAAGCTTTTTTGCTGTGTATGTTGTCTTCACAGGTATGAAATGAGCATACTTCATCAACCTATCCCCTATCACCCAAATGGAATCATGATTCCTAGCTGTCCTTGGCAGACCAACTACGAAATTCATGGTTATATGATCCCATTTCTACTGTGGTATTGGCATGGGTTGCAACGTACCTGCCGGCTTTTGATGCTCAGCATTAACCTGTTGACATATCACATACTTATCCACAAATTCAACCACATCTCTCTTCAAGCCAGGCCACCAATATAGGTCCTTTAGATTATGATACATCTTGGTGACACTTGGATGCATATCATACATTGACGTGTGTGCTTCCTTGAGTACCAACTTCCTCAAATCGTCAACATCTGGGACCACCATCCTGTTATGATAACAAACTATTCCATCCTCAGACTCATGGAAGCCATTGCGCTTCTTGCTGCCGAACTCTATCCTGATCAACTGAACTACAACATCTTCCTGCTATGCTTCTTTGATCTGCTGTCTCAATGTAGGCTTCACTTGCATCTATGCCAATAGTCCTGCCAACAAGGATATTTCCAACTGTACATTCATCTGCCGCAAAGAGACAAACATATCCCGCCTATGGCATGTCAAAGAACTCAACTGTGCCTTCTTTGTAGGAAGAGAAGAAGACTTCCTGTTGAGCGCATCCGATACCACGTTTGCCTTACTAGGATGACACTCAATGGTGCAATCATAATCATTGATCAGCTCCATCCAATGACGTTGTTGCATGTTTAGCTCACTCTATGAGAAGATATACTTCAGGTTCTTATGATCCGTACAGATCTGACACACTTCCCCATAAAGATAGTGTCTCCATATCTTTAACACATGGACCACCACTGCCAGCTTGAAATCATGTGTCAGATAGTTCTCCTCATGTTTCTTAAGTTGTCACGAAGAAAAAGAAACCACATGATCTTCCTGCATCAACACACAACCTAAGCCTTTCTTGGAAGCATCACAAAAAACAACATAGCCCTTCCCATGATCTGAGAACACCAACACTGGAGCACTAGTCTGCTTCTCCTTCAAGCCCTGAAAGGCTTGTTGACAACAATCATCCCAAATAAAAGGTACATCCTTCCTGGTCAACTTCATCAATGGTAATGCGATCACACTGAAGTCCTTTATAAACCTCTGGTAGTATCCTGCTAAACCTAGAAAACTACGAACTTTTGTCAGCATTTTCAGTTGCTCCCACTCTGCAACTAACTCCACCTTCTTAGGATCCACTCTGACTCCTTCCGCGGATATCACATGACCTAAGAAAGTTACTTCCTTCAACCAAAATGCACACTTACTGAACTTGTCATACAACTGATGATGGCGAAGGAGAGTCAACGCTTTTCGAAGATGCTATTCATGCTGTTGACTGTCCCGACTATAGATCAATATGTCATCTATGAAGAACACAACAAACTGATCTAGAAATAGACATAACACTCTATTCATCAGATCCATGAAAGCAATAGGTGCATTGGTTAGCCCAAACGGCATAACCACAAACTCATAGTGACCATACCTCATCCTAAATGCTGACTTTGGTATGTCCTCATAAATGATCCTCAACTGATGGTATCCAGACCGTAGATCAATCTTCGAGAACATTGTAGCACCACACAACTAATCAAAAAAATCATCTATCCTCGACAAAAGGGTACTTGTTCTTGATCGCAACTTTGTTCAACTACCGGTAATCTATGCACAGATGCATCGATCCATCCTTCTTTTTTACGAACAAAATTGGAGCACCCCATGACGATGTGCTCAGTCTAATGAAACCTTTATCCAGTAACTCCTGTAATTGCTTCTTTTGCTCTACCATCTCAGCTGGATCCATCCTATATGGTGTTTGAGCAACTGGCTGTGTCCCTGGCACTAGATTGATCTCAAAGTCAATCTCTCAAGGTGGGGGAACACGGGAAACTCATCAGGAAACACATCCTCAAACTCTCTAACAACTGTCACGTCCTGAAGACTCAGGCCTTTTGCCTCGACATCCATAACATGAGCTAAGAATGCTCTACAACCTTGCCACAACAACTTCTCTGCCACCATGGTCAACACCAAACATGTCAGAAGAATCTTCCTATCTCCCTGGAAAAACCACTTCTCACCATCCTCAGCAAACACCGCTTGCTTGGAACCACAGTCCAACATAACCTTATACCTGTCTAGGGTATCCATCCCAAGGATCACATTGAATCCATGCATATCAAGTGGTATAAGATCCACTTATATGTTGTGTCCCGAAAAGGATAGAACACAAGATGGACACACCTCTCGAAGCATTGAGGAACCATCAAGAGGGTTTTCTAACAACAAGCTATCTTTCTTACAACTAACAGGTAAAAGACAGCTATCAAGCATACTACGAGCGATAAAAGAGTGCGTAGCACCCAGGTCAACAAAAACAGATATAAAGCAAGAAGAAGACAAATCAGAATAAAATAACTCCATCTAACCTGCCACCACTCATGGGTTGACTATCACTTCAGACTGACTCATAGCATAGAATCGAGCCGTTGCTTCAGTATATGTTTTGACAAAGCAACTGTTATATGTTATCCTTGAGAAGAGATGGAACAATGTATGTACAATGTGAATAATGATGTATATAAGGTTTTGATTCTTCCTTAAAGAGTTTTTCTAGAAATGGATCTCTTTGTAAAATGGTTTTAAATTTTTAGTGATTTTTGGTTAATCCACTGCTTATGTTTATCCCACTTAATTAGTAACAATTTGTTTGTTAGTTTGATGTCGGTCGTTTCAAGTTTTGGTATCAGAGCTTATTTTGCTGAGTCTTCAGAGACATAGGACTAAGGTGTTTAGTTTGTGTTAGTGTCCTCCAATATACCCTATAGTGACTTCTGCTTATGCAGAAGAAAGGGTGAAGTTTAAAAATAACTGAAAAACATGAGGGATACATTACTGAGGGCAATGTTGTTGCACCAGGAAAGGGTGCAAGGGAACAAGAAAGAGAAGAATGAGTGCCTGAGCATTCCCATCATGATCTGATCAGGATAGAAAATCCTATGATTATGCTCTTGATAGACATGTTAAGACAACAATGATACATATAGTAGACTGGATACTAGCATTACAACCTAGGTTACCAGTCCTTAATACGGAAACTTTGGGCTTTGAAAGGGTTCCTGAATGACATAGTCATGTTGGAATAGTGGAAAACGTGGGAAAGATTAACATATGGCAAGAAAGTAGACTCTGCCATAAGTTTAGACAGATAGTATATCTATGATGGCAGTACCCAAGAAGGGGCAATAAGCTGAGAATTAAGGGAATATCACAACAATTCTAGAGACATTTTCTAGTTTTTCTAAAAATCCAAAGTTTTGGGTGCCATCAGTGCAATAAATGCCTAGTGCACCAGGGCAATAGTCGCTAAGTAAAGGCAAAAGTCCTAACTTTCCACCTATAAGAACCCATGGCTTAGTTTTTACATCGGTAATAAGACCGATAAGACCATGGTACAAGGGCAAGACATGTTATAGGTATGGACATGTTGAGCATACTAAACTCTTTTCTTTGAAAAGAAGGGAGGAAATGACTCAACAACTGAGGTAGACTCGACAGGGCTTACGAAATTTACAGCCCAATAGTGTAAAAAGGCAAGAGAAACAACATAAAATAACTAGACTCTATGTGTTGAGTCAACCTAAAGCGGTAGATGATCGCGAGGGGTAACCATCAAATAGAGCTTTTTCATTTTGATATACCTTCTCTTGATTTTATCTGATAATCATAAGAAGGATTGATGTTGTTGACTTCCCTTTGGTTTCCCTATGGGAACATAGGGAAGAAATGATGAGAACTAGAATTTATATTCTGTTCAGTATTCTTTTAAATGTTCTATAATTGCTCTTATCTGTGTGAAAGAGGATGAGATATATAAGTGATGCATGGAGAAAATCCAAGAATGTTAAATCATGTGTTTGTGATGATACAAAAAGTAAGGAATATGATAGTAAACAAAGTGCATACTATCTAATCTTAGTACTTGTATACCCTGGCCAGGTATTCAACTATTGAAGGTAAGGTGCATATGGAACTCTTAGATTGTTATCTTTCTGATTACCCTGATCAAGTAATCATTTTGAGACAATCTAGTGAGAATAACAAAACTAGAAATATGGCATGGATATTTTTATCACATCCTAAGTGCAATAAAATAAAATATGAGATGATCTTAGATCAATCTATGTGTATGAGGAAGTAAAAAGTATAATCCTCATGATAAAAGAATGAGAACAAGGGAGATGATCCCTGTCTTATAAAGCCTATGTGAATAGTAAAGATCTTTTCCCAAGATGTGGAAATGGGAAATGTGGTAAAATCACAAAATGACCATGCACATGTTAGACAATAACAAAAAAAGGAGTGATGACATGTAATCAACCTTATAATTCCTATGCTGATGGCAAGGAAACTAGGATGAAACAAGAGTAAATGGCTCATGAACAGTTGAAAGTTCATGCTATAATTAGAGGAGATGATAATCTCTTCTCTTTGATAAACAACCCTGGGTGATGATGGGGTGATAAGAGGAATATTTTTCTTTGTGTTCTCTCCTTTTAGGGACATGGCAATCAAGTGAGTAATAAGACACTTGATGTGCATGGATTAGAAATAATCCATTGATGGATACTTATAAAAGTATCAGTTTGTCTTGGATTTTGGTTCCAAGATAAAGATATGTGTAACAAGTAATATCCCAAGATGAAAGAAAGATCCTTTATATGTGTGGCTTTGGTAATAACAACAGAGAGATGGAAATGATGGGGATGTGATGTGTTTTTGACACATGTGACAGATACCAAAGTAAGGAATTATGGTATCTAAAAAGTATCAGGTGGTATGGGAAAGTAAAAACATAATTCCTAATCAGATGATTTATGTTGGTTACCTGGGATGGCCAACTGTGAAATTAGTCTAGTTACATACTATAATATGGATATCATATGTTAGGGGTTTATTCTTAGCATAAACATAACATCGATAAGAATGTACTAATTGAAGGAATAATTGTAAAATCATTGTGGGAAAAGCTTTTCAAGCTAAAAATAATTCCTTAGAATACCCTTATCTAGATCTGTTAAGGAAACTTATACATAACATCTAAAGATACCTCTAAGATAATTTCTTAATTGATAAGTAACCTCCCCTTATGACAAGAGAATTTACAACTAATGAGATAGTTGGTACAAGTCGTAAGAAAGTTTAGTGTTGTGTCAGTAGATTGGATGGCACATCAGATATATGATAAGACTTATAGTCCCAAGTGGGTGACAGAACGTAACTCTGGTCTTTCCTTGAAAGTGAAATGCTAAACTGAATGAGGAATATGCAAGACTCCCCATAATCAAGAATCTTGTCACATAAAGTTGTAAGTTGAGAAAGGTGACAAATCAGTGAGGTTTGACACCAGAGTTAAATAAGGTATGTATAATGTTTCTCTAACTAAGAAAAGTATTACCTGACATAGAGTAGACTCTACAGTCAATAATGAAAAAGATAGTGGAGTATGTGTCCTGTGTGACAAATTCTATGATAACCCTATGTGGAAGAACTTTGTGTTGATCAAATTTCTATGGTATCTCCATGGCATTAAGGTGTTATGTGGATACTTGATGATATGATGAATGAATAATTGATTTTGGGGACGAAATCCTTGTTAAGGGTTTATAACTTGTAAGGACTTTGACCTGGGTTATGAGGTAACCCTATTTGTTTTGGGTAAGTAAGTTTCTTAGAAATTTAATATAATCCTCTAAGGTGTTTTGTTATCATGTGACACACTTATGTTCCAAGTTTGGTCCCGATTGAATGTTGTTTGAGCAATGTTCCTTTATTTTGGACCAAAGTGTAATTTACCCAAGATGAGGGGTTATATTGCAAAATGTCACATATTGAACATGCCTTAAGTGTTTTAACATCATAATAGAGAGAATGATGCTAATTGGTGGCTTGTGGAAAGCTTAAATTCCAAGTTTGAACATGTTTGAATAATGCTAGTACCTTGTGCACCAATTTTGGTACATATTGTAATTTACCCAAAATATAGGGTTGATATGTAAATTACCACCTCTAGAGTATTCTGACTTCCTCTATGTATCATTTAGAGGAGATACAAATAAGGATACACCATGTTTGAATCAATTATGAGTGATGGTAATCTTGGTGATGAAATGACCAAGAAAAGGGTTGAATATGAAACCTTAACTTGAGTTGTATCAAGTTGAAAAGCTTATATATGAGTGCCTATCGGCCAAGGAGACATAGGGGGAGTCTCATATCGTTTTGTGGACTCTTGGCAAAGCCCATTACGTGCAAAAAACCTCAAGGAGGTGAAGTGTATCAGTTTACAACTTCCTTAGAAAAGTTGTATCGGGTTGTGAATAAAGTGGTGATCTTATTGATATATTTTATTCAAAGAGATAAGTAATGGATGAAATTTCATCCCTAGATTATCCTCAAGTGTTTTGCATGTCAAGATAAATGTTAGTGAATGCATGTACATGTGTCAACCATGCATGGACATGTGGCACCTAGTAGCTCAAATTGATGACACCTCATTTTCACACTTCTTCATGAACAACAAGTATATATACCCCTTCTTTCACCCTTTAGTGAATTTTTTCGAATCTTACCACCCTCCTTCCCTAAGTTATCATGCATAGGGTCCTTGTATCGTGAAGGAGTGAAGTGGTATCGTGCATAGGGCCTTGGGTATCATCCATTGAAAGTTCATATCGGGCTAGTAGGGTGATATCGACCTAGTAAGGTGATATCAGCCATAGTGAAGTGTTTTGATCACAAGTGAGGGGGATATCGACCAAGGGTGGTGGAATATCATTCACAAGTGTTGGAATATTGTGCAAGGGTAGTGAAGTATCATGCAAGGTGCTAAGGAGCAAGAAGGAGCTCAATACTTAACCCTAAGGTGAGGCCATGATCATCTTCAACCTTGGATTGAACCATGATTTTAGGGTTATGATCTTCCTTTCTTATCTTCTTCACCAATTTCTTATCCATGGTGATTTCCTTGTATATGAAGGAGTTTTGAACGAGCCTTGGACTCTGGATAAGTCACCTTCAACCTTAGGAATGTGGAGCTTTGAAGCTTGGAGCTTTGAAGTTGTTCTTAAGGCAAGTTATATAACTTGAACCCAATTATATTATTACGCACCTTCAATTTTATCATACTTGTTGATCTACTTGCAATTTCGATTTCTCTTGTATAATTGATGATCCTTTGAGTTCTAAAAGCTTCATGGGACTGTTGTCCATGACTTAGAACGGTAAGAACAAAGGTCTAGAGGTTGATGGTGATGCACCTACTCCACTAAAATGATATGTATATGATTTTATACCTTCTTGCACGATATGGTGGTGTAGTATACACCTCTTGCATGATAGGAGGTCAAGAATAAACCTCAAAAACGATATTGGGTTAAACACACACCTCTCTACCCAATATAGTGTGAAGCAAGCACACACACACCTCTCTGCCCGATATGGTGTGAAGCAAGCTGTGACAAAGTGGATTTTAGAATTATAATAAAATAATTACTCTTTTTACCTCGGTATATCCATTAGTGGTCCTAAATTAATTTTCTTATCTACATAAGCAAAGTTGAGACTCAAATACAAAATATGGTGAAGAACGTGAACTTTATGCACATTATAACACCTTATAATTGATTTAATCATCACTTTGTACAAATAAAGAAATTTACCCATCAAAATTCATCTTCTTGTCCTCAAACTTCTCCACGTTTTTGTGAAGTTGTGGTCCAAATTTGAGATCATTTGGACATTCATATGATTTTATATGAATTTTGTATGATATACCTTTGATTCTGGAACAATTATCTTTTGTTGTTTGTTGGGCCCGGCCCATTTAGCCGCTTGGGCGCCTCCCTGATCTAACCCGGCTCCAATGCCTTTGAACCGGGAACAAATTCCCTTGAACCGGCCGCGGATCAGATGTGTAAGGGGCTCTGATCCCCGACTCATCTCAGCCGATCGTGCGGCCCAACAGCTGTTGGATCTTGATCCAACGGTGCTGGGGTCGTCTTCTAGCTCACGCCCAAGATGGAAGGTCCGCCCACCTGGCGAGAACCAAGCCCGACTAAACCCCCCACTCTGGCTTCGATTTAATACTGAAACTCTCTCGCTCTCCCTCTCTCGAAACTTCCACACCTTTCTGTCTTGCGAAACTTGCCTTGGAAGCCAAGGGAACCCGCCGCCACCCTTGGCGATCTGCCCTCCCTTCGGGAAACCCTAACCCTAGCCCAAACAACTATATAAACCCCCCTTTTGGTTTGTCTCACCCCCACGATCCCAGATGGCACCTCCTAATCTCGTGCCACACTCTCCCTCTCGCACCCCTCTTTCCTCCGGCCGCTGCACCGCCGTGGAGCAACCTGCTCGCGGGCAGGTTTTTGCTGTCTGAGACGAGTAGCAGCAGCCGCAAGATCGTGGATCACAGTGGTCCTTGCGAAGATCAACGATCACGATTCCCCTCTTATTTTCTTCTCCGCGACAAATCCTACCGCTGATCGGCTTCGCGTTCCCACGGTAGTCCTTCGATCGACGGCCCCGGATTTTTGGTAATCTTGCCTCTCTGCCCTAAATTCTAGAATATAGCCTAATTATTGAAAAATCGATATCTTGAGATCCGTAGCTCCAAAAATAATGAAATTATAGTCCATTTTGATCAGAAAAATCTATCTGATCTGTTAAAAATATTTTTGAAGCCTGATTCTAAATGATGCTCACCGATATCCCTAAATCATACACTCTTTCTCCTTTAATTTGTCATATGGCTCAATAATGACATTTAATCCTTGAAAACCCTATTTTTGGATTCTGATGATATTTTGTAACCTAGATCCGATCTTTTGAATCATCTATTCTTGAAAGTGAATTATTAGTGATCTATATCTATTTATTGGGTTCAATCTTGATCCTAAACTTGCAAATCACTTGATGTAGTTTTAACCCCTCAATCTGATCTTGTTTCCCAATTACCATGACGGTAATCTAGAAATTGATGATGACTTGAATAATGATCGTAATTTTAGGGTTAACACATATGATTCTAGAAACCTTGGAAAGTCATTCACACTTGAAAATACTTGATATTTGAAATAATGATGGACAAATTGAAATATTGGTTGATCATAAGTGGATGACCTAATCCTAAGGTTGACCTAGGAAAGTGTAACCCTAATCTCGAATATTACAACATGATATCCAAATATCTTGATCTTGACCCTTGATCCAAATATTGTGTTTTAGGATCTAACTCGAAGGATCGACCTATTACTCATGATCTATACTCGAATTCTCGGTGAAAGGTACGCTATTATATGACTCCTCCTTGATTGTATTGTAGATACTTTTATGTATCTCTTGATTGTATACTTGGCTATTTACTGGGATGAGCTATTGTTCCCTATGATTAGTCTTCCATTTTTCTTCTATATTATATGTTAAAAAACATGAAAACATAAATTGCATGCCCATTATGACTGCCCGTATATTGATGTTGATAATGATGATGATATTGATAATGTTGATAATGTGGATATTGAGTACAACAACCCCCTCATTGGAAGTGGGACTTGTACATGGGATTCCTATGTTCCTATGGTGAAAAGGGGCCTAGTGACCTTCCCCATCGCGTTGGGGTAATAGAGTCATACAAAATATATATGCATGCTTCTTGAATTACAGCATAATGGGAATTCGTAATAAAAGTTGATTTGCTTGAAAAACTTGTCGAATAAATGTTGGTTTTGCAAATTGCTTATTATTCTTTGAAATATCAGTCCTGCCAAGTATACTTATTTTCTTATAAACTATTTTACTTGATTTTGATAGCGTACCGTGCAATTGCATGATTGTGTCTTGAATTTATTGATTTTAGGTAATACCAATGGAATATTAAAATAAGATCATTTCCGCACTCGGATGACAAAGATAATCAGATATATCTCCATATTGGGTTAGTTTGTTCTTTAATTATCTAGTTTTTGAGTTATTTATTTCTTATTGTATATGCCAGTGTGTTAGATCCTATTGGGCCACTCAGGGACGGGTGCTTCAATCCCTTTATCACTGTCTAGGCAGTGCGATTGGGATTGGGGTAAGAACGGATCTGTGACACAAGCACACACACCTCTCTGCCCGATATGGTGTGAAGCACACACATACCTCTTTGCCTGATATGGTGTGAAGCACACACACACATCTCTACCCGATATGGTGTGAAGCACACACACACCTCTCTGCCCGATATGGTGTGAAGCACACACACACCTCTCTGCCCGATATGGTGAAGTAACCCTAAATGACTTGGAAACCGATAGGGCTGTACATTAGTTTGTACAATGGGTTGACAAAGGTTCAACTATTTGTCTATCCTGTCATTTAATCCATGGTGAAGGGTAGGCTGATGCCATGAAGGTTTGAAGAGGCATGAGCATAAGGGTCTAACCTGATATGGTGTGAAGCAAGCGCACACACACACCTCTCTACCCGATATGGTGTGAAGCAAGCACACACACACACCTCTCTACCCGATATGGTGTGAAGCAAGCACACACACACACACCTCTCTGCTTGATATGATGTGAAACAAGCACACACACACCTCTCTGCCTGATATGGTGTGAAGCAAGCACACACACACCTCTCTTCCCGATATGATGTGAAGCATACAGACACACACCTCTCTTCCTGATATGGTGTGAAGAAAGCAAGCACACACACACCTCTCTGCCTGATTTGGTGTGAAGCAAGCACACATACACCTCAAACGTGATATGGGTAGCAAGCACACACCTCATACCCGATATGGTGAAAGCACCTTAAATGCAATGTACTTGATGGAGTAACACATGAAGTGTTTTATATCAAGTCCTACATTAAGAGGTATGGATTTTAATGAATAATGATTAAAATAGGCTAATATACCTTGAAGGAAAGGTTGAGCCAACTTAATAAAGTATGGAGTAATCAAAATCCTAGAGAGGATGAGAGAGAAACTCATACTTGTGTAATAAACATGTAATGGACATACATTAATACTTCTAATATGTGTAGGTTATGAATTAGGGTTTGATCCTTGATAATGTGATCTTGAAACCCTAATCGATAAGAAAGGTAAAACCTAACCCTAATATAGGGTAATGGTATGTATGTGAAACCCTAATCAATAAGAAAGGGAAACCCTAACCCTAATGATAATATAGTGGTATTACCCTTGTATTGCATGGTGTTGATATGTATTTGATATGGCTGTTATCATGTATACTAATCATGTAGGTATCATGAGATGATGAGCATATCCATGTATGAGCTATGATGTTTATATGATAAAGATTTAAAATGGGCCTTGTGAGCCATGTGAGATGCTTGTGTAACAACTAATATGTATACCTTGGTCTGAGGACCTACAGGTAATAGTTACCTGCTAAGTGGTAACAATATTTAGTGATGAATTAAGGGTTTGAATACCCAGATCTAGTAATCATAATGATGATAATATTGAGGGATGAGAATTCCTAGTAATGAGATAAGGGATTGAAATCCTAAAAGTTATATGTGTTCTCAAGATTTGAAAGATACTTGATAGATGTATTATACCTTTCTTTGTAGCATTTTTCATAATAATTCATGTTTGAAAACTTGATTGATGCTAAAAGATACGGTAACACACTTAACTAGTCAAGTGGAATCTTATCATGTAGAGCCCTGACCATAGATCCATCATCGTCAACAGCTGGTGATGGTGAAATAGGTTTTCCCACGAGATCTCCTAGAGGTGCATATTCTTGAATATGTGGGGGTGATGGGTGCGAATATCCTTACACCCTAATGTGGGATTGACGTGAGATAAACACGAGGTCTCTCAATCCTTCATTATATGTGCTGGGATGGATGTATCACAAATCTTCCGATGATGATGAATGCCGGGATCGCTGTGGAGATAAATATGAAATCTCTCGATTCCGAAGAGAGTACAGCCGCCGCTGTAGCTCTATAGTGAAGTTGCCAGTATACCCTAGAAAGTTATGAAGCAGTTGACATGGTCCTGCTTATGGTCTCACACTGACCGAGACGGTAGAGGTCATGGTAGATGACTCTTCCATTGACCTTGTATGGTACTGATTTTGACTTTGCAGTGGTCGGTTGGAGTATGAGCGGTATACCTCATCTCCTCAGGGCATAAGTGTGATTGTAAAATGTAATCAGCCATGTAGCATATTTGCTTAAGAATTGAATACAGAAATCATTAGCTGATGTTACATTTTTTTATACATCTTAGATGGATAGATGTTATACATGTTCTTCATAATCATTATAAAATGAATAAGAGTTTCACTCAAGCTCAAAGCATATGGAGCTCATGGTGGTCTATTAGGTACAGTGATTCCTTGGATACCTATGCCAGGAATGGTTCTACTTACTATAGGTGTATGGTATCTCTTTGGCCTTCCTTCTCTTTGTGGGTGGATAGGGATATTTGGGAAAATGTCAGACAAAAGCATCCAACTGATAAGGCCGATGATAATCTTTGGTCCTCCAAGTGCTATCCTAGGTGGAGTCTCACTTGCTTTAGAGCTCTCAACAATGTACTTCCTACACTGGAAAAGATTAGCTCCTGGTTCGGCATTCCTGTACCTGCTTGCTTATTGTGTGGTCAACACAATGATTCAGTCGCTCATTTATTCGATGGCTGCAAATTTTGGAGATATATTTGGGGTCGAGCTCAACTTATGCTCAACATCATGTCCTCCTACTCTCTATACGTCTGTCTAGCTGACCTTGGTAAGAGGTCTAAATGGGCCAAAACCATTGAACTTTGGGCTATTACTGGTGCTGTCCATCTTGTTTGGGAAGAACGCAATAAACGGCTGCATAATGGTGGCACTTCTGACTATGTAGTCATCTTCAATCATCTTGCTCTTGAGATCAAGAGAATGTACTTTGCTTTTCAATCTTGCCTTAGTGTTCCTCCTATGATTGCTAGGACTTGGGATCTACTGTAACCAATTCCTAGGAGCTTATAGCCACATATGAGGGTGTGGCTTGTACTTTGTCCCCTTCCCGGGAGTTTATGGAATATACTTACCCAATTTTCAAAAAAAGAAGAAGCTGCAATGCTTTAGAAAATGATATTGCTCTACTTTGATTAAATAGTGATTAAATCCTTCTTATTAATGAAAATGAATCCTCTGCTCAGTTTTATACTATTTAACTGTGATAATAATATTGTTGGCAGAGAGTTATATCTCTCACTGGGACATGGGTCTCACCTCGTTGGTCACCAACATTTTTAGGTGGACACGGATGAAGAGGTAGAGACTATACTACAGAGGTACATCAACAACAACAGGGACAACAGTGACAAATCAGGTTGAGTGTACTGTTTGTCGTGTCTTGTATATAGAAGTCCTATGTGTTGTCTCTGTAGTCTTAGGTCCTTGGATTTAGTATGTGTTTGTTTTATGAACAATATGAGGTTTTGGCTAGTATGCCTTGAGGTTTTATGTTGCTTCAGTATATGTTTTGACAAAGCAACTGTTATATGTTATCCTTGAGAAGAGATGGAATAGTGTATGTACAATGTGAACAATGATGTATATAAGGTTTGGTTCTTCCTTAAAGAGTTTTCCTAGAAATGGATCTCTTTATAAAATGGTTTTAAATTTTTAGTGATTTTTGGTTAATCCGCTGCTTATGTTTATTCCACTTAATTAGTAACAATTTGTTTGTCAATTTGTTGTCGGTAGTTTCACTTCCTATCATTAGAATTGTGCTTTTGAGAAGAAATAACGAATCCTCCTTTTAAATCATTAAAGCTTTGATGGCATTTCCATCTTTATTTTCATGTTCATTATCATGTATGTCAGCTTATACCTAAAATGGTGTGAAATAAATATGTAATCAGTATGTTGCCATATAGGTATGTGGGGTGCATCCAAAATGTACAAGTAAATAACAACACTATATTCCAATAAATACTTGCAAACATATATTGGCATTTTCTTCACACAATTTTCCTTTATGTTATAGTCATAGTGGCATTATAATTGATTGGAAATAAAAAAATCCCACATTTTAATTATTCAATCCTCGAGAAAAACCTTGTAAAGTGTTGGCAAACTAGGGTGGTTAATATTATGTGTATCCACATACCTGTATGGTGAGCCATGCTGATTATGCAAATATTCTCTAAGCATGTTATCCAATCAAGCAGGCTAATCAAGCAATCTGTATTTATATAAATCCTATAGTGTCACTCATCATATTAACCACATTAATCACACCAAACCCTACTCTATCCTAATCTAGGGTTTATGTTTCCTTATTATCAAGTTATTACTAGGGTCATGTTTGATATTATAATTCCCATGTTTATTGGTTTAATGATTCAAGAACCCTAGTTTATATTAAGTGTTTCCATGATTATCATATCTGCCATGTGATAATAACACTATATTCAATTATGCCCCTTAGCTATATTGCAAGATATGATCTTTAACCTTAATTATTCACATGTAGGGTTAACCACTTTAGAGAAACCAATTGTCTATATCATGGCCATCTCAATTTCTCGTCTTATTCAGCAATATCAGATAATAGCATACAAGAAGGATTATTAAGGTATTCAACATGTTAATACTCAAATCTAGCATTTCGTGTACTGATCACCACTTAGAAACATATTTGCACTACTTTTAGAATTTTAATGATAATTAGGTTTCAATTATAGTTTATTTAGATTCCCCTTGCTTTCCTGCTCAATATTTGTATATCACATGCCCAAATCTGATCATCCTATTAATTATCGTAATTTTTGCAACATAATATCATTTGGGCCAATTAAAAGCTGACACGTTAACATTATTACCTTCTTAATTTATTACCATTTTCTTTCTTCCCTGGGCACGTGAACCCATGACTAAGATCCAGTCATTTCCCTCTCCTTCCTCACATGACTCCCACAGACCCGACTACGCATGCACTGCTGGGATGGCATCACGCAAGGAGACACAGTGGGGAGGTCCAAGCCCGACGAAGTTGCCATAGGAGTTGACTTGATGGCACAATGTCCCAAACACCGACCTACCCTCTAGCCAACTCTGAGGAGGTCCATGGCGTGGGTACCCTAATGGACTACTGTGGAGGTTCTTGGTCCCTCACAAGTGTCTGAGCTTGCCCTGAAGACTCCCTACGAGCTCGTGAAGTACTCCTCCTCCTGACACAACTACGGAATTTGTCGAGCTTCCTTGCCAGGCTGGTGGACACCACCACCAACCTACAACTCAGTTTGTAGGTTTGTGTATTGCCTAAGATCTCTGGTTGCCAAGGGGATGTATCAGCAAGAGGGACGACAATATTCAGTTTAGTAGCAAGGCTTTCTATGATCCCTTACATGGTTTGTAGATGAAACCCTAAAGTTAGGAAGAAGGAAGATGACAAAGAAGAAAGGTTGAGGAGAGGGTGTTTGAGGAGATGAATAGATCCTACATCCATATATATGTATATATATGTATATATATATATATATATATATATATATATATATATATATATATATATATATATATATATATATATATAGAGAGAGAGAGAGAGAGAGAGAGATAATTCATTGCCCGGCGGGTAACTTACATAAAAGTACCCGGCAGAAGACACGGTGGCATAGCCCCATAAATACTTCAAAAAACAAAAACAGCAGACAGCGTTCGAACGCGACCTGCCCAAAACCCTCGCTCACTCCGTCGCTCTTCCTTCCCGCTGCCGTCGCTCTGCCTTCCCGCTGTCGTCGCTCTGCCTTCCCGCTGCCGTCGCTCTTCCTTCCCGCTGCCGTCGCTCAATCCCGACAGTTACCTCTTCCGATATGACGAGAACAAAGAAAGCGTCAAGGAAGACCTCGACAGGGCCGCCGTGGCTAAGGCGTCAACGACCAGTGATTGAAGAAGATGATGACTTCGAAATGCAGCCCCATCAGGCCAAGGAGAAGATGGCCAAAGAACCAGAAGAAGCGGCGGCCGCAGAATCACATACTAGCCAGAAAGGGGATGCGAACGCCGGTGAAACGGGACACGAGGAAGCTGCTACTCTGAAAGGGGATACCGAATGGGCTACGATGCCCAAGACAACAGATGTAGAGGATAAAGGGACATCGGTTGCTTCTGCGAAAGGGGATGCGAACACCGGTGAAACAGGGCAAGAGGAAGCTGCGAAAAGGGATGAGGTTGCTCTTACGACTCTTCTGTCAGAAATGAAAAGGAAGAAAAGAGGGGCTGCAGATCCCCTGACGAGCAAACCGTCCGAGAAAAGAGCAAAACGAAGTAAGCCAGTTACGGCTGAGAAAGATGGCAAAGGATCTACCAAGACTGGAAAACCTCGGAGTGACAAAGCGGAGAGCAAAGAACGGCAAGGTAATTTATGATAACATGTAAAAGAGTAATTGTTATAAGAAGTAGAGTAACTGATACAGAACATTAGAGTAACTGTACGATAGCCTAGAGTAACTGGAGTAAATGCTGGAGTAACTGTGCACGATACCAAGAGTAACTGATACAGAACATTAGAGTAACTGTATGATAGCCTAGAGTAACTAGAGTAAATGCTGGAGTAACTGTGCACGATACCAAGAGTAACTGTACGATAGCCTGGAGTAACTAGAGTAAATGCTGGAGTAACTGTGCACGATACCAAGAGTAACTGTACGATAGCCTGGAGTAACTAGATTAAGTGCTGGAGTAACTGTGCACGATACCAAGAGTAACTACATGATACCAAGAGTAACTGATACAGAACATTAGAGTAACTGTACGATAGCCTAGAGTAACTAGAGTAAATGCTGGAGTAACTGTGAATGATACCAAGAGTAACTGTACGATAGCCTAGAGTAACTAGAGTAAATATTGGAGTAACTGTGCATGATAACTAGAATAACTTCATTCCTATGCAGGAAAAGAAAGTGAAAGGAAAGGGAAGGCCAAAGAAACTAATGATACAGATAAGGCTGCTGACGAGATAGAAGAAGAGGAAATAAGGAGGAAGAAAGAAAAGGGAAAGGAAAAGGCAGCTGAAGGTAATATTGAATGGATTTGTAAACTTATTAAATTACTGTTACTATCATATGACACTTTTCATATGTTTGCAGTGGGGATAAAGAGGCTATACCACAGGTGTTACCTAAAGAGCTACATCACCGCCAACAAGAGCCTGGTGTATACAAGTAACCAGATAAGAATGATGAGGGCGACGACATTTGCAAACATGATAAATATGCCAAATCTTATGGTTGATGTATGCCTCCTGGAAGATTTGATAGACAGATATGTAGATGATGACAGGTTTTTGCTGGCCAGAGGGGTGGAAAGAAGGATGACGGTTGAGGATGTAGGGGTAATTCTAGGTATCCCAAGCAAAGGTATGGACATCATACCTAGGAAAAATTCTGAGATTGTGAAATCAAAATGGCAACAATTTGCCAGTGCAACATGTAAAAAAGGAAATGAAGAGGACACCGGTAAGAGGTTAAGGGAAAAGGATGTCCTGCACAAGGACAACTTAGCAAAGCTTTGGCAACAATTTGCCAATACCGACGATCCATCGGACTACCAGAACATGTGCCGTGCATGGATGTTATACCTGCTGGCAACATTCCTACTCCCAGACACCAGCTATTGCACACCAATCTACATACTGCACTACCTAAACGATGTTACTGAAACGACGCAGATGAATTGGGCAAAGCTGGTGCATGGGAGCATCTTCAGGAATATGAAGATTCTGAAGCAAAATGTCCAGCTGAGGAGGAAAGGGGAGAAAGGGAAAACCACCCTCTACACAACAGGGTGTGTGATGTGCCTATGTGTAAGTGAACGAAATTAACTTCATCTACAAAATTGTTACAATAATGACTATGAGGGGCAGTTACATATGCATTGAATTTTCACTCTGTTTAAATGTAGGTTTGGGCATATGAGATGACAAACATGGCAAAGCCAACGTTCCTTGACGCAAAGCCAAGGATAAAGAAGTGGGCTGCGCCGGTTGAGAAGATGATGGATTTGGGGGCTGTGAACCCTAAGGATGTAAGAATATTTATTATTTGTTAAAAAAACTAATATATAACATAATCCTGAAAGTTTGCATTGTTAAATACTATTTTTGATTTTCTTATGGACAGGTTTGTGAAGGTATAAATATAGACCAGGGGGATAACTGGCAAGCTGCAAGAACAATGAAAGACATGCTCTACTACCTTGCGGATAAAAGGGCGAAAAGTAAACAAAAGCCAGACAAGGCACCAACAAAGCCAGTAATCCAAGAAGGAGTGCCTGCTGATGACTCCAACCTGGCGAGAAGAATAGAAATACTCGAGGATGAGCTAAAGATGCAGAAGGAGATATGCACGAAAATTGCTGTTGAAGCATTCGCTGAGCTGCGGAGAGAGAATAAACGGCTAGAAAATAGAATAGCCGAGCTGGAAGAGGAGAATAAAAAATTGATGAGAAAATTCGGAGATGAAGGTGACAAATCACAGTCACCTGTGGGTGGATTAGACCAATCTGCTGAAAGGTTCTCATCGGGGAATGTTCAAGAACCCAATAAGGATGTTGCTTCGACGAGCAAAGTATATAATGAGGGTATGGATAAGGACGACAAGCCGATGAAGCGAGGCAGGCTGAGCCTCAAAAGAAGATATGTGCAACAGAATGACTCAGAAGATGAAAATGATGGGAAGAAAAATGATGAGGAGGAGGAGAAGAAAGAAAAATCAGCTGAAGGTTTGGACAAGCAGAAGAATATAATCGATGAAGAAGGGCAAAAGGAGGAGCCCAAAAAAAATTTGTCAAAGATAGAACAGAAAATCATAGGCAGCATCGAGAAAAACGTGAAGAAGAGGAGGGAGGAAAAGGTAAGGTTGCATCTCCTTTAAATTATATCAATACTTGAGTAACTGTGTAAATACAGTAGAGTAATTGTGTAATAGAAGTAGAGTAACTGTAGTAATATAAAGAGTAACACTAAGAGTAACTCAGAACGCACTGAGAATAACTCTGATAGCACCGAGAGTAACTGGTAGAACACTGAGAGTAACTCAGAACGCACTGAGAGTAACTCTGATAGCACCGAAAGTAACTGGTAGAACACTGAGAGTAACTCAGAACGCACTGAGAGTAACTCTGATAGCACCGAGAGTAACTAGTAGAACACTGAGAGTAACTCAAATAGCACTGAGAGTAACTCTGATAGCACCGAGAGTAACTGATAGAACACTGAGAGTAACTCAAATAGCACTGAGAGTAACTCTGATAACACTGAGAGTAACTGATAGAACACTAATATTGATTCTAACATGAAGTGCTCTTTTGTTGTTGACAGCACAAGTTGTCAAACTTTATTGGTTTTAAGCATTTCAAAACAAAACAATCCAGGGAAATTGTCCACCACTTCATGGACAATATAGAAGAAATGTAAGAGAATTTGTTATTTTGCCAAGTGTACACATATAAAACTTCGCTTATTCAATATCCAAAACTAATATGTATAACATCTATACAAACGATTGACAGGTCAAAACAAGAATGGAGATTCAGTGATGACACTTGGTGCACGGGGAAGGACCTCGCCACCCTATTGTACAAAGATCAAATGATACAATCACCAGTAAGAAACTAATAAATAGTACTGTAACTCTTCGAGAACTTGTCATTTTTTTTCTAAACAAAGAAATCTTGTGGTTATTTTTTCAGGTTATGGACTGCTTTGTACAGATGCTCAAAGCTACCACAAGTAAAAGGAGAAAGAAAGGTCTGTCATGGCACTGCTTGAGCACATATGCTCCGGTAAGAAGAACAAAATTGGTATACAAAATTACATCAAAAATACAAAAATACATATAAAAAACTGAAACTTATAGATGTGAATTTGCATTTGCAGCAGAAGTTGTCGTTTGACGTTGAAAACATAACCTTGGAGCAGATCGACATGCTATCTCCACTATTCAATGTCCCGATGAAGGATTGGGACACAATGGACTCGGTGTTCACCATATTGAACAAGGACAACCACTGGCACTTGTACGAGGCAAGTTTCAGCGAAGGAGTACACCGGTCTTATAACTCAATGAGTGGAAATAGTAAGTCAAAAAGGGAATTCCTTAGATGGGTAAGCAATCTATAAAAAGAAACTCTATTTGTAGTGGATTGATATGATTAATGTTTGTTGATAGATGATTAATAAGAGTTGTCAATTTTTAATGCAGGTGGGTATTGTCCATGAATTCTTCAGGGGGGCAGAAAAAGGTGACCAACTGTCACAATGGGGACATGAGTACCCGCTATGTCCACAACAGGCAGAAGACTCACTTGACTGTGGGATCTTCATCATGAAGTACCTAGAATGCCTGGTAAATGGAAAACCCATGGACTTCACCTGCAACGACATGCCAGCCATAAGGGCTGATATTTTTCAGAGAATGATGGCGAGGGGGGAGTTGCAACCTGTACAAACACATCAAAAAGATAACAATGACGTCATCAAAGAAGGTCCATCTGAGCAGAACAAGGAAGGAATAGATGAATGTCAAAAGCAACAAGAAGAAGAGAAGACAGAAGCACCAGCTGAAGAGAAGAAAACGGATGAAGAAGCTGTTTCAAGCCTAGATAAATGGCTGGATTTAAGCTGAAAGAGTGAATTATTAATTGAAATGTAAAATTTGAACAGTTTGCTTCTGGAATATTGATGTGTAACCACTATGAGATACATTACTTGTGTGCTGTGAACATCTTATTGCAAATACGAGTATTTCTGGGTATAATATATAGCGTTTTGTGCTTTGAATGTTGTGTTCTTGAATGTAAATCTGTTGTGATTTTGTATGCAGATATATACTTTGAGTTAGACTGTTTTGGTTTTGCATATCATAGTTACTCTCAGTGCTAGCATACCTGTATCGAGATATGTCTGCTTCTGAGAGTATCTGTGACAACACTAAGAAATAATTGAGACTCCACTAAGAGTAACTCTGATACGCACTGAGAGTAACTCTGATACGCACTGAGAGTAACTGTGACATCACTAAGGAGTAACTGCGAGGACACTGAGAGTAACTGCGAGGACACTGAGAGTAACTGTGACAGCACTGAGGAGTAACTGAGAGAACACTAAGAGTAACTCTGATACATACTCAGAGTAACTGTGACAACACTAAGAAGTAACTGAGAGAACACTAAGAGTAACTCTGATATGCACTCAGAGTAACTCTGATACGCACTCAGAGTAACTCTGATATGCACTCAGAGTAACTCTGATACGCACTGAGAGTAACTGTGACATCACTAAGGAGTAACTGCGAGGACACTGAGAGTAACTGCGAGGACACTGAGAGTAACTGTGACAGCACTGAGGAGTAACTGAGAGAACACTAAGAGTAACTCTGATACACACTCAGAGTAACTGTGACAACACTAAGAAGTAACTGAGAGAACACTAAGAGTAACTCTGATATGCACTCAGAGTAACTCTGATATGCACTCAGAGTAACTCTGATACGCACTGAGAGTAACTCTGATACGCACTGAGAGTAACTATGATAACACTGAGAATAACTGTGACAACACTAAGGAGTAACTGAGAGAACACTAAGAGTAACTCTGATACGCACTGAGAGTAACTGCGAGGACACTGAGAGTAACTGCGATAGCACTAATGAGTAACTCTGATAAACAAAAAATTAACTCTAGCATTCAGGAGTCTGTTGTACACGATTCTTTATGAAAGAATGAACCAGAAAAGTGAAGAAAAGAGAGCACGGAGCTATAAAGATATGTACAAGAGTCTGCTGTACGATGTAAATGCACATACACACAGCATAGTGCACTGCTATGTCGTCAGAACAGAACAGTACTGTTGGCATCTTTGCAACGCAACAGGAAAGAGCAGTGCTGTCAATAATTGCAGCACCAACAACACAGACCATTACTCTCACTGCTGTCAATAATTGCAGCACCAACAACACAGACCATTACTCTCACTGCTGTCAATAATTGCAGCACCAACAATACAGCGGGGGGCTTTTAGATCTGCAACATCTCCATCCTCCACGGCACTCTCTCCTTCCATCTCTTCTTCATCAACAACTGCTACAGTTTCAAACAAAGCGGGGGGGGGGGGCTTTCAGATCTGCAACATCTCCATCCTCCACGGCACCATCTCCTTCCATCTCTTCTTCATCAGCAACTTCTACAGTTTCAAACACAGCGGGGGGCTTTCAGATCTGCAACATCTCCATCCTAAACGGCACCATCTCCTTCCATCTCTTCTTCATCAGCAACTTCTACAGTTTCAAACACAGCGGGGGGCTTTCAGATCTACATCATCTCCATCCTCAACGACACCCTCGAGGTCCACTTCTTCATCTGTGACTGTTACGGTTTACATAAGGTACAATTTTACATTTCTTCAGATCCCCTTTTACATTTATTCATAAGGTACAATTTTTCAGTAGCACCCCCTTTGACCATCTCCTCAGATCCCCTTTAACATTTCTTCACAGCCTACCATGGAGCCATTCATCCAGCCAATCAACTACACCCTTGATGACAAGACAGTGCAATCCATTCTACTTCCTATAGAATGGAACCATCTCCATTTTCAGATCAAACCAGGAAAAACCACCTTCCTAATCGGAAACCAGTCTTTCCAGATAACCCTTATGCAGAATAAAAACGGGTCACTTTCAACTGCTAAGGGCTGGAAAAGGATGATCGCACAGCTCAGTCTTCGCAAAGGTTGGATCATCTACCTCAAGCCAACTGATCACCAGACCATCACAGCATGGATCACAGATCAGTTCTTAGAAAAACCAACTGAGCTTATCCCTCTCTTCAGAATGCCTGGCGATGAAGTATACTCTGGATCGGAGAACTCTGCAGATCAGCTCTTCGTTAGGGACATATACCAAGCAGAACCGGGATCAGCTGCAAATCCCATTCAGTTTGCAGAAGACACTTCTTCTTCGTCTGTCCAGCGTTCCTTTCACAAGTAGGTGTCGCCAGGGATGGATCCGACCCCCTGAGCTATTTGATTTTTATGTTCAGTTAATGGACCTACTTTATATCTGATCTGGCTGTATTTTTCTGTATTTTTATGTTCAGTTGAAGGACCTTCTTTATATTTGATCTGGTTGTATATTATATAACGTTTTATGCTTTGAATGTTGTAATATTGAATGTTTAGCTGTAGTGTTTTTGTCTGATTATATATACTTTCAATTAGCACTAACAGTTACTGAGAAAACACTAAGCGTAACTCAGATAGAACTGAGAGTAACTCTGGTAGAACCGAGAGTAACTCTGATACGCACTGAGAGTAACTCTGATACGCACTGAGAGTAACTCTGATACGCACTGAGAGTAACTGCGAGGACACTAAGAGTAACTGTGACAACACTAAGGAGTAACTGAAAGAACACTAAAAGTAACTCTGATACGCACTCAGAGTAACTCTGATAGAACCAATAGTAACTGCGAGGACACTGAGAGTAACTGTGACAGCACTAAGGAGTAACTGATAGAACACTAAGAGTAACTCTGATACGCACTGAGAGTAACTATGATAACACTGAGAGTAACTATGACAACACTAAGGAGTAACTGAGAGAACACTAAGAGTAACTCTGATATGCACTCAGAGTAACTCTGATACGCACTGAGAGTAACTATGATAACACTGAGAGTAATTGTGACAACACTAAGGAGTAACTGAGAGAACACTCAGAGTAACTCTGATACGCACTGAGAGTAACTCTGATACGCACTGAGAGTAACTCTGATACGCACTGAGAGTAATTGTGATAATATAAAAAGTAACTCCAGCAACCAGAAAGTAACTCTACCAGTGTATGGCATAGTAGCAAAAATCATGAAAAAAATTGTACTAAACCAAAAATTTATGTATTCCAAAAGAAAAGAGTATTCAATGCACACTAAGATAAAACAAAAAATATTATGCAAAAGAGTAATAACTGATCAAAACAGATTCTTTGAAGCATATTCAAAGTATACATATATCTGGTGGAGTTCAACGCAACACATAAAATACATTACAAAACACAAAAGTAAAAATACATGGATGGTTACAAAATCACTTTCACAAAAACTACAGACAAAAAGAACAACCCATTACATGTTTGAATATCCCTCACTCACACGCTAATCAACTACAAACTCAACTAAAAAACGTCCAACATCAACAGACCACACGATCAGCAACAAGGATAATCATTGAATAGCAAACAACAACAACACATAGTCCATAATAGGAATGGACTACTTCTTCATAGGGCAGTTCCTGCTATCATGGTTGACCCCAAACTCTAAGCAATTCTTGCACTGCCTCTCTCTTTTAGACTGTGCAATCTCTACTCCAGATTTAAACCTCACATCTGTCGATCTAGGTCTTCCCTTAGTTTTGCAAATACTAGGTATATGGACCTTGACAGCAGAAGAGGAAGCTGTATTAGAAGCGGTTGCACCAGCGCCTGCACCAGGGTCAGGGAGATCCAAATCCAAGAGCTCCTTTTGCAAAGCTAACAGTTTTTCATGGCAAAGATCTACAACATTGTTCCTAAACGCTATGTTGACAATAGAATTGCAGGCAGAAACAAGATGAAGTGTCCTCCCAGTGGATGGGTGCTTAACTGACGCTTTGCCAAAAATCAAAGGGTGTTCTCTGTACCCTTTCGTCCACCTCTTCAGAATGTAAGGCTCGGGAAGAGTGCAATAGTCACGGCTCTTCAAATAAGAGAGGATGTGCCTGCAAGGGATGCCTTTGAATTCCAACATGAAGCAACTGCAGGAAACAATGTCACTAGATAACTCTTTCTTCAATATACGGGGAGTTCCAAGTCCACCGACGCGATACACCTCAAAGACACCTTCTGAAGCTTGCTTTACATTATAGACCATACTTTGGTGAACCTCGGACTGGAATATCTTAAATATGGACTTGGTGTATATACCTCTCATCTGCTCCTCTAGGGGCCACAGTGATGACAAAGGGAGGTTACTGTACTCGTCATCAAAATCTTTGAAATTTTCAATCTCTTGCACATGAGAGTACGCAGTCTCCAACGAACATACAAGTTCAAATAGAGTCTTCCTACTATTCACATGGCTCCTAATGAACGCATTCAGGCTCTCGCTCCTTTGAGTCGTCCTCATGCCCGCAAAGAAGGATGACTGCATATAGCACGTAACCCAATCGCAACGCATTGCATACATATCAGAAAGCCAGGTGATGGACAACAAATCATGCTCCTGTATTACAGAATCCCACCTCTCTTCAAAAATGTCGACATCATCCACATTCCAGACACAATCATTCAACAAGCTTATGATCTGGTCCTTGTTAGGAATGCCACCAAGCTTGGAGGGAAGCTTCTGTAGGATGTGCCAGCTGCAGAAGCGATGCTTGCAATTGGGAAAAACAGAGATGATAGCAGCATTCATAGCAGGGTCCTGATCGGTTATGATGGAAACCGGCTCTTTGCCAAAACAAAGTAAGTACTGCTTGAAAACCCAAACAAATGAGTCATACTTCTCATCGACCAGCAGAGCAGATGCAAACAACACTGTCTTGCGATGGTGATCAACTCCACCAAACATTCCAAAAACCATCGAATACTTGTTGGTGCGGTAGGTGGTGTCAAACACAATCGCATCCCCGAACAGCCCACAGTCTTCAACAGAGACGGGATCAGCCCAAAACAGATGAGTAAGGCAACAATTGGTGTCTTTTTGGTAGCTATAGAAGAATTTCGGATCAATGCCTTTGAAACTAGAAAAGCGATCTAAAACCATGTCGACGTCGTATTTGGCCAACTCTTTCCTCTTGCTACTGATGTGTCCATGAGCTTGTCTACTAGTAAATGTCATATTTTCATAGCCACCAGACTCGGATGATATTAATGCAATTTGTCTCGAAACAGGTATGTTAGCTTGGCTCATGGAAGAAAGGATCTCTTTTTGAGTTTCATCAAGAGATGAGTTACACTTGAGGTAACGGAGATGAGCAACGTCAACAAGTTCATGGTTGTGTTCCTCAACAAATGCAGTCACGACCCACATGGATGAGGACTTGTCCAGTGAGAAACGTATCATGGCTTCACAACCACACCTCTTCACAGAACGCCTATGCTTCTTTGACAACTTATCCTGCAAGTTACCCATTTCATCACAAACGGGGCTCAGAAGCCCTCTAGACCTCTTAGAACGACCAATCTTACCCTGCTTATCACAAACCAGATCTTTAGCAACCAGAATCTTACTTCCCCGTTCATATCTATTGTCGTCTTTCCTGATGTTAAACCCACTCATTCCAGCATAACTTGAATAGAAGGATATACCTTCGTCTAGACTTCCAAACTGAAGGCCAACTCTAGGAACTGCAACTGTGGACGAAGAAGAAACACCAATAGAATGAGAAGACTGAGGATTATTATCATCACGGCCGACACTTGCATTAGCAGCATCCGTATCAAGGCTGGGATCCATGACAGTGTGTTGGAGTGACTCTGAAGATCAGAAGAGTAACTCTGTAACACAACAAGAGTAACTCGGTAAGTCAAAAGAGTAACCAATTATAACAAGAGAGTAACTCGGAAAATCAGAAGAGTAAATCTGTAACACAACAAGAGTAACTCAGTAAGGCAAAAGAGTAACCAATTATAACAAGAGAGTAACTCGGAAAATCAGAAGAATAACTCTGTAACACAACAAGAGTAACTCGGTAAGGCAGAAGAGTAACCAATTATAACAAGAGAGTAACTCGGTAAGGCAAAAGCGTAACTCTGTAACACAACAAGAGTAACTCGGTAAGTTAAAAGAGTAACCAATTATAACAATAGAGTAACTCGGTAAGGCAAAAGAGTAACCAATCATAAAAAGAGAGTAACTACGCAAAAAATAAAAACATGAATGCCAGTTAGTACTGCAAAAACGACAATGCAGAAACAAAAATTGGGTTTCTTTCCCACACAATATAAAGGGATGAATAAATATTGAAATGATAAGAAAAAAAAAAAACGAGTATAACTAAATGAATTTACAAAGAGAAATATAAAATCTACCTGAATGTAGCTTGAAAAAACTGTTGCTCGTACAAATGCAGATAGAACAGTGAATTCTCCGACCACCTCCACTCCCTCAACAGCAATTTGCTCCTGAATATGCAGATAGAGCAGGGAATTCTCCAACCACACTCACTCCCTCCTCCTCAGCGGCGTGAGCTTCAGAACAGCAGGTCTAAACGATGGAATCATCTTGGTGAAAATCGATACCGTCACATGATACACAAACGACAGTGGGAAACACCTTAATCGTCCTGCTCTGCAAGATTGATAAAAGGGGAAACCGTTATCAGAAGTATTTCTCAGGAAATGAATGTAGGTATTTCTGAGGAAGAAATGTAAAATGGAGATTGAAATACGCCAAGGAAGTTGGAATCGGAGGCGGAATTACATATGCATAGCGTTAAGCGTCTGATAGGGGGTAGATGATTGGCAGATGGGAGGAAGATCGGATGTACCAACCTGGCGGCGGCGCAGACGACCGCGGATGATGAAGATGATCGGCAGATGGGGGGCGACCGGAAGAATCAGGCTGACGGCGGCAGAGACGATCGCGAATGTAGCTACAACCTCCGCCGCTGTAGTCGTCACAGGATGGGCATAACAAACTGTCGGTCTTAGAAGCTTCCGGTTCAGCCTTCACTCGGGACGACGTTAGACATGAGGCTGTTCTCCACATCCCTCACCGGAGCTTCTTCACCAGCGCATCTGGAGACGGAATGTTGTGGGATTTAGAATAGCCGGGACACAGGTAACTAAAGTTAAATATCCACGGTAGAATCGATCCCCTCGCAGATCATGAACCAGATTCGCCCTCAAGCAGATCGCGATCCTAAATTCTGTGTGATAACTTGCTACCCGGCAGCATGGAGTCCCCACAAACTCCAATCTTTCCCTTGTGCCGCTCCGCCAGAACCACGGCTGGGACTTTGTGAATACGAGAGAGACGGGAGACGGGTAACTTACGGAATACTACCCGCCGGGCAACAAATAAATAGCCATATATATATATATATATATATATATATATATATATATATATATATATATATATATATATATATATATATATATATATATATATATATAACACAACCAGAAGCCTGTGCTGGTCCTGCCTCCTCAGACCCAGTTCCTCCTCCATCTTAAATGTTTTCCAATCTATATTATACTCTTTCCATGTATACAAATCAATATGATCAAGTATTCCCTTTTATTTTTCCTTTTACTAATTGTTTTCTCTCTCGTGGTCATGACAAACACCTGAGGAAAGTATGTATGAACACTATTCATGATCTTTTCAAAAGTAATTCCAAGATTTTTTTATGGCAAGTGGTCTCCATCTAAGACAGTAGGAGAAAGGCAAGACATTTTATATAGGAAAACATATTCCTTTATATGAAACTCTTACCTTTTATTCTAAAAAAGTCACAAACATACACTACCATAAACTTATAAGGACTTGGTTTTGGCAACCCAAAAGGGCATTAGGAAAGCACATAAATATGTGAATTCTAGATTATTCCTTCATTCTCTCTTTCATATATTCCCTATATCAAATATACAGACTCATTAATATTATCCAAATCTATATCTAACATGTTGGGATTTATTGTGATGCCAACACTTGCTCCTTTTTAACAATTATTTAAAACAATGCCATTATCTCATGAAACATCCTTTTCTTCCCCATTTCATTATTGTTTTTGAAGTTATATCAAAATAAAACTAATTGTTGTCTTAGACATTGTGTTGCCACTTATGGCTAGATAATTACTCTTTCAATTATCAAAGATACCATGAATCTTATTTTCCTTTGGAAACTTGTCAATTATTTTGTTAATCATATCAAAAAGTAATTATTATTTATTCATGAATGATTTCTTTATTTTTATTTATCTTGTGCCACAAGCGACCATGCCACAAAGGTGATTAACATTATTATTTCACCAACAATATGATTCGAGAAAATTATCAATAAAAACATGCTTTATATTTGTATCATTCAATTTTACCAAAATTGAGGATATTACAGTTGGAGTCCTACCTCCAGTGACATGTGATAACTTAAATGAGAAGTGTGGTATGTTGTGATATGGGTCTTTATACCCAATGAGATCGATATCGTGACATGTGTACCCAAGACGATGTGGACCTACTTTTGAGATCTCCACGAGTAGGTTTGGCCGATGAGCCCACTACTTTTTTTATACTCACACATATTAAGCTATGATGGGTTGCTTGTAAGGCCATCTCCTCCTTGGATATTTTATTGTGGTGTTAGGGAATTTATAGTTCTAATCCTATAATTTGAAACTAGAGTAATATTTCTATATAATGTACAACCAAATATGTTATGAATGATAATTTTAATCAGGATATCTATAATGATTGTTTAAATAACTATAAGTGGCTTTATTTCCCTTATAATTAGGTGGTTGCAATATCTGAATAATGTTACAATAGTTAAAACTATTTTATACCTTGTGCTAGAGACACTTCACCTGAATTATGAGATTTAGTGGATGATTTGGAATTGAACTGAATAATAACTAGATTTCTCTACTTGTTATTCATCTTAATATGGTGCATATACATGTTTATATCTTTGGGAGATTAATCCTCTCATTATTATTCTTTGTGCATCTCACATGTTTCTCCCACGGTGTTTTAGACATGATGGTGCATGATGACCAAGAATTAATAATAGATATCATAGTTATGTTTATAATGTCTATGTATTATCACTTTCCGAGTGATGGGTGAGCGGTTGATAATGTATGTAATAAGATATTTGCATTGGTGTTTCTATATGATTATGAGTTGTAAAATGGATTATTGATCATTTGATGATACATATTCATGAATATAGATTTTATTGTAATCATACATGATAAAATAAACAAAGAGGTTTTGGTTCATTTCTCTATGAGGCATCCCTTTCGGTATGATGTTGATAACAAGTAGTAAGCTATATATACTATCATGCAAGATATCTTGACAATTTTTCATAATAGGATCTTCATGGAGTTTGACTTATTCAAATTTATATTTAGTTTTGAATGGTTGCTAGTAGGGTTTTGTATGTGTATTTGTTTTAATGATCCATTTTAGTTAGATAAACATGACTTGTCCTCACATTGTGGTATCATAGATAGGTTAGTTGAGTCTAGAAGGACAATGAGACCTATGATTAAATGATACATTGGTAATGAACATGACATGAGTGTGATGCATGTTGTTTGAATTTAATACTTGGATGTGTTGGCCAGATATTCAAGTTTTGAGGGAGAGTTAATATGGAACTCTCTATCTGTTCTCCTTTTGAGTACTATGACTAGGTAGTCATTTGGGAACAACCACCGAGTATAATAAGATATGAAATCAAGATGAAAATAATGAGTTAAAATATGATGAGAGATGTAGAACACAAATTAAGTCTAACATCGTGGAACAAAAAATAAGTATAAAATTGGTTAAATCACTGAT
This sequence comes from Alisma plantago-aquatica, assembly GCA_963693085.1. Classification (NCBI taxonomy): domain Eukaryota; kingdom Viridiplantae; phylum Streptophyta; class Magnoliopsida; order Alismatales; family Alismataceae; genus Alisma; species Alisma plantago-aquatica. The sequence continues at coordinate 787,274,426 of OY856414.1, read as the reverse complement.
GGAGTGTATTAATCTAAACACTTTATAAGAAGAAACACCCATGTCTAATCACATCAAAACTTAAGAATTTGATGATTAAAGGCAACAACACGACTCCATGACACTTTATATGAATATAAATAATACAAAAAGAAGTTTCTAGAACTCAAAAGATTGCCTTATATGTCTAAGGATCATGTTACAAACCCTAGTATTAATTTCATATTCCTTAGTCCAACCGATTCTAATTTATTTTATCATAAACTTTTGTTTATTGAGTAAAAAATAAGTGTTGTGCACATTGATAATTAAGCTTTAACCAAGATAGTAATAGACTACATGGGTATGCGGGAAGAGCATTAAAGGTATATAGGTAATTAGTTAAGCAAGTAAAAAATTAATGTATGAACCCAACACAATAAAAAATAGATTTATGAAATCAAATGTGTGAGTGATTGCACTTTTACATATCATGTATTGAGCCACCATAAACCTGCTCAACCATTAAAATAGCTTAGCCGATAAGACTGAGGAAAATGTTGAGCTCAATGGGTCATGTAGACTAATGTCTATGCAGCCCGGTGAGGCATCTAGACTGATGTGTGAGTTGTGTCACCAACCAACACATCAATCATAGAAACATCATAACGTTTTATATACATATCGGAATATGACAGAATTTGGATTAGTATCTTCATTTTCCACACAACCACAACCCTTAAATATATAAAAGAAGAGCTATATGGTGATCTTAGGGTGATATCTTGAAGAATACAATGAATAAAAGAAGAAAAGGGGAACCTTAACTAGACTGGTTGAGGTAACCTTATAGATGTAGTTCTTCTTTAAGTACCTTACTTTTTTTGGTAACTACCAGTAGAAAGGTTGACATGGGTCATATTTCTTCATTTTCCTATTCTTCTTCTTCTTATTCTTCTTATTCTCCCCTACCAAGCTCTCACAAGTCTATAGAAAACAACCTTCAAGAGTTGTGTTTGGTCATTTTAAACACCAATTTATGCATCATTGGTTGAGATCTGGCTAAAGAAAACCTAGAATCAAGATCACTAAGCTAAAATCAAGCGTAGGTGAGTGGAGAATCATCATGTGGGCTTGATTGTAAAAGATTTAAGCCAAAAATCATAGAGAATATGTTTTTCTTGTACCAGGTCCACTATCTACAGCTTGAAGAGCATAACATATAATATAATTCTATATTTGAATGATTTGTTGATTTAGCTTAAGAGTAGTATTATTTTTAGATGACGACTCCCACACTTACTCGACTATATGGGTACATCAACTTCCTATTCTTCCTTCCTCATACCCTTAAATATATTCCTTCTGTACATCCTCCTCCAAGAATTGAGGGCATGCTACTAACACTATGTTTGGGTCTGGTTGCTTTAGGTTCCATATTTTCAATTTGGCTATAATTTTATTTGCTTCTCATCCGCTAAATTCAATTCAACAACCCTGAAGGCTCCTCCTCCTCTGCCTTTTACTTCCAATCATCCCTTTGAACATAGTTTAGTTATAGTAGTATCGATGCCTTCATCTCTAGATAATTTAATATAAAGTTTGTGGCGAATTTTAGTGGTACAATTTAAGGAAGAAAAGGCATATCGAGTTTTATCCTAATTCCTACATCAATGTAATTAATAGAGATATGATTGTTGAGATAGATTGCTTCTATCCATGTTGTTGGAAAAGCTAAATGCATAATTCCTTCATTATTTTACTCAAATTTTCTTAGACAATTGGTTCAATTTGATTTAATTATAGATCACTAGTAGCTCATTAGGGTCTTGTGACATCAAAACCTAACCTCCTAACCTTGGAAACCCTAACCCATGGTTTTAATGCCTTTGTGCTTACTTTAGGAGACAACCCCAAACATGGTTTAATCTATATCTTGAGGGAGATAATAGGATGATGATGGTTAAGGTTTGGAATATTTATATCAATTATTAAAACAAAATTCATCATCTTGCAAATAAAACCATCACTCACTTAATGTAAACATTCACTACACCTAAACTTGTAAATAAGATAATACATTGTATTAGTTAAATTGTCAATACATGAATCAATAGGTAACATGTCATAAACCCATAAATTTCATATAGTGGAGGTGGCATGTAATTAAATATATCAACATGTTGCTACCCCAATAATATGATTAATTGAAACAATGGGTTTAACAATGCTAAAATGAGTTTGAACGTGTGCATATTAGTTTAATGATGTAAATGTATTAGTAGCAAGAAAAAAGAGAAATGATGTATGTATTGACCGAGTCTTAGTTTGAGGTTTAAATGTAGTATTGTGTTTCTATGTAGTGGTTAGATCTATAACTTACCATCATAATATATTCTCATTTAAAATTGGCTCTCTAGGATTTTACTGCAACTAAATGATGGAAAGAAAGAGTCAAATATCAAAATTGGGAATTAATTGATTAAAGGAAGAGATAAATACATCAAAAAATTACCAAATATGTGGCACCCAATTGGTAAAAGTGTTGATGTATGACCAAGAGGTCACAAGATTGAACCCCCAGGAGACGAGATGAATCAATTGATGTTTTTTACAAAAAAAAAAAAACTTTAAAAGATTACTTTACTTATAAGTCATGGCTTTATATATTGAAAAGTATAAAAAAAGGAGACTAACTCTAATTCCAAATTCTACACCCATGAAATAGCCTACATGTAAAATTTTACATTTGTTGGATGACATATCATTATCTTGATATTTTTTTTACAATTTAGTTAAGGGAACACCATCAATTTTAACCAGTTTTAAATCTGATTTTTACACATTGTCACACCAATATTTAGGAGACCCATGCCATGTTACATGTGGGCATCTTTGAGAGCTATAGGATCTAGATCTGAGGGGTGGAGTCATCTCCTACCTCTGACCAGTTTCCTTCCCTTTATGAATATGTAACCACAATTCCCCTTTTCTGATTGTTTCTGCCTCCTCACTCAGCCTCTCCCCTTTCTTATTTTCACTTTGCATTCCTTATAAAAAATAAGTGGTTGTGAACCCTAATAAAACCAGATTTCATATCTTATATCCCTCAAACCCTCTACACCTCCCTTCTTGCCTTGTTCTAGGTGCCACAACATATACCCACTATCTGAGGCCTTCAAATACTCACCTAACACCATCAAAATGATCCTACAACCTCTAACAACATGTATGTTACATGATTTTACCCAAATTCCATCACAAAACCCTCACAGAACTCTACCTCCTTCATATGGCCACCCAGAGATTGTCAGGGTACTTCTTGCCATTGTATCTCATCAAAGAAGCCAAAACCTTTCCTTGATCACCAACAAAGCTCACAGACTCACAAATTGAACCCATAGGCAAGCATGTTGGTTTTCCTTGTTTTGACTGTACTTATTCCCCACAATAAATTCTCAAGCCTATATATGTCATTGAATTTTTTGCCAAAAGCTTTTTCATTCGGTGGAGAATAGACTATGACATTTTTTCCTACTACATTTTAGTCAGGTTGCAAATCTTAACCTTCCCTTTCTTACCTTCATGGAAGGTGGCCTCTTTTCCTCCTCCGACCACCCTAGGACTCATTAAGAGGGTCAATGATTTTAGGGAGGTTTATGAAACTCATTCATGAGACTTTTTGTCAAGCTTTTCATTGTAGATTAGGTTTCTATTTACATTTTATAGTCTGGAAGCTCTGTATCCAATGAATTGAGGAAGAACATCATGTTGTGGATTTTGTCTTTTTTCCTACATCTCTTTTCTCTCATCGTCACAACACCAATGGCTTATTCAGACTTCTCTCACCTAATCATTAGCGTCATACATGTTTTTGAGGTTGGCGAGATTAGCGATATGCCCTATTAGGATCCATGATTCGGTTGTGTTATGTGAGGGTAGAGAAGTCCTTTTTTCATGCTTTGTTTAATAAATTAAGAACACATGTTTTAATAATAAAAAAATAGCAACTAATAATGTACATATCATAAAATAAAGAAAAAATAGGTTTTTGTAATTAGAAGAATACAATATTTTTGTGGAACTAATTTTAGGGTTCAATTCACAGGTTTCTAAGAATTGAAATTGTGGTTTCTTATTTGATAAATTGATGTACACTAATTTGTGAAAAATATTTATAGGTGTGTGAAAACCATAATTGGTGGACAATAGTACTTTTGCCTTGGTATAGAATCTAAGTTAATGTATGTGCATATTATCTATTTATGTTGGGGGTTATGATGACTAATTTTCCATATGAGGCATACATCTTCAAAATGATAATGTTTTACTTTATTATTGTATCTTTTGAACAATATGATATTATCAAACTTTCTCTATCCTTAGTTATTGGTAGTTGTGGAATAATTACCTATGGGTCCTTTAATCTCAAGTTGATACTACATTCATGGTTACATCCCTTAATATGGATTTATATAAAAATTTTACTAACATCATTATCTTGCATGCTCTATTATGCATGTGTGGTTTTGACTGGTCATAACTAGAAATATGTACACCATATTTTTCAGCAGTGGTTTCTATTCTTCTACTAGGCTTTGGCAATTTATTCCCACTACCACATGTGATATTTTAACATACTCAAATCTAGAAATATAGGCTAATCTCCTTTATACTAGGGCCCTATATGATTTTTCTTAATAACTAGTACCTAACTAATGAGTTCAAATTTCATTAGTGTAGTGCAATAAAATAGTATCATGTATGCATAAATACCTATTTAAAAATGACATTTAAAAGATAAAATAACCATGATACATGTAGGAATAAGGTTTGAGATGAAAATATACCTAATTATGGGCTTGAGTTCAAATTGAAACTTTACAATACACCTAGAACTATAAGATGAAGGATTGAGTCAACACGTGTCTTAGTGTCATTATAGTGTGATTGAGGGGAATATGCACATTAAATGAAGGCTTAATATACTAGAAATGGAATCTAATATGAATCACATTCATATGATAAAATTGATGCCGAGCTCGTACTCCTTACATATAAAATAGCTTATCTAGAAATTTGACACTATTTGAATAATGTTTACCCATCCAATACAAATAGTATAGTAATACATTGAGTAAGCTAGGTCTAATGAATATTGTATATATGTGCCCCTAATTTTCCATAAAGTCTCATGATTTTATCTGTCACACACTATTTTAATTATTTTACTTTCTCACGGTCATGAGTGGCTCCTGATCTGCTTGACCTGGTCTGAGTGACACTTGGTCATCTTCTTCCCTCCCTTCCTCCGATGTATATAATAATGGAAAACAACACAAGATGACCCTTATTCTCTCCCTATCTTATCGGATAACTCTCTTCTTACCCATTTCTCCCTCTACCCCTGCACAAGTCCCTCACCTCCATGTTCACCGTAGAACCCTCAACTACCTTCTCATCTCCGCATCCTACAAAGATGGAGCAACACTGCTACAAATGGGCACAATGACCAATGGTATCTACTCCAAGTATAAGCACTATTCTTCTTCTTCCCTATCTTCCTTCTCTTCCATTTTCCATCATAGTTGACCTAGATCCAATACCCAAATCGATAAGACACCTCCTTATTCCTTACTTTCCCTCAATACCAACATCATCATATCTGTTCACCAGTCTCATACGTCTCCCATGCCAGGAAACACCATTGATTGACTGGCGCTAGTTTTCATCACCCTTCTCCTCTTCTTCTCTTCTCCCTATTCCTCTTCATCTTCCTTCCTTTCCCTCACTCCTAAAACCTATCTGTGGCATCTTGCTATCCCTGCGTTTAGTTGCCACCTTCTATAGAGTTTAGGGAGGATCAAGTGGCTCCAACAAGCCATCAACATGCAATCTTCACCTCTGGATCCACCATTAACACTCTTGTACCAAAGATTCAACTTACTATGCCCTGCCAATGTACATTCTATTATTGTCCCTAATACTAGTGCAACCAAACCCCAACATCACCAAGCCCCTCCTCATTGTCTCCTCACATCAAGGAGATGGTGTAGGCGACCTTTTTCCTTTGTGTTACACCTACAACCAAACCAAAATTCTCACTACAATTCACTACCACCATGCCAAGTTTGACTGACTCCATCCGCACCAACATGTAACCTCGTCTCCAACAACTCAATCATCAGATCGATTTTGGTGCCAATTTTGGATCTTCATTGCAAAGTTTTATAGCTAAACTTATTTTTATTATTCAGTTATATGCACAAAATAAGGCTATCATATTTTATCTATGATTTATGGAACCAAGTCACCACCATGAGGAAGTTTGATTTATAGAAAGATCCTTTAGTTAAGAAACACTTGACTAGCATGATCGACCTAAGACTGTAGGTGTAAGTGTGATATAGGGATTAAGAAGAAGTTTGGATGTACCACTATAACCTAGTTAGTCCATCATTGTTGACTCTCTATATGGTTGGAGTCATGTACAATCTAGTCATAAGGAATGTAGATAAACTTAAAAAGTATATGAAACTACCCGTTGTTGTTATATATAATACTTAGATAACTCCTAGTAATAATGTAAAAAAAATGGTAAACCATACTAAATTGACCATCACAAAGGTAAATTGGGAAGACTAAATTATTTATTTTTCACACATATTAAAATGAAGAACATAATTGAGGTATGTTAGTAAAAATAGAAAAAAAACAATGATAACATGTGGAACTAATGATAAGTGAAAGGAAACATCACCTTAATAATGAGTACAATAATATAACTATAGGTTTTGGTGTAACTTCCCTAGATCAACATCTTATATGAGAACTAATGGAGACTTGATCCATGATATAATGTTGGTTTACCGTGGGGTTTTGGTTATATGTATGATATGAAGTGTTAAACAACGATCCACTGCATAAAGTGTAATAGAAACCTTAGATTGGTTTATAAGTATGACTTAGTGTACTTGTCTAGTGGTGGATGGGTTTTGGGGACGAAACCCTCTTTAGAGGGTGGAATGTTGTAACTTTCTCAAATATAGAAATACATGCTAATCTCCTTTATACCAGATCCTATATGATTTTTCTTAATGACTAGTAACTATTTACTTAGTTCAAATTTCATTAATAATAGTACAATAAAATATTATTATGTATACATAAATACCTATTTAAAAATGATATTTGAAAGATAAAATAACCATGATACATGCAACAATAAGGTTTGAGGTGCAAATATACCTAATAATGGGTTTGAGTTCAAATTGACACTTCACAATACACCTAGAAATATAAGATGAAGGAAATTGAGTTGACATGTGTCTTTATGTTACACTCCAATGATTGAGGGGAATATGTACATTAAATGAAGGCTTAATATACTAGTGATGAAATCTAATGTGAATCATATTCAAATGAGAAAATTTTATGCCAAACTAATATTCATTACATATAAAATAGCTTACCTAAAAAATTGACACTATTTGAATAATGTTTACCCATCCAATCAAAATAGTATAGTATTACATTGATCAATCTAGGTTTGATGAATACAATATAGATGTGCCCCTTTGTTTTCCCTAAAGTCTCATGATTTTATTTGTTACACACTATTTCAATAATTTTACTTTCTCACAGTCATGAGTGGCTCCTAATCCGCTTGACCTTTTCTAGGTGAGCTCTGTCATCATCTTCCCCTCCCTTCTGCTGATGTATTCGGTAATCGAGAACAACACAAGCCGATCCTTGTTCTCTCCCTCTCTTTCCACATAACGCTTTACTAACCCATTTCTTCCTCTATATCCCAATAAGTCCCTCACCTCCATGTTAACCCTAGGACCCTCAACTACCTTCTCATCACTGTGTCCTACACAGATGGAGCAACACTACCACAACTGGGCACAATGGTCCGTGATGTCTACTCTAAGCCTAATCACTGATCTATTCTTCCATATCTTCCTTCTCCTCTCCCTGCCATTGACACAACCCTATTTTAGGGCTTCATCTTGTGTTTTATTGCACTTCAATCACATCTCTATCTGTTAGATTACATGTTATTCCCCTCAATATGCATCTTTCCATCAAATGCACTTATGTATGTTCTTTGCATGTTTTTCAGGTACTTGGACCATGCTTAGATGGATGAGAGAGAAGATGACACTATAAGAACCCAAATCTTGCTTAGTGGTTGAACATGATTTATTATCATAATTACATGCTTAAAACCTTAAGTAAACCCTAATATGTGCTTTTATACCACGTGAGAATCTTAAATTTCAAGTTTGGTCCACTTTGGATAGTGTTTGAGCAAGTTATGCAGTTTTGTGCTTATTTATGGCTTTTATGAAATTTACCCATATCTAAGGTTTTTCTTGAAAATTTGTCACATGATTTTTGTGCCTCACATTTTCTCTTATAATGACTGAGTTAGTTGTGCCTTGGGGCACCTTGTTGCAGCTTGGTTTGATGGTGACATCTACCTAGGGTTTCCCTCCCATGGATGAGCTACCTTGAGTAATGGAACTCGATGACCCTCCTTGTATGATGGGAATCGATGGTGATGTGATCCTATGTTTTCTCCTTGTAGGTTCCTATAGGTGTTAGGGTTAGTGGTTTCCCCTCTTGGAGCTCCTTGGATCGATGGTTCACCAAGATAGGTGCTCAACTGATGGTCAAGCTAGGGTTTTCACCCTTGATCAAGATCTGATCGTCACTGAGCTTTGAAACTCGACCCCCATCTTGGGGAGCCATGATACTATGTCACTACAGAATCCCAAAAATTATGGATCTTCTAATTTCATGGACATGATGTCCCTTTTCCATGGATACTTGGCAAACATGGCTACACACCTTAACCTTCTCTTCTCTCTCACTCATAGCTTTATAAACCTTCCTCCTCCCATGCAAAAGAACCCTTTAGACACCCCTTTATTCTTCCTTTCTAATTAGAGACAGTACCCCTTTGTTGGTGGAGAAGAAGGAGCCCAAGGTAAAAGAAGGTGGTTGATCTACCTTGCATGTGCACCTAGGGTTCAAACCTACCCTCTTTTGGAGCTTCCTTAGCTTGTTCTTGACCTAAGAAAGTAAGATATCCCTCATTTTCTTTGTTTTCCTTTATGTCCTACCTTTCTATCTCTTCTTCTTGGTCGGACCCATGGTTTTCCATGGTGTAACTTGTGCTAAATCTTAAATAACACCTCTTTCTTGCTTCTTTGACCTCAAGTTTGCTTCCCTTTTGGAGAAGGAGCTAGCTTGGCCAAAATGGAGTGCTCAAGCTAGGGTTTTCTTCTCTCTTCCTCTACCTATATTTCTGTTTGGATCTTCATCTTCATCCTATAGGCAATTTATATAACTTTTCCTCACATTTATTGCTTACTACTTGCTTGCATGTACATGACCTTGCTCTAAAATGAACTTCTAAGTATAAAGATGCTACCTTTGTCTAGGCTTTGAGCTTAGGTGGTAGTTTTTGAGTAGTTTATCTTCTTGGATGAACTCAAAACCTTGTGCACATACCTTCCTTGGTAGAGGAATCTCTAGAACTTTCTTTCATATCTCAACCAATGGCTTTTGCTCTCAAACGATGGTCACTACTTAGGTTTTTTTTTTGAGCTCAATTCCTTGTTTTGCAAACCGATGGTTTTGCTCATGGTGCTTTTTTGCTTGTATTTCTTATGTAAACTGATGGCCATGACTTAGCTGCTGTTTTGGACTCTCTTGTGCTCAAGATACAATGGTCTTAGTGCCCCTTTAAGTGGTGGACTCGATGGTCTTCTTTCCCTACAAATCTGATGGTTTTTGAAGCTTGTTTCACCACATGTTCACCAAACTCATTGGTCATTATAGGTCCAAAATCAATCACTCTTCTGAGTGAACAACCAATGGCCTCACCAAATTGATGGTTCATCAACCAATGGCCTCACTGGGTTGATGGTTCATCTACCAATGGACTCATTGGGTCGATGGTTCATCAACCAATGGTCTCACTGGATCGATGCTTCATCAATCAATGGTTTCACTAGGTCGATGGTTTATCAATCAATGGTTGGACTGGGTCGATGGTTCATCAACCAATGGTTGGACTAGTTCAATGGTTCAACAACCAATGGTTATCTTGCTTTCAAAGTTGATGGCCTTTCTAGGTCACAACCTGATGGTTTTATTAGACATATGGTTCAAGTTTTTACTTGTATTGCATCCCATGGTTTTACTTATCCAACATCCGATGGTCTTGGGTGACGCACATGATCAGATGGCTTGGTTTTGATGATCTGGGATTGATGGTTTTATGCCCATAACTTTGTAGTCTTACCTTTTCCCTCATATGAATGTAAACTAATAGTCATCACAATGAGTTGATGGGTAACACTAATCCAACTTATCTTGTTACACCTAACCCTAATGCAAATAGGTGATGATGGTTAATCATACTTAGCTTCCCTGTATGATTAGTATGATGATGGAATATTCTCTCAATGTTGTAGTAACACGAAAATTTTTCTATATGAACATTATAAACTTCTTAGTACAATTTTATTGTTAAGACTGTGTATCAAAAGTATGGTGATGGTCTGCTGAACCTTGTTATAAGGTTTGGAAAGATAATGATGTTCTTGTAAGTGATTATGAGAATGGTATTGATGACCTTTGGGCATGTCTTGAGCTCTAATGGATGTTTAATCCTCTTTATGACGTGACAAGGATTGGTATCCTATGATGTTGGTGATAAGAAATATGTCTCATGCATTTTATATCTTCTGGAGTTATTATATATCAATGCTTTCTAGAGGTGAAATAGGGTTTGTATGTCCACTTGTTTGGTGCAACCTTAACTCACCCAGTTGGCATTAACTAATCAAGTGAAACCCTCATCATGTAGTGCCCTGTGCCGTAGACCCATTCTAGTGTTAGGACTTGCTCAATGGTGAAATGAGTTCCTCTAATGGAAGATCAGAGTCATATAATGTTGAGTATATGTATGTTCACAAGGATGGTTGTGGTCATACTTTAGAAGGATAATGGTTGAGGCTGTATCTCAGATGATTATGATTTAGCATATATAATGTGATTGAGGACATTTGCGGTTGTGCCTCAGATGATTGGGGTTTGTACACCCTAGTTTCACTAGTGTCGTGTCCTTTATAAGGATGGACTAGGTTGTTCACTAGTTCCATGACCTAGATACCAAGGGTGGACTAGGTTGTTTTGTAGTTTGACCTTATGCGTCACTGCAAAAGACTTGTATTGATAGAGGGCACATGAGATCTTAGGATTCCCATTCTCCTAGATCTTGTACAAAATTGATTTCAACTTAGCAGTGGTCAGTTGCAATTTGAGTGGTATACCTCAAATTCCCCAGGGTTTAATAAAAGATGTAATCCAACCATGTAGTTTATCTGTTTAGGGATAAACATGACTCACATGGGTTGTTTACCCTTGCCTTGTTCCTTATACTACTTAATTATATTATACAACTACTTTAGTGGAGTAGGTGAACATACTCGTGAAGGAAATGACCTTTACATGGAAATGAATGTAGCAAGATAGTAATAACCTTATATATTCCTTAGATATATTATTAATCAAGGTTTTGGATATACTACTTGCTTAACATGTTTTAGTTGCTTAGCCTATTTTATCCGCTTAATATTCTTAAACCTATTTGGCTTGTTTAATAATATAACCAATTATAATCAATAACCATTGTTGAGAGTTATATCTCTCGTTGGCACATGGGTCTCATCTCGTGGGTCACCACATCTTTTTAGGTGGTCGTCAACAATGTGGTCAAGTTTGTGGAGGTGAAGAAGTGCAGCTTGAAGAGTAGGAGAAGAAGAAGGTTGATAAGTTGTTAGTATGTCCTAGAGTCATCCCTGTACTCTCAGGTCTAGGCAGAGGATGTTTTGTAGATGATATGTGCATCAACTTGAGTTTTTGGCAGTACAACAATGTTTGTATAAGGCATGTACATGTGGAGCGATATGCTTTTGTATACAGGTTGTGGATGATGTCGCTAGACATACATGTAAATACCTGATATGGTCTATGCTCATATGCAGGTTGTTGGACTTATAAGTAAATGTTTCTGGTCATGTCAGTAATGCTTAATCGGTTCTAATTTACCCTCTTTTCTGGGTATGTAGTTTGTTTAAGAGTTGATCACATGTTTTGTTTGGTGTAATCTCATTTAGTGTGGCAGTGAGTCACATTTTACGTTGGCATCAGAGCTTTAGGTTTGCTCAGTCGACATGGACATAGGACTTATGTTTTGTGTCTATTCTTATGTAATCCAACATATCAGATAATAAGTTCTACTTATGCAGATATGTTTGGAGATCGTGAAGAGCATGTGAATAACAACTTCATCCCGCTAGGAGGTGGAGGTAGGAGGCTGGCACATGATGGGAGAGTGCCTGAGACGGGGACATAGTAGCATGTGATGCCTCAGTTAGACCCTATAGCCATGTCAAATCCTACTTTCTAGTCCATATTTGGACAAATCATGGCAATGATTACACATGTAGCGGACAGAGCACCCATACCTCAACCTAGGGCAACCGTCCCTAATGCAAAATCTCAGGGTTCTGGGAAAACCCTGAGTGGGTGAGATGTGTCAGAGCTATTGAGTATGCGATTATATCAGACCTGACAAACGCTGAAAGGTAGCTAATGGAGTTTGAGAAGGCATTCAAGATCTTAAATATCCCAGAAAAGGATAAGATGAAACATGTTGTTTACCTATTGAAGGGAAGTGCTGGTCATTAGTGGGGCATAGAGGAAGAGAAGAGACCAAGAGTTGTGATAGGTTGGGAAGCGTTTTGGTGGGAGTTCACGAGTTGTTACTTCTAGAGATGTATCTTGACGAGAAGATAACATAGTTTGAGAAGTTGTTCCAAGGCTCAATGTCCATCAAAGAGTACGAGGCAAAGTTTATGGAGCTTCTGAGGTTCTGTCCTCACATGGAAACAATAGAGAAGGAGAGGATTAGGAGGTGTGAGAAAGGTTTGATCTTAGAGTTGTATATGATATCATCGAATTTGGAGAATAGAGAGACATTCTCTACCACTGTGGAGTTGATGACAAGGATTGACCAGTCTGTTATCAAGAAGCATGAAGCCAATAGTAAGAAGAGGCCAGCTTAGTTTCAAGGACAATCATATGGAGGCTTTAAGAATCCAAGGTTTTGTTCAGGACAATACCAACAATTGCAACACAGATCAACATTTCTGAGATGAGGTCACATGTACCATCACAATGATCCCCGAGCAAGGGTAGATGTCACACCTTTCCACCAGTGGGAGCACATAGTGCAGTGTCAATATCGGTGACATGCCAATCTAGGCCGTAGTATGATTTGAGGACTTGACACAAGTGTGGACAATTAGGGAATATAAGGTGGACGTGCCCTATGAAGGATGAGGAAGTGACATAGTAGCCGAGGCAACGTTAGTAAGGTTCACATCAGCAACAATATAGTAGTGGTGGTGGCAGAGGATGCGGTCAGACGACACATGCTAGATTGTCTAGGGTAGAAGGTAAAGGATGTGGACGACAACAGGCAACGACTAAATTCTATGCTATGAGTCAACTAAAGGGAGTGGTTAATTCATGGTTCATGACAGGTCAGATGGAACTCTTTTATTATGACTTATCTACTTCTTTATTTGTATCTATTTTGGTTGAATCGGGTTCAACACACTCTTTTATCATCAAAGAGGTGATAAGTAGTAGTAATATGCATATTTGTAGTATATCTGATAGCCTTCTATAGAAGCCCCTCTTTTTTTCTACTAATTTGTGGGAGGTGTATCCATCTTGCATTCTTTCTTTCTCAGGACACATCATTCAAGTGGATCTTATGCCACTTGACATGCATGTATTTGATGTGATCCTAGGGATGGATACATTGGAGAAGTACAAGGTTGTTTTGGACTATAGTTCCAAGGTGGCAATGTTCTATGATTGAGATGTTTCTTGGTTCTTCTAAGGTGATAGAAAGATTCTTCCTAAGTTTTTGGTATTGACACTGATAGCAGACAGTTTAATGAGACATGTATGTGAAACTTTCTTGGAACATGTTGTGGATGCCAAGGTGAGAGGCCCTAGTATCCATGTGGTACTAGTGGTGTGAGAGGTTAAGGATGCCTTTCCTGAGGAGTTTTATGGTGTTCCCCCTCCTAGAGAGATTTATTTTGAGATCAATCTTATTCTCGAAACACAACCCATTACTCAAGCACCTTACAAGATGGCACCAACAGAGATGTAGAAGTTGAAGAAGCAATTGTAGGAATTGATGGAGAAGGGATTCAATAGACCGCTCACTTCCCCTTCGGGTGCTCCCATGTTGTTTGTGAAATAGAAGGATGGATCCATGAGGCTGTACATAGACTACCGATAGTTAAACAAGGTCAAAGTGAAGAACAAGTACCTGTTGTTGATGATCTGTTTGCTGAATTAAGAGGTGCTATGGTGTTCTCAAAGATAGATTTAAGGCCATGATACCACTAGTCGAGGATCGAGGGGGATGACATACCTAATACTATTTTAGGACTAGGTATGGTCATTATGAGTTTGTGGTTATGCCGTTTGAACTGACCAATGCACCAATAACTTTTATGGGTTTGACGAATAGGGTGTTCATGCTGTACCTTGATCAGTTTGTGGTCATAGTTTTAAATGATATCTTGATGTAATCTAGGGACAGTCAACAGCATGAGCAACACATTCACCAGGCTAGAGTTGTTGAGGTAGCACTAGTTGTACGCCAAGTTCAGCAAGTGCAAGTTCTGGTTGAATGAAGGATCAATTCTGGGCCACGTCATATCTGCTAAGGGTGTTTGTGTAGACCCAAAGAAGATACAGTTAGTGCTAGAGTGGGAACAACCCAAGACACTGATGGAGGTACAAAGCTTCCTAGGTTTCACTACATGAGATTCATAAAGAATTTCAATTCTATGGCATTACCCCTAATGAAGCTGACTAGGAAGGTGTTCCTTTTGTCTGGGACAACAAGTGTCAACGTTCTTTTCAGCTGTTGAATGATAAGTTGACTAGTGCTCAATGTTAGTGCTACCAGAACATAGGAAATGTTATATCATCTTTTGTGATGCTTAAAGAAACAACTTGGTATGCGTGCTGATGTAGGAAAAGAACGTGATTTCTTTTGCTTTGCGACAACTTAAGAAACACAAGGAGAACTACTCGAAACATGATATTGAGCTTGCAGCTTTGGTTCATGCCTTGATGCTTTAGAGGCATTATCTATATGGATAGAAGTGTCAAATCTTCACTAACTACAAGGATCTTCAATACATCTTCACCAAGAAGGAGCTAAACATGAGGCAAAGAAGATGGATGGAGATGATCAAGGACAATGATTTCACAATCGACTACCATCCAGGGAAGGAAAATGTAGTGGTTGGTGCATTGAGCATGAAGTCATCTTCATCATAATATGCAAATAAGGCACAATTACATACTTTGGTGTGTCACAAGCGATATATGTGAGCGTCGCTTCATCAAATGAATGCATAGTTGGATGTTTCCTTATTTCTAGCTTTTCTAGCATAGTTGTAGGTGAAACCTACATTCATGTAGTATATTAGATATGCTCAGAGGGATGATTTTGTGATATAGAATATGAGATCAAAGTTTGGCAGCGTGAAGTATGATGGCTTCCATGAGACAGAGGATGGAACAATTTGCTTTCATGGCAGTACAGTGGTTCCAGATGCTGATGGCTTGAGGAAGATGGTTCTTAAGGAGGCTCATTCCTTGATGTATGCAATGCATCATGGCTTTACCAAGAGGTACCATAACCTGAAGCACTTGTGTTGGTGGTCAGGTCTGAAGTGTGATGTGGCAGAGTTCATGGCTAGATGTCTAGTCTGTCAGCAAGTCACGGTTGAGCAACATAATCCTACAAGAATGTTACAACCTTTGCTAATGTCATAGTGGAAATGGGATCATATAACCATGGACATTGTGGTTTTTCTTCCTAGGAAAACCAAAGGTCATGATTCCATTTGGGTGATAGTTGACAAGTTGACCAAGTTAGTTCACTTCTTTCCAGTCAAGATGACATATACAACAAAGAAGTTGGCATAAATCTATGTGGATGACATAATCCATTTACATGGTATTCTAGTTACCATAGTGTCTAACAGAGGTCTACAATTTATGAGTAGGTTCTAGGAATGTCTGCATACAACTATGCGGACACATGTGAGGTTTAACACAACTTTCCACCCACAAATAGATGGTTAGTCAGAGAGGACCACTCAGACCTTAGAGGATCTTTTGAGGGCATTTTTTTTGTAGTTTATTGGTAGTTGGGATGCCCATCTAAGTTTGATAGAGTTTTCTTACAACAACAACTATCAGAGGAGTATATATATGGCAACATACAAAGCTTTGTATGGGAGATGTTGTCAGTCATTGCTTTGTTGGTATGAGACGTGATTATCATTTTTTGGTTCCTGAGATACTGCAATAGACTATAGAGAAGATCAAAGTAATTCACAAGCATTTGAGAGAAACATAGGATAGACAAAAGTCTTATGCTGATAACTATCATAGACTGCTGGAGTTCCAAGATGAAGATCATGTGTACCTTAAGGTTTCCCCAGGAAAGGGTGTGCTAAGATTTGGTAAGAAGGGTAAGTTGGCTTCCAGGTATATGGGAGCATACCATATTTTGGCACATGTTGAGAAGGTGGCCTACAAGCTCAATTTACCACCAGAGTTTCACAGGTTATACATAGAGTAGACGTTGCATCCAGTGGAGGTTGAGTTGGAGGAGGATATGTGGTATGTGGAGGGTCCTGTGTTGATTTGGATAGGAGAGTAAAGAAGATGAAGAATAAGAACATATTCTTAGTGAATGTGTTGGGGGATCACCATGGTGTGGAGGAAGCCACGTGGGAGTTAGAGGACAAGATGCGTAGGAAGTACCCGTCTTTGTTTGTGTAGGATTTTGAGGGAGAAATCCTTTTTGGGGGTTTATAGTTGTAAGACCCCAAATCTTTCTTAGTGGTCGACCATGCTTGATTATCATAATTACATGCTTAAAGCCTTAATTAAACCCTAATATGTGCTTTGATACCATGTGGCAATCTTAAGTTTCTAGTTTGGTCCAGCTTGAACACTGTTTGAGGAAGTTATGTAGTTTTGTGCTTGTTTTGGGATTTGGAATTTACCCAGATCTAAGTTTTTTCTTGCAATTTGTCACATGCTTGTTGTTCCTGACATGTTATGTTATTATGCTTGAGTTAGTTGTGCCTTGGGGTGTCTTGTTACACCTTGGTTTGATGGTGACATCTACCTAGGGTTGAGTTTGGTTCCCCTCTCATGGATGAGCTGCCTTGAGTAATGGAACTCGATGGCCCTCCTGGTATGATGGGATCCGATGGTGGTTCCTTAGATGTTTCTAGAGGTGTGAGGGTTGATGGTTTCCCCTCTTGGAGCTCCTTGGATCGATGGTTCACCAAGATAGGTGCTCAATCGATGGTCAAGCTAGGGTTTTCACCCTTGATCAAGATTCGATGGTCACCAAGATTTGAAACTTGATGACCATCCTAGGGAGCCATGATTCGATGGCCAAACTCCCACAATTGATGGAGATTCTTCTTGCATGGACGTGATGTCCATTGACCATGGACCCTTGGAAAACATGTCTAGAAACCTTAACCTTCTCTTCTCTCTCACCCATAGCTTTATAAACCTTCCTCCTCCCATGCAAACAAACCCTTTAGACCCCCCTTTATTCTTCCTTACAAATTAGAGCTTGTACCCATTTCTTGGTGGAGAAGAAGGAGCTAAAAGTAGAAGAAGGTGGTTGATTTACCTTGCATGTGCACCTAGTGTTAAGATGTACCCTTTCTTGGAACTTGTGGAGCTTTGACCGGCCTAAATCACACAACCAAAAAGGAGCGGATCTAGAGTATTCGAACTTTTAAGAAAGTAACCCAACACTTAAGCCCCCACAACTATTATACGACATCTGATGTAGTAATCAGGGTCGAACCATATGGATAAGGTTAGTAGGTGTTAAGCACACAAAGTCTCACACTCATATACTCCAGATAAAGAGGTAGTTAAACGGGCGTTCCAAGGGGAATGATGGTACTCAAACCAAAGTAAAACAAATAACTAAAGAAAAGAAGAACAAAATGTAATAAAATAAGATGGAAACAAATATATGGAGGGAAACTTGGATTGGGTTTCACCTACTAAGACTTCTCACCAACATGCAACATCATATCTCCCTCTCATATACTCCTATGAAGATTACAACCAATCATACATGGCATCTATCCCCTTCTCTCTCGAGATAAAGATAGATCTAAGTCTAGGGGTACCTCTCTCTCGAGATGACTACACAAAAACTACATAACATATGATCTCAAGCTTTAGCATTTCAACATTTTCATGCATTCATACTACTCCATAACATAAGATAAAAGTGATATTACTCTCTTGAGATATCAATAATCAAACATCACAAGATGGTAGCTAAGCATACAAGTGAAGTATTAAAATCGATGCATGGAGATAATCTTGACAAGACTATATGTATATTCAAAATAGAGAGACAATGTACATATTAGGAGAGCCTTAGTGGCTACTCCCAACCCAAGTTAATAAGTTAGCCACACATGTTCATGGGCATCATAACAACATTACAAGAAGACATATACATCAAGTTCCATGAAGTGATGAGGGAAGTACACAAGATGGAAGTGATATATCTAGATGGAGAGAGAAGAACATGATACAACTCAATACTTATTTGGATCTAGATCTAGAATGTCAATGGAGAGAATGGGCTTCTTCTCTCAAAGAAAATGGAGTCTTCAATCTTCTCTCTCCTCAGCTTCTGCCTTTGGAGATCCAAGACTGATTGGATGGGTGGATGGAGATGAGTCTGGAAAATGGAAGCACTTCGTGGTACTATCAGATCTGATCTATGATCAGATGATTTGATAGGTCGGGTGGGTGGCCTATTTATAGGCACACTCCACCAACTTAACCCCTCGATCATGGCCTATAGCATG
The DNA here is from genome assembly GCA_963693085.1 of Alisma plantago-aquatica. NCBI lineage: Eukaryota > Viridiplantae > Streptophyta > Magnoliopsida > Alismatales > Alismataceae > Alisma > Alisma plantago-aquatica. The sequence goes on along the minus strand of OY856414.1, from coordinate 787,255,407 downwards.
ATCATGTCATGATTGGAGCTTGATCGCAGTTGAGGCTTTGTTGTCATTCTTTCCTCGGTCAAGGTCGGTTGAACCTCCTTCCTCGATCGCAGCCTTGATGCTGCCTTCTTGGGTGAGGATCACAGCCGCAGTTGGCTTAACAAATCCCTCAGTCGTGGTCCAGTTGGGTGACCTTCTGTTAGGACCACGGTTGAGGTGTAACTTGCTTTGGAGAAATCAAGGTCGCGATCTTTAAGTTGGTCGCTATCCCATATTGATCGCGGTCCTGAAGAGCTTGAGTGCAAATTGACCGTGAGCGTAAGGCATTAGGATGAGCTTGGAGACCTCGACCATGATGAGATGGTCCATGCTAGGTGAATGGGTCACGATCGAGGTGATGACCATGACCTGGGCCAAATATGTACATGAAATTAAGGGGAGAATGTGTAAGTGAAGTATTTGACATAAGATACTAATATAGTGGGGAAGTTAACAAAAGATATACTAGGAATGCATAAAATGTATATAAAAAGTGTGTAAAACAAAGTGTTATCAACTCTCGCAAACTTAGAATCAAGCCTATCCTTAGGCTAAGTGTAGGATCAAAATCATAGAGAGAAAGAGCAGATTGTGTGAAAAAATTTTGTGAAACTTAACACTAGTGAGTTATCTCATTCTTGCATCAAGACTGTCATGGTATTCTTTCTTAACCACTTAAAGTCTCATTCCTCCCTCTTATATCTAGAGTTGCACAACTTCTAGTTCTTACCATTGCCTTCAAATGTAAAAGGTTTCTCCTTCTCAACATATCACCCTTTCCCTTTAGATTACCAACCATACTAATACAACATCTCCTCGAGGGGTAGCTTTCACACTCTTTCTTTATTTTCAGTTGGCCCTATGCTAATGTTTTTGGGTAGGCTTTAGGATTTAAGTGTTTTACTCCTCCTGAGCTCCCTCACCCACAACTGTTGTAAGGATAGTGTTTCCCTTTTGGGCGTTTGACTTTAAGTCAGGTGGTTTCATGATTTTCATTCTGGATTAGAGGTGGGTAAGCTTGGCTTCAAAGTTCCACTTACAGACACAACATATCTACATTCGTGAGAGCATCTTTTGGGCACAACTCTCATTATATATTTTTCTTTTTGGCCTTTTACACATCCTTTCTGGCTTGGGTGAGAGGGATTTAAGTAGTCTTCTGGGTGGCCAAGCCTCTTTTTTTTTAGTCCCAAGCGGGGATGGATTTACTTGAAAGGGTAGTTGTTTCCTTCTCTACTGAGATAGGGATTTTCTGGTTGGAATTGTTAGGTGAGGGTGGCTAGTCAGGAGTATGGCTAGGTGAAGTTCTCTAGTTTCAAAGGGTTTCATGAGCTTAGGGTTATTGCATACACAATGTCTTATTGCAAGAATGAGATAGAGCAGTATTGCTATGTTTCTCATTTTGCCTTTATGTACATTTGATGCTCATATATTTCTCTCTAGGAAAATGATAGTACTACAACTTTTAGCAAGAAGATAGATTAAATTCTAAATTCCACGGTAACTTCACAAACAAATTTTAGGAAAAAGGGAGGAGCGGTTTAGCATAACTAAAATATATACATGTAAAGTTTGTGGAAATATGAAATTTTTTAAAAAATTGAGAGGTAAAATGGTGATAAAATTGTACCTCTCTAACCCATTTATGACCCCTCCCCCAAACTTATCCTCCACCCTGACTCAGGGTGTTAGAATTTGAGTGAGACATATAAATGAGATTTCTTTATTCTTGTTTGTCGATGTTGGAGGCCCACTTGGACTCGAGTAGCATACTTGTGTACACTCCTCACAACAGATGACACAGCTCATATTGCATCCCCTCCACTTTTGTACTCAGGTTGGTGAGGGCCATCATCCAGGCTAGATAGTAGAAGCCATAGTCATTCAACAGAGGCACCTGCTGTGGGCTCCTGTGGTAAAAACTGTGTCTTCTTGAAGTCTTTACGTGCTATATGGTTGTACCCTTTGCTGTGACTTTTTAGCATATCAACATTCACCTCCGCGCATGTGACAACCTTTTCTTATGTTGGGGTCTTTGCGGTAGTCATGTTTGTCTTCTTGTTCAGTCCAAAGGCTGTGTCTGAGCTGTTATATAATACTACAATCCTTTTTATGATGTCGACCACCAGCAAAGTCCAATGACTATCATGAAGAATTAGTAGAAAGATGTAGTCTGATAGGGACATTGTGAGGCATTGTTGTAGGCATTCTTTCTCGCCTGATCTTTTATATTTTATGATGTCATCTACCAGCAGGAAGTATGCCATATGTATGTTTAGCATGTTGTCACTCAAGAGGGCCTGGTAGGCTGACATTGTGCTTACTGATAGGTATCCTCCTATTCTGAGCGTGTCTCGGAGTTCGTCCTTTAGCACACATATCCCTTCTCTTTCAAAAATAGCTTCTCCCAGTGAGTCATCATCTTTCAAGGACTTCATTATGATGTTTAGTGATTTTGAAGATAGGCTGACATAACTCCATCTGTCGAAGTCCTTGAAAGTGGGTATTATCTCTCCCGTCAATTTGTCTGGTCTTTCTTCTGACGGATCATCGTCTTCTACTGCTCCTTCTTCTGGCTATTTTGCCAAAGGTTGTTCTACTTTGTCTTCTGTTACTAGAGGCTGTTGAGGTTCTTTTTCTGGTATGCTTGTTGTAGCTGCTCCAGTGTCTGCATTCGAACCTTCTTTCCATGCTTCAACCCTGGATGGTTTTGTTGGATCGATGCACATGGTTCTCAGTTGTTCCCTCTATCGAATGATTGCAACTTCTACTATCTAGCCTGGATGACGTCCCTAACCAACCTGAGTACAAAAGTGGAGGGGATGCAATACAATCAGTATCACCCGCTGTGAGGAGTGTATGCAAGTATGCTACTCGAGTCCAAGTGGACCTCTAACACCGACAAACAAGAATAAAGAAAGCCCATTTATACGTCTCACTCAAACTACACATGTAGATATTTTAGTTCTGCTAAACCACTCCTCCCTTTTGCCTAAATTTTTTTGTGAAGTTATCGTGGAATTTAGAATTTAATCAATCTTCTTGCTAAAATATATAGTACTATCATTTTCCTAGAGAGAAATATACAAGCATCAAATGTACATAAAGGCAAAATGAGAAACATAGCAATACTACTCTATCTCATTCTTGCAATAAGACATTGTGTATGCAATAACCCTAAGCTCATGAAACCCTTAGAAACTAGAGAACTTTACCTAGCAATATTTCTGACCAACCACCCTCACCTGATGATTCCAACCAGAAAGGGAGGGTAAAAAGCCAAAAAGAAAAATATATAATGAGAGTTATGCCCAAAAGATGCCAAAAGTTTCCAATTACGGACATGACATATCTGCATTCGTGAGTGCAACAATACACCGGCTGTGTGGAAACTTTTGGCATCTTTTGGGCACAACTCTCATTATATATTTTTCTTTTTGGCTTTTTACACCTCCTTTCTGGCTTGGGTGAGAGGGATTTAAGCGGTCTTCTGGGCGGCCAAGCCTCAGTTTTCTTTCTTTCTTTTTTTAGTCCCAAGCGGGGATGGATTTACTTGAAAGGGTAGCTATTTCCTTCTCTATTGAGATACACATTTTTTGGTTGGAATTGTCAGGTGAGGGTGGTTTGTTAGGAGTATGTCTAGGTAAAATTCTCTACTTTCCAAGGGTTTCATGAGCTTAGGATTATTGCATACATAATGTCTTATTGCAAGAATGAGATAGAGCAATATTGCTATGTTTCTTGTTTTGCCTTTATGTACATTTGATGCTCGTATATTTATCTCTAGGAAAATGATAGTACTACAACTTTTAGCAAGAAGATAGATTAAATTCTAAATTCCACAGTAACTTCACAAAAATTTTTAGGCAAAAGGGAGGAGCGGTTTAGCAGAACTAAAATATCTACATGTAAAGTTTGTGGAAATATGAATTTTTTTGAAAAATTGAGAGTTAAAATGGTGATAAAATTGTACCTCTCTATCCCGTTTATGACCCCTCCCCCAAACATATTCTACACCTTGACCCGGGGTGTTAGAATTTGACTGAGACATATAAATGGGCTTTCTTTATTCTTGTTTGTCGGTGTTGGATTCCGCTAGTGGTGCTAACACACTACTCGATTGAATAGATGCGCCCCACGAGGTCAGAATGCACGGTGGATGGGGGTTTGCTTTCAAAATTTATAAACCTAAACTAGCTACCTACGTCTACTAAAACACTACACCCGCAAGCGCACAGGGTCGTGTCGTAGTATAGGAAGGTGGAAAGTATAGGGTCGATCCACAGGGAAAAGAGGGGGCACTAGAGCTAGGTTAGTTTATCTAGGTTCCTACTACGGAGACTAGGGTTAAGGGTTTGAAGGTTGATTTGGATTGTTAACTAAGGATAAACAAGCAATTTAAAGGCAAGAATGAAATCTATGTTAACCCTAGACTGAATTAAGAATAAGCAAGCAAGGAAAGATTAAGCTAGGTAGGAAACGGCAATTTACACTAAGGAAAGCAATAGAGAAGCAAAAGAGAAATTAAAGAACTAAACTAGCATAAACAAGGCAAGAGCAAGGCAAGAAGCTAACTAAGCAAGAAAAGAACTAACTAAGCGAAGCAAGCACAGAACTAGGGTTTTAAGCAGTAAAGAGATATGTGGGATGTTTAGGGGTATGAACTTATCACTTAAGTTGGGGGGTGACATATGAACATTATGATTCCATTTAGATTATCCAAACCAAACAAAAAGTTATAGTCTAATGTATTAACCTAAGCTACTAACTGGCCATGGATATGCTAGGTTGTGTATAGGGGAACTAGTCCCTAACACCCCCTACTACCCTTACGAGGCTCAATTGGGTTAGGGGTTAGGTTCAATCCAATTAGAGTCTAATCAAGTCTAGGTTTCTAGATTAGACATTCCTAGGGCAATTAGGGGCCGAGGGTAGTAATGGGGAGGTGAGATTAGGGTTTTGGACCCCAATTCCCCCACATTCTAGCCTTGAGAAGGCTCCATGCTAATTGCACTAGAATTATCTAATCTAGCTACTTAGATCTCTCACTTAGGTTTAGGGAGATTTATTAGGATGTACGAAGATGGGAGGCAACCTAGGGATCTAAGAATTGGACCTAGGGGCAAATCCCAAAATTCACACATATAAGCAATTTGCCTAAATTCCTAGGTGATTTCACACACAAACCAACAAGTAATTCATGGAGAAAGAGATGAAAATAGAATATAATCATTAACAAATGAAATTACAAAGTTTACATGTCATTTTCCCCCAACATGGTATCAAAGTAACATATTTTCCCCCAAACATCCCACCCAAGGGGCCTAGCTACTCATAACAAAGAAAAATACAAAAAGAGAGAAGAAAGAGGTAGAAGAAGCCATGGAGCTCGGTGTAGATGAAGGACTCCTCCTCTCCAGCAGCTACAAGGTCGTCCTCCTCCTTCCTCTTGGATGGAATGGAGTGGGATGATGGTGGGAAGTGGATGGAAGGCTTAGATATGGGGGGGGGGGTTATGTAGTGGAAATGGTGAAATGGAGTGGATTTGAGGTGGAGGTGGAGTGGAATGGAGTGGGTGGCTATTTGGGGAGCTAGGAAGGGGTAGAAGGTAGCTAACCTCATGCTCCAGCCGCCACCTAGGTATATATAGGTGTGGGGAGGAAGCACTAGGTCAAGTAGGGGCAAAGTGGGCAAAACAGTGAAAACTAGGTGAGTTTTGTGAGTAGCACGGCCGTGGTGGGTCACCACGGTCGTGGTGGGTAGGGTAGGCCACAGACGTGGTGTATGGGCACGGCCGTGGGAATTAAAATGGCTAAATGTCACGTTGGTGGTCAAATTTGGGCTGAAAAGGCCATGACCGTGATGGTCACCACGGCCGTGGTGGGTTGAGGGTAGCATGGCCGTGCTGCGTAGCACGACCGTGGTGGGAGTTGGTACCACGGCCATGCTGCGTAGCACGGCCGTGGTGGGATCTGGTAGCTTGGCCATGGTGGGTGGTCACATCACGACCGTGGTAGAGTATGCTCTACAGCTTCTTCAAAATTGAGATTTTTCATGTGATTTCTTCATTTGCAGCACGATCGTTCTGTGTTACCACAGCCGTGCTGGGGGCTTTTCTTACACTTTGAGCTTCAAACTTTGTTATCCATGGACTTCTTTGCTAAAGCTTGACTCTTGGCCACTAGGGGTAGGTTGGGGGAGCTCTGGGGCCTTCTTTGGGCCCCTCCATCTCTCTCGTCCATCCAAGTGTGGTCCAAGTACCTAAAAAACATGCAAATAATGTCCATAAGTGCATTTTACACAAATATGCATATTAGGGGAAATAACATGTAATCTAATAGGTATAGATGTGATTGAAGAGCAAAAAGACACAAGATTAAGCCCTAAAATAGGGCTAAATCAGAGACCCACTTGGACTCGAGTAGCATACTTGCGTACACTCCTCACAGTACTAGTTGTAACTATCCATAAAGTATATTGACTCAAAAAGAGACAGTCCCTTCATGGAATCTTGAACTCGGAAGTCTACGTGGTCATTGCCCATGCATATGGTAATAATCCCCTCCACAACATCTATCAATGCCCTTCTAGTTGCCAAGAATGGTCTCCCAAATATCATCAGGCACTTTGGGTCTTTAATTGTGTCAATCACCATGATATCACAGGGAATAAAGAATTTTCTAATGCGAATGGGCACGTCTTCAACTATTCCCACAGGTCATTTGAAAGTGTGATCAGCCAATTCAATCCTCATGTTTGTTTTAACCATATCCGTCAACCCAAGTCTTTGGGCTAGACTTAAAGGCATAAGACTGATGCTTGCTCCCAAATCTGCCAAACCTTTTCTCTCTACATTGTCTCCAACACCGAATGGTATATTGAATGCTCCAGGGTCCTTCTTCTTTGTTGTCATCTCTTCCTAGATGAAAGCACTTGACTTATTAGCTGGTTACACTGTCTAAATATGGTCCCCTCTCATCCTTTTGGTGATGAGATCCTTGAAGAACTTGGCATAGGTCGGCATCTCCTTTATAGCATCCAAGAACAAGATATCTAGATGCAATTTCTTTACTGCATCCATGAACTTCTTGTTTCTTCTCTTCATGTTCTTCTTAATGAACTTATATGGGAATGGGAATCTTGGTGCATATGGAATCTTCTTCGTGAAAATCTCCTCGACAACATCATGTTTCCTTACTTTTTCATCTTTCTCCTTACTTTCTTCTTCTTTTTCTTTATCAACAGATCTTTCAGCATCGACCTCTTTCTCAGGTGGTTGTTCATCATCTCTTCTTTCCTCCTTGTTGCTTCTAGTTCCTAAGTTACTTAGCATCCTCCTGGATCGGAGGGTAGCCATCTTTGTAGTTTCAGTTTTTGATGGAATCTCCCTAGAAGGATTCTTTACCAGCTCTGCCAACTGTGCCAACTTTTGGTCGATTTGACGTTGATGGGTCTGCATGTCGGCCATCTGAACTTTCATAGTGGTCAAAACTCCAAAGTTGGCAAGAGCACTTTGAGCTAATTGATCATTCAATGTAGCTTTCCTTTTAGTGAAATCAAATAGCTGGGCAACTAAATCTGGCTGCTTGTTATCTGTTCCTAGACCCAACCCTTGGTTTGGGTTCTTCCCTTGGCTTGGTCCTATGCCTTGACAATTCAAATTCTTACTTTGACCGTAATAGTTGTTCTTATTTGTCTGATAGTTCATCGTTCGTGTATATTGGGTCTGTCCGCTTCTCTTTTCAAACCCTGGGGGCAGTTTTTGTGAGTTGTTCAGTTGATGTGAATTCTCGGCTGTATCTTTGTTTTCGTAACTGAAACTAGGGTGGTCTGGACTCTTGAAATTGGTGTAGGAAACATTCTACGTCTCTTCTTCACTTTCACTTTCTGCACTTTCCTCTGGCCTGGTGTAGATACAATTATTAACCCTATGTCCTCCTTCTTCATAGGTGACACACTTCATGACCTTCTCGGTATGCTTATTGCCCTTAACTCTAGTATCTTTCAGTTGCTTCACATCAGTTGCTATTTTCTGAATCTGTGCCGTTATGGTCTCTAAAGCTTTGGCTTAAATAGACGGTCCTTCAGACCCTGCTTTCCTCATTGGTCCTCTATCATTTCTGTCATAGTCTATGCCTGCTTGTAGTGCAACCATGTTTTCTATTATCTTCATGGTTTTGCTTGGCTTCTTCCTGAGGAAATCACTGCCAGTGGCTACGTGTAACGAAGTCCTTTTCGTAGGAGTTAGCCCATTATAGAAAGTGGTCACGAGGAACCCCTTATGATAATTGTGGTGTGGGCAATCCCTAAGGTACTCCTGGAAACGTTCCCATACTTCTTGTAAGTTCTCTCTCGACTTCTGTGCAAAAGAGGTAATCTTCTACATGTTGCAGATTGTCCTCTCTGTAGGATAAAACTTAGTAAAAAAACCATCTGCCAGGGGTCTCCACCCATATATAGATTGGTGGGGGAGATTGAGGTACCAAGATAGAGCCTTATCTTCCGAAGAGAAGTTGAAGCCCTTACAGTATATCACCTCTTGTGGGACTCCCCTCATCTTGATGGTATCACATATATTTTTAAATGCATCGAGATGATGGTATGAATTTTCACTCCTTGAATTCGTGCAAAAAGGTTTATTATGGATCATTGAGATGATAGCTAGTTTTCACTCAAAATGTTCTGTGTTGAAGTGTGGTATGATGATCGGGCATCTAGACTCATTAGCCCTTGTTGCTACCAATTCTCTAAGAGTCTTCCCTTCTTCATCATCCTCGCTGTCGCTATCCCGACCATCATGCTCTCTTTCATTGTCATGATGGTTGCGATGGTGTCTTATTTAATGTCTGTAGCATCGTTATTCGTCGTGCTGGTCTTCTTAGTGATGATCATCATGATGATGATCTTCATCCCTATGTTCTTCTTCACATTGACGACCGTTGTCGTAATGGCCATCTCTGTCATTGTCCGAGCCTAGTGGTGGTGGAGTTGATTCCTTGCACCCCACTCATCCCCAATGAGAGTAACGTCCACGCGAGGTGGCATGGTAACTCAAGGTTAGGGAGCAAAAGTCGAATGAGTCTGTTTCCTCTGGGGTTCCTGAATAGACCGCACAGTCGAGTTAGTAAACTGGACGTGTTAAAACAAACTATTCTACATAGACGCAGGGTAGCATACTTAAAGTGATGGTGCAGTCAAGCTTAATACTAAGCTTGAGGCACAGGAGTATAGTGAGTGGACTCAAGTTCTTAAAGTGCCATTTTTCCTTGTCCCCGAAAATGGTGCCAAAAAGTTGACCGGCCTAAATCACACGAAAAAAAAGGAGAGGATCTAGAGTAGTCAGAATTTTAAGAAAGTAAACCGACACTTAAGCCCCCAAACTATTATACGGAGCCTGATGTAGTAATCGGGGTCGAACCACAGGGACAAGGTTAGTAGGTGTTAAGCACACAAAGTCTCACACTCACATACTCTGGATAAAGAGGTAGTTAAATGGATATTCCAAGGGGAATAATGGTACTCAAACCAAATTAAAACAAATAACCTAAGAAAAGAAGAACAAAGCATAATAAAATAAGATGGAAATAGAGATATGGAGGGAAACTTGGATTGGGTTTCACCTACTAAGACTTCTCACCAACATGCAACATCATCTCTCCCTCTCATATACTCCTATCAAGATTACAATCAATCATACATGGCATATGTTCCCTTCTCTCTTGAGATCAGGATAGATCTAAGTCTAGTGGTAACCTCTCTCTCGAGATGACTACACAAAAACTATGTAACAAAATGTATGATCTGAAGCTTTAGCATTCGAACATTTTCATGCATTCATACTACTCCATAACACAAGATAAACGTGATATTACTCTCTTGAGATATCAACAATCAAACATCACAAGATGGTAGCTAAGCATACAAGTGAAACATTAAAATCAGTGCATGGAGATAATCTTGACAAGAGTATATGTATATTGAAAACGGAGAGACAATATTGATGTTGGGAGAGCCTTAGTGGCTACTCCCAATCCAAGTTAAGAAGTTAGCCACACATGTTCATGGGTAGCATAACAACGTTACAAGAAGATAATTACATCAAGTTCCACGCAAGTGATGAGGGAAGTACATCAAGATGGAAGTGATAGTTCTAGATGAAGAGAGAAAAACATGCTACAACTCAGTACTTCTTCAGATCTATATCTAGAATGTCGATGGCATGAACGGTCTTATTCTCTCAAATAAGATGGAGTCTTCAGTCTTCTCTCTCCTCAACTTCTACCTTTGGAGATCCAAGACTGATTGGATGGGTGGATGGATATGAGTATGAAAAATGTAAGCACTTCGTGGTACAATTAGATCTGATCTATGATCCGATGATTTGACATGTCGGGTGGGTGGCCTATTTATAGGCACACTCCACTGACTTAAACCCTTGACCACGGCCTACACCGCATTTGCGGTCATGATTGGGCTTGATCGCGATTGAGGCTTTGTTGTCATTCTTTCCTCGGTCGAGGTCGGTTGAACCCCCCTTCCTCGTTTGCCATCTTGATGCCGCCTTCTTGGATGAGGATTGCGGCCACGGTTGTCTTAAAAACTCCCTCATTCGTGGTCCAGTTAGGCGACCTTCTATCAGGACCACGATCGAGGTGTAATTTTCTTTGGAGAAATTGAGGTCGTGATCTTTAAGTTGGTCGTGGTCCCATATTGATTGTGGTCCTGAAGAGCTTGAGTGCAACTTGACCGCGAGCGCAAGACATTAGGGTGAGCTTGGAGACCTCGACCATAATGAGATGGTCCATGCTCGGTGAATGGGATATGTACCTAAAATTAAGGGGAGAATGTGTAAGTGAAGTATTTGACATAAGATGCTAATATAGTGGGGAAAGTTAGCAAAAGATATGCTAGGAAGGCATAAAATGTATACAAAAAGTGTGTAAAAACAAAGTGTTATCAAGCTTCCTTAGCTTTTTCTTGACCTAAGCAAGTAAGATCTCCCTCCTTTTCTTCATTTTCCTTACTAGCCTACCTTCCTCTCTCTTCTTCGTGGTCAGATCCATGGTGTTCCATGGTGGAACTTGTGCTAGAGCTTAAAAAACACCTCTTTCTTGCTTCTTTGACCTAGGGTTTGCTTCCTTTTTGGAGAAGGATCTAGCTTGGCCAAAGTGGAGTTCTCAAGCTAGGGTTTTCTTATCTCTTCCTCAAGATACCTTGCTAATTGGAGCTTTATCTTTTTCCTAGAGGCAAGTTATATAACTTCCCTCATGCTTATTGCTTACTACTAGCTTTCTTGTACATGATCTTGCTCTAAAACGAAGTTCTAAGTGTGAGAACCCATTACACTAAACGAGATTCCTCAAAACACTAAACACGATCAATCACTAATAAAAAAATACCTAGAAAATAGGGTAAATTAAAATCTATTTCAACATGAACACATGTTCAGAAACATTTGCATAAGACTCCAACATCTTTCTTGTATTCATACTATGCCAAGAATTTGATACAATTTGCTCTATGACCTTAAACGAAACATATATACACAAGAGAACATTATTCGTATATACCACACAAACAAGCATTAACATGCTAACAAAAGCCCAATTTGTTTGAAATACCATATACACACTTTCTCACCCAAACCTGAGAGTACATGGATGACTCTAGGACACACTAGACAACTAAACAAGCATATCTAAGGTTCATCACCCCACATTCTCCTCACTGTCATGGTATTGTTGTCACTATTGTCGATCACCTAAAAGGATGTGGTGATCCACAAGGTGATACCCAATCCCAACGAGAGATATAACTCTCTCCAACAGATTTTGATTACAACAGATTAAACAATATATAAACTGAGCAAATAGATTATTTTAATAAACAATTGAATATATTGAGCAGTTCAAGCATGCTAAACAGGTTAAGCAAATAATCTTAGTAATAGGTACATTTATCAGAGCATATGCATACTATCATCTTGGATGTTATAAGATTGTATTAACTAGCAAAGGTCATCACTAGTCTAACTATCATATTATGCTTTGCTAACAACACAAATGATCTAGTAGTATAAGAATCTTAACATCATGAATATGTCTAGCAACATAGCACGAATATCAATACTGGCATGTTTAATAAAATGAACAAGTCTACATCATGAGTAGAGCTAACATCATAAGCACAACTAACTACATAAGCATGATTAGCAATTTAAGCATTTCTAATTACAAGGAATGGCTACAAGTATTAAACATATCCAACAACATCATCTTAACTATTAATGTCAGTATATCTAAAAACATAAGCATGTTTAAAACATGAGAATGATTACAACATAAGCATATCTATCATCTCTTATTGTACTATACATCATCTCTATATAAGGGAAGCAAACAAGGGTTATCATCCAATATGAAGCATTGTGTATAACCCTATAGGGATATGCTACACTGTTGTATTACATCTTTTATTACTTCCCTGAGGATTTGAGTCATACCACCCTAATCCAGCTGACCACTGCTAAGTCGAAATCAGTTCCATACAATATCTATGGAAGAGTCAGATTCCATGATCTCACCAACAACTCCTAGTTAGTGTGAGAGACAACACAAAGACATATCAATAAACTGCCAACAATGACATATAGTCAACTGAAAACAACTAGCCCACCTTGGTACAAGTCACAACACTAGAGAATAACTCATGCATGACATTTCTATAAGAGGCATCATGCAATTATACTTCTTCCTTTCACACATCACAATATCCAAGGCATGACTGCTACATGACCGCAATCATCCTCAATTGCTTGATATTAGGTTACCAAGCTGTCCCTGCATACTCAACATTATGCACTTCAAGTTTTCCTGAGAGTTACTCATTTCACCACCCAACAAGTTCTGACACTGGAATGGATCTATGACACAAGGCACTACATGATTAGAATTTCACTTGATTAGTTATTGCCAATTGGGTGAATTAAGGCTGCATCAAACAAGTGGACATACAAACCCTTATTCATCTCAAGCAGGCATTAATATATAACAACTTCAGAAGATATAAAACATATGAAGCTTATTGTTCCCTGTCTCATCATCACATGTTACTATTCACTTACCATTATGAGACTACACTTGTCATCATATTGTCACATGATATAAATCCTTATCACAACATCACAGGGTATCAACCCTTGTCAACATAAGAGGATTATACCTCATTCAGGGCTCAACCATGCCCAAAGATCATTAGGACCACCATATCATTTCCTACAAGTTCATCATGTTCTTTCTATGCCTTATAACTAGGCTCAACTACATCACCACACATGTGATACACATGCTTAGCATAATTTGCATTAACGAATAGAAAAATGTTCACATGATAACATTTAAAGATTATCTTAGCAATTAAGAGCATTCCTTTAATATATCAACATATAGGGAAGCTATATAATTGGTCATCATCATACTTACAATGTACAAGTTCAGTATAAGAAAACATAGATCCTGAATCTATGATGACCACCAGTTAAACACATTAGAGTTTCAATCAATCATTAGGAAGGATATTCTATCATTATATTAATCATTCAAGAAAGGATAATATGATTAATCACCATTCTCTACTTGCATTAGGGTTAGGAAGGTAGTTTACGTTGTAGTTATAGTTCAACATTCATTCACAAACCCTCACCCATAGCATCCCCATATAATCTTATATGAATAAGACAACATCATCATGATCATATTATGTACCATTCTCAAGTATGGACCCATGCATAACCCAGAATATTACCATTAGATTATAGTATACTAGTGTTCCACAACAATAAGAGAGTACTCCATTGTTCTATTATTCCTCTAAGGAAGATTGATCATATTCAATCACCATAAATTGGTTACACTAGGATTAAATGTAACTAGCTTAATCCCATTAGGGTCACATATCAACACAATATGGTCATTATCCATTCTATTCATATGAGAGAAAAGGTGAGACAAACTTATTAAAGGCAAACCTCCATCGGTTCCAACATCATGTAACCATACAAACATACCACAAGAACCAACTTATAATCATTGAAATGTTGAGAATATAAAACCATTGGTTGCTTACATAAGTAATCACCTAAAACAAACCACCCATAAAGTAATTGAGTTGTGACTAGAAAGAGTCATCATATAATCCTAGGCCTTCCTTGATTAATAACATAAATGGGTACCATTAATTGTAGGGATAAAACCCATCATCGAATGTGAGGGTAAAGCCTACCACCAGTTGCATGTTTAAAGCAAACCATCAATGGTCAACAAACGGATCCTTAAATTGATCATATGGGGAAAACCATAAAATTCAGATTATTAGAACTCACATATAATACCCTGGGATTCATTCTAATGCATTGTATGTTGAAGCATCCATTCACAACCATTGGATCAGGTTTAACATTTCAAAATTATCAATTGATATGTAGGTTTAACCTATGGATCATATAACCTAAGAAACCATCGGTTTAAGACTTAATTGAAGCAACTCATGATACCTAGTTACACCATCGTGTGGTATCCTGAAACACCATAAGTTTTGACACATTATGCCACCATTAGTTGATGAGGTCAATACTACTCTAAATGAATATCATCAGTTTTTCAACTAAAATAGACATTGGATCATTTTAGGGCACCAAACCATCCATCGTTGAGATTACAAAAGAGTCTAGAACTGAAATAAGGTGTGACCAATAGTTAACATTATCATATATCACCATGGGTCTTCACCATCATATTCCATAAAGGCATCTCCATCAATTCTAATATAAGGTTATTCATCGGTTCATGTATAAAATTGAAAATCAGCCTAAAACACTATGTATATGCCATCATTTGATAGGTACTTAGCACCATTGGTTGGTATGTAGGAAAGGAACAAGTCTTCATATACCTCATGAAGGTCATGCACATGATTTCATGTTCATATATAATTGGAAACTAATCAAGGAACACCATAAAATTCAAAATCCTAATAGATCTTCATTTTAGAGTAAGAACATGGGTAATCAAGCTTGTAGTAAGTAATAAAAGTGAAGAGGGTCATAAAATTTGCCTCTAGGGAGAAGATCACTATCCAATAAAAAATAAATTCGATCAAATAAGGTGAAGAACACTAACTTTAGGTCTGAATTCCACCAAGTATCACCTTTCTCCACAAAAGGAGCAGACCCTAGATAGAAGAAGTAAGAAAGATAACTTCCTTGAGCTTTGGAGAAAAGTTTACCATGGAACATAAAGGTTCCATCCAGGAAGAAAGTAGGAGGAAGATAAACATAAAAATAAACTAAGGAAAGAAGGAGATACTTACTAGTTTAGGTCAAGATTGCCAAAAGGAAGCTTTAAAAACCCTAAAGGAAGCAAAACAAGACCCTAGGTGCTTCCACCAAGTAGATGAACACCTTCTTCTTCCTTGGGCAGATCCTTCACCTACCAGAAGGGAATTTATGAGTTATGAAGAGATAATAATAGATAGGGGACCAAAGGTTTCGTTTGGGTGCTTATGGATAGGTATATATAACTTTAGGATAAAGAAAAAGCAAAACTTGAGGTGTCCTAGTAGCTCTCCATGTGTCCATGGCCTTAAACTATTAAGGATAAACAAGAAGACAAAATATAAGCTTCCATACCATTCATGGAGACATTTTTTCCACCATTTTTTGGTTTTCCAAGTCAAACAAATAAACCCTTGGTTGATAGCTCCTAAAGGTAGCTCATCCACAAAGGGGTAAACCCTAAAATACCCTTGAAGAAAACACCTCCAAAGCAAGGTTCAACTAGGAACCCCATGGCTCAAAAAGCTCATTAATTATAAGAGAACATTCAAGGACCATAATTCAAGGTAGAAATTGCAAAGAAAATATCTCAATTGGGTAAATTGCATAAAACTCCAAAATGTGCATAAAATTGCATAACTTGCACAAACAATGTCCAAACTGGACCAAATTTGAAACTTAAGCTTGTATCATGATTCCAAAGAATATAAAAGGTTATATGAGGTTTATAAGAATTAAATTATGATAATTAAGCTTTTTCAACATTTTAAGCAAGGTTAGGGGTCTCACACTAAGTATAAGGATGCTACCTTTGCCTAGGGTTTGAGATTATATGGTAGTTCTTGAATAGTTTATCTTCTTGGATGAACCTAAACCCTTGTGCATGATCCTTCCTTGGGAGAGGAAGCACTATACCTTGCTTGAATGTCTCAAACAATGTCTTTTTCTCTCAAATGATGGTCACTACTTAGATTTTTTTGGAGCTGGTTTCCTTCTTGTTTTGCAATCCGATGGTTTTTCTCTTAGTGTTGTTTTGCTTGTATTTCTTATGCCAATCGATGCTCATGACTAAGATTATATTTTATACTCTCTTGTTCTCAAGAGACGATGGTCTTAGTTCTCCTTTAAGTGGTGGACTCGAGGGTCTTCTTTCCCTATGGATCTGATGATTTTTGAAGCGTTTCACCACATGTTAACCGAACTCAATGGTCATTCTGGGTCCAAACTTGATGGCTCTTCTGACCCAACAACCAATGGCCTCACTTAGTTGATGGTTAATCAACCAATGTAATTATTAGTTTGATGGTTCATTAACTAATGATTGGACTAGGTCGATGGTTCATCAACCAATGTCTCACTGGGTCGATGGTTCATAAACCAATGGTCTCATTGGGTCGATGGTTCATAAACCAATGGTTTCACTGGGTCGATGGTTTATGAACCAATGGTTGGACTAGGTCGATGGTTCATCAACTAATGGTTGGATTGGGTTGACAGTTCATCAACCAATGGTTTCCCTGACTCAATGGCTCATAACCAATGAATGGACTTGGTCTATGGTTAAACAACCAATGGTTACCCTACTTTCAAAGTCGATGGTCTTTCTAGGGTCTAACTCGATAGTTTTATTAGACATGTGGTGTTGGTAAGGTATGCCCATAGAGACAATAATGTGATGATTGACATGTCATAAACCATAAAGGTTTTGATAATACTCATAAAGGCAAGCTTCCCATTCATTCTGTTTCACTCAATTATGAGATAATGAGGAAACATTATGGAAGTCTAAAGAATGACAATACTCAATGACATATGTATTCAAATATTAGCCTTGGAGGACGAGTTCATACAAATGTTAAGAGTGCGTACATTCTTATTATGTCCCTATTTAGATGTTATTGTGGAAGGTAGATAGACACCACTAACACATAAGACTAGAGTGTGGGTTAGTTGATGACATAATCTCATTAGTCATGATATGGCAATATCAAACCAAGCACACATACATGTTAGGGAACAATGTAATGGACAGAACCACCTTATGAGTGACACATGGAAACCATATTTGGTGGTCATAGTTAGCTCTCCCAGTGAAGATGGTGATTGTGATTCTTAGACCTGAAATCACTACACTCGTCACATGTTGTTGACATCATCAAACACAGTCCTGAAACATGGGTTTTTATAAAGGTGATGATTGTGTGACCTTAACACATGGGGATAGACTGTGAGTGATAGACATGGAATTTTCTCCTACTATTGTAGTATGAAATCCTGGCCACCTGATAAGAGAGAGTGAGAAACGCATGCGTGTGTACATGTGAATTGATATATGATATTGAGGTCGCATTATCTCAGACAGTATTCTCTTGGTTCAAGAAACATGGGTTTACTGTTGAGAGGAATTATACAATCACTACAACACCTTACACAAATTGTAGGTTGAAGTTGTTCTCCAACTTTCCATTCACTTGGGTAGAACTTATGTGTGACTAGGCACTACTCCTTGCTTGTGATGTCATAAGTTAGTTATGGACATTCACTGCCAACATGATACACATAAAGGAACTCATCTAGAAGAGGATTTTAGCTTGAATGATGATTAGATTGATTACTAAAGTATTTAGGTATTCAATTCACACAATAGATCGATAGATTGGCTGACTAAACTACCAAAAGACCATCTCAAGTGTTGAAATGACCTTTTGGGAAGACAGACGAGCGTCTCAAGAGTTGAGATGACCATTTGGGTTGTCAGGTTGATCAAAGTTTGAATTAGCTAAGTTCTTCCCAAATTGAGGAGTGAACTGACAGGTTCAATCTGTTGAACTGAGAGGCTCAACTTAGGTTCACCAGATGGCCGTCTGGGTGAGAAATATGGGCGTCTTGCATGGGTGAGATGACTCAGTTGGTCCCAAAAAAGGTTTTGGATGTTTCCCAAACTTATTTGATTGCACATTACTTGAATTGCAAGGAATTAATATGTGATATTAATTGGAATCAAAATTTCCAAATTCGTATGCGATTGGGAAACTGCAAAATGACCATCTCATGTACCTCACGACTATCTAGGTATGCCAGATGAGCATTTCGTGATTTGCAGATTGTGATAATTCATGATATTTCGGTCCCTTCCACTCCCACACAATCTCGTACAGACTAGGAACCCTAACCGTAACCCCGTACTGAGGGATTCCTAGAGCACAACATCAACAATTGAGAATTAGTTGCTTTGACAATTGTTGTCCTCTCTAGTTGTGGTAACCTAGAGAGCCCAAGCAGGTCCTACCTGACAAGGGAGGGATAATGATGGGTGAGAACAACTGAGAATCATTATTGTGGGAGATCAAGTCAGTGACTAGTACACCAATGGGAGGGACAACTCCTTGCTGTCTATTCTAGCTGAATGACACAAGTTCTAGTTGGTCTGTGTGGACTAGTGTAGAGGCATGAGTCTTTTAGCTGCTGCTAGGAGAGCAAAGTCATCCTGAAGTCCAAGGCAAGACCACAGGAGCACTGTAGAAGCTGTTTGTGTTCATTGTTCATGGTGAAGACCAGGAGCTGCACAACCACCTTCCAAGAGCAACTAGTTGATAGTTGCATTGAAGTGAGTTGTTGTCGCTGGACTTGCTTTAGGACCAGGTATAAATCGTTAAACCATCCTTCATATTTCATAGTAGTTAACGCAATCTCGTTGTTATGGGAATACAAATAGATAATTTTTTTGTTTCCACTGCTATACTTTGTGCCCAAATTTCCCAACACTGGTATCAGAGCCACTTCAATTTATTGTGATTTAGGTAATTGATATGAATGGATTATGATTAAATCATATATTTATTGCATACAATGCAAATATTTAAACTGTCTCATAAGCGTATTCAATCAAAGACCACATAATCCCAAAATTCTCTCTCTCTCTCTCTCTCTCTCTCTCTATATATATATATATATATATATATATATATATATATATATAAATTTACACACGTCACCCTAAAAGTGGTTTTGATGGTGGATATGTAGCATGGTTATGGCCAAAACCCTATATTTGTGTGTAGTTGGATGGTTTGGTTTTTGTTCATGTTTATCTTGATCTGCATACCGAGCCTCTAACCCCCTCTTCCAAAAAATTAACCCTTTCCTACCTTTTCTCCCCTTGGATGTTATTTGAGGTTTCTCTTTACCATGTAATAGTTTAATAGAAATAGGATATTGTCTTTTCTTGCAATGACAATGAAAATTATCATCGTCAGTTGTGACGACCAGTTCATGATACGAGCAGACTGTTAGGAGGACCATAAAGGACAAATCAATGGAGCCAGATGACCGTCTAGTGGATCCAACCAACTATTTGGAAGGAGTCCAAACATTGATTGGATTGGAGGTCAGACAACCATTCATGATGACCAACCAACCGACCAAGCGGCGAGAAGGCCAGTTTAAGGGTTGAACCAATCTACCCAGATTGGCAAGCACATATCTACATCAACAACAAGTTCATACATGTGATGTGATGATTGACCTAGGTGGTAGTAATTCCTTGTGGATCCAAAGAATTACAAGTAGTCATGACCATAACCATCACTTTTTGTTTTAAATTGCATGTTTATGTTGTGGGATATCGCATGTATATGATACATACTATATATGTGGTGATTGAATATAATATATGCATATGTATATATATGTATATATATAAATCTGTCAATCAAACATATTAAGTCTAAGATGCTTTCTAATAGCAATACACATGAAAAGCTTGTTTGACTAAGTGTAGGTTACACCAAAGCGTGGTGCGCCATCTACCTCGTGGAAGTGTAATGGTAATAATGTAGGTTCCGCCTCCGCAGGGTGCATTATTATCACATTGGCTATTGGGTCAGGCTTAACTGGTGATTCTTAGAGTATCTAGGCCCAGAAGCATGCAGATAATTATGGCAAGGAGTTACACATATTATCTATCAAGAATTGCGTATAATGTAATTGACAAAAGTTTCCTACCTTAATGATTAACTATGTTTTGCGGCGTTGGTCGGGCCATAGTTGAATTATATTGGATCTTTCTCATTAGAAAATTGATTTGTTGCAATTTTCTAAATTAATACTTGAGGGTTATAAATTTGAAAAAAATAATGAGAATGATAATTGATTAAAGACCTAATTATTATTGCCCAAATTTAATCAAATCAAATCAAATAATTTTTTTTTCTTAAAAAAATTGCAAATTCTTTTATAGAATCAAATGGCCACGAACAACAATCACTTTTTTTTAAGATCGATCCTTGAGAAGGACAAACTTATGGGAACAACTTCCATGACTAGTTCAGGACACTGAGAATTGTTCTCACACAAGAGCGAAAGCTCTATATCCTAGAAATGCCAGACTTAGATGAACCACCTCAGAATGCTCCAAGGGCTGACACGGATGCTTACAAGAAGCACACTGAAGATGTCATGGATGTCAAATGTATGATGCTATGCTCCATAAACTATGAGTTGCAAAGGTAGAATGAGAACATGGGAGTGATTTTGATGGTCACACATCTCAAGAACATGTACCGAGATCAGGAAAGACAAGAGAGATATGATGTCTCCAAAATGGTGTTTAAATGTAGCATGGTAGAAGGAGATCCAATAGGTCCTCATGTACTCAAGGTTATACGGTATGTGAAGAACCTATCTAGACTGGGCTTCCCCTTGGGTCAAGAGTTGGCCACTAATGTGATTATGTAGTCTCTTCCAGAGGCATATAGTCAGTTTTTCATGAACTACAACATGAACTACTTTGACAAACCGTTTATAGAGTTGTTGGGCATGTTGAGAACAAATGAGACACAAATGAAGAGAGACAAGCCCAAGTCTGTGATGATGATTGACAAGACAAAGGGGAAGTCTAAAGGCAAAGTCAAAGCTAAGAAGAATTTTAAAGGTAGCCAGATGTCCAAGTCTTTAGATATCAAAGCAAAGGGAGGTGTGAAAAAAGTAAGAGGCAATTGTCACCATTGTCACCAACCTAGACATTGGAAAACTCTGGTTAGAGGAACTAAAGAAGAAGGCACTTAGGTCTCCACTTCAGGTATATATGCTATAAGATAAATTTGATTAATTCTTCAATTTGGTATGTGATACCAAAAAGAGATTTGACATAGTGATGTGCATTATCTAACAAGAAGTAAATGCCTTCATGGAAGGACAAAGATGGATAAGGTGGAGTAAGAGTTTCGAAAGTTGTAGTCTAGATTTAAATTTATCTTAGCCCAATGGGCATGTAATAGAGTTAGTAGAACTTCTATTTCATTATGCCGATAAATAAAAACATTTTACTTTAAGGCATCTTGTATGACAAGGATGATATATCAATAAAGTAAGATGTTATTGTTTTTGTTTCAAAAGATATGATCTTGCATGGAAATGCCCAAACATCTAATGATCTTTGTCCAAAAGACTTTGATATGAATGTTTATACTGTTAATACCAAAGAATTATAATTGGTAACTCAAGATTATCATTAGTAATAATCACCTTGGATGTACAAGTAAGATATGAATATCTAGAATACATATTGATGTTAATCTTGATTCCCTTGGTTATTGAACTTGAGGTAATATGCAAGTCTTACTTACACACAACATGAAATAACATACTTCACTAGATGTAGTGGGAGGATAAGTTCTCCATTATACCTTATACATGTGATGCATGGAGATCTTATGGAATGAATGCTATAGATAATTACTTATACTTCATACTCATTTACTGGTAATAAGATGATATGTACTTAGTTAAGTGGAGATCTCTTGAAATGTTCAAGGAGATTATAAATGAAGTATGACTTTGATGAAAATATTAAAAAACTTTGATGCAATCAAATGTTGAAATACTCTTACATCAATAACTTGAGAAACATTAAAGGAAGGACTGTGATAATGTATCACAAGTCAAATCCATATGAACATGATGATTGACATGGTCTATTATCACACTAACAAATTCACTTGGGGTTGAAATCCTAGAGCTTTTACCAAAACCTTGTGCAATAATATCACCCGCAAGAGGATGGGTCTTATCGTAGTATAGTTAAGGATCGAATCCTAGGGGACAATGTTTTTAAGAATCATTGCTAGTCTAGTCTAGTTCAAGTAAGACTAATATTTAGAACAAAGGTTGGCTTGAGGTTAATTAGACTAATTGCAAGAAAGTAAAGAGCAGAATTAAAGTTTGATCTAGATTAATGATATGGAATCACTGGGGTGGTCTCGGGTTTTACCACCACTAGTCATGCAAACACATCCAATCACAAAACATACAGGCAAGATATAACTATCCAAGTAGATGTTGGTATGTATGCCCATAGAGAAAGTCATGTGATGATTGTAATGGGATACTTTGTAAATGATTTGAATAATAATAAAGGAAATTTCCGATCTATATGTTTTAACTGTTTCTGAGATGATAGTGTAACATGATAGATGTCTAAAGAATTGTTTACTTGATGACGTATGCTTTTAGGTTCAGGACCTAAACGATGAGATCACACAGATGTTAAGAGTATACATTCTTGTTTTGTCCCTAGTAGGTTTTTATTGTAGAAATAACCATAGACATCAATAACACTAAAGACTAGATTGTGTGTTGGTTGATGATAGAATCTCATTAGTCATGATATAGTGATATCAAACCAAGAACATAGGTACTTGTTATAGAACAAGTGTATCAGACAGACCCACCGTGAGAGTGACACATGGAACCATGATTTGGTAGTCATAGTTAGCTCTCACAGTGATGGTGGTGAATGTGATTCTTCGACCTAAAAGAACTACACTCAACACATGTCGTTGGGTACACCTTGACATCATCAAACGTAGCCCTGAAACATGGGTTGTTATAAAGGTGATGATTGGATGGCTTTGACACATGGGGCTTTTGAGGGGTGAGTGATAGATATGGGATTTGTCCCTCCTAAGGGAGTTTGATGTCCATGGCCACTTGATAAGTAGGATTGAGAAAGGCATGCACATGCATGTGTGAATTAATATGTGATATTGATGTCACACACATCTCACCCAGTCTTCTCTGAGATCAAGGAAATGGATGAACGTTGAAAGGATGACTGTACCATGCCTTGAGTTCATTCAGGATATTAGTGACAGAGGAATTATACATTCACTGTAACACCATTCACGGATTGTAGGATTCAAAAGTTGTTCTCCAACTTTCTATTTCACTTGGGTAGCACTGATGTGTGACTAGGCACCACTCTTTTTCTTGTGGGGTCATAAGTGTTATGGACTTTCACTGCCAACGTGAAATGGACCTGCATGGTCACACATAAAGGATTTAACCTTAAAGAGGAGTTTATCCACAAATGATGTTTAGATTGATTAATAAAGTAGTTTAGTAGTTCAATTAAACACTCAAGCAATTGATAGCTCAATATAATAGTGTTTAAGGTGTTGGACTGATTGATTAGAGTATCAGATTGATTGAAACTGCAATTGACTGATTTTACACAGTCTGCACTCCCAACCGATCGACTCATATGATGAATTGATCGGCTCAAGACAGACTGAACCGACTGGTTCAAGGGTTGAACCGATCAGCTCAACTGGTCCAAATGAGCAAGTTGGGAAAGTCAGATTGGTGAGAAATTTCTTTTCATTTCACTTGTCCAATTTGATTGGAACAAGGATTGGTATTTGGATCAATTCGAAACAAAATAGGAAAAGTCAATCGGGAACTTACCAGGGTAGTGAACCGATCATTTCAGAAGTGAACCGATCAGCTCAGGTGCCCAAACTGATCGGTTCAAGTGTGAACCGATCGGCTCAGGTCCCCAACCGATCGGTTCATGCTTGAAACGATCGATTCAGTTGGTGCAGTTGGTTGTTTTGTGGAAAATCTCAAGCCCTTCTACTCCTACTTTAATCCCACATTTCCCGTGGTAGAGAACCCTATCCCATGACCCTCGTATATATATAGGGGTATTGGGGGCTTCTCAAAGTACAACTCAGAACACCAGTTGCTCTGCAAAGTTGTCGTTCTCTCTGGTTGTGGTAACTGAGAGAGCCTGAGTAAGTGCTACCCGATAAGGGAGGCACAGCAAGGGAAAAACAACTACAAAAAAGCTACTAGTTGCAGGAGAATGTGTCGGTGATTAGTACGCTGACAGGAGGGTAAGACTCCTTCTGATTCCTTGTGGGACAAGGAGAACGGAGTTCTAGGAAGTCTGTGTGGACGACTGCAGAGGTGGGAGACTTCTGCCGCTCAGAGGACAACTATCAATCCTGACAGTCCCGGTGAGACCAGGAGCTGCACAGACATCGTCCAAGACCAAAGGTGAAGACCGCACAAGCCGCCAGGTAATGTCGCTGAGCAAGCCTCAGGACAAGGTATGCCTCTACAAACCATCCTTCCTATTGTATAGACGTTGACGCGATTCCTTTAGACTAGGTTTGGGAGAAGAATTTTTTTTTAAATTTCCGCTGCCTTCTGTGTCTCCCCTAAAACCCAACAGTGGTATCAGAGCCATGTCAACTTCTCTATACTTTATGATTATCAAAATGATTGATTTTGATTTGTCACCTTTATTTATTGCATATGATGCGAATAAAATTGGCTTTATGCATGACCAATCCTAAATCCACAAATTCCAATGTACATATATGGTATGTAATATGGATGCACTGGTTGGCTGAGACAAGCGGGTGGCGACCTGAGGAGATGTACGACGACCAGTGAACTGATTAGCTGGAGGTGCCCGTCGATCAGCTGGTGGCACCCAACCAACCGACCTGATGGCAAGTTGATCAATCATGGAGATGAGTTGATCAAACCCAGAACGGCAAAGCACAGAGTTCATCTTGTACATGTTGCATGTGATGTGGACCTAGATGACCGTGATTCCTTTTGGTTCGAGGAATCTTATTAGGATGGCCATAATCATCACTTTTATCATTTCACATGTTTTCTGTGGGATATAGCATGAATATGATACTTACTATATTGTGGTGATTGGATATGTATATGTACCTATAAAACAAAATCCCTCATTAAATATTAAAGTTTTAGATGCCTTCCAAACGCGACACACGTGAAAAGCTTGATTGGCCAAGTGTGGGAATGCCCTGGTCTGGTACACTATCTATCTCGTGGAAGTGTGAAGGATGGATATGTGGGTCTGCCCTAGCAGGGTTCATATTCATCGTGTTGGCTTTGGGTCGGACTTAACAAGGTGACCTAGATAGGATCTAGCACCTTGAGGCATGGAGATGATCATGGCAAGGAGTTGCGCATGACATCTTTCAAGAGTTGCATATGATGCAATTGGCAAGAGTTGCCTACCTGGAAGATCTAAGTTGTGGGTGATAGCCCAAGCTGGTCCATGACTCAGAGGATTTCAGGACCTTGACCTACTAGAAGATTGTACGCTGTAATCTTCCGAATTGATAGTGAGGGTTGTCAATTTGAATCAAAATAGTGGGAACGGTAATTAATTAAAGGCCTAATTAACTACTGTCTAATTTTTTCCCAATCAAATCAAATTAAAAGGAGTTTTGACAAATACAATTTTCTCTTGTAGAATGGCAAAAGAATCATCTTTTAAAATTGGCAAATTAATTGAGAATAAATTCCATAACTGGTTGGGGATTGTGAGAAGTGTTCTGCACAATCCAGATAAACCAGTAGCCTTTGAATCCACTCTATGTATGCCTAAGAAGAAGGATAGTTCATTGATGGATATTAATGGAAAAAGTCTAAGGACAAAGGTGAGGGAGAGAAGGGTTCTCTTGCCAAACCAATGTTAGAATCTTCTACGCTCAAAACATGGAGAGGATGGAAGGAACGATGGAAGAAGAAGTGAGAGATAGAGATCTCTACTTCTGGTGTATATGTGATAGAGATTAACTTGACTACTTCTTTGTCATGGGTACTTGATACCGGATGTGGATCTCACATTTGTTCAAATGTGAAGGATCTTAAGATAAGTAGGCCTTTGGGGAATGGCGAGGTTGAACTACGTGTTGCCAATGGGGCAAGAGTTGCCGCCAGTGCCGTAGGAACCTATGAGTTAACTCTACCTAGTGGGCTAATAATAGAGTTGAAGAACTTCTATTATGTACCTGCCATAAATAGGAATATCATTTCCATCTCTTGTTTAGACAAGGATGGTTTTGAATTTCTTATTAAGAATGGAAAATGTTCCATTTCAAAAGATGGGATCTTTTATGGCAGTGCCCCAATGTCTTATGGTCTATACTTGATAGATCTAGAAACAAGTGTATACAACATAAACACCAAAAGGCAAAAACTCAACAAATCAAACAAAACATATCTTTGGCATTGTCGTCTTGGGCACATAAATGAGAAGCGCATATCTAGACTCCATAAAGATGGTTATCTAGACTCTTTTGATTATGAATCAATAGAGACATGTGAATCTTGTTTGTTGGGAAAGATGACCAAGACTCCCTTTTCAGGTAAAGGTGAGAGAGCTAGTGATCTATTAGGACTCATACATACTGATGTATGTGGGCCTTTTAGAACCAATGCCAGATATGGGTGTCAGTACTTCATTACCTTTACTGATGACTTCAGTAGGTATGGCTATGTGTACCTGATGAAACATAAGTCAGAAACCCTTGAAAGGTTCAAGGATTTCATGAATGAAGTATATAACCAACTTGGTAAAAGTATTAAAGCACTTCGATCCGATCGAGGTGGAGAATACTTAAGCTAGGAGTTTGAGGACCTTCTGCGAGCCCATGGTATTGTATCACAATGGACTCCTCCTGGAACACCACATCATAACAGTGTGTCTGAAAGAAGGAATCACACTTTACTAGATATGATGCGATCAATGATGAGTTTTGCTGATCTTCTAATTTCCTTCTGGGTTCATGCTCTTGAAACCACCGCGTTTACACTTAACTGAGTACCATCTAAATCGGTTCAAAAGACACCATATGAGATATGGCACGGGAAGCATCCCAATTTGTCTTTTATTAAGATTTAGGGTTGTGAGGCTTACGTCAGGAAAATGTTTCCTGATAAGCTTGGACCCAAGTCTGATAAATGTTATTTTGTTGGATACCCCAAGGAAACGAGGGGATATTATTTATACCACCCTACTGACAACAAAGTGTTTGTTGCTAGAGAGGGAGCATATGAATGGGATCCCATATGCATTAGCCATCGGATCCATCATGTACACTATGTTGTGCACATGCCCAGATGTCTCGTATGCCCTCAGCATGACGAGCAGGTACTAGTCAGATCCTGGGGATGCTCACTGGACAGCTGTAAAGAACATCCTCAAGTACTTGCAAAGGACTAAGGATCAGTTCCTTATATACGGCGGTGAGGAAGAACTGGTTATAAAGGGTTACACCGATGCAAGCTTCCAAACCGACAAAGATGATTACAGATCGCAATCAGGATTTGTATTTTGCCTTAACAATGGAGCTGTGAGCTGGAAGAGTTCCAAGCAAGAAACTATTTCCGATTCTACTACAGAGGCCGAGTATATTGCTGCTTCACATGCATCAAAGTAGGCTATGTGGATCAGGAAGTTCATCACATAACTTAGTGTAGTTCCCAGTACCTGTGATGCAATTGAGCTTTATTGTGACAATAATGGAGCTATTGCTCAAGCTAAGGAGCCTAGATCACATCAGCGGTCCAAGCACATATTGCGGCGATTCCATCTCATACGAGAGATCGTACAACGAGGAGATGTGAAGATTTGCAAAGTACCAACTGAAGACAACATAGCTGATCCACTTACTAAGGCGCTTTCTCAGCAGAAGCATGATGGTCATGCTAGGTCACAAGGACTGAGGTTCCTAGGTGACTGGCTTTAAGTGCAAGTGGGAGTCTATTGGTATGTATGCCCATAGAGCAAGTTATGTGATGATTGTAATGGGATACTTTGTAAATGATTTGAATAATAATAAAGGCAATTTCCGATCTATATGTTTTAACTATTTCTGAGATGATAGTGTAACATGATAGATGTCTAAAGAATTATTTACTCGATGACATATGCTTTTAGGTTCAGGACCTAAATGATGAGATCATACATATATTAAGAGTATACATTCTTGTTTTATCCCTAGTCAGTTGTTATTGTGGAAATAACCATAGACATCAATAACAATACATACTAGATTGTGTGTTGGTTGATGATAGAATCTCATTAGTCATGATATAATGATATCAAACCAAGCACATAGGTACTTGTTAGAGAACAAGTGTACCAGACAGAACCACCATGAGAGTGACACATGGAACCATGATTTGGTAGTCACAGTCAACTCTCACAATGATGGTGGTGAATGTGATTCTTCGACTTGAAATCACTACACTCAACACATGTCGTTGGGTACACTTTGACATCATCAAATGCAGTCCTGAAACATGGGTTGTTATAAAGGTGATGACTGGGTGGCTTTGACACATGGGCTTTTGAGGGGTGAGTGATAGATATGGGATTTGTCCCTCCTAAGGGAGTTTGATGTCCATGGCCACTTGATGAGTAGGATTGATAAAGGCATGCACATGCATGTGTGAATCAATATGTGATATTGATGTCACACACATCTCACCACTCTGCTCTGAGATCAAGGAAATGGATGAACGTTGAAAGGATGACTGTACCATGCCTTGAGTTCATTTAGGACATTAGTGACAAAGGAATTATACATTCACTATAACACCATTCATGGATTGTAGGATTCAAAGTTGTTCTCCAACTTTTTATTTCACTTGGGTAGCACTGATGTGCGACTAGGCACTGCTCTTTTTCTTGGGAAGTCATAAGTGTTATGGACTTTCACTGCCAACGTGAAATGGACCTGCAAGGTCACACACAAAGGATTTAACCTTGAAGAGGAGTTTATCCCCAAACGATGTTTAGATTGTTTACTAAAGGAGTTTAGTAGTTCAATTAAACACTCAATCAATTGATAACTCAATATCATAGTGTTCAAGGTGTTGGACCGATTGATTAGAGTATCAGATTGATTGAAACTGCAATTGACTGATTTTGCATAGTATGCACTCCCAACCGATCGGCTCATATGATGAACCGATCGGCTCAGGACAGACTGAACCGACTAGTTCAAGGGTTGAATCGATTGACTCAACTAGTCCAAACGAGAAAGTTGGGAAAGTTAGGTTGGTGAGAAATTTCTTTTCTTTTCACTTGTCCAATTTGATTGGAACAAGGATTGGTATTTGGATCAATTCGAAACAAAAGAGGAAAAGTCAATCGGGAACTGACTAGGGCAGTGAACCGATCATTTCAGAAGTGAACTGATCGGCTCAGGTTCCCCAACTGATCGATTCAAGTGTGAACCGATCAGCTCAGGTCCCCAACCGATCGGTTCATGCTTGAAATGATCAGTTCAGCTGGCGCAGTTGGTTGTTTTGTGGAAAATCTTGAACCCTTCTACTCCTACTTTAATCCCACATTGCCCGCGGTAGAGAACCCTATCCCATGACCCTCCTACATATATAGGAGTATTGGGGGCTTCTCAAAGTACAACTCAGAACACCAGTTGCTCTGCAAAGTTTTTGTTCTCTCTGGTTGTGGTAACTGAGAGAGCCCGAGCAAGTGCTACCCGATAAGGGAGGCACAACAAGGGAAAGACAACTCGAGAAAAGCAAATGGTTGTAGGAGAGTGTGTCGGTGACTAATACACTGACATGAGGGTATGAATCCATCCAATTCCTTGTGGGACAAGGAGAACGAAGTTCCAGGAAGTCCGTGTGGATGACTGTAGAGGCGGGAGACTTCTGCCACTCGGAGGACAGTTGTCAATCCTGACAGTCCTGGTGAGACCAGGAGCTGCACAGACACCATCCAAGACCAGAGGTGAAGACCGCACAAGCCGTGAGGTAATGTTTCCAAGCAAGCCTTGGGACAAGGTAAGCCTCTACAAACCATCCTTCCTATTGTATAGACGTTGACGTGATTCCTTTAGACTGGGTTTGGGAGAATAATTTTTTTTTATTTCCATTGCCTTCTCTATCTCCCCTAAAAACCAACAATAGAACTACTGCAAACCCTCCCTAAGGGATGTTTAGGTCTGCGTAAGCATCACCTTAGGCATCAGATGTCTCGTCGCCATACACATCATGCACTTATGGTTCTGAAGATATAGAAATCCAACTGAAGTTGTGGCCCTCCCTGAGGGATGTTTAGGCACACAGAAGCATCACTATGGGCTAGATGGATCATTCCCTCACAGATCATACACTTACAACCTCAAGGAATACCATTCTATTTCTAGTTTGGGAGTTAACCACATTAATCGACATTCTATCCTACATATTGAAGTTCTCGCAACATAGGATAGAACAAGATAAAAGCAAGTAGGTGATCAGTCTACAAGCAAACATCGACGATTAACAATGAAATGAAAAGTTATATACATTGCCATGTAATGTCAAAATGAAAGGACATGAAAGCATGGGCATAGGGGCTAGTCCCCACACCCCAGTGAAATGAAACTACTCACTCATGATGCGAGAAACAAGAAGAATAAGGGAGAGGGAAGATTCTGCCATGAGAATGATGTAGAAGGTAGTCACAACTCGGTGAAGATGATGTGGTCTTCTACATTGTGTTAGAGAATATATGGATGAGGAGTGAGGGACACCAAGACATAACAAACATTATTTCTCTCTCCACCTTCCTTCTCGTCTTGTCCTCTTTGCTCGTAGTAGGAGAAGTAGGTTGAGGATGAGTAGGTGGAGTGGATGACAGGCGGGTGCGTAAGACTGCCGCTCAGCTTGGCTGTGGAGATCGACCTCCACCAGGGGTTGAGTGCTTGTTAGGCACAGCCTGGTGGTGGAGTGGAGGATGAGGAGAAACAGAGGCAGAGGAGCTTTCCCAGGGGTCGAGCATGCTAAGTGCAGCTTGGTGGTGGTGTTGTTGCTATAGATCGGAGGGACCAGGGGTTGAGCTCACAAAGGAGCAGCCTGGCGGCATCCCGGATCCGATGCCCAAACGAGGATGCTACTGGTCCTATTTATAGGCTTGGATGGGGTCTTCACGATTTGGACCCAGTTGCAATTTTCATAGTTTGATTTAATGGTTTTGGAGACCGTTTAGTCTTCTTAACAGTCTAGGACTTCATGTACAAATGGTCTTGGAGACCGATTAATAACCTCATGGTCTATCTCCAACGGGTCTTCAATTTCCCTACTCTTCATGGTCTTGCTCTGATCATCCAAATGGTCTTGTTCTGATCATCCAAACGGTCTTGTTCGTGACCTAGCAGTCTGGTTATGCAAATGGTCTTGAAGACTGGTGGGTTCCAATCGGTTTGGAGACCGATCGCTACTTCACGGTCCTTGCATGCCGTCCAAATGATCTTCCGTTGATCTTCTGTCCATTCGATCTCGTGCCCAAACGGTCCTTGTGGACCAATGAAGGCTATACGATCTTGAACCTCAGTGTCCAAACGGTCTTGCTAGTGAAGGCCATACGGTCTTGAAGACCGTTTGCCGCCACACAATCTCAAAACTATGTGGAGGGCAGAATCTAGGAATGTGAGAGAGGGGGGGCGGGGCACGTGGGAACGACGGGGTCAGAGAAGGAGAAGACAAGAGCGGTGCAGGGTGTCGACGATGGTGGGTTGATGGTAGACAACGAGGGCACTAGGAACTGTGGAGGAAGGCAACACAGAGGTGTTCGCTGCTGGTGAGCGACAGTGTCGATGATGCCGCGGGAGTTGTAGCTCAGGATGAAGATGCAGCAGGTGGCACGGTGGTTTAGGGTTATGAAGAGCAGGTGAGAGGATGGTGGAAGAGGAAGGATGGAGGCAGAGTGCCAACCGATCTTGGTGCGAACGGGGGCTCCATGTGGTTTGAGGGTCATGAGGACTCTCACAGTCTTGAGACTGTGAGAAGGTGAGACCGTATGGATGCAGACCGATAGTGAAACCATTTGGAGAAGGAAGGGCTAAACCGTATGGAAAAGAAGCACAAGACCGCGCGGGTAGGTGAACGAGAAGCGTCGATCCACGATCTGATGGTGTTGAAAGGCTTGCGGTTTGAGATCATGTGGATGAATGGCTAAGACTGAGAGGTCAAAACCGAATGGTCCAGATCGATTGGTCAAGATCGTTTGGTCAAGACCGTTTGGGCAAACCATTTGGTCAAGATCGATTGATCAAGACTAAGGCTGAGAGGACCTTGAGTGAAGGTAAGTTTCAGCTGTTGGTTCGACCTCATCATGACCTGCATAAAATCAATGTAGAATTTAATTAATAATCTTGGTAAATGAACCAAGTAAGCAATTTTGCATTTTGCAAGATTTAGTAGATGAAAGTGAAAGCATTGGGTCGAATTGGGCCCAAAATGGCGACTGAAAATCATGATAAATTTGGATTCATCAGAATACCCTGAACTTAAACATTGCTCATCCTCGAGTAACATAAAATATAAAACAATCGCCAAATGAATACTTTCAGATCATGTGATTGCTTCCTTTTCACATCACGATTGTTTCCTTTTCTGCTCAGTATAACTAAGCATCTCAACTTCCTAAGATCACTGAACACATATTACCATATCTTCATTCCTGAGTTTGTTTTCCAACATCACTTCCTCCTCACTTTTTCCAACAACAAGAATTTCTAAGAGTTTTGTAAGAGTCTAGAGATACCCATAGAACAACAAGTGTGCTTCTGATCTGACACTGGTGTATTTCAGGATAGTGGAGGCATTCATTTTGTCTTTAGGTAGAAAAGGGAGTGAAGGGTGGTATGGAAGGAAGAAATAAATCTCTCCTCTATTTGACTCAAGATTTTTATTATATGATTGCAATTTCATTGATTGCATTTTTTGTGTGTGCGAATCTCTCCTCTATTCGACTCGAGATTGCATTTGTGTGTGTGTGCACATTAACATCTTTTCTTGATGATACACCCCTATTTCATTGAGGGGTATGGAAGAAGCGGATATAGAGGGAGGTGGTGTGCCACCCCAAACTTAGGGTTTGACACTATTTTGGCTATTTTTGTTTCTTTTTGATGGATGGAGGGGTACGAAGATGATAGAAGAAGTGTAGAAGAGAGTTCTGATCAGAATGCAACTTGATTTACAATTCAGTGCACCGGGTGGTTATCTTTATCATACTCTACTCAAATAATGACTTGATGAGGATCCAGTGGAGATTCCATGTTATTGTTCTACTAGTCAGTTAGGAAGAATGATATCTTTGATCCCTATCAGTTCGATAGACACTTGTCATTTTTGCAGAGGGATCATGATGTTAGGATTCATAAGATTCACAAGATGATTTCAATCAATAGGCTAGTTTTCAGAAAATGGCCCTTTTGAGGATCTGCTTTGAATAAGGAGGGTATAATGATGTAAAGAAAAGCATAGAGAGAAAAACTATCTAGCTAGGTAATGGCTATTATTGAAATGAAAAGCGTCAAAACTTCATCAAGTTTCTGTTCAATTTCTTTGAAAACTTAAAATTTTTGAAAATTTTGATCAAAATTGCAACAGTGGAATCTTAAGTCTAAAACAGATAGGAGTGGGTGGAAAGTGGAGTACGTACCACCCACCTCCACCCCGAACTTAGAAATTTGCTCGTCCCAAGAAAACTCTAAATCTGAGATGGAGGGGAAAATTCATACTGGTTGACCCACAAGATGTGGTTGCGTTCCAATCAGCGTGCATCCTCCATCTGAAAATCTCAAAAAATGAAGACTAGTCAAAACTTAAGATAGCATCTTGTGATGCGATATTTATTTAGTGCAAATTTTTTTAAAAAAGTAAAAAAAATTAATGAAATTTTCAAATTCAAAATTAAAAGTAAAAACGAAATTATTGACCGGGTTGCCTCCCGACAAGCGCCTTTGTTTTACGTCGATGACTCGACATGGATACTATCACCATGGTGGGGCTCTAGGTGGAGCTTGAGCTGGATTGACATATTATTTTGGTGGTTTCTTTGTTAGCCATTCATTTATCCTTGCTTTGATTCTGACCTCTCATATTCTTCCCCATACAGAGCGGGTAGTGTCAGAACACATAGGGAAACAACTTGAGTTTTGTCGCTCAATGTGAGATGGAGAATATATGTAGGGGGTCTATTGATAAATTAGTGCTGTTGAGGCTCGGAAGAAAAGTTCATTTGTTTATGCACTATCCCTTCATCGTAGCAATGCTGGTCATTGTCAATCAGATATGGATCTGGGGGATGTTCTCAGTTGAAACTACAGTCCAAATATGCAGAAGGTTCGGTATGTGTACCAACATGGTTGAGAGGTGTCTTTTCATTAGTTGGTGGTATTTCTTTCATCTCTTCATATACTGGTTTGTTCTCAGTCTTCTCTTCATCATGGCCTTTTTTTTGAGGGATCATCAGATTTTGAAGAAAGGAATTGTTGCTGCATCTAAGTAAATTGATTAACACATTCAACAAAATATGCCTCTTCTTTTGTAGTGCGTTCCTTTGCACTTTTGGATGCATAGAAATCAAAAGATTGGTTTCCCACTCTTAGGGTTAAAATTCTGAAGTCAACATCAATCAGAACTCTAGCAGTTGATAGGAAAGGCCTTCCAAAAAGGAGAGGGTAGCGTGGATTCTCCCTGATGTACATAACTATGAAATCACACAGGACATATAGATCGCCAAGCCTTACAGGAATATCTTCTATAATGCCAACTGGCTTGATCATTGAAGAGTCAACAAGCTCTATGGATAGGAAATTGGTGAGGCCCCGTTTGTTGCATAGGATGAGAGGAATGATAGAAATGCTAGCTCTGAGATCGGCTAGGATGGGTCAGTTGACGGAATTGCTTATTGAGCAGTTAATTCCAAAGGTTCCTGGATCCTTATGCTTGCGAGGCATCCTATTAATCACTAAATAAGATGAGGTTTCTGCCAATTTCACTGTCTGATGCTCTTCAGTTTTGTGATTTCGACTGAGCAGGAGGTTGAAAAACTTTGACCATTGGGGCATCTCAGCCATGGCATCTAGGAGCGGTATATTGACATACAACTTTTTCATGATTTCCTTGAATTTGTTTAACCTAGTATCGATCTAGGTAAAATTTAGTCGGCTCGGAAACGACACACGAGGTTTGTATATTGGAACAACTAGCTCAGGCGAGTCTTCTGCATCAGCAACAATAGATTCCTCAGAACTTTCCTTGTTGGTCATATCGTTCTGAGTCGCCACTGTGCTATGCTCAGCACCTTGAACATTTGTCACGGTGACAGGAGTCGTGGGTTCTGGTAAGATAAAGCCTCAATGAGTTGTCACATCTTTAAGTTGTTCGACGTGCCTCAGATTATCTTCTGGTTTGCCAGCCAAAGCTCCAGTAGGTGGCTTCAAGCTGCAAGTTGAGCTAGTTGAGATTTGATAGCTTTTTGATGGGCTTGCTGGTTAGCTATCCTCACCTATTGTGACTGTAACATCTTTTCAATGGATGATAGTTTGTCATCAGGAGAGATGGGTCCGACTTGTTGTCCTTGTTGTTGACTCTGGTAAGGGACTTAATTGGGGTCTTAGAACTGAGAGTTGTTTTAGTAATTATTGTAGTTCCTATTCTGGAATTTACCCCTAAAGTTCCCTTCATTCCTGAAATTCTGTTGTTGGTTATACAAACCAAGTTGTTGTGAGTTTACCGCTCCTGAAGGATTTCCATACTAAAAACTGGGATGGTTCCTATTCTAGTTTGGATTGTAATAACCTTGACCAGGGATAGTGTTAAAAACATTCAGACTTTCCATCTGGCCATTATCTACTTGTCCATTAACTTTGCTCAGAACAATATCATAAAGAACATTGCATGACAAAGTAGAGTGGTCATTGCCTTTGCATGCTTCACAAAATAGTGAGGTAGACTTGACTTGCTCTTATTGTTGTGGGAGTGAACGTCTTCTTTCATAGGCAGCAAGAGATGATTCACGATGGTCTTGCTTGGCAACTAAGAGCTTGAGGGATTTAGAGATAGACTTGTACTCAGGAATAGCTTCAGCCATAGCTACCTTCAACACTCCTTTTCCTACTGGTCTACCCCAATTAGCTTGATTTTCAGCTCTAAGGGTGACAACCTTCCACACACTATCATAACTTTGACGCATGAAGTTTCCTCCATATGAGGAGTCTAAAAACCTCTTGATGTCGTCATCCACATCCCTATAGAAGATCTCAATGAGCTGATTCTTAGGAATACTATGGTGTGGACACTTGCGTAGAAGCTCCTTGTATCTTTCCCATGCTTCAGTAAGGGATTCTCCAGGGACTTGAGTGAATTGAGTTATACATCCCCTGATTTCATAGGTGAGAGAAGGAGGGTAGAAGTTTTCCAGAAAAACATTTTGAAGTTGTTCCCAAGTGGTGATGGGTTCACATTGCAATGAGTTTTAACAACTTATAGCTCTATCAACAAGAGAATACTTGAAGAGACAGAGTCGGATGGAATCATCTGTGATTCCATTTTGCTTTGTCATAGCACATAGATCAATGAACCTCAGAAGATGCTCCTAGCTATCCTCTCCTTGCTTACCATAGAATGGGCTGTTTTGAAGCAAGGCGATCCAATGTGCTCGGATCTCAAAATTTGTAGCATTGATGGGAGGAGGTTGCACTAGGTGATGAACATCAACAACTTTAGGGATTGAGAACTCCCTAAGGTCTTTTCATAGTTCTACTGCTTGTGCTGTTGCTTGAGCTGCTCAGATCTCTGTTTCAACTGCAGCTCTGGCTTCTTGCATAAGCCTATCTTGTTGTGCAGCAAGGGCTTGAGCAACCCTTCAGGCTATTTCCTCCTCTTGATCCATCCTTGCTTGGTTCTCTCTATTCTGATGACAAAAAGTTTTGTCTATCTCAGGATCAAATCTAGCAGTGAGACCGAGACTCTTTGAGCAGTGCATGCCCTAGTCTTTGTTGGTACCTAGGATGGAAAGATTTTTTCAAAATTAAGATTGACAGAGAGGAACCGAATTCAAGTGGATGATCGATAGTATCAAAAGAAAAAGCAAAATCCTAGATTAGCCTTAATAGAAATAGATTTGACAAACTGAGTCTGTTGTCCCTGGCAACGGTGCCATAATTTTATGTGGTCTATTATCGCAAGAACAAATTCACTTGGGGTTGAAATCCCAGAGCTTTTACCACAACCTTGTGCAATAATACCACCCGCAAGCGGACGAGTCTTATCGCAGTATAGTTAAGGATCGAATCCCAAGGGACAATGTTTTTAAGAATCATTGCTAGTCTAGTCTAGTTCAAGTAAGACTAATATTTAGAACAATGGTTGGTTTGAGGTTAATTAGACTAATTGCAAGAAAGTAAAGAGCAGAATAAAAGTTTGATCTAGATTAATGATATGGAATCACTAGGGTGGTCTCGGGTTTCACCACCACTACTCATGCAAACACATCCAATCATAAAACATCCAGGCAAGATCTAACTATCCAAGTAGAACTGCTGCGAACCCTCCCTGAGGGATGTTTAGGTCCGCGTAAGAATCACCTTAGGCATCAGATGTCTCGTCACCATCCAGATCATGCACTTATGGTTCCGAAGATACAAAAATCCAACTGAAGCTGTGGCCCTCCCTGAGGAATGTTTAGGCACACAGAAGCCTCACCATGGGCTAGATGGCTCGTCCCCTCACAGATCATACACTTATGACCTCAAGGAATCCCATTCTATTTCGAGTTTGGGAGTCAACTGCGTTAATCGACATTCTATCCTACATATTGAAGTTCTCACAACATAGGAAAGAACAAGATAAAAGAAAGTAGGTGATCAGTCTATAAGAAAAATTTGACGATTAACAACAAAATGAAAAGTTGTATACATTGCCATGGAATGTCAAAATGAAAGGACATGAAAGCATGGGCAGCGGGGCTAGTCCCCGCACCCCAGTGAAATGAAACTACTCACTCATGATGCGAGA
This sequence comes from Alisma plantago-aquatica, assembly GCA_963693085.1. Classification (NCBI taxonomy): domain Eukaryota; kingdom Viridiplantae; phylum Streptophyta; class Magnoliopsida; order Alismatales; family Alismataceae; genus Alisma; species Alisma plantago-aquatica. The sequence continues at coordinate 787,217,117 of OY856414.1, read as the reverse complement.
AACAAGAAGAACAAGAGAGAGGGAAGATTCCACCATGAGCATGATGTAGAAGGTAGTCACATCTCAGTAAAGATGATGTGGTCTTCTATGTCATGTCGGAGAAAATCTAGATGAGGAGTGAGGGACACCAAGATAGACCGGGCAGTCTTTCTCTCTCCACCTTCCTTCTCATCTCGTCCTCCTTGCTTGCAGTAGGAGAAGCAGGTTGAGGATGCGTAGGTGGAGTGGATGATGGGAGGATGCGCAATCCTGGTGCTCAACTTGGCTGTGGAGATCGTTCTCCACCAGGGGTCGAGTGCTTCTTAGGCACAACCTGGTGGTGGAGTGGAGGATGAGGAGAAACAAAGGCGGAGGAGCTTTCCCAGGGGTCGAGCACACTAAGTGCAGCTTGGTGGTGGTGTTGTTGCTGTAGATCTGAGGGAGCAGGGGTCGAGCTCGCAAAGGAGCAACCTGGCGGCGTCCCAGATTCGATGCCCAAATGAGGACCCTACTGGTCCTATTTATAGGCTTGGATGGGGTCTTCATGATTTTGACCCAGTTGCAATTTTCACAGTTTGCTTTAACAGTTTTGGAGATCGTTTATTCTTATTAACGGTCTAGGACTTCACATCCAAATGGTCTTACAGACTGATTAATAACCACACGATCTATCTCCAAATGGTCTTCATTTTCCCTACTCTTCATGGTCTTACTCTGATCATCCAAACGGTCTTGTTCTGATCATCCAAACGGTCTTGTTTGTTCCATAATGGTTTGGTTATGCAAGTGGTCTTGAAGATCGGTGGGTTCCAATCGGTTTGGAGACCGATCGATGCTTCATAGTCCTTGCATGCCAGCCAAATGATCTTCTGTTGATTTGCTCTCCATTCAATCTCGTGCCCAAACGGTCCTTGTTGACCAACGAAGGCTATACGGTCTTAAACCTCGGCGTCCAAACGGTCTTGCTAGTGAAGGCCATACGGTCTTGAAGACCGTTTTCCACCTCACAGTCTCAAAACCGTGTGGAGGTCAGAAGCCAGGAATGTGAGAGAGGGGGGCAGGAATGTTGGGGTCAGAGAAGGAGAAGGCGGGAGTGGTGTAGGGCATCGACGATGGCGGGTTACTGGTAGACGATGAGGGCGCTGGGTGCTGTGGAGGAAGGCAATGTAGAGGTGTTCAATGCTGGTGACCGACGACGTCGATAATGCTGCGGGAGTTGCAGGTCGGGATGAAGATGCAGTAGGTGGCGCGGTGGTTTAGGGTTATGAAGAGCAGGCGAGAGGTTGGTGGAAGAGGAAGGATGAAGACAGAGTGCCAACCGGTCTTGGTGCGAGTGGGGATCCATGCAGTTTGAGGGTCATGAGGACTCTCATAGTCTTGAGACTGTGAGAAGGGGAGACCATATGGATGCAGACTGATAATGAAACCATTTGGAGAAGGAAGGGATAAACCATATGGAAAAAGAAGCACAAGACCATGTGGGCAGGTGAATGAGAAGCGTCGATCTACGATCTGATGGTGTGGAAAGGCTCGCATTTTGAGACCGTGTGGATGAATGGCTAAGACCGAGAGGTCAAAACTGAATGGTCCTGATCAATTGGGCAAGATCATTTGGTCAAGACCGTTTGGTCAAGACCTTTTACGCAAACCGTTTGGTCAAGACCGATTGATCAAGACCAAGGCTGAGAGGACCTTGAGTGAAGGTAAGTTTCAGTTGATGGTTCGACCTCATCATGACTTGCATAAAATCAATGTTGAATTTAATTAATAATCTTGGTAAATGAACCAATTTAGCAATTTTGCATTTTGCAAGATTTAGTAGATGAAAGTGAAAGCATTCAGTCAAATTGGGCCCAAAATGGCGACTGAAAATCATGATGAATTTGGATTCATCAATGATGTGTTAGAATGAAGGAATTATACCAAGATGAGTCATGATATTATTATCAAATAATCTAATCTTCTTATCCTCATATATATACATATCACTAAATAAAGTACCATATGAATGGTTTATAAGACATCATATATGATATGATTTGGAAATGTCCCAATATGTCTAAAAGGATTGAAATATACACTGAGAAAGTAGTTTCTTTAAAAGGTTTATCAAAAAACCATAAATGTTAGATGCTACTATTAATCCCAATCCAATAACAAAAGTGTTTTGTTGATATGATAACTGAGTTCCTAAAGAATCAGTGGGAGTAAAAGTATAACTCAAAATGTTTGAGATCGAGAATATGTACTATGAGAACTAAGAGAATCACAAGTTGTCATGGAATCTTGAGTTCATCATATAACATAGAACAACATAGTTCTAGTAGAACACATATGAGATCGGAGGATTGTGAATACAACAATATAGGTGGGCCAGTCATATAGGATGAGCCAACTAATCAACTAGAAGCTATTGAATACCATAATCTGAGTAATGTCTCAAGGCCATTATGGTATCCATGTGAGCTTGCAAGGTAGAACATTGATAGTACCACCTAAAGGGGTAATACCCAAAAGGTGCAGTAGGGTCTTGTGATGAAGACCTACATGGATAACATAAAAGAACAAATTGATTGAAAATATTTTTCAAAATAGTTCAAATTGTTGAACATGACAAAAATTTCTTTACCAATTGTCAAGCTTGTTGCAGTTAAAATAGACTAAGAGATTTGGCAATGAAAATAGAAACTGGATTCCTCAAATGGAATGCATAAGAGGATGTTTATGTGACATAACCTAAAAGGTTTCATGACTTCAAGGAATGGAAATAAAGTCTTTAAACTATAAGGTTCAACCTGGGATTGAAACAAGGATCTTAGAAATGGGATCTTTTGTTTTGACAAGATAGTCAAAGAGTTTGACTTGAATCAAGATAAAAGATGAAATCTATAATTACATAAGATTTAGTGGGAACATATATGAATATTCCACTTGTGATGAGGAATAACATTTCAATATTGAGTTATGGCACGTAAAACCCCTTCAGCAATGAAGGATTAAGTGAAACATCTTATGAGGTAAGGATCAAGACCTATGAGATAGTCCTTGAATGTTTCACAATGAAAGTTTGAGTATAATAGCAAAATGTTGAAAGAGTTCAACAAGATTGTTTCAATGAGAGAGAATCCAGATTAGTCTTTTATGAACCATATGTTCCAATTCTTGAGAAGAATGAAAATATCATAAATTAGATGCCATATGATGGCCTGTCATGAATTCTATTAGTATACTTAACCCATATAATCTTGTATGTACTAGACATGACAAGATGATTCTAATAAGGGTTATTGGAATGTCATTAAAGACATCCATTAGTACTTGTGAAGTACTTAAGGATAGATTGCTAGTCAATAAGGATAGCAATAAAAGGAAGAGTTGGATGTAACAAGTTACAATGATGCAAGCATCCATAATGACAATATGATCACAATAAAATATATATCAAATTGAGAAACGTTGTTAGTTGTAAGGGTTCCAAACTAATAGCAATTAATTTCTATTCTACAATATAAGCCAAGTATACTTATATTATATACACATAGTAATACTATATGGATCAAAGGTTCATGTGATGAACTTATATATGTTCCAACTATTAATGACTAAGTAGAAGTACTATGACAACAATGGAGCTACTATTTAGGCAAGGAATATCAGATACCATATTACACTGGTTTCATCTCAAAGAGAAGAGATAAGGAACATGCAATATACTGACTAATAGAAAAGTGTTGCTAACCTGCGGGATTAAGCACTTGAGCAATAGAAGCATGGTGGACATGTTTGGGTCACTCAGAATGAGATTCGTAGGTGATTGTCTCTAAGTGCAAGTGGGAGTCTGTTGATAAGGTATGCCAGAGAGCCAATCATGTGATAATTGACATGGCATAAACCATAAAGGATTTGACTAATACTCATAAAGACAAGATTCCAATTCCACTACTACAGAAATAGCATTCAGTGTCGCTTTTCTGGGCGTCGGTTATTTCGGACAACCGACACCTATAATATTCGGCGTCGGTTATTTATGCAAACCGACGTCTATAATCAAAGACCAGCCAGACACAGGTACCGCTTTGTATTCAGCGTCGGCTGAGTGTAACCAACCGACGCCTAAAGGCGCCCGCGAAATCCAATTTTCGAGCGAAAAAAATCTGGGTCACATACAGCGTCGGTTGTTTAACAATTCACCGACGCCTATGTGAAATGAAATTTTGCGCGAAAAGTTCCACTTTCGGTGTCGGTTATCCTTGGATAACTGACGCTGATAATAGTTCCCGCCAATTAATTTGGGGTAAAGATTGTCTAATTGGACGTCGGTTATTACGATCAACCGACGCTGAAGATAATAGGCGTCGGTTGTACTAGATAACCGACGCCGTTGACCAACTTAATAGAGGCCCGATCACCCGACTCTTCCCCCTTTCTTACTATTTCATCGATTCTCCTGCATGTGCGCTGCTCGTTGCCGCTCTCCCAAAATCGCCGCCTGGTGCCTGCTGCTTCTCGCTCACCGTCGACGATCCCTGCTGCTCTGCATCGCCGCCGCCGCCCGCTCCTTCCTCCCTGCTCACGCCCTACTTCGGCGTTGTCTTCTTGCTTGCCTCCGCTGCTCACAAGGTATTAGCCGTAGCACCTTCTTCCTTGTCTTCTTCCTTGCCGCCCGCTGCTCTGCTCTGCTTGCTGCTAGTTAGTGTTCTACTTCTTTCACTGAGAACTGAGAAGAATGGCCTACCACGGCCGTGCTGGGCAACACGGCCGTGCTGGGCCAACACAGCCACGGCCGTGTTTGATTTGATTTAAACCCTAATTTGATTTAAACTTGTCCATTCTAGCATCCTAATTTGATTTGATTAAACACTAACATTCATGAAACCCTAACATCAATTGTGATGAAACCCTAACATGTACATATCTATTATTGTGTTTGTTGGCCTAGAAACCCGTCCAAGATTGACTCATTAGGAGTAAATCTTGGATAGTCCCCGGTTTGGGACTGTTCTTGAACACCTAATCTCACTTAGGATGTAAGTGTATAATGTGTATTGGGTTTTCAAGAAAATTTTGGTAGCATTTCCCCGTTTGTTCTCTAAGTACATATGTACTTAGAGAACAGCGGGGAAATGCTGCCGAAATTTTCTTGAAAACCCAATACACATTATACACTTACTAGTGAGATTAGGTGTTCAAGGATGGGATAGGTGGTACACATTTATTATATATAAGAATGACATCACATGTGTTTGTTGGCCTAGAAAGTGAACAATCATTGTTCTTTATATTACTTGTACATTGGTATAAATTAGAATGAACAATCACTAAATTATATACTGTTTGTATGGAGTCCGGCTTCATTGTAGATATCTATTATTGTGTTTGTTGGCCTAGAAACCCGTCCAAGATTGACTCATTAGGAGTAAATCTTGGATAGTCCCCGGTTTGGGACTGTTCTTGAACACCTAATCTCACTTAGGATGTAAGTGTATAATGTGTATTGGGTTTTCGAGAAAATTTCGGTAGCATTTCCCCATTTGTTCTCTAAGTACATATGTACTTAGAGAACAGCGGGGAAATGCTGTCGAAATTTTCTTGAAAACCCAATACACATTATACACTTACTAGTGAGATTAGGTGTTCAAGGATGGGATAGGTAGTACACATTTATTATATATAAGAATGACATCACATTATACACTTAGGATGTAAGTGTATACCCTAATCTTTTCCTAATATATACTTGTTTCCTAATATATACTTGTTTTCTCTGATCATAGAATGGATAGATCATGGATGTCCATTCGTAATATTTGCACCCCAGAGTTTATATCTGGTCTTGATCAGTTTATTAGATTTGCCGAGGAACATAGGAAAAAACCTACAGATAGGTTCTACTGTCCATGTAGGCATTGCGGTAACAACTTGAAAGTCAACACTGGTGAGGAAATCAAAAGTCATGTCATGTGCAACGGGATTATACAAGGCTATACAGAATGGCACTGGCATGGAGAGATTTCAAAATCGAAACCAACAGATGTCGATAGCAGTGCTTGGGTGGAAGAAGAAATTGCCTCCGATGACGTAAATGTGAACGAACCAGTTCCAGCAGACATCGTTGATGCGATGCTGGATAGTTGTAGGGTAGAGCACACCGATCCACCTCCTATCTTTAGAAACATTGTGCATGATGCTGAGATACCGTTATACACAGGCTGTGCTAAGTTTACGAAGCTTAGCGCTGTGTTGAGATTGTATAAGTTGAAAGCTAACAATAGATGGAGCGACAAAAGCTTCACTTCATTGTTGACTTTGTTGAAAGAAATGCTTCCTGAAGGAAACGAGCTGCCAATCTCAACATACCAGGTAAAGAAAATGTTGTGCCCAATGGGAATGGAGGCCAAGAAGATACACGCATGCCCGAATGATTGTGTATTATTTCAAAAGGACTATGTATATTTGAAAGATTGTCCAAAATGTGGTGCGTCAAGGTATAAATTGACGACTTTGGGGGAGTCCAAAACTGGTTCTCCTGCCAAGGTGTTGTGGTATCTACCTATAATATCACGGTTTCAACGCTTGTTTGCAAATCCGAAAGATGCGAAGAATTTGAAGTGGCATGCAGATGTTAAGAAAAATAATGATGGGATCCTACGACATGCATCTGATTCCCCACAGTGGAAGAAGATTGATCTATTGTACCCCAAATTTGGTGAAGAAGATAGGAATCTAAGACTTGGGCTTTGTACAGATGGGATGAATCCGTACGGGACATTGAGCAGCCAACATAGCACTTGGCCAGTCATGCTTGTTATATACAATCTTCCTCCCTGGATGTGTATGAAAAATAAGTACGTTATGTTGTCGTTGTTGATATCGGGCCCTAAACAACCCAGAAATGATATCGATGTTTATCTTGAACCTTTGATTGATGCCTTAAAGAAACTTTGGGCTGAAGGTGTGATGACCTATGATGCTTCAGCAAGAGAGACATTTCGTTTGCACGCTATGTTGTTTTGCACTGTTAATGACTTTCCAGCATATGGGAATTTGTCTGGATATAGTGTCAAAGGAGCTAAAGCGTGTCCTATATGTGAAGAAAACACTGATTCAATAAGACTAAAACATGGCGGCAAGACTGTATATCTTGGTCATCGAAGGTTTCTTTCAAAATTCCATCCGTATCGTAGGAAGCGCAAAGCATTCAATGGATGGAATGATGAACGGAGTGCACCTAAACCTATACCAGGGGATGTTGTTTATGCAAGAGTAAAAGACATTGTCAATGAATTTGGTAAGAAATCACAATGTATTATGGCCACACGGAGTGACAATTCTTCATTCAAGAAGAAGTCAATATTTTGGGATCTTCCTTATTGGAGTTCTTTGACAGTCAGGCATTGTATCGATGTAATGCACGTTGAGAAAAATGTCTGTGATAGCATCATTGGTACTCTGTTAAATATACCAGGTAAGACTAAAGATGGGATAAAATCTAGACTGGACCTACGTGAAATGGGAATAAGGTCAGAATTAACAGAATTACGTGAAATGGGTAATAAAAGAACACACTTACCTCCCGCTTGTTACACATTGTCTAGAAAGGAGAAGAAAACTTTTTGTGAATGCTTGGTAAATGTTAAGGTGCCACATTGTTACTCATCCAACATCCGTAGATTGGTATCAATGAAAGATCTGAAGTTGATAGGTCTTAAATCTCATGATTGTCACACTCTAATGCAACAAATATTGCCCGTGGCAATTCGATCTATATTGCCGAAGCATGTAAGGTTTGCAATTACCAGACTTTGTTTCTTTTTCAACAGTCTATGCAGCAAAGTTATTGACCCTGATACTCTCGATAATTTGCAAAGAGAAGTGGTTGTTACCCTATGTCATCTTGAGATGTATTTCCCTCCTTCATTCTTTGATATCATGGTACATCTTGTTGTCCACTTGACTAGGGAAGTGAAAATGTTGGGACCAGTTTTCTTGCATTGGATGTATCCCTTTGAACGATACATGAGCATTTTTAAAGGTGATGTTCGGAACCGTTATCGGCCTGAAGGGACTATTATTGAAGGTTATGTGGCGAGAGAGGTTATGGATTTTTGCAATGACTTTCTCAGTGGTAATGACACTCCTGATAATGACAAGAATATTGAGGAGGGCAAATGAATTTTGGGATCACGGGTGAAAGTAATCAGCTGTGAGCAGTTGGAACAAGCTCACTTGTATATTTTACACAATATGGACGAAGTGAGTGTTTATATCGAGGAACATACCAATTTCATAAAGAGACAACATCCTCGAGCAAGTTCAATGTGGCTTGCTAGAGATCATAATAAGACTTTTACTAAGTGGTTTGAAGATAAAGTCTTACATCAACTATCTCAAACACCAAATGATATTACAGAAACTATCAAATGCCTCGCCTTTAAACCAAAACCGAATGTTATGTCTTATGAAGGGTTTGACATTAATGGATTCACATATTACACAAAGCGCCAAGATGATAAGAGTGTCATCCAAAATAGTGGGGTCACTCTTCAAGCGTCGACTATGTACTTTGCAAGTGCAAAGGATAAGAGTCCACGTGAAGCTAAAATGTCATATTACGGTGTCATTGAAGACATTTGGGAGTTTGACTACATAGATTTCAAAATTCCACTCTTTAAATGTAATTGGGTTGATAACACCAAAGGAGTTATAGTGGATGAATTGGGTTTCACTTTGGTGAACTTTGAAAAGATTGGCGAGAAGGGTGAACCATTCATATTGGCATCACAGGCGAAACAAATATTCTATATCGATGATCCTGCAAATGATAAATGGTCTGTTGTTCTTCATGGTAAAAGACAGTTCATTGAAGATCCTATAGATGAAGAAGAGTACTATGATAAGTATGATGACTCCAGTCCATTCTCAGTTGGGTTGCCAACTCCAAAAAATATTGAAGCTAATGATGACTTATATGTACGCGAAGATCACAATGAAGGATTGTTAATTGATAAAAGATCACAATTTTAGAGACATGTATGTTTATACAAATGCTAAATGTTTGCCTTTTTCTAGTTAATACAAATGCTAAATGTTTGCCTTTTTCTAGTTAATACAAATGCTAAATGTTTTCCTTTTTAATGACATTTTCAGATGGCTGACCATGATGAGCATGATGTCCATGATGAGCATGAAGTCCATGATGAGCATGTTGTCCATGACGAGCATGGCGAGGATACCAATGTAAGTTCTAAAAACATATCTTGTATTTCTATAAAATTCATTATCTTCTAGTTATGTCATATATCCTATATTTCTATATTGGGCTAATTCAGTGTGTTTATTTTTGTCAAATTTTAGGTTGATGATGCACATGTACCCACTGAAGCACTGGAGCAACTTGATGCGCAACACCAAACACTTAACAAGAAAAGGGGCATCACTCCGTTGAAGAAGTTAATAGCGCTTAGTGGCAGTGGATCCAAATTGGTTGTGGAGTTTGATAATGGAGGAAATGCAATTGGATTGAACCGCAATAATTTTGTAAACTATCTTGGGTGTACCACTCAGAGCCATTGTGGTGTTAAGTATGATAACTGGCATAAAGTTCCTCAGGGGAAAAAAGACTTGATATGGAAGGATTTATGCGTGAGTTATTATTATTTGCAATTCTATTTTGTAGATTACAAATTCTATTATTTGCAATTCTATTTTGGATACTAGTTAATAACATTTCTATTTTACAGAATCTGTTTGCATTGGATGATAAGTTGCATCATAAAAGTGTGATGCAACGCGCTGGAAAGATGCTTAGGAATTATAGGACAAATATGAACAGAGAATACATAATAGAGGGTGATAAGAAGAAGAAGTCAGCCCTTGAACAATGGAACTTCTTGGACAAAGAATATTGGGACAATTTTGTTGCTTCAAGAAAATCTGAAGAATTCAAGGTATTAGGCGTCACTCCCAATTTAATTAATATACATTATATTCACCTATTCAAGATTAACATTTAGTGCTACTAACCAAATCATTAATGTGCATACTAACTAGGCCCTTAGTGACGCACAAAAAGCAAGGCGTGCACTGAATGTGCATGACCACACTATGGGTCCAAAAGGCTATGCAAGCGTTCGCCAAAGACTACAGGCGGAGTCTGCGGCTACTCAGGAGTCTGCCACACCCATGCCTCACCATGATATCTGGATAGCTGGGAGGCAAAACAAGAAGGGTGAAATAAAGAAGCCCGTAACTGCTAAGGCGGCTGTGAAAATGGTAAAATACAACTCTTAGAGCAATCATTTGAATATTGATTATTTGTGGTGTTAACTTACCCATTTCTCTTGATGGTGATTAGCGGGAGCTGCACGAGCAGAGGAAACAAGGCACGTTCATCCCTCAGGGCACAAGGGATGAATTGACAGTTGCTCTGGGTAACTCAGAGCATCCTGGACGTGTTAGGGGTGCAGGCGCTGGTGTGGGCATCAAAGCATTCTTTGGGCCATCCCAGCGTAAACCCAGAGCGGGACTTTCTCAAGAAGTGGTTACCTATTCTTTTTTTAGAATGTTACTGCAAAAGGAAATTCAATAATAAGAAGCTAATGTTTCTTTTATCCATGTATAGGAGAATAAGAGAGTCGAGGATATAGTTGCTAAGAAGGTCAACGATGTAGTTGCTGAGAAGGTCAAGGAAGAATTGTTGCGGTGGCAGGCATCGCAGGCTTCCAATCAGCCTATGGCGACCCACTCTTCTCCTGATGCACAGACTACGAGTAATCCTGAAGACCCATCGCCTAACACGACTGCTGTAAGTATTGTTTATGACATTGTAGCTAGTCTTTTCAAGATGATATATTTTCAAGATGATATGTATATATGTATAACATTCTTTACGTAAATTTGTAGGCATTGAAGCCATGCCGCTTAAGAATACAAGACTATGTTGTTGTAGAGGCGCAGGCTTACCTGTCCCTTCCTGGGGAAAGGTTTCACGGGACTCCAATGCCACAGGGCTACGTTCGTGTGGGCCCATTACGTGTGTTACCCGAATGGAGGGAAGCTACATTGCCATATCCCCACCCGGATATTGATACACTTGCTGAGGCAGAAGGCGGGGTCATATTATGGCCCAAAGCAGATGTCGTCTACACTACTGAAATTGTAAGATAAATTTACATTGATTTAGACTGTTAATGTGTATATATGATGTCAACTGATCTGAAATTATATATACAGGTTAAAAAGAAGACACCAGGAGCACCTAGGCCTCCACCTCCACTTCCCGCATTACCAACTTGGGTTCCAACTGACCTAACATACCCGTTAGGTCCTGCTTGTAGGGGAATGGCATGTTGGCTACGGGCACATAATATACATTGCCCGATAATTATTTCTTTAGATGCAGATTATGCAGGTCAATCATACGATAGCTCTTTATTTATACAAGATATTATTGAGCTGTTTATGTATGATTGGCTGAATACATCAATGATAGAGACATGATAGAGACATTGAGCTCTTTATTGTAAGGATAGTAACCTCCCATCACTCATTCTTACACAGGTCGCATGCATGACACCGTCTAACATTAGGGATCAGACAATGAACGTGCCAACCCTCCTTCAATCATCACTCAATCTGGAGCTCCAAGTAACAATGAAAGTTCCCTTGATCTACCAATTATTGTTTAGAACGAAAAACGGCCATGCACTCTTCATCCCATATCTAACGTTTTTTCATATGACTATTTATCTCCCTCATATAAATCCTTCTTAACATCCATAGATGATATTTCTGTTCCTATTTATGTATCTATTTTCATGAATGACCTAGGATGGAGTCATGCTACAGAAGATGAGAAGAACACTTTTCATCAGAATCACACCTAGAGTTTGATTCCTACTCCAACAGACAAGGTTGTTGTTTGATGTGATGGGTTTACTCAGTCAAAGTCAAACCAACTAGTGTTGTTGATCGACTGAAAGCTTGTTTGGTAGCCAAGGGATACACTCAAGTATATGACCAAGAATGTCTTGAGACTTTTTATCTTATTGCTAAAATGTCCTATGTTCGTCTTTTTATTTCTTTAGTAGCTCAATTTTCTTGACCCTTGCACCAACTTGATATCAAGAATGCTTTTCTCGATGATGACCTCTCAAAAGAAATCTATTTGGAGTAACCTCTAGGGTTTGTTTCTCAGGGGAAGTCAAATATAGCTTGTCATCTTCAGAAATCACTTTATGGGATCAAGTAGTCTCCAGGAGCTTCGTTAGGAAAATGTAGACAAGCTCTACTTGAATTCGATCTTCTATAGTCAGGTCTTGATCATTCAGTCTTCCATCGACAACGATCTTCAAGATTTGTTCTCCTTTTTGTCTATGTTGATATTGTCATTATTGGATATGATCAACCGATATTATGCAACTTGAATAGTTTCTTCAAAATAAATTTTAAACTAAAGATTTATGCCTCTTAAAATATTTTCAAGGTATTGAGGTTGCTAGATCTAATGATGGAATAGTCATCTCAGAAAGAAAATACATTCTTGATCTCTTGGAAGAGTCTGGTATGCTTGGAGAAAAGCATGCAGATACTCTAATGGATCCCAAAGTCAAGCTACATAAGGAGGAGGGGGGGCCACTTGAAGATCAATGGAGATACAGAAGATTGGTTGGAAAATTAAATTATCTTACTATCACTCGTCCAAAGATATCATATGCTACTAGTGTAGTTTGTCAATTCATGGATAAATCTTGTAGTAGCCATATGAAGGTTGTGTATAGGATAATTCACTATCTCAAGAAGAGTCCAGGAAAAGGCATACAGTACACCAATCAGGGACATCTCAAAGTGCGGGGCTTCTTAGATGTTGATCGGGTATGATGTGTCATAGACCACAGATCAATTTCCGAATATTGTGTCTTTTTGGGGGGTATCTTGTATCCTGAAAAAGTAAAAAGAAAACAACAATTATCTTGATCTAGGATTGAATCTGAATATAGATCAATAGCTCATGCAACCAGTGACCTCCTATGGACTAAGAATATTGTAGAAGAACAGAGACTCATTCAGTCTGAAGCAATGGAACTCATGTGTAATAATCAAACTGCTGTCCACATTACCTCTGACCCAGTTTTCCACGAACAGGCCAAACACATTGAAGTTGATTGTCATTTCATTCGGGAAAAGGTACAAGATCACCAAATTGTACTTGTTGCAGTCCGTTCAGAAGATCAAGTGGTTGATCATTTCATAAAATCCCTCAGTGGAAGTCGAGTAAATTTTTTATGTAACAAGCTTGGTGCCCATGACATCTATGCGTCAGCTTAATGGGGGAGTGTTAGAATAATAAATATTTATAATTTTCTTTATTCATTATTCTTTATGTCCCTGTATATTTCTTAGGCATATAGGATTAGTCCCACAATGTGTAAACGGGTATTGGCTGGCGCATGTGTCCATACATATATCTGTGCCCTGTCAATACTAAAGGTATCTCATTCCGCACTTTGCTTTTCTTCTTCACAGTTACCATTGTCAACTATAACACACATTATCTTGCAAAAAACTAACAATGTTGTGAAATGGATGGGCACTCATGACATGGAACGCCTAAATTGAGAACAGATAGACGAGTATGTAATGATATATTATCATGATATGTGAATAGTTGATCGATACGGAAAATTAATCTATCAAATTCAAAGGACAACGCCGAATCAGTGAACTTTAGGTGTGAGCATCACGAACATAAAATGGAAAAAAGTTATTGTTCGACACAAGTTCTTCTGCAAATGACGTCCCATACGACTTGAAGCTTCCTTCTCAATAAGTCATACTGTAGGGCCTTGGCTTCTTGGTTCTCCTCCAACCAAGTAGAAGCATAGCCCATCTCCTTGTCTATAATTTACTTGTCAGCAGCCGACATGCGTGCCGCCATGTTTCTCTCGGTGATCCTGAAATTGATGTTGCAAAGCAGAACCTCCAGATTTGACTTGGAAAGAGCCTTCTCCTTGCGCTCTCTGTCCGCCTGTTTGTGAGCCTCGGCTTCGCGTATCAACCTTTGGATTTCAATTGCACCTAAGCGACCGGTCTCGTTGGCGATAGTAATGTGCTGATTCAGGCCGTGTCGTTTCAGATCCGCCGTGACTGTAAGAACTCCATCAGCGTCTATCTCAAAGGTCGTCGCGATGCTCGATCTGGAGGTATCCCATCAAGCCGGAACACTCCAAGGACATGCAGTCTGACGTGAGCAATCGCCTCGTCTGGGTTGATTGATTTGCAGAGCCCTTTGCCGTCAAAGTTTTCCTGCAACATGTTTTGAACTCTTGGAATCCGCGTCGACCCTCCCACAAAACGATGTCATTCACTTGGTCCTTCTTCATCTTCGCATCATATATTCAGGCACTTTCCCACCACATCTATGCATCTGGAGAAGAGCTTCATGTTGAGCTCGTCAAATTTGGCTCGGGAGATCTTGCATTGGAAATCAAGACCTTGATAGAAGCACTCCACATCTACCGTGGTGTCGGTTGCGAAAGACAACACTCTCTTTGCCCTCTCTGCGGCCGATTTCAGCCTCCGGAGCTCGAGGGTTCGCACGGATGTCTACTTTCATGGGTTTATGTTTCCGCTCAAACTCCTCAATGAAATAACTGACCATCCTGTTGTCAAAATCTTCGCCCCCAAGGTAAGTATCAGCTCCAGTGGCCAGTACATTGATCCGACCACCTACGATTTGCAGAACCGAGACGTCGAACGTCCCACCTCCCAGATCAAACACCAAGACATTCTTAGGAGAATTACTTGTGCCGTCCAGTGCGAGGCCGTATGCAATAGCAGTCGATGTGGGCTCGTTGATTATCCGGATGATGTTCAGCCCCTGCGATTCGGCCGGCGTCTTTAGTTGTCTGCTGCTGCGTCTCGTTGAAGTAGGCCGGAACCGTCACCACGGCGTCCGTGACAGTGGTTCCCAAGTATGACTCGGCGATCTCCCGCATGTTACCTAGGATCACAGCCGATATTTCCTCGGGATAAAACTTCTTCTCTACGCCTTGGTACTCGACGGAAATCTGGGGCCTGTACCCTGGTCCAGCGACGATCTTGAACGGGCTGAGCGGTATGAGATCTTTGACGCAAGGGTCACTAAACTTCCTACCTATCAGGCGCTACACACCTGCATTCAACATGAATAACAGCTGCCGATTCAGCATCCTGTTAATTAAAGTTAATACTGAACGAAAAATTATGCGGTGATTAATTTAATCAGTCAATATATGATACGTTATGCGATTAAGTTAATTACCGAATATAGTATTAATTTGTGGGGTTTACATGGCACTGGTTCGCAGCGGCATCACCGACAACGCTATCTTCTTGCGTGAAGGCGACGCACGAGGGCGTGGTTCGGTTGCCTTGGCCATTGGGTATGATCTCGACGTTGTCATGCCGCATGACGGCCACGCACGAATAGGTCGTTCCCAAGTCAATCCCGATTGCAGGCCCTGCTTCTGTCTTACTGTTGGCCATCCAAGTTTATCAGTAGATCTGACTTGTTGAGGTTCAGGTGAAGGTTGCCAGAACGGTGGACTGACTCAAGGTTCAGGAGAAAGAAGATAGGCAGCCAGATCGTGGGATTGAACTCTACAATCTTACTCCGCACGCCCTGCAGAAGTGCCGCGGCCGCAATCGAGTTCCGTCGAAAGTCGCCGAGCGCTAATCTAGGTCACCTATCGCGCCTGATTCCAACTTGGAACAAAAAGCGGGGGGAAATCTGGCGCTGCGGGCATTTCGCTGCTCTGCCGATTCTGATGCTAAATATTTCTATCCCACTTTTACCCTTTGTAACAAAACTACAGATATAGCGAATACTTGTGGCGTTCTTTTCTGCATTAATACTTCAGTCTGCGTGGATAGCACACTGCTGCACTTATGTCGTGCTCTGTGCCTGTGCAAGAAATTGAAAGGGTTTTCTAATTTGGCACACGGAGAGAGAGAAACAGAGATAGATCAACAAAGAGAGAGAAGGGGGACGGGGAGAAAATGGAGGAAAGAGATTAAATAATAATAATAATAACAATAATAATAATGATGATGATGATGATAATAATAATAATAATAATAATAATAATAATAATAATAATAATAATAATAGTTGTTACATCTGTTTAAAATGAAAAAAAAATCGATAGTCCTAATAAATCGTAGAC
This sequence comes from Alisma plantago-aquatica, assembly GCA_963693085.1. NCBI lineage: Eukaryota > Viridiplantae > Streptophyta > Magnoliopsida > Alismatales > Alismataceae > Alisma > Alisma plantago-aquatica. The sequence goes on along the minus strand of OY856414.1, from coordinate 787,200,933 downwards.
ATATATGTCTGAAAATTACGTATTTGAAAACAAACAATACACAAGAATGACAAGTGTTCGTATACATATCTAAACATTACACATCTTGGACTCAAAGTAGTTCTCGTATTGTATGTGTTTAAACAATACAAAATAAGTATATTTTCTATATTATAAATTTGTTATATTTTAAAATATAACAAATTGTGAATCATAAATTGGCACAGTACTACAACACATATTTCAGTGAGTCCTCAATGAACAAAAAAAATCCATAGGATTTTACAATGCACATAATCCCGATCTTATTTCCTATTCTTAATCTGAAGCAATTCAGTTTGAGATTTTTTTTGCAGGAAAGTAATCCTGACCCCTCTCCCCAAAGATGAAATCTTGATTTTGCCCCTGGTTGCGCAATGTGTGTTGATGATCATGCGAAAAATGCTAAGTAGGTGGTTTCATGTTTAATTTGGAAAAGTATTAGATTGCTATGATATTTTTTTGTTTGTGTTGTTGCTTGCATCCAAGATGCTTTTGTAAAGACTTAGTTTACCTACCTACTTCTTGTTTGGAGTTAAAGCGGTTATAGTAGGATGAGCATCAGACCAGACCTTCCCAAACCAACCCATAATGTGACCCGCATAACCCAACCCATGCCTAATTCACAAATTTTATATGGGTGTGCAAGCCTAAAATTTTAACCTAGATATTTGCATAGGCTGGGTTAGGGCCATAGTAAACCTAGGCCCAAAAATCCTTACATATTCATTTATGATAATTACATGTTTCTATAAATATGTATCTTATACAATATATATTTCACTATAAACTTTCATAATTACATTTGACCTAAAACATGTCTAGTGAATCCTATTAATTTTCATAAGACTAGAAGAGTATTGAGCTAGAGTACATTTAAGCCATAAATTTGTATCTAAAATGTTTGTATAGTTTAAAATAATGTAATCTTAGATATTGAATGTATACTACTTAAATTATATGGTTCAAGAATCATCTCAATTGTGATATTGATAGTCCATTCATTTAAATAAAAAGTACAATTTTTAACCAATGGTAATTGAATAAATCCATAATAATTGGACACTTCTTTATTGTATCTCATAAGTAAATGGGTATGATTGAGTTAAACATATCTAATCCAGACGATGTTCTTTCCATCCATTGGATTTAAATAACACAAGTTGTAGGCATAGTTGTAATGTACCTTAATCTAGGACCATATCCCTTTTCTTCGGCCCCTTTTTAATTATGTTAGAGTTAAACCTTTTCCAATTATTAGATCAATTAAGGTTAGTTGGAGTCAAGAAAAGTAGACCAAAACATGTTTTATATAATGTTAATAGTAAATTAATTTATTTAGTCTTCAATTGGATATGAATTATATAAATACATCATGAATTGGTGTGGAGAATGATTTTTCACTCTAGGATCACCCTAAGTCTACTAGAGTAAAGAGAATGGAAAATATAAAATTACTGTATCAAAATTAATTAAGAAAGGAATTAGATTAAGTTAATTGACTACTTAATTTACAAGTAATGCAATAAAATACCAAACATTTTCAAAGGTAAATTTATGTTGAAAATGAGTTCTTTAAACCTTAGTCTACATATCAATTTTCATGACAAAAGGACATCATTCGTTCTCTCAATTTAATCAACAGGACACCTAACTAATTGAGTTTGCCCTAGGCACACAACACATTTGTGATTTTTTAATATCTTAAAGACCTAAACTAACACACCCAATTAGACTAACACACTAACCCACAAGCGAATGAGGTCATGTTATAATATAGGCAAGTGTCAAAAATAGGGTCGATCCATAGGGAGAGAGGGGGAACTAGAGCTTGGTTAGAGTAACTAAGTTCATAAAATAGAGTCTAGGGATCAAGGGTTTAATTAGGGGTTTGGTTTGATTATACTAAGTTGGACAAGAAAGTAATGAAAGGAAACAATCAACCAATATCTAAGTTAACCCTAGACAAGTTAGATTCTAATTAGCAAGAAAGACAACTAAGTAAGAAAGGGAGAAATTACACTAATATGAACTAAGAAAGACCTATCTAGCAACCTAGAAGTGAAAATTAGTTAAGGTAAGCAAGTAGCTACACTAGACTAACAATTAGCAAACTAGGGCAAGCAAAGAGCTAAATTAACACTAGCTAAGCAAAGAAAGCACAAAAGGACACTAACTACACTAGAAATATTTAAATACCTAGAACAAGGCAATTAGCTACGAAGCAATTACAAAAAGTAAGTAGAACAAGCTAGCAAGAAGCAAATTAAGGTTTTAAGCAAGTTATGAAGGTTTGGGACGTTTGGGGGAATGTAACTACGATACAAGTTTGGGGGTTATAACATGCAAATTCAATTTGTTCATTACAGATTTACAAACCAAATAGCAAAACAAATGATATGGAATTACCCTAAGCTACTAGTTGGCGATGGATGGTATAAGGTGTGCAAAGGGGAACTACATGCTTGCACACCCTATCCAACCTCACGAGGCTCAATTAAACTAGGTCTTAGGTGAATTCCAATTGGATTTCACAAGTCTAGGTTTTTAGGGTAGGTGTTCTTAGGGAAATGGGGAGTCAAAGGTAGAAAGGGAGAGTGGAGTTGAGAGTGTTTCACCTTACATCACTCGCCATATAGCTTTTAGGAAGCTCCTAAGAAATTGTACTAAGCACTCCCACTCTAGCTACTTAGATCTACCACTTAGAAGTAGGAGAGGGGATGTGTATGCAGGAATATAATGTTCTAACTAGGGATCCATTAGTTGGATCTAGGAGTAATTCCTAAGATAGACACATACAAGCCATTCTCTTCTAGAGTCTATGTAGTTAAGTACAAATTAACAAGTAATCCATATTTTCAAGCACAAACCACAAGGGGAAATAGAGGAAATAAGTTTGAAGTAGAAAATTACCATCATTATAACAAATCTACAAGGTTTGCAATTCCTCCCCCCCAACATGGTATCAAAGTAACATATTCACCCCTAAACATCCCACCTAGGGGGGCTTAACTACTCATAGTAAAAAAGGAGAAGAAGAAGAAGAAGAAGAAGAAGGAAAAGACATGGAGATCATGAAAGATCTTCTTCTCCTTCACCTCTAGTAGAAAGTGAAGCTCCTTCTCCCTCCAAAGTGGGTGGCAATCATGGGATGGTGGATGGAAATGGACAAACCCTAGAAAACAAGGGTTTAAGGTGAGGGAAGGTGGAAATGAGGTGGAGGTAGGTTGGAGAAGGTAGGAGCTCCTTGAATGCACTACATAGGTGGAAATGAATGCTAGGGGGTGTAACTTCGTGCTAAAGCCACCACCTGAGTATATATAGGTGTAGGGAAGCATTAGGTTAAGTGGGGGTAGTCTAGGAATTTTAGTGCAAAAAGTAGCCTAGGGTTGTCGGCGACCACGTCAGTTTTAGCCACCACTACCATGGTGGATGAGGTGAACATGGCTGTGGTGCACTTGCACATGCGAGGTAGATATGGGTAAAATGTTAGGTTGAAGTACGGTTTTGGAAGGTTAGTGGAACGACCGTGGTAGTCACTATATTTGGGGTGGGTGAATGGTGGAACGGGGGAGGTGGCTGCTACAAATATTTTGGAGGGAGTGAACATGACTATTTTCTTCCTACTGGTCGTGGTGGGAGTTAGTCACCACGGGCATGGCAGGTGCCATGGGCATGGTAGCGTTGAAGTGCCACGACTATCTTGTTGACCACAACTGTGGTGACTGAGTTTTTGTACCATTTGAATTCTTGAATTCAACCTGTGATATGGGGAATTCTCACCACAACTTTGGCATTATACCGTGCCCCATTTTGAGGGACAAGTTGTGCATTTTGGCACCGAAGTTCTTCAATCACATGTTGTTTGTCTTGAATTGATTTTTGACCATCTATGGAAGGTTGGAATTTGGACTAGGGATCTTTCCAAGCTGTACAAACCCAAAGATGCTCCTTTATTTCTCCTTTTTGTCCAATATATGGTTCAAATGACTTAAAAACACACAAAGAACAACCATAAGCAAATTTGACATTAAACCATTTGTTAGGGGAAATAACATGTAATCTAAGATGTCTAGAATAGGGATACATCACCACCCCAAACTTAAAAGATACTTGTACTCAAGTATGCTCCAACTCAATTTCTCTTCAACTTTCAACAGCCAAGAATGACAAATGCATTGCAATAGATATATATTGATATTGACTAACTGAGCTCAATGTTGACTAAGTACATGTATTTCACCTCTCTCCTCTTCTCTTTCACAAACCTACATGATCAAATCACTAAGCACAAAAACTTCACATATAGGGCATAGAATATGCAAACATTCCATATGGATGTCATACAACATTTGGGTAAATTGTTTCACGATGGTGACAATAAAAAGTGACTAGGGTTGTTATTTTATTTACACACATTCAATCTCATATGTCAAACCACACTAAGTGACCCATGCGGTTGCGAAAAAGGTTGAAATTATCTAGGCTTGATGTTTCCTAGCAAATAGAAGAAAGGGGTTGTGGTAAGATGTTGGAGTGCTATTACATTGGAGGACTCATCTTTTCTTTATTTAGATGCTATTACATAAGATCATCTTTTTTTATATTTCCTTTTATTTTTCTCTGGCCTTGATGTAGGTAGGGCACATGATGGTGAGAGTGAAGTAGAGAGATATAGATATAGCCAACCCAAACTTTTGGGGGTGGCAAAGGCCGATGTGTGCTCTTTGGCATCTTTTCATGAGGCAAAGGGGTAAGAAATGGTCTAATAAAAGTGTGTCAAAGAGGGGGTCACTAGTGTGGGCTTCAACATGAAACCTCCTGCATGAAAATTACTCCAACAACTTCATCAAACAATGACATACCACATGAATGAGCAATATGAAAATTACGCTTTTATCATGAGATTCTACAAACCCTAAGCATTTATTGCTTGCTTAAATCAAAATTCAACCAAGCGATTCACAAGAATGAAATAGGTGGATTACATGTAAAAAGTCAATATTTGAGACCATCTAGAAATATACATGAGAATGTAGCATGCATTTATCAAAGATCAACATTTTCGATAAATAAGTAGATATTGGGCCAAAACATGCTTTCTAGCAAGGAATTCCAAAATTGGGTAAAATTAGCCGAAATGGTGCCAACTTGCATTCAATCACATATTAATGCACATTTAAGAAGCAAAAAGAATAAATCAACCAAATCCTAACTAAAACACACAAAAAATACAAAAATCTACATGAAATGCAATGCATGGCATAGAGTGGTGTGAAAATCATTTTTTTTTAAATTACACCAAAATGCATGAAATTAAACTATAGGATATGCATGTATGCTAGCAACAAGAAATCTACATTTGATAGATTGGTGCCAACATAAAATAGGGTGAAACATGTATAATTAAAATAAGATGAATGAGGAAGGGCACAAACTGCCCTACCACCCTAAACTTTTTAATCATGTTGTCCTCAACATGAAACTAAAGCTTAGGAATGATATAGTAGCTGTCACTATTGTGGCGATGGTGGGTCAAATGAGGGTGGTCCTCCCTATGGTGGAGGATGCTGGTGGTAATGGCTCTAGTAGTCCACCTGTGGAGGTAGGTATGACTCCTAATATCCAGAAATGCCCCCTCTAGAAATCTTTCCCCCATTGGGTGTTCCTTTGCACCTATGTATGTTAGTAATGGTATATGTGATTAATCTGAAGGTGCATTTGTTGCTGATCTAACCACATAGCATGATGTGTCTAGTGAATGCTCTATAGTTGTGCCTGTATAGTGGACATGTCATAGGCATTTGCTTAGGCTATTGATGTGATAATGTTGCTTCATCTCTCATTCTCACTTGTAGTATCTCTCTTTGTTGTGCTTCCGATTGTTATTACTGTACATTGGTTTCTGTAGCCCCTTCAGGTAAATCAACAATGACATCTAAGAAGTTCTCTCTAGGTTTCTCACTCTACCAAGCTTTGAGGTGTTCAAATGATTTAACATAGGGCCCTAGTTGTTCCATGAGTGAATCAGTGTAATATGGGGGTTCTAGAGTCATTCCATGATAAGGAGGGTTGACATTATAAATTATCTTCTTGTCTAAAATGGAAATCATTTGGGAGTGCACCAGATAATTCGAATGCACAAATTTTACCCCCTATGCCTTAGTAAGCCCCATCAAGTCATGTCTTAGGCTTAGGGCTATTGAGGTCACAACCCCTCCCATGACAAAGGGAGGTTCACTCTTGGATGAGATTGACCTCATGTGATCTATCAAAAGCACCCCTAGGATTACATATTTTTCTCTTATCACCCAACCAAGGTCAAAAAGATCATTATGTGAGAAACTCCCTTGATTCTCATACCTAACAACAATTGTATTTACAGTGACTTTCTGTAAGAACCTCAGGTAGGGATTATGGATTGCACTTGTTTTTGAGTTTCTCGGTGTGAAGGTTTTTTGTCAGGTTATATTTTTTGACACCATTTTACATTTGGCATTTGAGTGTTTCCCAATGTAACCCTTGTTGAGATTTTATTCCTCCTCACGGCTAGACGCAAAAATGATGTTCAATTTTGAGGCGGTGACCATATGCATCACATTTTTCATTGCAAAATGGATGTCATCTTCTCCTTTATGTTGGATTATCTCCAGTGTGGTGAAGAATTTGTGTTATCTCAACATAGGTATCATGTGCAGTAGTGATCACCTTGAACAACCCATCTAATTTCAAATATTTTTCAATTATGAAATTGATATCTAATGCTTGCATTGTGGCCTGACAGACATATCGGGTTGCATCCACCCTTATATTCATACATTCTGTGTAAAGGGGATTTAGTGTGATCTTTATTTTTTTCCCCATCCCATAGGAAACACCCTTGAGATCCTTACCAAGCCCCCCTCATCCTTTCTGCCTCTAGTGTCGCTAGAATGTCAAGTTTCTTGGGCCATAGATCCTTTTCCTCAATGTCTTCTTCCTCCTCTTCTTCCCCATATGCGTGAGATCCTAAACTGATGTTCAAATTCAACAACAACTTCTCCTCAGACTATTCTTTGTGATCATCTTCATCATCGAGCTTGTGACTGTAGTTGTTGTGTATTCATGGCTGAGGATGTGGAGTAATGTCCCAACGTAGGATGTGGTGGAACGCATAAAGAAGACGGGACAGTTGTGCCCTAGCCTTGCCATGGTCGGGTGGTGACCTCCTGTGCTAAAGAGTTGATCAATGTGTTAACATTTGACTCATATGCCTCCTACTCTTCTTCATGATATGTAGCATTTGAAGTGTGGAGGCTATGGGATGAGTAGAGGTGAGAGCTACTCAAAAATGTCAAACGACAAAGTGAACTTAAAATGGAGTTAGAGGGGGATGGAGTAGGGTTGTGTAAGAAGATAGGGATGTCAGTGGAGGCACATTTGATATCCCCCCCAATGATGGATTTGAATCCACTTTGAATACCATTCTTAATTGATTTCCCTACTTTGTTCATGTTAGTGGAGGTTTTAGTGGAAAAAGAAGATGAGACTAGTGTTTTCATATTTTTTGGAAATGGGGTGGAATGGAGCTAGTGATGGAGATGTTGGGATGGAAATGATGGGAGGAGTCACAGTGGAGGTAGGGAAGAGGTTGGGGAAGTTTATTTTTGCTTGAATCAGGCTAGAGGAGGTGGAGGTGGAGGTGGAGTTGGAGTGCGGGAGGCGTTATTGATGTTGGAGTAGTGCCACGACCGTGTGGGTTTGCAAGGAAGTGAACATGGTTGTGGTGTTTCAAAATAGAAAAACACTCAAGTGGTGGGGTCGGCCCTACCATGCCTATAGTGGCCATTTGGCGGCACGCCCGTGGTGGTTCTCTAGCTATGATCATCTTTCCTATGTTGGTCGGCTATTACCACACCTGTGGTGTCCAGTGGCCACCATGTCTTGGTGGGTTCCACACCCATGGTGGCTCCCCTTCTTTCGCTCTTGATTCCCATGATTCCCTAACCAAATTGGCCACTCTCACCATGGCCTTTGAAAAGTACCACGGCCTTGGGGAATGTTATAGAAGCATATTTCAATGTCAAACTCCATATATCTTTACATTTTTCAACTTGATTATTGTTCTATCATTTTTCTTTCATCTTGAAACTATTTCACCTCATTCTATAACTCTCTCTAACCTATCACCCTGTCACATTCTGAAATCTAAAAAAAAAAATATTAAACACAAGTGTGTGTGTGTTCCTTAGAATGTGTTAAAAGAAACAAAAGAGTATCAAATATTGAAGGTGGGTGAAAAAATTCCCAAACATAGGTGGGTAACCTACTATTGGTGCTAAGTTTTATGCCTTCAGTTGGGCTTCTTGATTCTTGGATCACTCAACCTCTTAATAGTGTCAAAACATATTCACCAAAGTAGATGGATTTTTCGAGTGCATTCAAGATCATCTCTTCATGAATAGGAATTTCTTCAACCAACATGATGACATCGAAACTTTGAATGTCGTTATCGGGCCCAACTTCAACCAAAACCTTCAATATTTGTCTGTTGATGATGAAATCCTTGTGTAAGGAGTGGGATCACATAGGGATCCACTCCCTACTAAAATAAAAAGGCAACATCCCTTATAAACTAAACAATTATACTTTTTTCACAAAAGGGATGATAACCAATTCATACACATGTATGTATCATAAAACCAATAATGTAGGTGCGGAAGAGAAATATATCTAACTATTGCAATTGAGTGTCTATGAAAGTTCTTCACTACATAAGGTGTACATAGAAGGAAACAAATGGAACTATTAAGAAGAGGGTCGTCGCACTATATCAATCTACCTCCCAAGTTAGATCAGTTAACTCCTGGATAGCTTTGGTCACCTTCAGACAAGTTCTCCTTGCTCACCACCTAGGGGTTGGAAGCATACCCCGAAGATAAGGAAAAAGATGGAAAATTATTAGCAAACAAAACTAGTATGTGCATATAATAGGGATTGGACAACATAAAGGAAATAGGGATGACAAATCACAAGGCTTCTTGTAGAATAAAGGAGGAACATCCAATTGATATCAAAAAGGAATTCTTTATATAGTAAGATAAAAGAGAATACAAGAAGAAAGTAATAAAACTCACAATAATCAAATCTTTCCTTTAGATATCAAGTAAAGAACAATAATTAGTAACAAGAATTATGCATGTGGGTAAACTAAATAATAATCACATTAATAATAATTTGGAGTATATGCATCACCACCATAACCATATATTATGGCATCACCACAATAATATTCGGGGGAGTAATGGCATCACAACACAATTACCCAGGGATAGGAGTCACCATCTGCACCCTCTAGTAGTATTGCACACAATAGGGATACATCACCCAATGTGAAATAAACAAGTTATCCAAACCAAACATGCATTATAAATAGAGAGGCAAGAACATATATAGTCACATCACCATAAAGGTGTCCAAATTCCAAAATCATCAAAAGAAGTATGGGCATAGTCAAATGTACTATCAAGGCCAATGCATGGCAAATTAGGGTTTCCATTGAATATAGAGCATCAACCTCATCATGATGCCAATTGAATGAGATAACATCATGATACAAGGATAAGATTCAATTTGCTAATATCATAGTGAATAAGACCAATCTTAGGAATTAGAAATAATTGGTTCAACTATATGTGAACACATGTGAGATCTAAGCAAATGTATCATCATCTAGACCAAGAGAGAGAAAAGAAATAATCAGTTGTCCAATATGACTCATACGAGGACCTCACAGATGTGTGAATCAGATTAGGATTCAAACCCTAGATCCAATCAGAGTATATCTTCACCTAATTTAATATTAGATGTAAATAATTAATTAATGAGCATATTAAAACCCTAGAAATATCACCTTTTTATTAAATTGAAATTAGACTCTAAAAACTTCACCAATCAATTAGTTAGATTCCCCTGATCAAGAAAACATATGTTTCCCCCAACCAGGTTCAAACTCAAGGAGTCAAACCAGAACAAAAACCATAATCGGAAATTTGAGAACCAACCACCGCCATTACAGGTTGAGAGAGCAGTCACAAAAAATAGAAAATAGAAGGAAAATAAAAAATCTAGGGGAAAAGATGAATACATGAACCTTCAATGGAGGTCGGAACTGAGGAAATGGAGAGGACGATGAATGATAACACTGACATTGCTCAAGAACCCCATGTTAGAAGTAAAAAGAAGGAAAACAACATACTTGCCTTGGCGACCAAAATGACCAGGGCATAGGCTCTGAGGCAGTATAATTAAGAATTTCAATGTCTTTTTCAAGGGTACAATGGTGAAGTCCTTTCTGACAAACTCCAAAACACCAAATAGGGAACTGGAGTCAAGGAAATTAGTTGTTGGAAAATGCAAGTGTAAAGGATGATTAGAGGTAGGTTATAGGGATCTTTTGAAGGTAAAGGGAGACCCATATATATCCGCAAGTGGTTGTAGAGGCAGACAAGAAAATAGGAGAGGCAGAGAAAAACCCTATAGACTGAGGTGTGGAGACCTTAAAAATCTAGAAAATCTAGGATGGAAGAGTGAAAAATTGTGAGGGAATTACAGAGGAAAGGTTGGAAAAAGAAAATAAGGAAAGGGGAGAAAGACTGTGGAGAGAGTAAATCGGGGTTACTATAGTGAACAAGAAAGGAAAGAGGGCAAGGAAGAGGAAAGTAGAGCAGCCATGTGATTTTAATCTGTCGGTCTAGACTAAACATGACATCTGTGATTGAAATGCGTGACACATTGATTTCAAATCTGATTTGAATAATGTGATGATATAAATATGCAAATTTTCTCTCTCTCCCAAAAAGGGTACAAACAAACTCTGATTTTAGTGAAATTTGGCACCTAGGCTAATTAAGGCATGTAGAATCCAAATATGCAATTAGATTTTCCTATTGAGAACTTTTGATTTGCTAATCAAGCCAATTCTTATTTTCTCTTTCATCATGCATTAATGACTATAAGATTCTCCAAGTTTTATGAAACTTCATCCATAAGTCACATTTAATGTGTTGGATATGATTTTGACATTATTTCCTCATGTTGAAGTTATTTGTTTAATCGATCTATGTATTGAAGGTTCTACACACTTTATATCTCCTAGTTTAACCTTTTGTTCAAATATTCTACAAATTGAGTGAAAATTCACCCAAAGGCATAGTTTAACATGAAGAACATGATTTGGAATTAGTTGACACTTTTTGACTCATTAAATTAAATATTTCATTTTTAAAAGATAACTCCTATTTTCCTACTCAATTAATGAAAATATAATTACAAATTTCCTAAAATTGTGGAACTTATAAATTAAGTAAACTTTTAGCCCAAGGAAATGAATTTGGGTTTAGAATTTCCTTTTGAGTTTTCCTTTTATGATTTTAGGCAATTTACTTCATATTTCCACTATTTGTCACATCAACACTTTTCATGCCTTATTTTCTTAACTTTAGCCTTTTCCATTTTATTTCTTTTCCTTTTTATTATTCTAAAAGCCCATAGGAGGTACTAGTACGAAGTACTTTATTAATATGCCACATAAGTGGTCAAATTGCATATTATATCATGATTAAAGCATTCACTAAGGTATTTGTGCATAAACTTATTTGTTGGCATAAATAGTGAACAAATGTCCACCAACCCATGATTGTTTCCATGAATTGAACATCAAATCCAAAAAGGATAGATAAGAAAGGAAAATCTTGGAAAAGGGCCAAAAAAAGAATATGCCTAAGTTTTAGTTCGTTATAGCACTCCACCCTTTAAAGAGGATTTCTTCCTTAAAATCTAATCATCCATGATCTATCAAGGCACTACTACTATCCCTTCACCCCTTAAAGTGTGGCATCCAACTCACAAAAACAAGGTTTATTTAAGCGGAAGAGAATCATTTGCAGCGGATTACTGAAAATCACTAAAAATTAAAACCATTTGCAAAGAGATCCATTCTCAGGAAAACTCTTTTAACAAGAACCATTGTATTTCAATTACATCCTGGTTCATAATGTACATGTCATGCACCATCTCTTCTCGAGGATTACATACAATAGTTGCTCTATTAAATTTGTACATAGGCAACTTAAAACCTCGAGGCATCAAGCCAAAACCTCAGATCGATTATAAAATCACAAACTACTAACTCCTAGGACCTGAGAGTAAAGAGATGGTACATAGGACTTTCTATACAAAACTTGGCAGCCAGTGCCTCCACCTGAGTTATCACTACTATCCTTGTTGTTGTTGCTGCTGCTTTTCCCTTGCTATAGGGTTCCTACTTCTGCTCCTACATTTGCCTAAAAAGTTGGATCCCACAGGGGTGAGTCAATTGTAAATTGCCCCAGTGGGAGATATAACTCTTCGCCAAAACATCATTGTTGCAGTTTATTAAATTAAAACTGAGCAGAGGAATCTTATATATTTTACAGCAGATAAATCGTTGTATGAACAGAATCAAGTAATCTCCTTTCCTAAGGAGAACATTGCATCTACTCATGGTAGAGTTGTAAATCATCTATCCACCTTGCAAGGAATGTAAAGAGACATAATTCACATCTATCAACTAAAGATGCATAAAAGAATGTAATATCAGCCAATGAATTTCCGTATTCAATCCTTAAGCAAACATGCTATACGGATGATATATTTTACAATCACACTTATGCCCTGAGGAGATGAGGTATACCGCTCATACTCCAACCGACCACTGCAAAGTTGAAATCGGTACCATTCATAGGTCAATGGAAGAGTCAGATTCCCATGACCTCCCACATCCCGGTCAGTGCGGGACCACAAGCAGGACTTATGTTAACTGCTAAATATAGCTTTCCAGGGTATACTGGCAACTTCACTATAGAGTTACAACGTCAACTACACTCTCATCGACAATCGAGAGATTTAATGTTTATCTACATCGACCCGAAATTAAGTATTATTGGGAGATGTGTACGGTATCTGTCCCAATCATCGGGAGATTTGTGATATATCCATCCCGACACATGAAGGATTGAGAGGTTTAATGTTTATCTTTCATCAATCTCTTCACTAGGATGTAAGGATATTTTTTCCCATTTACCCCCACATATTCAAAATATGCATTCTGGGTTTTACCGCGGAGCACCCGTTTCACCATCCCCATATTATTGACGATGATGGATCTATGGTCAGGGCTCTACATGATATGATTTCACTTGATTAATTAAGTACATTATCATATTCTTTAAACATCAGCCAAGTTCTCAAACATAACTTATTAAGACAAATGCTCCAAAGAAACATGTACTATTTGCATCATTCACTTCTCATTCTTTATGAGGCATTGGGATCTCAGTCCCTTATTTCAATACTGGGAATTCTCATCCCTCCACCACATTGTTACCATGCTTATCAAATTTGGGTATTTAAACCCTTAGTTCATTATTGAACATTGTTACCACTTATTAGGTAACTATTACTTCGAGGTCCTCAGACCAAGGTATACATGATACTTGTTACACAAGCATCACACCTGGCTCACCAGGCCATTGATTGTCTTGTCACCCTTCACTAGGCGACAACTTATTCACATGGCTTACAATGCCATAATACATTTTATTATTTATTCATGAGAAACAATAGCATATTGGTACACCAGGCCAAAGCACATGTTGTTACTTTTCAAATAGCAACAAAAGCATATCACAACATGTAGTACGATAGTAATACCACCATACCCTCACCAGGGTTAGGGTTTACCATCAAATAGGGTTTTTCATCCTATTACCCAAAATTAGGGTTAGGATTTCCCATTACACAATAATTATGGTTTATGTTCATTTTATGAATCCAACCCTAATTTATTGCTCCACTCCTCTAGGAGCTTCCTTTAATATCATGAACATATCACATGCTTATTACTCTCATCATATATCATTAATTATTATGAATACAAGGTATGAGCTCATTTCTCATCCTTGTCAGAGTATGATTACATCATACTCATTAGTTTGGCTTAACCCCTTTCTCAAGGCATATTAGCTTGTACTTATCAAACTCATTACATTTCATTGTAACAGTTGCATAACACACTATATGTGTTTCTTACCCAAATATATTGGATTGAAATGCATCAAGGTATATCAATCCTATGATGCTACATGTGATATCTATCATGTCTTGTTATATCACTTCACTCATTACTTCTAATTTTCTTGAGTTTGTCAACTTATCTAGTATTAAGGTATTTCCTCTTAATAATCTTAATCACTTACCTATCAGGTTTAGCATGTAGTGCATAGGTCACACATTAGAATTGTCCAGCTATCTTTAATGATATGGACTTGTCGAATGGTTAGGCATTGTTGATATCATTATCAACTACTTTAGGTATCTCAACTCTCAAGATACTATTCACACCATTATTTAGTGTTGCATACATCACTCCTAAGAGTGTCATGTCCTCATCTTTGTAAGGTGTATAGGGTTAATACATGTATGTCAAGTTAATCACATATATAGAGTTGGATGTATGATAATCTAGGCATCACCTTGTCCCTTATACCTTTACTCATTAAAGTATGAACATTACCATTCATAAGGTTTATCAACTTCACCCTTCATGGGTGTAACATTCTCATCTTGCTTGATTATATTAGCCACACCCTACTTTAGTGTATTGGCCATTATACCATCATTAGGGTTTCATATATCATTACATGGAATCACCCTGGATTTGTGTCTCACATCACATCATTACATCAGGGTTCCACATAACATCATTCTAACTCAGGGTTTCACATGGAATCACCCTAGATTAGGATTTCACATGGCATCACCCTTAATTAGGGTTTCACATGGAATCATCCTCATTTAGGGTTTCATATGGAATCATCCTCAATTAGGGTTCCACATGGAATCATCCTCAATTCGGGTTTCACATGGCATAACCCTCAATTAGGGTTTCACATGAAATCACCCTAAATTAGGGTTTCACATGGAATCATCCTCAACTAGGGGTTCACATGGAATCATCCTCAATTAGGGTTTCACATGGAAGCACCCTTAATTAGGATTTCCACTTTAATTACCCCCAATTAGGGTTTACTATTCATCCCAATTTAGGATTTTACATCACATTACCCTAAATTAGGTTTACACATATCATCACCCTGGATTTGGGTTACATCCTTACCCTAGATTAGGGTTTCACTCAAAATTGCCCTGAATTAGGGTTAGGGTTCAATAACCTTGTCAATTAGGGTTTTATGCTCATGATTAGGGTTTTATGATCTCTTTACTAAGGATCATACCCTTAATCACCACATGAATCATACTCAATTATGAATTCCATTCTATCATTCTCTCCACTTGATTTGGTTACATCAATCATACGATCAAGTATATACAACTATGATTAACATAGTGTACTGAGTTATTGCTATTATAAGCAATTAGCGTTTATCCCTTTAAATGTACTAATCATCTAGGTACTTTAGGGATTCAACCTTTATACCTATAATTGATTATCATTGTTATCAATCATTGGATCAATGGAATAATCATCACCTTCAATTTCCAAATGATTGAATCACATTTGACCTCCATTCGGTTTTGGGGTTTCATCACCAAATGGTTTTGAAACCGTTTGACTCCAAATGGAGACCGTTTGGGCCAAATCGGTCTCAAAACCGCAAGGGTTCATTAGGTACATTCATCAATCAAATTAAATGTAATTTGCACCATTGAGCTGACCATTGATTGTGCAATTGAAGGATTCATCAATCAACACCTCTAGATCTTTATCCAATAATCAAGGATCAACCACTAACCCGCCAAACAGTTTTGAAACCGTTTGGTCCCAAACGGTTTCAAGACCGTTTGGGCTCAAACGGTTTCAAAATTGTTTGACCCAAATTATCTTGAAATCATTAGGATCAATCATGGATTCTTCAATCAACTCGATTAGGGTTTCCAATTAAAGGATTGTACATACATTGAATCAATCAATTGGATCCATTGGATCATCATACAACATGTACTTGGGTTCAAACCTCGAATGGTCAACCTAAGTAAATGGTCAACCCTCTCTTGCGGTTTGGAGTCCAAGTCATCAAACGGTTTGCAAACTGTTTGGTCTCCAAACGGTTTGGTAAAACTGTTTGGACCAAAAGTCCAAAACCGTTTGCAACTCAAATTTGTTGAGATGTGTGCTTGTGATGATGTCATCACCATAAACCTTCATCCCCACAAAATCTACTACCATAACCATGGAAGTTGCATCAATTAATCAAAGATATTACAAGAAGAATAATTGAATCAATTGAATTGAGAAATTGAGTTCAATAGTAATGATTAAGGGTTCAAGTTATATAACCCACCTCCAAATGAGATTCAAAGCTTGAAGATTCATGTAAACAATGGTGGATGAAGCTTTTGTAACTACCCCTAGCTTCGTCCTCAAGCTTTTGGGTGAAAAGATTGGCTCGGGTTGAAGATGGAGTGAAGAAAAGAAGAAATCCAACATTGATTTGTAATTTCCACCATGAATTCAAGGTGAAAGAGGGTCAAGAAGCTTACCAGAATGTTGGGGATCTTTCTCCTCTTGCTACCAAGTTCCCAAGGTCGTTTTGCAAGCAAAGGGTGGAAGTGAATTCGAAATTCCCCTTTTACTCTATGGATAAATGAGCTTATATGCAATTTTTATTAAAAATTCAATCAGGAGAGAGAAAGTAGGAATTATCTCCCCCTTATCCTTGACACTTGCCCCATTATCTTCCTTAGGGACGAGGCTATCCTATTTGCCTCTTATTCCTCTCAATTATCCACAATTTAAAGAAAAGAAAATTAAGCACCTTAATCCGTTTAATAGTAATATCCATAAGCAAGTGGATATTTCTTTTTCTTATAATAATGTGAGTGGGTTTTTCACCTCCTTGAGATATTTCGTGGCCATTGAAAAGCAAAAGGACATACACACATATCTGAATTCAACCATTTCAATTTTGGTTGAATTTACTTCAATTATTTTATTTATTTTTGCATTAATTTGAATTAAGGTTTCCATTATGCTTAAATCTTGATTATTTTAATATCAAGATTCTCTCCCCTTCAAAGAGATACAAATGAGACGCCCGTCTCATTTTATTTGCTCCACATGATCCCAAGAAACAGTAGGGACCATTTTGAGGTGGTAATTTGCATATTGAACCCTAGATTTTGGGTAAATTGCACATTACATCAAAACTAGGTTTTAATGCACAAACATTGATTTATCATCTCTTTCTTGGTATTCTGGCTATCACAAGCCCTACCTCTGCATCATATTTATTCTCCTGATGCTTCAACACATAAGGAACATATTAGCATGCAACATTTGCAAATTAACCCCTCAACTTGGGTAAATTGCACATTAGTCCAAAACAAGCAAAACATTGATTTCAACAATGTTCAAAAAGGACTGAAATTACAATATAAGTTCCTCTTGGCTTTAATTACTTTTCACAAGATAAAATTAAGGATCTAATTATCTTGCTTAAGCAAAAATTCTAGGGTTAAGGCATAACCCAAGTCAGGAATGTTACAAAATATAAACTCCTAATAAGGATTTCGTCCTCGAAATCCCAGATAAAAGGGAGATAGATATTATTCATGCATCATATCATCATGTCTTCACATATCATCTCATTATTTTGGAGACACCATAGAGATTTGATCAACACAAAATTCTTCCATACAAGATTCTCATAGAATCTTTTACACAGGACTCATACTCCACTATCTTTCTCATTATTGACTGTGGAGTTAATTCTGTGTCAGGTAACATCTTTCTTATTCAAAGAAACATCATACATTCTTTATTAATATCATGTTTATACAAAGCATAAACCCCTCACATATGATGTTCATACTATTTCATAGTCAAATTGATTTCTGGTTGACCATTCCAGGTAGCCAACATAAATCATCTATTATTTCTTTAGATACTAGGATCTCTTACCTTGGTATCTGTCACATGTGTTGAAAACACATCACATATTTATCTTCCTTTCATCTTAGGACATTACTTGTTACATCTATCTTCACCTTGGAATCAAAGTCCAAGATGAACTAATACTTTTCTAAGTATCCATCACATGAACATTTTTATCTTATGCACATCAAGTGTCCTAAGACCCACTTGATTGTCATGTCCTCAAAAGGAAAGAAAACAAGGAATCATATTCCTCTTATTATTTCATGAATTTTCAACTATTCATGAATCATTTACTCTTTGTCTCATCCTAGGTTCCATGCCCTCAGCAGAGGAATCTATAAGGATGATCACATACATTGTTCCTTTCTTTATTATTATCTAACATATTCATGAGCATCTTATGATCTCATCAAACTTCCCATCTCCACATTATGGGAAAAGATCTTTATTATACTTACAAACTTTATTGGACAAGGATCATCTCCCTTGTTCCCATTCTTATCTTATGAGGAGTATACTTTTTAATTTCTCATACACACATACTCATATGAGATTTTCTCATATTTTTCTTTCTTGTAATTAGGATATGACACGTTTAGCCAGTCCATATTTTAAATTTCATGATTCTCATTAGATTGTCTCAGAATGACTACTTGATCAGAGCAATCAAAATGATAACAATCTAAGAGTTTCCATACTTACTTTATCATCAATAGTTGTATACCTGGCCAGGGTATATAAATATTGAGATTAAGTAGTATGCACTTTGTATACCATCATATTCCTTTCTTTTCATATTATCAAAAGTATAAGATTTAACATTCCTGGATTTCATCCAGGCATCTCTTCTATACCTCATCTTCTCTCATAGAGGTAAGAGCAATAAATATAAAACATCCATAATGTTTACTATGCAAAATGTAAGTCCTTATAGGACTAATCAAAGAAAGCTCTATCAATTACTTTCTCAATTAAGCTCAGGGAATCATACAATGACATATTAGAATGACATTATTTTGTCTAACCTGTCATGATTTGTGGATGGTTCAATGTCTCAGGCTGATTCTGCCTCAGAGGTTGATTCATCATAACATTTCTGGCTAAGCAATCTCTCGCCAGATGTCCCACCTGTCTACATTGGTAGCAAGTTCTGAGCTCTTGATGTGGTCTAGAAGGTTGTTTACCTTTTCTAGATAGCCATTGCCTTGGTGCACAAGGCCCTGGTTGTACCGGTGGTTCCAAAAACTTCTTCTTTTTGGAACTACTAGGCCTCTGTTCCTGAGTTTGGATAGGCCTTTTCTCAATTCTTCTTTAGTTTTCCTTTCTGGATAGTGTTTAATAATATGTCCAGGCTGCCTACACCCATAGAAAACCCTAATTTCAGGTTGTAACCTATTCTTTTTACCATTATTCATTGCTCCAACATGCTGTTGTTGAGAAAGAATCCTATCGGAATTCAAAACTTCTTCATTGGGGGCTGGTAGTCTAGGTTGCATTGCTAATGCACGATCTACTATATGCATCATAACTATCCTGAATTGCTCAAATAGAGCAGGGAAAGCTAGGCTCTCTATCATGGATGGGTCAAACTGGGGATGTGTAGGTAAATGTTCTTCTCTGCTCTGATCCCCTGTACCATTTCCTGGTGTAGTAGTGCTTCTCTCAGCAACATGTTCTTCGTGTGTTCCAGCCATCTTCAAGCTTTACTTCTTCTCCTATGAGTAGAAGTCACTATCATATAGACTGAAAGACACTAGAATAGACTCAACAACCTTAATCCTATGTCTCTGTAGACTCAGTGAACCTAGAGCTCTAATATGAATCCAAAATTACAACTAGATGTCACAACAATACTATCATGTGTCATTGATTTATAATGGTTTACAACAGGATAAAACTTGTTCCCAAGTTTGTCATCATAATGTATACATCCCCATATTAGCTTTGAATTTCATATTAATGCCAAACTCAAATGCCTTTTTGACCCATGATTCTTCATCTTGTCAGTCTTGATAAATGGATCATACTTTGATATGGGCCTTCAGTTCATCATGAGAGTCTTCAACTAGTGTCTTCATCACCTCTCCAGTGTTCAATTATTTGTTTGTCTTGTCCAACTCAAGAATCTCTTTCCCAAACTATCAATAAGAGTTCTTCTACCTGATACTCTTTTGATGTCCTCCTCAATGTTGAAGGTAGAATGATTGGTTGTTAGGACCAGGAGACCAACAAGGAATCTACCTCCTATGTAGCAAGAAGTTGAAATTGGAAGAAATATGGTTATAAACAAACTTCCTAATGATTTAGGCAAGAGGTTTGTATCACCCCACCTTTTGAACATGAGTAGAAGCATCTATCTTGGAAGTGGATGTCACATTTATGAAACCATAACAAATAAACACACAAATCACTATTGATATTCATACATTATTATTTGAATGGGAACATTGAGTTCTATAACATGTCTAAACATTTGTAAACATGGAAAACTATTCATAAAGGTAAACATGTCTAGATTATTAGATGGTATAGTATGGATGGCAGCCCACTAGTTATCTCTTGAAGGTCTTCTAGTCCTTGCTTGCTCCTTTTGAGTCCTTACTTTCTCCTACATCTGGGACATTGCATCCCCAACCATGAAAAGGGGAAAAACAACACATTAGTACTAGCACTTTATAATGTGAGAAGAATAAATATACTTGACATGTAAGAAAACATGACATGAAGTAACTATAAGCATTATTCAATAATTATTAACATGAAGAATTGAAACGTAATTGTATGCATCCCACTATGACGCCCCCTTAGGAGCACATGATTGCTTGGAAATCCATTGATAATAGGAGAGCCCTTGATGACCCCTTGAGGTCCATGATTTGGGAGCATGTAAAGACTATTTCAATTCCAATTCATTTGATCATTAACATGACATTAACGTTATCATTAACATGTATGTTAACTTAACATGATGGGATTTCTCCCTTTTAACATGATCTCTTAACATGATGGGGTTTCTCCCTCTTGCACATTAACATCAATTTCATGAGTCATTAATCATAAAATTTAATCATAGTGAACACTTTAACCATAGGACATAACATAGCAATATGATATAGTCAGCAAGATTTAAAACATTAAACTTGAAATCATAATTTCAACTTGTACTTAGCACGCAATTATCCATAACTACTTGTGCTTAGTAGAATGACCTATTTACCTTAGAGAAATATAGATTCTAAGATAGTCTCTCTGATTTTTGAGTCGAATCTAGGTTCTCATCTTTCCTTGATTGGGCTCTTAACACTTGGTTTATTAAACATCATAAATCAATACAGTGTATTAATCTTAGGTTGAATTAAGGTGAATTAGGGTTTGAGTGCTTTAGGGTTAGGCTTACTGATCAACATCACTCAATTAGAAAAACTTGGTCAACTTAGATCATATTAATTACACATAACACATAATTAGGGTTTCTTGGGTCCAAATACAGTTTCAAATAAAACATCAGAATGTGAATGCAAATCATGGCTTGAAAACTTTAAAATCAAATTCCTCTCAAAAAATCCTTTCCAATGACTATTTATTTGTATTTTTTCTGAGCTTCCTATGATTAACTATGAATTTACAAAAATTGACCAATTAGGGAGCAAGAAATATTATGAGTGACATCATTTGAATCTGTGATTAATCCTATGTAAATAAAATGCCAAAATACCATAAAACTTAGGTGCCCGTTACATACGATAAAAATAGTGGGGGTAACATGGTCATTCCACATTAA
Source organism: Alisma plantago-aquatica (assembly GCA_963693085.1). Classification (NCBI taxonomy): domain Eukaryota; kingdom Viridiplantae; phylum Streptophyta; class Magnoliopsida; order Alismatales; family Alismataceae; genus Alisma; species Alisma plantago-aquatica. The sequence continues at coordinate 787,179,157 of OY856414.1, read as the reverse complement.
ACATATATCCCCGCTAATAAATCAAAGCAGGCGTGAAAATGTACCAAAATGTCCCTTTGATAATAATTAGTCAATTAAAATAGTGTGGGTTCCCAGGTCCTTACACGACCATGATTCTTCCTCCATGGCCATGGTGCGAGGTTCTCAACTAGAGGTACTTCCTCCCATCAGAACACGACTAGGGGAGACTGTCCACACAAGTTGAGGTCACCAATGCCTTTACTGAACCCTGAAGAGACCGATGGGCTATTAAGGATGTGAAGCAGTGCACTAGGGCTCCAGAATTGCTTGGCCATAGCTAGACCAGTGCCAAGAAGGATAAGATCCATGAAGACCATGCAAACAAGGCAAAAGATTCACATGAATAGGTTCACGACCTCCACGCAAAGATGAGGGCACCAAAACTCAAAGAAAACCACCTAAAAAACCACTGGTGATTGTCAGGAGAATCAAGAATATAAGAGAGTGAGGGTGCCTATAAGGTACAACATTTGGGAAAGATTTGGGGCAGTCCGAAGACACTAAAGCTAAGCAGAGAGGTTGGGGATGCTTACTATGGTGGCAGTTAGTCTGGCATGACCAGAGTTGTGTGCACCAGGCCACAATCACCAGAGAAGAAGGGGGAGGGGGTATGGGCTTTTTAGGTCACGAACGGTGAAATTGAAGGAGGAGGAGAAGTTACTATAGTTTGGTGGTGCTCTACACTGCCTTATATAGGAAAGCAATGGGTCATACACTGTCTACGATCTTAGGGTGGAGAGGCTATGGAGAGCCCAATTCGGGCATTTTTCCAAGAGGTCACGAGAGGAGGTGAGTTATGGCTTGATGGAAATAGAGGAATGAGGACAATTCAGTTGAGAAGGAATCTCATAAGATAGTGGAGTAATGAGGGGAAATGAGGCAGGGAAAGATCAGTTTGTGAAATGCTTGTTCTTTTGTGGATTGATCGAGGGTAGGTGATAATGACCTAGACATTAGATCAAATTGTTGATATGACGTGTCAAACCATAGTTGTTAGATGGTGCACAGGATAGGTAAGTGTAACACATGACAATATTTAAAGGGGGAAAATTTAGGAAATAACTGGGTTTAATGAAATCAAATTCAAAACTTTGGTCAAACTATATTCAAATTTATTTTTATTTGATTTGAGGGTTGAAAAATTGGTCAAATGAGTTCAAATTTGAAACATAGATTAATTTGAGAGTCCATAACATTCCTAGACAAGAAGATTTGGGTTTTTTACACATTTTGGTCCATAACTTTTATATTGGCTATTAATCTTAATTAAAATGCATTAAAATGGTGAAATAATTTGAAAAGTCTTTTCTTTTTATATTCTTGAGTCAAAATTTGAGATATACTATATTCTGTCATTCAAGAGTCACATGGTTACCTTGTTAACCTCTTCCTATGTTTTATTGCTATCTTTGTGGAGAGAGAAAAGAAAAGGGTACTAATATGAGCTAATTTATATACATAATGTAGAATTGAAAGTGAAATATGAATTTAAGTCTTATTTTTAATTTTTCTCATCCCATTTTAATATAAGGACAACCATTATTGGTATTTTTGCATTAGAACCCCCCAAATATCATTATTTAGGAGGAAATCCATTCTAGGTTTTTAAATTGACTTTGAAAATTGGTATGTGAAAATTCTACCCTCTTTGAACAAATTTCATCCTCGAAATTTCCTAGGGTACTACCCACCCTAATTTCTGTTACTTCTTTATTCAATGAAACTTAGCGTACTCATGAAAATGATTATTTTATTAAAAAGGTTCATGTGGACATAAATTAAACTATTACATCATCCTTATCTCCTCAACTTTATACTTTAGGGTTTATGAGACCAAAACCATCTTTAAACTTAGGACACCTACTTCCAACTTGGCATAACTTTCTAATATTAGGCACATGTGACTGTCTACCCTTAGGTCTTTTGGGGCTTCCTACATTCCTAGATATGTGATGATCAAGAACATACCCAGAGATGTGGGATTTTAATATGTTACCTTATCACTAACCTACTAATGCACGTCCCATACCACATGCACTAGTGACAAAGGAGAAATGCATAAAACATCTCATGCTCATTACATTCCTCTTCAAGCCTCAATTGACTGGTTATAACCAATGAGAATGAAGTTGTTCAATCAATAGCTAGAGTTAGGTTAATACTTGGGACCTAAACTAGATAAGCATTTATCTATAACATTTTTATCTCTTCTAAGGTGGAAACTCTACAAATTCTAGGTCATGGTGTCTTTCCTCTGGGAATCTATCCTTAAACCATAATCTGATATCTTCACTCTAGGGTTACACCATATGAATTGGTTTTCTTCCTAGTGGCCATCCATTTATTAGCTCTGAAACCATTAATGTAACACCCCACCTTTTGAATATGAGTGAAAGGATCTATCTTGGAGGTGGATGTCACATTTATGAAATCATAGAAAATAAATATATAAATCACCATTGAGATTCATACGTTGTTTTTTGAATAGGAAACTATTATTGAGTTCTATAACATGTTTAGCATTTCTAAACATGGAAAATTATTCATAAAGGAAAATATGTCTAGATGATTGGATCACCTAGTATTGATGGAACTGTGCATACCGTTTAGCTCTTCCTCCTGCCTATGACAAGATCCATAATGTATTTAATGTTTCTGTGCTAAGGAAGTATGTGAACGACCCTTCTCATGTACTCACTATAGAACCTCTATAGATTCATGAGAACCAGACCTATGAAGAGTTACCTGTTAAGATTCTTGACTCCCAAGTTAAGCAGTTGAAGAACAAGGAGATTGGGATAATGAAAATCTTGTGGTAGTATCATGGTTCAGAAGAAACCACTTGGAAGCTTCGAGATGAGATGTTGTGTACTCACCCTTCTCTTTTGGTTTGAGATTTTGGGGACGAAATACTTTTTAATAGGTGGAGTGTTGTAACAAATTGAAATCTATGTATAATCTTACTTTAGCCCTTTTCCTACATTTCTCCTTTCCTTTATGTCCCTTTTCTCCTTGATGTTGATTTATGGGAAATATTAGTGCTTTGGAGTGAATTTGTACACTATTTGTACCAATAGAAGGGTTTGTGCACAAATACCTCAGTGAAAGTTTACTTAAGGGTCTAAAATGCAAATTTTCCTATTAAGTGAGATAATGATAAAATAAATTTATTCTAAAATTTTCTATGCATTTTTGGAACAAGGAATAGATAAAAAGATAAATAATAACTCCTTAAGAAAGATAAGGTGATATTGAATTATGTCATATGAGAAATTGTGGTAATATTAGATAATAGGCCAAAATTCATTAAAGGAAGACTAGTTGGTTAAAAATAACTTAGGTTTGGTTTGGCTTGGATGCCAGTTTCACAATTTTGGGAAATTAGTAATTATATTTGCATTAACTGGAATTAAAAAATAGTTATCTTAAAAATATCAAATAATTCATTTAATGACTCCAAAAGTGGAGACCAATGCCAAATATGTAATCCACACATTAAAATAGGCCTTTGGGTGAATTTTCATCAAATTTGGAAAATCTTTGATAACAAGGTGAAGAATAGGACATCGAAAGTGTGGAGAGCCTTCAAAACATTAGATAATGTACAAAAACTTCAACATGTGAAATTAATGGCAATTTTGTATCCAACATGCTTAATTTGACTTGTGTGTGAAGTTTGAACAAATTTGGAGGATTATAGAAGTTTCCAATGCATTAACAAAGAGAAAATACAAATTACTTGAAAAGAATTAATTAAAATACTTAAAATTCTCAAAAGCAGAAACTAAGGCCAAATTTGGATTCTACATATTCATATTAGGCAAGGTGTCATATTTCAATTAATTTAAGATTTGTTTGCACCCTCAATGGAAGAGAGAGAAAAGGATACATAAATGCATCTTTAGTTCAATCGAATTCGATTGGGAAAGCCATTTAATTTTGTCACACACTATTTTGTTTTATCTACACTGATGTATGGCTGAGATTCACTTGACCTTGATTAGACAGCTCAGGAGTCGTCTCCTAGCCCGAGCTGAGAAAGGAAACAAACTTGTTTTGGGGTTGCCGATATTTTTGATATTTCTCAATCTCTAATCCATCTCCAACTGAAATTTCTTTACTTATGCCTTCCAAAAACAATTGAACACACAACAATGTCTTACATGTGTCATTTCATCAAGAAATTAGAAAATGCCCAATTCTTGGGCGTCAAGGAATCTCATCCGACATGCCTAAATACTAGAACTACACCCAAAACCTATAAATAAATGTACTTGGAGGCCCATCTCACCTTGCTTGTCTCTCCTCTCCACCCAATTTCATTTCACATCATTTACATTGTCGTAGGTGATTGATTCTTGAATCTGGGTTTGTGGGGGCTAGGGCTCTCTCTTCGCGTCACCTCAGTTTGATTCCACAAAACAATAGGTTTGTTTCTTCTTCTTCTTTCTCCCCATGCTCTTGCTTCATCGAGTTATCACATAGATTGTATTCACAAAAATTTGATGAGCTACTACTCACTATTCATGGTGCTCAAAAGAGGGGGAAGAATACCCTATGTGCTTTTACTCGTTTTCCCCTCTCATTTTTTCTTTTCTTTGTTTTATCGCGCAAGGGTATAACGATCTTTTCACTTATGTTTACTTTGTTTTGGATAAGTCAAAGCCAAGCCTTTGTCCGATGACTTGGACGCCCCTAATTGGGCCAAGTCAGCAGGTCGACCCCACTTTCTCTTCACCTATCTCACAACTTTCTCGCCTATTTGGAATTTTCCAATTTTATGATTGGTCAGAATTGTAAAAACCATATCTTTTATTCACTTATCCAAAAATAACAAATACATATGATTTGGATGATCTATCTAATAAAAATAGTTCCAATGTTGATTTCAAGGTTTATTGAAGGGTGGTTTTTGGAAAATGAATTTAATGCATAAAATCCATAAAATTACAACTTAATCATATTAACTCCAAAATTAACATAAAAATATGTTTTCTTGATAAGGACAACCTAATAAGTCAATTAGTGAGATTTTCATAGTCAATATTCAAGTTTTTATAAAAAGGTAAAAAATTAGGGTTTCTCTACATTAAGGTCCATTATGTGCTGTAATACATGTTAATTAATTGAAATAGGCAAAGTTGAACTTGGGATCATCTAAAAGTGGTGAAAGTTGGTAATTTAACTCAATAAGAGAGGTATGTGCATTCTTACACCTTGAGTTGGGATATTTGCAAACTAAATGATAAATTTCCTAATGAGGCATTACATGAACCCTATTTACTCTATTAATATTTCTTTTTATATATTTACCTCAAAATAAAATGGATATACTTTTCTTGGGTCTTGTACCCCACTGTCCTATTTCAATTATATAATGGTTCTACTTGCCATAGTCTCTCTTTAGCATGTTGACTTTATTAGACTATTTAGATAATGTAGTGGCACTTTTATACAACCACCCATATATAGGGCATGTGTTATTTCACCCTGGGGAATGTGTTTACTCTCCCCCTTATAAAAATTTTGTAGGTGAATGGAATGTGTTACTCTCCCTTACTCTATAAGTTGAGGTCCGGTAGGTGCCACAACCCTACTTAGTTAACGTAGTCAACGTTAATCATGAATGCAAACTTTTTACCATTTTCTTATTTTGGAAAGTATATATTTGATTATGCCTCATACTCTTGATCTCTTTCTCTTATTATGAAATCTTAGCCTTTATTTCCATGTTATTTCTTTATCTTTTATTATGTTTATTATTTTTACACATACCTTGTTTCTCTCTATCTTATTGGGTGAATTCTCAACCACCCAAGTTTTGAACAAGGTGTTGAACAAGATCAAGGAAAGCAAAACTAGGAGTAGATTCAAGTCTTTCATAAAGGATGTCTAGGTTGCTACTTCTAGATCCTATTAATTTCCTTTCTAGATTTTCCTTTCATGAAACTCATGTAGGGAACTAAGTTCAAAAGCAATGTAATAACTTAGTTTTCTTCCCGCTGCTACGACTGACAGTTATTTTTCTAAGTCATGCTTACATACTTGGAATATTATACATGCATCCCACAATATCTATTATCTCTATGAAAAGATGGATGTTTTGTATTTCCATTAAATTTTAGTAAGAAGGTGATCTCGCCTCTTTACACTTGTCTCATAATGTACCTACACCTGGCTTGAAGGGGATCCTACACATAAAGTAGGAAATAAAGACATGTATCAGTAAATACTGAATATGTGCTTCTAAACAATATTTCAGCATTATATTGGGTTGCATGTATAAAAAAGATGCTCCCCTAAAAAAGGGTCATATAAATGTAGGTAAGTTAAATAAGAGTTAATTCAATAGATTGAGGCATAATATTTATGGAGAGAAATATTTGAGATAAAATAAACATCTTGTCCCAACAAACTTTTACTTTCAAATATACAATATATTTGCATGCATAAGAAAAATAGATTATATATACATATACTAGGGGTATAACACCTTAAGATCATGGACTAAAAAGTAAGGGCGTAAATGCACACTCTAGGTAGAATATGAGTGCCTTTATTAGTATGGTAGTACATATGTACCACTATTGTAGATACTCTTGTCAAAAAATTTAGCGTGCACAAATAGAGTGGCAGGACTAGCATTCTAATCTTAATTCACATATTTTGTGATAAAAAAAATAGAAAGAGGTGCCAAAGGATACACTTAAATCGAATAATTCAATGTCCACAAAACTTCATAATATTCCAAATTAGTAAATAAGGATGTTTGACTTTAGATTTTCAAAAAAGGGAAAGTATTCAAGTAAATGTTTCAACATAGGAATTTTGATAACAATCATGATAATGCACAACATAAAGTAGGGATTTTCATAAACTTGATCTTCACAGTTAACCCTAATTCTAAGGGTGATATTCAAAGTTCCTCCTCTTTGACCTAAAAGTAGTTTGTACACCTATTAGTCTATGAATGCCAAATGATTAATGAGAGTTATCTAAACATATTATTCATTACTTAATGTGGAGCTAGGGTTTTCAAATCTTGTAATCACCCATATATAAGGTTAGGGATGAAATTATCTATTATTTACAAAGATATCCTTAATAGGAATATCTAGGGTGTAGTAGTATATACCTATAAATATTCATCATATAAACATACTTGGATCTTAATATGTACATGAATACCAGCATATTTCATTAATTTATATGAGCTAAATTATATTCATATATGGCCCAAACTCACATGTCATCTGATGTTGAATTATTCATAGTGTTAATCCATTCACACATATAGTTACCAAAGTAGAATGTAGTGTATGCTCTTTCTTTTATATAATCTTCAATTCATATAAGGAAAATATAGATAAAATAGTTCCTAGTATCATTAACCAAGCATGTGAATCTAGGAATTTAATTCATATATGACAACATATAGGTGATGTATCGACTAGGTTAGGTTATCATCACGTCCACAATTACATATAACATGTTATCTTCCTTATTTAGTATTAGATATATAGGTGTGATAGCTACTTTCCTAGAATCATATATGACAAAGTTTTCAAGTTGTATAATGATTTATGTGTAATAACATTATGAGTGCTAGGGTGGTTGATCTATAGGTCTATATTATTCTCATAAATAATTTTGATATCATGAAGCTTGATTATCATATAGATTATATTTCATAATGCTGGTATTACCTATACAATTACAAATTGAAGGATTATCAATTTAACATACATGCATATTCTATATATACCTATGTAAAGAGAAGTATTTACTATTCAAAGTTGATTGACCAGGTACTCTTAATATTTATTGTAATAATCATTGTATTTGTCTCATCTATCTCATTAGTCCAACAAGTGAATTTAAATCTAAAATATAGGAGGCAAAGACATACCTAGATATCATGTTTCATTGCATAGTTCTTCCATGTAACCCTTGATGGTCTATTCCTCACAACCTTTTCAGATACATGCTTGAGATATACCATCATCTAGGTGGATGTAGGAAGTGTAAAGAATCTCTTCTGGTTGTTGGCGGTGATAGTTTGTGAGGAAGCCTCTCATTGAGTCTCCTTTGTACTATCTCATTCATTCCTGGATCCAATCCTCTTTGGGACAGAACTAGAGCTTCCCTATGTTCTTATTTCTTTAAAAGAGAAACTAAAAGTTTCATAACATATTGTAGAGATAATGAGTAAATTGGTTTTAGGTCTACTATTCAGGAAGAGAGCAGTCTGGAGATGGTTGTGGCCCAAATGATGGAGGTAGCAATCACTAATCTATTATAGGATATCCTGACCAAGTGGATTCTAGGAGGGAGATGCAATACAATGGTGGTAGAGAAATTGGGGTAAGATTGATTCTATGGCAAGCTTTAGGGACATCGTCGCACCCCTTCATGGTGCTATTGAGGGTTGTTTATGTAAATTGGTGCTCTTTGTTATTCTGCAATGAAGAAGGAATGGTGCATGGTAGTGGTTGTGATGGATGCAACATTGGAGAAGTTGGAGGCATATTGGTTGAAGCCCATGGTGAATATGGAAGGAGGTGGCACTAGTTGTGGTTTGTCTTGGTGGTGAGGCACCAAGTAAGAGGAAGGAAGGCTTTCAATGTTGTAAGTTCTAAAGATACGATGAAGAAAAACATTGGAAGAGATATGGAGAATGGGTCACAGCTAAGTGATGGTGGTTGTTTTGTAGGACATCACAAGTCAGAGGGGAAGTTGAAGGAATGGGGCCATGGTTTTAGATCTTGGTATCTTTCTAGCATAGCTAAGAAGTTTTTAATATGGTGCAGGTCTGCTAAAAAGAAAGGGACAACAATCGAGAAGAAAGAAGGAAGAATGTGTTTTGGGATCTGTCCCGATAGTGGCAGTACTTGTTGTGGAGGAAGGGATCACCCTCCCAGGTCGATGATGCATCCTTCACCAGCCTCTAGTACTATAGGAGAGGGCTTCTTATCTGCCCTTCCACTACCCATTTGATGAGGCACATCAATAGCAGTGAGGTTTAAGCAACAAGATATAAGTTGAGAGAGAAGTGGGTATTATGAAAAGTGGATAAGGAGGATGGGAAGAGAAGAAATGATTGTTGCGCCTAGACTTCCATATGAGGCCAAGTCCTAACATAGGATTGTGACCAAGGAAGGAGAAACATGAAATGGGTTACCGTAATTCAAGGTAGTGTTACTATGATTCAGGATGATGGTACCATGATAGGAAGGTAGGGTGATATTGTGATAGTGGATGGTAATATTGTGATTCCTATGATACTGATTAATGATTCTATGGATGTGAATAGGGCAAGTGCACAACTCACCCCTTTCCCTGATGCACTTGAAGAGCCTTCTTCCTCAAAAAGGAATAAAAAGCACACTAAAGATATCATGGAAACATTCAAGCAAGTGTGGATCAACATACCTTTGTTAGATGCCATTAAGAAAAGTCCCTCTTATCCAAAGTTCTTGAAAGACATGTGCACCTTCAATAGGAAGGAAACTGGAAGAATCCCAAAGAAAGTAAAGTGCACTGAACAAGTGTGCTCCATTGTGCAACACACCTCTCCAAAGAAGAGGAAAGATCTTAGTGCCCCTATCATTCCTTGCTACATTGGAACACACCGCATAGACCAAGATAGTTTTGACTTGGGTTCTAGTGTGAATCTAGTGCCTTATTTAGTGTATGCTGAACTGAAGTTGGGTGAATTGGATCTAGCTAGCTGCACCTCGCTATTGGCCGACCATTCTATCAAAATGCCTCAAATGTGAATTGATCATGTGTAGGTGAGACTTAAGGATGACACTTCCATATTCTTACCTGCTGATTTTATTATTCTTGACATGGAGAAGGACACTATGAAAGTACCTATTATATTGGAAATACCCTTCCTTGCTACAACAGATGTAGTGATACATGTGAGGAGTTGAACCATGTATGTGGCCTTCATGTACATGAAGATCCGGTTGAACATCATCAAAGCTTCTGACACAGTCGAGGTGATAGGTTCCACAGGAGAAGATTGTTATCTCATTGATTTCCTTGAGGAGATTGTTGAGGAAAGCCTAACTAGATGGATTGAGACTGCCACAAAGGGTAGAGGTATGGATCCTATTATTGAGATGCTCGATGATGATACCAATTAAGAGGAATGAGATTGCATTTTATGCCGCAAGTGAAAACCTTCCTCATAATTCTGAGAAACCATTGAAAAATTCCATTGAAGAACCTCCTGTCCTTGAGCATAAATCCCTTCTTAAATGTTTGATGTATGAATTTCTTAGTTCAAATGACACCGTCCCGGTGATCATCTCTTCTATTCACTCTACAAGCCAAGAAGATTCCTTCATTTCTATGTTGAAAAGGTATATTCAAGCCATAGGGTGGTATATAGCTGAATTGAGGGGTGTTGGTCCTTCCATTTGTGTCATCATGATCTATCTTGAAGATGATACAAGGACAACATGGAAAGTTATAAGGAGTTTGAATCCACAGCTCAAATAAGTTGTAGCTCAAGAGGTTGTGAAGGTACTTGGTGTTGGGATCATCTATCCCATTTTTTATAGTACTTGGGTGGGTCCCATCAAAGTTGTGCCCAAAATGGGTGGGATCACCATGGTGAAAAATAAAGATGGAGAAATGATGTCAGTGAGAGAACAATCCAAGCAGAGTATGTGTGTGGACTATAGGAAGTTAAATGGGAAAACTAAGAAAGGCCACTTTCGTATCCCATTCCTTAATCAAATCTTGGAGAGACTTGCAGGATAGAGTTTTTATTGCTTCCTTGATGTCTACTCAGGGTACTTCCAAGTGTCTATTCATCCTGCAAATCAAGAGAAGACCACATTCATGTGTCAAAGTGGCACCCTTTCCTATATAAGAATGTCTTTTGGGCTTTTCAACGCCCCATCTACCTTCCAAAGATGTATCACAACCATCTTTTTGGACATTCTTGATTCTTCACTTGCGGCTTTATGGACGATTTCTCAATGTTTGGAAAGACTTTTGATGAGTGTTTGTCAACTCAAAACTATTTTTGGGAGATGTGTTAAGGTTTGTTTGGTTCTATCTTGGAAGAAAAGTCACTTGATGGTACATAAGGGTATTGTTCTTTGTCATAGAGCATCCAAACAGGATTGAAGTGGACACGACCAAAGTGGGCCTCATTTCTACATTGTCTAGTCCTTCCACTGTAAGACATGCTTGATCTTTTTTGCAGCATGTAGGGTTCTACATCCACTTTATCAAGGACTTTAGCAATATTTCTTGACCCTTGTGCCATTTTCTTGAGAAAGGCATTGAGTTCAATTTTGATGACAAATGCATTGAGGCCTTTAATCATTTGAAGCACAAATTATTTTCGGTTCTTATTATGCAGCCCTCAATTTCTTTTTTCCATTTGAAATCATGACTGATGTATCATATATGGCAGTGGGGGTTGTTCTTAGCCAAAGGATTTTCTAGATATTGTATGCCATCTAAAACACTTGATGAATCTCAAAGAAACTACATTAACACATAGAAAGAATCACTTGACATGACCTTTGTACTTGATAAGATCCACACCTATGTTATATAAAAAAAGTGATTGTTTATACCTGCCATGCAACTCTTAAGTATATCACGTTGAATAAGGACTCAAATCCTAGGTTGATTCGTTGGATTTTATTGCGTGAAGAATTTGATTAGGAGATTGTTGATAAGAATGGAGTTAAAAATTTGGTTTCCAATCATCTCTCTTGTATTAAAGCACCCTATTATGATTTGAACAAAATCAAGGAGACAATGCCCCATGAGAAGCTCCTCTTTCTTGACTCTACTCAAAGGCCACAATACAAGCACATACCAACTTCTTAGCTAGTGGGAGAGTGCTGAGCACATGGAATATGGAGGATAGTAGAAGATTATTTGCTATGTTGAAAAACTATGTGTGGTGTGACCCACATTTCTTTAAGTATTGTTCTAATTAACTCATAAGGAGTTGCAATCAAGAATTTGAGCAGAAAGAATTTCTCTCCATGTGCCATTCTAGCATATGTGGAGGACATTTTTGTGGAAAATGGACAGCTACAAAAGCTCTTCAATGTGGTTTCTATTAGCCAACCTTATTCAAGGATTCTCATGAATATTCAAAAATTTACTTGAAGTGCCAAAATGTGGGCACAATCCCAAATAAGGACATGATGCCTATATCTCCTATTCTTGTAGTTGAGGTGTTTGATGTTTGGGGTATTAACTTCATGGGTTTGTTTTCCCCTTCTTTTGGGTATGTGTACATCTTGGTGTCCGTACATTACATCTCAAAGTGGTTTGAAGAAATTGATACAAGAACAAATGACCTCAAGGTGGTATGTGAGTTTGTCAAGTCAAACATATTTAGTCAGTTTGGTGTACCAAGAGCTATGATTAGTGATGGTGGAAGCCATTTCATCCATAGAGACTTTGAAAGTTTTTTGGAAAGCATTAGTGTAAATCATTGTGTGGATACTCCTTACCACCCTCGAACTGGTGGTCAAGTTGAGTTGGTCAATCAGGAGATAAAGCTCATCCTTGAGAAGACAATGAGATCTGACCACAAGGATTGGTCTCTACAACTCAATGAAGCTTTATGGACATATAGTACATAATTCAAGTCCTTGATTGGAACCACACCATTCAAGCTCATATGCGGTAAAATCTGCCATCTACCCGTTGAATTGAAACACAAGGCATCGTGCACCTTAATGTCTATGGATGTGAATATGGACACCACCATGATAAGAGGAAATGAGGCATGAAGCCTATAGTTGTCCAAGAGATACAAGGAGAGAATCAAATTATTGCATGATAGATTGATCAGGAAGTCATTTGAGCCTAGACAATTGGTGTGGTTGTACAACTCAAGGATAAAATTCTCCCTAGGAAGCTTAGATCAAGGCAGGAAACTCCATACCAAATGAAACAATGTTTATCCATTTGATACTAAGATTTGGATAGTAGTAGCATTGATAGATCATGGATGATTATATTTCGAGCACAAAATTCTCTTTAAAGGGTGGAGTGTTGTAACAAACTAAAATATGGACATATTTTTTGGCCCTTTTCCAAGATTTTCCTTTCTTATCTATCATTTTTGTCTTTGATGTTCAATTTGTGGAAATAATAGTAGTTTGGTGAATATTTATTCACTATTTATGCAAATAAATGGGTTTATGCACAAATACCTCGGTGAATGCTTTAATTAGGAAATAATATGCAATTTGACCACTTATGTGGCATACTGATAAAGTAATTCGCACTAGAACCTTCTATGGACTTTTGGAATAAGAGAGAAGAAAATAAATAAAATTGAAAAGGATAAAGTCAAGAAAATAAGGCATTAAATGCTTTAATGTGAAAAAATAGTGGAAATATGAAGTAAATTGCCTAAAAATAATAAAAGGAAGCTCAAAAGAAAATTCTAAACCCTAATCTATTTTCTTGAGTTAAAAGTTTACTTACGTGGCAAGTTTCACAATTTTTGGAAATTTGTAATTATATTTGCATTAATTGAGTTGGAAAATAGGAGTTATCTATACAAAATGAAATATTAAATTTAATGACTCCAAAAGTGCAAACTAATGCAAAATTCGTGTTCTACATGTTAAAATATGCCTTTGGATGAATTTTCACTCAATTTGGAGAATATTTGATTAAAAGGTGAAATTAGGAGAGAGAAAGTGTGTAGAACTTTCAATACATTAATTTATTAAACAAATAACTTCAACATGAGGAAATAATGGCAAAATTGTATCCAACACATTAAATGTGACTTGTGGGTGAAGTTTCATAAAATTTGGAGAATATTATATCATTATTGCATGAAGAAAGAGAAAATAAGAAGGGGCTTAATTAACAAATCAAAAGTTCTCAAAAGTCAAATATAATTGCATATTCAGATTATACATGCCTTAATTAGCCTTGGTGTGAAGTTTCATTAAAATCGGTGTATTTTTGTACCTTTTTTTGTAAGAGAGAGAAAAGTTGCATATTTATATCATGACTATTCGAATCATATTTGGAAATCAATGTGTCACGCATTTAAATCACAGATTTCACTTTCAATCTAGACCATCGAATTAAAATCACACAGCCACTCTGCTTTCTTCTTCCTCACCCTCTTTCCTTTCTTGCTTGCTATAGTAACCCCAATTTACTCTCTCCATGATCTTTCTCTCCTTTCCTTGTTTTCTTTTTCCACCCATTCCTCTGCAATCCCCTTACATTTTCCATCCTAGATTTACTTGGGTTTTGAAGCCTCCACACCTCAGTCAATAGGGTTTTTCTCTACCTCCCCTATTTTCTTATTCGACCTTGACCAATGCCTATACAACCACTCACAGATATATGGGTCTCCCTTCAGTTTCAAAAGACCCATGTAACCTACCTCCGATCATCCTATACACCTGCATTTGTTAAGTAGTTGATTTCCTTGACTTTGGTTCCCTGGATGGTGTTTTGGAGTTTGCTGGAAAGGACCTCACTGTCGCACACTTAAACAAGACACTGAAACTCTTAATTATACCACCTCAGAGCCTCTACCCTGGTCAATTTGGTCAGCAAGGTAGGTATGTTCTTTTCCCTCTTTTTACTTCGAACATGGGGCTTGTGAGCAGTGTTAGTGTTATCAGTCATCATCCTCTCTATTTCCTTAGTTCCTACCTTTGTTGAAGGTTCATGTATTCATCTTTTCCCTAGATTTTTTATTTGCCTCATATTTCCTATTTTCTGTGATTGTGCTCTCTACCTGTAATGGTGGTGGTTGGTTCTCAAAATTCCAATGATGGAATTTGTTCTGGTTTGATTCGTTGAGGTTGAGCCTGATTGATTGAAACATCCATGATTGTGTTCCTTAGTTGTGAACAATTCCAATCCACAATCTTGATCAATATTTATAGGGAGCATTCTTTCTCTGAGTGTTTTTCGGGGATGTATCATCATGGTGAAGACGATCAAGTATTAAATAGTGATCTTGCCCATCTTCCTAATTTATTCTTGTCACGATTCGAAAGGTATTTTGGTCTTTTTTTGCTCATTTTCTTTGTTGTGGTAAGACCAAGTTGGTCATTGACCAATGAGTTGGTTGCGTCCTATTGGGCCAACACAACCAGGCACAACCCCTGTCCCTCTCTCTCTTCCTCTCTCGCTTGTGATGTCAATGTGTCCTGCTCTGGTTGGTCAAAATTAGAAAAATCATATCTTTTGATTCTTTTTCTCAAAAAATAAAAATAAATATGTTTTGGAATAAGAAAAATGTGATCTTTCTGATAAAAATACTTTCGAGATTTGGTTTTGATCTTTATCTAGAGGTGATTTCTAGAAACTGGTTTTAAAGATTAAAATTCACAAAAATGAATTTTAATTATAAGAACTTGAATTTGGACACAAAAGATATGTTTTCTTAATCAGGGGAATCTAACTAATTGATTAGTGAAGTTTTCAGAGTCTAATTCCAAATTAATAAAAAGGTGACATTTCTAGGGGTTTAATATGCTCATTAATTAATGATTTACATCTAATATGATATTAGGTGAAGATATACTTTGATTGGATTTGGGGTTTGAATCCTAACCTGATATACACATCAATGAAGTATATTTCATCCTTTTATGAGTCATATTGGACAATTGATCATTTCTTTTCTCTCTCTTGGTCTAGATGATGATACCTTAGCTTAGATGTGACACTATCACATATAGTTGAACCAATTATTTCTAATTCTAGAGATTGGTCTTATTCACCGTGATATTAGCAAATTCAATCCTATCCTTGTATCTTGATTTTATCTCATTGAATTTGCATCATGGTGAGTTTGATGGTCTATACTCAATGAAAACCCTAATTTGCCACCTTGATAGTACATTTGACTCTCTGCCCATACTTCTTTTGATGATTTTGGAATTTTGACACCTTTATGGTGATGTGACTATATCTCTTCTTTCCTCTCTATTTATAATGCATGTTTGGTTGGGTAACTTATTTATTTGCACATTGGGTGATGTATCCCTATTGTGTGTAATACCAACAGAGGGTGGAGATGGTGATTTTTGTTTCTGGGAAATTGTGTTGTGATGCCATTACTTCCCTGAAGATTACGGTGGTGATGTCATAATATATGGTTATGGTGGTGATGCCATATACCCCAAATTGTTATTAATGTGATTATTGTTTAGTTTACCCACAAGAATAATTCTTGTTACTAATTGTTGTTCTTTACTTGATATCTAAAGGCAAGATTTCATTACTATGGGCTTTATTATTTTCTTCATATATTCTCTTTTATCTTACAAGATGAAGAGTTCATTTTTTATATCCAATTGGATGTTCCTCATTTATTCTATGAGAAGCCTTGTTATTTGTTGTCCCTAATTCCCTTATATCGTCCAATCCCTATTATATGCATATACTGGATTTGTTTGCTGATAATTTTCCATCTTTTTCCTTTTCTTTGGGGTATGCTTCCAACCCCTAGGGGTGAGCTAGGATAAGTCATCTAAAGTTGACCAAGGATATCTAGGAGTTACCTGGTCTAGCTTGGGAGGTAGATTGATATAGTAGGACGACCCTCTACTTAATAGTTCCTTTTGTTTCCTTCTATGTAGACCCTGTGTGGTGAAGAACTTTCATAGACACTCAGTTGTATTAGTTAGTTATATTTCCCTTCCGATGCAACATTATTAGTTTTATGATACATACATGTGAATGAATGGGTTATCATCCCTTTTGTGAAAAATTTATGATGGTTTTGGTTATAAGGGATGTTGCCTTTTTATTGTAATAGGGAGTGGACTCCTATAGGATCTGACTCCTCGGTTTATCTAAATATTTCAATTTATCTCCCAAAGGTTCTTTACCTTTTTACATAGATTGCTTATACCCTACCCCTTGCCTTGTGCAGGAACACACATATGGCAGGTGAAAAGTCATATGTTGATAACCTAGAAGGTTTGTGACACCCCAGAACCCAAAGTTTGGGTTGCCCCAAATGAATCCTCCTTTCACTCCTCCAAATCTCAAAATCCAGTGACATTTTATGGTCAACATGTAGTGAACCAACCTATCCCACAGTCTGCAAGTTTGGGCCTCTCTTCTGAGTAAGAGTTGACTCTCCTTCGGCAACTACTTTCCTTAATCATAGCAAGAAAGACTAACCCAATTAATACTCTTGAGAAGCCCAAGGAGTATAATCTCACAGAATTCCTAAAGATGTCCCCCACATACTTTAATGGTGAGAATGAAGTCAACAAGGTGGATAAAGTTGATGATTGGATTCTTGCTTCTGAAAGGACTTTTGATGGCATGGGTTATCCTAAGCACCAAAAGATTTAGTTTTCTACTTATGTGCACAATGGGCCAGCCACACATTAGTGGAATAGCTTGTCTAAGACTCGTGATGTTGCTACTATGATGTGGATTGAGTTTCTTTCCTTGTTTAGAGAGAAATATATATCCTCTACAACCCTAAGGAAGAAAGAGTTTGAGTTCTATATTTTATGTCAAAATTCCATGATTGTAGTAGATTACGTGTAGAAGTTTATTCATTTGGAGCGTTATGCCATTGGTCTGACTGATGAGTGATGTGCTAGTCTCTTCATGGATTGGCTATGTTTTAGCATTAGACGTATGTTGATTCCTCATCTACCCTTGACCTTTCCCCAGTCAATGGATAAGTCCTTCTCTATATAAGGTTTTCTCAGTTATCAAACAAAGAAAAATTGTAAGAGGAAGACACCTAGTGAAGACTCAAAGAGTGATATATGTTCCAAGTTCCAAAAGAAGCATTTCCCTGGAAGTTGTCCACCTAAACCTGAATGTCCTATCATATGCCATCATTGTGGAGAACATGGTCATATCAAGCCTCATTGCCCTCAACTTCATGGAGGCCAGATACCAATTCGACGTAGGGGTAACCAGTAAGAACCACAGTGGAGAAGGATCTAATGATTAGGTAACCTATAAGCTTACATTAACCTAATCATGCTTTTCTTTTTCCCTAATCTTGTTATAGTGTATGTGTTGTTAGTAGGTAATTTTGTTCATGTGCTGTAGATTTATCTTGGTATCTCTAGTTAGTTTAACTTGGTAGGTCAAACGCTTTAAGGGGTGGAGAGATAGTAGTAGTTCCTTAATACATCATGGATGATTAGATTTCAAAGACAAAATCCTCTTTAAGGGCTGGAGTGTTGTAACAAAATGAAACTTGGACATATTCTTTTTTTCCCTTTTCCAAGCTTTTCCTTTCTTGTCTATTATTTTTGGCTTTGATGTTCAATTTGTGGAAATAATAGTGGTTTCATGAACATTGTTCACTACTTATGCCAATAAATGGGTTTATGCACAAATACCTCAGTGAATTCTTTAATCAGGATATAATATGTAATTTGACCACTTATGTGGCATATTGATAAAGTAATTCATACTAGAACCTTCTATGGCCTTTGGGAGTAAGAAAGAGTAAAAGAAATAAAATAGAAAAGGCTAAAGTCAAGAAAATAAGGCATGAAATGCTTTAATGTGACAAATAGAGGAAATATGAAGTAAATTTCCTAAAATCATAAAAGGGCAACTCAAACGAAAATTCTAAACCCAAACTCATTTTCTTGGGATAAAAGTTTACGTAACTGTCAAGATTCACAATTTTAGAAAATATATAATTATATTTTCATTAATTGAGTTGGAAAATAGGTTTTATCTTTAAAAAATGATATTAATTAAATTGATGATTCCAAAAGTGGCATCTAATACCAAATTCGTGTTCTACATGTTAAAATATGCCTGTGGGAAGATTTTCACTCAATTTGGAGAATATTTGTTTAAAAGATGAAACTAGGAGAGAGAAAGTGTGTATAACCTTAAATACATTAATTGATTAAATAAATAACTTCAACATGAAGAAATAATGGAAAAATCATTTACAACACATTCAATGTGACTTATGGGTGAAGTTTCATAAAATTTGGAGAATCTTATAGTCATTAATGCATGATGAAAGAGAAATTAAGAATTGTCTTATTAAACAAATCAAAAGCTCTTAAAAGGAAAATATAATTGCATATTCACATTCTACATGCCTTAGTTATCCTAGATGCCAATCTTCATTATAATCAGAGTTTGTTTGTACCTTTTTTGGAAGAGAGAGAAAAGTTGCATATTTATATCATCACTTCATTCGAATCAGATTTGGAATCAATGTTTCACACATTTAAATAATGGATTTCACTTTTAGTCTGGACCATTGGATTAAAATCACACGGACACTATGCATTCTTCTTCCTCTCCCTTTTTCCTTTCTTGCTCGCTACAGTGACCCTGATTTACTCTCTCCCCAATTTTTCTGTCCTTTCCTTATTTTCTTTTTCCAACATTTCCTCTGCAATCCCCTCACATTTTTGCACCCTTCCATCATAGATTTTCTAGTGTTTTGAGGTCTCCATGCCTTAGTCAATAAGGTTTTTCTCTACATGCCCCTATTTTCCTGTTCGACCTTGACCACTACCTCTAGATGATGATACATTAGCTTAGATGTCACATGTTCACATATAGTTGAACCAATTATTTCTAATTCTTGAGATTGGTCTTATTCACTCTGATATTAGCAAATTGAATCCTATACTTATATGTTGGTGTTATCTCATTCGATTTCCATCATGATGAGGTTGATGGCCTATATTCAATGGAAAACCTAATTTTCCATGTATTGGCCTTGATAGTACATTTGACTATGCCCATACTTGTTTTGATGATTTTGGAATTTGGAAAACTTTATGGTGATGTGACTGTATCTCTACTTGCATCTGTATTTATAATGCATGTTTGGTTTGGGTAACATATTAATTTGCAAATTAAGTGATGCATCCCTATTGTGATTAATACCAACAGAGTATGCAGGTGGTGATTTATGTCCCAGGGTAATTGAGTTGTGATGTCATTACTCTCTCATAGATTATAGTGGTGATTCCATAATATATGGTTATGGTGGTGATGCCATATACCCCAAATTGTTATTAATGTGATTATTGTTTAGTGTACCCACATGCATAATTCTTATTACTAATTATTATTTTGTACTTGAGATCTAAAGGAAGATTTGATTACTGTGAGCTTTATTATTTTCTTCATATATTCTCTTTTATCTTACTATATGATGAATTACTTTTTGATATCAAATTGCATGTTCCTCCTTTGGAAGCCTTGTGATTTTTTTTGTCCCTATTTCCTTTATATTGTCCAATCCCTATTATGTGCAAATATCTGTTTTGTTTGCTAATAATTTTCCATATTTTTTCTTCTCTTTGGGGTATGCTTCCAACCCCTATGTGGTGAGCAAGGAGAAGTCATCTAAAGGTGACCAAGGCTATCCAAGATTTTCCTTATCTAGCTTGGGAGGTATATTGATATTATGGGAAGTCCTGCTACTTGATAGTTCATTTTGTTTCCTTTTATGTACACCCAATGTGGTGAAGAACTTTCATAGACACTCAATGGTAATAGTTAGATATATTTCTCTTCCACTTCTACATTATTGGTTTTATGATACATACATGTGAATGAATTGGTTATCATCCCTTTTGTGAAAAAATTTATGATGGTTTTGATTATAAGGGATGTTGCCTTTTTATTTTAGTAGGGAGTGGATTCCTATGGGATCCCACTCCTTACATCATGGTATCAGAGCTAAGGCAGTCAGTTGATCTAACTATTTCAATTTATCTTCCATACGTTGTTTTCCTTGTTACATAAATTGCTTATACCCTACCCCTTGCCTTGTGCAGGCACACACATATGGCTGGTGAAAAGTCACCCATTGATAACCTAGAAGGTTTTGTGACACCCCATAACCCTAAGTTTGGGATGCCCATTATGGATCCTCCTTTCACTCCACCAACATTTCAAAATCCAGTGACATCTGATGGTCAACCTGTAGTGAACCAACCTATCCCACAATTTGTAAGTTTGGGCCTCTCTTCCGAGCAAGAGTTGAATCTCCTTTAGTAACCGCTTTCCTCAACCCTAGCAGAAAAGGCTAACCCAGTTCCTACTATTGTGAAGCCCAAGGAGTATAACCTCACAAAATTCTTGAAGATGCACCCAAATACATTAATCGTGAGAATGAAGTCAACCTGGTGGATAACGTTGATGATTGGATTATTGCTTCTAAAAGGACTTTTGATGGCATGGCTTGTCGTGAGCACCAAAGGTTCTATTTGCTACTTTTGTGCTCAGTGGGCCAACCAGACATTGGTGGAATAGCTTGTCTAAGACTTGTGATGTTTCTACTATGATGTGGAGTTAATTTCTTGCCTTGTCTAGAGAGAAATATATATATCATCTGCAACACTAAGGAAGGAGTCTGATTTCTATAGTTTACGTCAAAATTCCATGATTGTAGTGGAGTATGTGCAAAAGTTTATATGTTTGGAGCATTATGCCATAGGTCTGACTAATGAGTGACATGCTAGTCTCTTCATGGACGGTCTATGTTTTAGCATTGGACTTATGTTGATTCCTCATCTACCCTTGACCTTTCCCTAGTTGGTGGATAAGGCCCTCTCTATAGAAGCTTATCCTGGTTATCTAGCAATGATAAATCATAAGAGGAAGACATATTGTGAAGACTCAACGAGTGATAGT
The DNA here is from genome assembly GCA_963693085.1 of Alisma plantago-aquatica. NCBI lineage: Eukaryota > Viridiplantae > Streptophyta > Magnoliopsida > Alismatales > Alismataceae > Alisma > Alisma plantago-aquatica. Next base: position 787,157,479 of record OY856414.1, on the reverse strand, counting down.
TGTTCCAAGTGCCATAAGAAGCATTCCCCTGGAAGTTGTACTCCTAAACCTGAAGGTCCTATCATATGCCATCATTATGGAGAACAGGGTCATATCAAACCTCATTGCCCTCAACTTCATGGAGGCTAGGTACCAGTACGACATAGGGGTAACAGTAACAACCATAGTGGAGAAGGATCTAAATATAAAGGTAGCCTTTAAGCTTACATTAACATAATCATGCTTTTATTTTTTCCTGGTTCTTGTTTAAGTGCAAGTGTTGTTAGTAGGTAATGTTTTGCATGTGCTCTACATTTATCTTGGTATCTATAGTTAGTTTGACTTGGTGGGTCAAATGCTTTATGTAACATCCCTGACCTGGGTTATGCCTTAACCCTATAAGTTTTTCTTAAGAAAGATAATTATATCCTTAATTTTATCTTGTGAAAAGTAATTAAGGCCAAGATGAACTTATATTGTAATTTCAGTCCTTTTTGAACATTATTGAAATCAATGTTTTGCTTGATTTGGACTAATGTGCAATTTACCCAAGTTGAGGGGTTAATTTGAAAATGTTGCATGCTAATATGTTCCTCATGTGTTGAAGCATCATGAGAATAAAGATGATGCAGAGGTATGGCTTGTGATAGCCTGAATACCAAGAAAGAGTTGATAAAGCAATGTTTGTGCATTAAAACCTAGTTTTGGTGTAATGTGCAATTTACCCAAAACCAAGGGTTCAATATGCAAATTACCACTTCAAAATGGTCCCTACAGTTTCTTGGGATCATTTGGAGAAAAGAAAATGAGAGGGGCGTCTCATTTGTATCTCTTTGAAGGAGAGAGAATCTTGATATTAAAATAATCAAGATTTAAGCATAATGGAAACCTCAATTCAAATTAATGCAAAAATAAATTAAATAATTGAACGACCTTCAACCAAAATTGAAATGGTTGAATTCTGATATGTGTGGACGTCATTTTGCTTTGCAAGGGCCACGAAATATCTCAAGGAGGTGAAAAACCCACTCACATTATTATAAGAAAAAGAAATATCCACTTGCTTATGGATATTACTATTAAATGGATTAAGGTGCTTAATTTGCTTTTCTTTAAATTGTGCATAATTGAGAGGAATAAGAGTAAAATAGGATAGCCTCGTCCCTATGTAAGAGAAGGGGGCAAGTGGCAAGGATAAGGGGGAGATAATTTCTACTTTCTCTCTCCTAATTGAATTTTTAATAAAAATTGCATATAAGCTCATTTATCCATAGAGTAAAAGGGGAATTTCGAATTCACTTCCACCCTTTGCTTGCAAAACGACCTTGGGAACTTGGGAACAAGTGGAGAACGAGCCCCAACCTGTTGGTAAGCTTCTTGACCCTCTTTCACCTTGAATTCATGGTGGAAATTACAAATCAATGCTTGATTTCTTCTTTTCTTCACTCCATCTTCAACCCTAGCCAATCTTTTCACCCAAAAGCTTGAGGACGAGCCTAGGGGGAGTTGAAAAAGCTTCATCCACCATTTTTGACATGATTATCCAAGATTTGAAGCTCATTTGGAGGTGGGTTATATAACTTGAACCCTTAATCATTGTTATTGAACTCAATTTCTCAATTCAATTGATTCAATTGTTCTTCTTGCAATATCTTTTATTAATTGATGCAACTTCCATGGGTATGGTAGTATATTTCGTGGGGATGAATGTTGATGGTGATGAAATCATCACAAGCACACATCTCAACAAATTTGAGTTGCAAATGGTTTTGGACTTTTGGTCCAAACGGTTTTACCAAACCGTTTGATGACTTGGACTCCAAACCGCAAGAGAGGGTTGACCATTTGCTTAGGTTGACCGTTTGAGGTCCGAACCCAATTACATGTTGGATGATGATCCAATGGATCCAATTGATTGATTCAATGTATGTACAATCCTTCAATTGGATACCCTAATTGAGTTGATTGAAGAATCCATGATTGATCCTAACGATTTCAAGATAATTTGGGTCAAATGGTTTTGAAACCGTTTGAGACCAAATGGTCTTGAAACCGTTTAGGACCAAACAGTTTCAAAACCATTTGGAGGGTTAGTGGTTGATCCTTGATTATTGGATAAAGATCTAATGGTGCTGATTGATGAATCCTTCAATTGCATAATCAATGGTCAGTTCAATGGTGCAAATTACATTCAATTTGATTGATGAATGAACCTAATGAAGCCTTGCAGTTTTGAGACTGATTTGGCCCAAATGGTCTTGAGACCGTTTGAGTCCAAAAGGTCTTGAAACCGTTTGGGGTCAAATGGTTTCAAAACCGTTTGGAGTCAAATGGTTTCAAAATCGTTTGGTGATGAAATCCCAAAACCGAATGGAGGTCAAATGTGATTCAATCATTTGGAAATTGAAGGTGATGATTGTTTCATTGATCCAATGATTGATAACAATGATAATCAATGATAGGTATAAAGGTTGAATCCCTAAAGTACCTAGATGATTAGTACATTTAAAGGAATAAACCCTAATTGCTTATAATAGCAATAACTCAGTACACTATGTTAATCATAGTTGTATACACTTGATCGTATGATTGATGTAACCAAATCAAGTGGAGAGAATGATATAATGGAATTCATAATTTAGTATGATTCATGTGGTGATTAAGGGCATGATCGTTAGTAAAGAGATCATAAAACCCTACTTGACAAGGTTATTGAACCCTAACCCTAATTCAAGGCAATTTTGAGTGAAACCCAAATCTAAGGTAAGGATGTAACCCAAATCTAGGGTGATGATATGTGTAAACCTAATTTAGGGTAATGTTATGTAAAATCCTAAATTGGGATGAATAGTAAACCCTTATTGTGGGTAATTAAAGTTGAAATTCTAATTAAGGGTGATTCCATGTGAAACCCTAATTGAGGATGATTCCATGTGAAACCCTGATTGAGGATGATTCCATGTGAAATCCTAATTAAGGGTGATTTCATGTGAAACCGTAATTGAGGGTGATGCCATGTGAAACCCTAATTGAGGATGATTCCATGTGAAACCCTAATTGAGGATGATTCCATATGAAACCCTAAATGAGGATGATTCCATGTGAAATCCTAATTAAGGGTGATGCCATGTGAAATCCTAATCTAGGGTGATGCTATGTGAAACCCTGAGTTAGAATGATGTTATGTGGAACCCTGATGCAATGATGTGATGTGAGACACAAATCCAGGGTGATGTCATGTAATGATATATGAAACCCTAATGATGGTATAATGGCCAATACACTAAAGTAGGGTGTGGCTAATATAATCAAGCAAGATGAGAATGTTACACCCATGAAGGGTGAAGTTGATAAACCATATGAATGGTAATGTTGATACTTTAATGAGTAAGGGTATAAGGGACAAGGTGATGCCTAGATTATCATACATCCAACTATATACATGTGATTAACTTGACATACATGTATTAACCCTATACACCTTACAAAGATGAGGACATGACACTCTTAGGAGTGATGTATGCAACACTAAATAATGGTGTGAATAGTATCTTGAGAGTTGAGATACCTAAAGTAGTTGATAATGATATCAACAATGCCTAACCATTAGACAAGTCCATATCATTAAAGATAGCTGGAAAATTCTAATTTGTGACCTATGCACTACATGCTAAAGGTGATAGGTTAGTGATTAAGAGTATTAAGAGGAAATACCTTAATACCAGATAAGTTGACAAACTCAAGCAAGTTAGAAGTAATGAGTGAAGTGATATAACAAGTAATGATAGATATCACATGTAGCATCATAGGATTGATATACCTTGATGCATTTCAATCCACTATATTTGGGTAAGAATCACATGAAGTGTGTTATGCAACTGTTACAATGAAATGTAATGAGTTTGATAAGTACAGGCTAATATGCCTTGAGAAAGGGGTTAAGCCAAACTAGTGAGTATGATGCAATCATACTCTGACAAGGATGAGAAATGAGCTCATACCTTGTATTCATAATAATTAATGATATATGATGAGAGTAATAAGCATGTGATATGTTCATGATATTACAGGAAGCTCCTATAGGAGTGGAGCAATAAATTAGGGTTGGATTCATAAAATGAACATAAACCCTAATTATTGTGTAATGGGAAATCCTAACCCTAATTTTGGGTAATAGGATGAAAAACCCTATTTGATGGTAAACCCTAACCCTGGTGAGGGTATGGTGGTATTACTATCGTACTGCATGTTGTGATATGCTTTTGTTGCTATTTGAAAAGTAACAACATGTGCTTTGGCCTGGTGTACCAATATGATATTGTTTCTCATTGATAAATAATAAAATGTATTGTCGCATTGTAAGACATGTGAATAAGTTGTTGCCTAGTGAAGGGTGACAAGACAATCAATGGCCTGGTGAGCCAGGTGTGATGCTTGTGTAACAAGTATCATGTATACCTTGGTCAGAGGACCTAGAAGTAATAGTTACCTAATAAGTGGTAACAATGTTCAATAATGAACTAAGGGTTTAAATACCCAAATTTGATAAGCATGGTAACAATGTGGTGGAGGGATGAGAATTCCCAATATTGAAATAAGGGACTGAGATCCCAATGCCTCATAAAGAATGAGAAGTGAATGATGCAAATAGTACATGTTTCTTTGTAGCATTTGTCTTAATAAGTTATGTTTGAGAACTTAGCTGATGCTTAAAGAATATGATAATGTACTTAATTAATCAAGTGAAATCATATCATGTAGAGCCCTGACCATAGATCCATCATCGTCAGTAATATGGTGATGGTGAAACGGGTGCTCTGCGGCAAAACTCGGAATGCATATTTTGAATATGTGGGGGTAAATAGGTGAAAATACCCTTACGTCCTGGTGAAGAGATTGATGGAAGATAAACATTAAACCTCTCAATCCTTCATGTGTCGGGATGGATATATCACAAATCTCTCGATGATTGGGACAAATTCCGTACACATCTCCCAATAATACTTAATGTCGGGTCGATGTAGATAAACATTAAATCTCTCGATTGCCGATGAGAGTGCAGTTGACGCTGTAACTCTATAGAGAAGTTGCCAGTATACCCTGGAAAGCTATATTGAGCAGTTAACATAAGTGAGGGAGTTAAGACATTATATAGGTATGTGGAATCTACTAATGTTTGTGGCCATGCTGCCAATAATATGAAAAAAAAGGAGAGGGTTAAAATTTTATTATGGACCACTTTAACCCATGAATGTCCTAGGATTCTCTTACATAAAGTTGATTCACATAGTTTTAACTAGATGCGAAGAAAAAATCAAGGAAATAGGATAAATGTTGTTGTTACTATTAGAACTATAAGTTGTATCATAAAATATCATACATGGACCAGAGTTTGTAGGTGCATATAGAGTCTAGTTAGGTTTGTAATTCTATAGAGTCATTTCCACCTTACTCTAAATAAAGGAGAGGGGTTATCTTCTATCCATCATATTATCAATACACTTTCAATATTCATCCATGTCGTTTCCCCTCTACATGGTATTGCAACATTGATTCTGTAAGGACCCTGACCCATGTCATGGGATAACCATGTTTGTTTTTCCTAAGTGTGTTTATTATCACCTTGCTATAATCATATGAGATGTAATTAGGCATGTTGAAGCTTAATTTTCTTGTTTGAGCTTGTTTGTATGATGCTTGTATTTTGTGGTGAGGTTTTGGTGCAAATTGCAATTTACCCTGAGCAAGGATTGATATGAAAGTTTGACACCTCTTGGGTGTTCCTTCTCTCTCTTTGCACCATCTAGAGGAGAGAAAGAGAGATGGACACTTTGTTTGTCTTACAACCCCAATTTTCGAGTTCTTTGGTTGGAAATGCAATTTCCCCAATAAATGTGTGATTTGTAATTTGTATGATTTAAGTAAATTGAGTGGTTTCCTTTGATAAATAGCCTTGTTTGATTTCGTGGGCCTTATTGTCTATTTGGCTCAATAATAAGAAAAAGGAAATAAAAAGGAAAAGAAATCAATTAATAAAGGAATAACTAAGATAAAGAGAAAAGAAAGATGTGGAAGCATCTAGAAAGCTAAGAATTATCCTTCAAGGAGGGATTTTGTATATTTTGGATTTCTTGGGTTCCAAGGATTCCAAGTTGTAAAGATAATAGGATAAGAAAGAGATAAAATCAAATAAAGCATTGCTAAGAAGAAATTTTGAGATATAAGAAAGGTAAGTTTGAATCACATTGTTGGTATTTCAAATCCACATGGTTATAATGGCAAGAAGAGGATAATTTTAGAAGTTGGCAATAAAGTGTCATGAACTAATGGGAATATGTATTGGCTTTTGTGTAGCGAAATCAAAATACTACCTAATATAAGGAAGTATATCCTCGTGACCAATGGATTAAAGCCAAGCACAAAGGGAATATAAGTGATAATTTTCAGATTGGACATTATATAAATACTCTAGTATGAGATTCCTTGATAACCAAGGAATTTGGTTTGACAAGGAAGTAATCAAAGGTATAATTACACCCTAATAAGGAAAGTAGTTTGCTACGGATGGAGGGACTTGTTTCCTCGTGGGTAAGCATGCTAGGACGTTGCTACCTATCCCTATAAAAGGGTTGGAACCATAGCCTCGAGTCTTCCTCGTCTCGCACCCTTCTTCAACATGTATCCATTTGAGTTCGGGGCATCTGGAGGCTCCTTCGGTGTGGAATGATAACCCCGCCAACTCCTCCTCACCTATGCCGTCTGCTGAACATCTACACCACATCTACAAACCATCCATGGTTGTAGACCTATAGTTCTTGAATCAGCTACCCCGACCATGACCTAGGGACCATGCCCTATGTGTAGGAGTGCAGCGGAGGAAGGGGAACTACCCCTGGTGGTCGTCGGGACCTGGGCAGGGGAGGCAGTGTCACGCTTGACCCCTACTGCGGCGGCAGCGGACGGCTCCGCGAGGAAGGTGACAACCAGAGTCACTCTCACAAAAGTGCCCTCCCTCTAAGGCGTGAAGAAGTGGGTTGTTTCTCGAAGGTAAAAACATTCAATTTGTTATGTTTTAAGTTTGACCGGGCTATGCAGGAGAAGCAATGCATGTGATGGATGACGTGTCAGCCTCTCATTGGCCATGGTAAGTAAATCTTATAAAATTCATAAATATTTATTGGTAACCCATATTACAACAAGTTATATATGAAAATTTATCAAGAGAATGCAAACAATACAATTAAAATATTATCAAGGCCTAAATATGCTTATAACTCAAAAAGTATGTAAATATGCTACCTTTCATGATTTCATTAATGGAAAAACCCTAATTTTTTGATGATAATGGGGTTTAGTGGAGTTATTTAGATAATTTAAGATGATATTAACATGTTGTTAATAAAAAGAACAACTTAGATCTAAAGAGATGAATCTTGTACCCAGTTGGCCGATTTAGGGTGTCATATGTATAAAGGGATTTAATAAACTTAGAAACCCTAATTTAGGGTTGATGTTTTCTTATGTGGACTAATTTGAAATTCATAACAGGGAAGTGATACTAAGATGATCTTGAGCCTGTTAGGAAGGATTTAACAAGATAGTTAGGGTTTGTGATTAGAATTGTTATTCTAGGGTTTATAGTGTCAATAATGAAGATGAACCCTAATGAAACCCTAAAAGGAAGTAGGAAACCCTAGGAAGCGAGTTCAAATGAATAAAATTTGAGAAAGTGAATGGTAATTATATTACATGTACTTTTTAGGGTTCTTGCTTACATGTGTGGATTGAACTGCTTTCCTGGATACTTTCTTGCTTGGATTACTATTAGCATGTTGAATCGACTGAACATGTATGTGGCTACTTTATGAATAATCGCCTTTAGTTTCAAGGTATTTCCTGAATGTTTCTCAATTGATTGCAACCTAAACTGTTAGATGTTCAATTATGCAATCCTATAAAGTCCCTATGAGTATCACAATTAAATATGAATTTGTTTCTGAAACCTACATGCCACCTTGATGTATGTTGCAAGACCAAGCCCCGGAGGGAAGGTCTGATTTGGTCAAGCCCCGGAGGGAAGACTGTTGGGCACCTCAAGAGGTGACCCCAGGCACCAAGATCATGATGGAGAAGGTGGCCTTATGTCCATTGCAAGGAAAAAACCCTAAGAGAGGGTAATCCAGGGTTTAGGGCAAACGCGGTTCAGAAGTCACATTGAAAGCATAATTTGGATTGTTAATAAATTATTTTCATTTGTGATATTGTGAATGTCCCCCACATACTAGTATAGCAATATACTAACCGACATTTTGGTTTGTCGACATTTTAGGTACAATTCTGAGAAAGGGCAAACAATAAATCGAAATATTGCAAAGGCACAATTAAACTATTCAAGGAGGATTAGATAGTTAGATTTCTACTGTGGATAGAAGTGTTAGTACCTATTTTTTTCAAGGTATGCAAAAGTTTTATTTTATTCCATATTTCTAGTTTAGTATTAGTAGAATTTGAGAATTATTTTTGGTTAAATGTCAAACCATTGATCCTAAAATATTGGGATAACACCTCTGAGCTCTTGGTCTCCCTTAATTGGGGGTTACTGGGATGTAGGGTTGTTAAACTTGGTATTAAAGCCAATGGTTTCTCATTTAATCCTTAATAATTATTAAATTTTACAAACTCTATAGAACCCAAGGGAGTTATTAGAGGATTTTCTGATGAAGGAGGTGTCTAGAAAAGGATCACGGTCTGGGGGATGGCAATATTTTCCTCTGCCCCACTAGTCAGTCATGAGGACTCCCAGATGTGTTGTGACTGCCTGGCCAAAGTGTAAGGTCTTGACTTGAAATAAGATACCTTTAGGACTCTCTCATCTATTTCGTCCCTTCTCAACCCTAATTCAAGTAAGGTTATAAGGTTTATGGTTTTTATCTCTCTTCCTCACCCCTCTCGAAGTCAGGGTAAGTATGATAAAGATTAAGGAATCCTCCACCAAATAAATGAACAACATGTAAAAAAGATGTCATGGACATAAATTTAATAGTTTAAGCTTAAACTAAAGATTAGGTGCATGCTTAGGTTGCATGGTGTGTGTTGTCATGCCCTCAGGAGCGATCTGAGGTTAGACCTTCTTGTAGGAAGATGAAGAGAGAGTTCTCTTTAGAGGTAGAGGCCTCCAGGAAGAGGTAGAGACCTGACGCATCCTCTAAGGATGATGATAACCCTAACCCTAAGTGGTAGTTAGAGAGAGATGACACGATGAGTTGAATATCGTGCCTTTTGGCAACCCAACCTTAGAAGGGTCGTGCCTGTTAGGGTGAAAGATAGCTCCTTCTATGAAGATGATAGTGGTGACCATATAGAAACCCTTATGGGCATATATGAGCATAGAAGAGCATGCACTTATGTAGGAGAGAACATCAGCAGTGCTAGTAGTAGGTTGAGACTTAGGTCAGAAAGGTTATGCCTGACAGGTTAGGAGATGAACATGCAAATCTTTGGATATTCTTGATCGAATGTAGGTTTAGATCATACTTTTCACCCATGCAGGTGTATGATTGTATCCTTAATAGGTTGATCCACATTTTTAGAGAGAGAACCTCCAGTGGTAAGGTTGGTTGTACGGATAGCTCTAGAGAGAGAGAGCAAGGTTGAGAAAGAAGGTTGGAAGCTTAGACTCTGAGGCATGAGGAATCATGAGAAGTTGGGTATGTTATGAACTATTTTAGATGACCCTGAGTAGATAGTTGTGGTTTCCCCATGTATAATCCTTGGAGACTTGACGTACCTTGGTTTTATATAGATGAACCAAACCCTAGAAGGAGAAAGAGGCTTCTTGAACCAATGTATAGATGTTATAGGTGCCTACCTTTTAGGTAAAGGAAGAGAGTTCCTTAGACTGAGGAGGTATAGTATCAAGTTGTGAGGCCTCATACCTAGTTGGTTGTCGTGGTAAAGGACTCTGAGGTATGGTTCGTGTGGAAGAATAGTAGGAAGTGCATGCTATACCTTGTACATGTTTGGTTCGTGGTTGAAAAGTTGAGCATGCAGTTAAATAGTTTATGCATAAGAAGAGAACCTAGGATTCCTAGAACTAAGAGGGGAAGTAGTAGTACCTGGTGCACCTGATACTCCCAATGATGTTTGAGTTCCTATGGATTTGAGCATGTCACCCCTCATGTTTAGAGGAAAAGGAAACCCCTTGTACTAAGGTATATGTTTGATGAACCCTCACACATTGGTTGATGACATATGCTGGTGTGATATTGGTCCAATGTTGAGGAGTAAGGAACAAGTATGATATACCAATGAAACCTAGAGTGGCTTAGTGGGTTGTCTTCTTACTAGCCACGTGCCTAAGTAGCTTGATAGGGCTAAGCATGCACAAGATGGTGTAAACCCTAGATGTAGGGATGTTTGTGACCTTTGTTTCTATCAAGAGATAGTTTTCTCCCATCCTGGGGAGGGACCCTTCTGTAGGGTGACTATCAGCTTTTGGTTCAGGTTTGAGGTAACCTAAAAAGGTCTCTCTTAGGAGCTTGAGGATCTAAATGGAGAGCGTGTAGGATAAGGACAAACCTATAGATCCTTGTGTGACCATCTCTAAGGGGCATGAAGATATGTTTCCATGGAGGTGACCCTATGGGGCTAGAACCAGTTAGGTAGGTCACCATGATCCCTATGAAAGGATGTAAGTTTGGCCACATATGCCCAGAGAGATGATGGAGTTTTGGGTAGCGATTCAAGTTTGATATGTATCATGATAGAATCCTAAGTCTATACTAAGGTCAAGTGGGGATAAGATCGATGGGAGTAGGAGTTGCCTAAATTCCTTAGTTGTACAAGACCATAGGGTCGGGTGGTAACAACTATCATTGTCCGAGGACCATGGGTTAGGAGTTTGATCACCTTCATGAGCTCATGGGACCCAAAGGGAAAATGAGGTGGGAACTCCCTAAATGCATAAGGGAAGAGGGATGACCCTAAGAGTATCGGCACCCTACAGAACTAGAGAAGATGACTAAGAATTGGGTGACAACCCAAGAGTGTTTGGGACCAGTTTTCTGTGGATTTAAACCTGATATCGAGATGTTCATGTTGAGGAGTTATGTGAAGTATGTTTCAACTTATATTGGAAAGAGTGATGATGATGTGTGATGTACCATCTCTACTCTTGGAACTAGGTGAACTCTATATTTGGACTACAACTAAATGCTTATTTCCTCTCATTATGGGTGTGAGAGATAGGGAAAAATGCATGTCATACACTAAGGATAAAGATGATGTGTGTTGAAACATTGCTATGATGTTTGAGGTTAGTGATTTCATGGTTAGCTAGCCTAGAGCTTGATGTGATAGAATGATGGTAGTAGAACCTCATATACACCTCTTTGGAAAAGAAGGTGGTGAAACCCGCTACTAGAGTGTTTTAGGGTTCCTGAGGAGTCAACCTTGAGGAATAATGATATGCATGGGATCATGATTATAAGTCTGGTATATACCATGGTACTACTAAGTTAATAAAAGTTCATTTTGACTACCTGAGATGAAGAAGTATATAGAGTGCATATGTCTTGTCACCATGCATGCCAGGAGGTGAACTATATGCATGAGAGAGAGATAGTTCAACTACACCATGATCGAGTTCAATATCTGGAGCATGACCTCAAGATCACTTCCATGCGGTGGAAGTAGGTACATGAAGAACTCGATACCAGCTTGAAGTTTAGCACAACTTATCATCCCTGGCTGATAGATGGTCAAGAGAGTATGAACCAGACTAGAGGGTCTGATGAGAGCGTGTGTGCTCGTCCGGGTGATATGGGGGAGACATTTCTTCTCCTAGAATAGTTTGCTCGTGATGACAGCCACCATAGCCAGTATCAGGATGTAAGAGGCTCTATAAAGGAGGTTGTGTTAGTCATCGCTTCATTAGGATGATGCCAGTGAGAGGACCTTATGAAAGTCAGAAAGACCACAGTGGGTGGAGATGAAGTCGCTTTGATCGAGCAATGGCTGAGAAATCCCAAGAGAGACATGGGTCTTGAGTTGATGCAAAGCAGACTGACATGCAATTCACTTTGGAAGAACATGTATTATGAAAACCCGAACCCTCTGAGCTATAGCTGAGGGAGATGATTCCCCGATACATCAATCCATTTGAGATGGATTGGTTGAGATGCTTATGTTTAGTCTTACCCCTCATGATAACATGATGTATGGTGTGTTCCATGAGTCTGATCTAGAGTACTATGTGATGTACCTGAACCATGTGCTGAGACATGAACCTATTGAGCTTCTACAGAGGCTAAAATATCCTGAGTCACCTATCAGGGTACGTGATACCAAGGTGAGAGAGAACTCAGATGTAAGAATATAAGATGATAAAGGATCTTTGGAAGCATCATGGAGAGGATGAAGCCACATGGGAGCCGATGATGGACATGAGAAGTCTTATCCTGTTAGCTTGTTTGTTTGGTGGAATTTTGAGGGAAAAATTCCTATAAGAGGGGAAGGATGTTACAACCCCAATTTTTAGGTTATTTTGGTTGGAAATGCAATTTCCCCAATAAATGTGTGATTTTGTAATTTGTATGATTTAAGTAAATTGAGTGGTTTCCTTTGATAAATAGCCTTGTTTGATTTCGTGAGCCTTATTAGCTATTGGGCCCAATAATAAGAAAAAAGAAATAAAAAGGAAAAAAAATCAATTAATAAAGGAATAACTAAGATAATGAGAAAAGAAAGATGTGGAAGAATCTAGAAGGCTAAGAATTATCCTTCAAGGAGGGATTTCGTATATTTAGGATTTCTTAGGTTCCAAGGAGTCCAAGTTGCAAAGATAATAGGAGAAGAAAGAGATAAAATAAAATAAAGCATTACTAAGAAGAAAATTTGAGATATAAGAAAGGTATGTTTGAATCACATTGATGGTATTTCAAATCCACATGGTTATAATGACAAGAAGAGGATAAGTTTAGAAATTGACAATAAAGTGTCATGAACTAATGGGAATATGTGGTGGTTTTTGTGTTGCCAAATCAAAATACTACCTAATATAAGGGAGTATATCCTCATGACCATTGGATTAAAAGCCAAGCACAAAGGGAACATAAGTGATGATTTTCGAATTGGCCATTATATTTATACTCTAATATGAGATTCCTTGACAACCAAGGAATGTGGTTTGACAAGGAAGTAATCAAAGGTATAATTCCACCCTAATAAAGAAATTAGTTTACTACGGATGGAGGGACTTGTTTCCTCATGGGTAAGCATGCTAGGACGTTGCTACCTATTCCTAGAAAACGGTTGGACCCATAGCCTCGAGTCTTCCTCGTCTCACACTCTTCTTTAACTTGTATCCGTCCAAACCCTAACTGAGGGGGGTTGTACAGTCCTGGATTAGATTCGAGTCTTGGAAGGGAGTTTGGGGCATTAAGAGGCTCCTTCAGTGTGGAACGACAACCCTACCAACTCCTGCTCACCTGCACCATTTGCTGAACATCTACACCACGTCTTCAAACCAGCCGAGGTTGCAGACCTTCAGTTCTTGAATCAGATTCCCCTACCGCGACCAAGGGACCATGCCTTGCGTGTAGGACTGCGGTGGAGGCGGGGTGTAAGGTCCCTGACCTCTATTTTGGGCTTATCCTACTTGCTTTTCCTAAACCTTGTTCTTAGTTGCTTGCTAATCACCTCTAGTGTCGATTAAGGTTTGCTTGAGCTTTGTTGAGAGTTTGAGGTGCTACTTGCAAATAACCTGAGTTTAGGGTTGATGAGAAAGTTTGTCACCTTGAGAGATGTTTCTCTCTCTCCTTGCTTCCTTTAGGGTTGACAGGAAGGGTTGGGCTCGTCGCTTGAGTTGCCCAAGGCTTTGTTGAGCTTTGTTGGGCTTTGTTTTTCCTTGTTTGGGCCTTGCTTTTCCTTGTTGGACCCTGTATCGGGAAAGTGAGATTGGTGTCGGCCATGGGTGTGTCGCCCATGGGGCTGTGTCGGGCAAGGGAGTGTGGTGTGTCGTCCATGGACCATCTTTGACCTTTGGCTTCATTTGTGTCACCACTCTAGTGGACACTTGGTGCATGATGCTTGCATGTGGTAATTGCCTTGGACATGTGTATGAGGTGGGATGAGAAGGTGGCATTGCCCATGGACAAGTGTCCCTACGTGGGTGACACATTGCCTTGTTTTCTCCTCCACCCTCTTCTATATATGTATCTCCTTTATCTTGCTAAGGATCCCTTTAGTTCCTTAGTTTCCCCTCTTCCTTGCTGAACGACACCTCTCCTTTGCAACCTTGGTGGCCGATACCCTTGGAGGAGCTAACCTTGATGGACAATACCCTTGGAGGATCTAAGCTGGGTGGTCGATCCTTCTCCTTGGAGTCTTCTTCTTCCTCTTGTGGTGGTGCTTGAGCTTAAAGCTTGGAGCTTTGGAGCTTGCTTAAGGCAGGTTACATAACTTCTAACCCTAACTATACTACCTTGTTTATGTTGCATGTTCATATATGATCTCGATCGACCTTACAAATGGTAGGATATGTTTCTTGCTCTAGCATGTACCTTTAACCTTGTGGATATAGTGATCATGTTGTTTATCATGTTGTTGTTTCTTATGTGACCTGAGACCTTGTTGGTTGAACCTATGGAGTCGGGTTTTCTTTGGGGCAATACCCCTTTCTCTCCTTTGGTCTTCAGAAGTGAGTTCAGCTCTAGTGATATAGGCAACACCCCACTCACTTGGTTGTTGAGAGGTGAGTCTATACTCTAGTTTCTTGGGCAACACTCTTCTCTCACCATGGATTTGAGAGGTGAGCCTTGGTTGAGTGTTGACCTAGTAATGGTTGAGAGTTGGCCGATATGGATATGATTCATCATGTTGCCTGATTGGTGATGGAGGTTGTGCAAAACCCCTCTCTCTTAGTTGTTGAGAGGTGAGCCAATCCTCTTGATCTTTTAGGGTTTTGATGATGGTGATCTTAAGGTTGATGATAACCTTGTCAGAATGAGCTTGGTGCCTTGCATGATACACCTTCGAGTAGTGCTGCCCGACACACCTCCCTTGGTCTAGGGTTTTGATCTTGGCCGATATGATGTGTTTGGTTGGCTTTGTGCCCGATATGACTCTCTTGACCTTGATGATGAGCTTGGGCGATATGCCTTGATCTATATGATCCTTTGACCTAGTAGTTGTTGCCCCCTTGGCCGATAGAGTGCCTAGTTGATATCTCTATTTGGAGTCTTGGGCAATACATGTTGGGATGGGTTCTTGCCCAACATGGGTTGAGTGGTGGCCCTTGTGAGTACCTTGTGGTGACCAATATAGTGTGTTGGTTTTAGTTGGGCGATAGGCTTCCTTATAGTGCCTTAGTGGCCACCTTGCCCATGAATGATAGGGTGCCTTGGATGACATGATGTCTTGGATGTTATGGTGTGTTGGTTGGGCATTAGGGTTGGTCTTGGGCGCCATGCTTCTGGTCGATATGACCCTTAGCTGATGAAGTGATGTGGGCTGCCCGACATGCAACCCTAATCCTAGATGGGCGATAGAGTTCTTGGTCGTTTGGTAGTTGTGATTCCCGACACATCCCTCAGCACCTGGCTACACGACACAGTTCTTGAACCAGTTTGCATGATACCCTGGGTGTTGGTCTACTCATCACCCTCTATGCATAAATGCACAACATGATGTGGCCGATATGGCAACATAATACCTTAGGGTTGGATTCCCTAGTCGTTAGAGCCTTGGTGAGGGTTATTATCCTGCCCGATATCACCTATAGTAAAGGTATCACTACCCATCACACTTCTAGTGAGGGTAGTAAGCATCTTTGGTGAGGGTTATGCCCAACCCGGAAACCCTAGGTAATAGTTCTTTAAAAAATAACCGCATCTTTTGATATATGGATGATAGTTGCAAACCTATGTTATGTTGGATGTCTAAATATGATGTCGTTTAAGATGATAAAATGCTTGCCCATGTTTATAAGGTAAAGAGCATCAATGGATGCCCATGATTTGATAGCAGTGATGTAATTGATACAGTGTATGCTTCATACGATTATGATCATGACATGTGCATCTACAAATCCTAATGACATGATAATCTGTAAGAGCTATGTCTGATGATTTTAAGTTATCTCTCTTGTTGTGTATACTAACTATGTAGGTGTATAAAATGTATTCATAGCCAGGTAAGAGCTATGAGGCATATGCGTTTGAATAACACTATATAATGATGATAACTCTTGTTGATGAAATAACATGCATCATTAGTATGATGAGATAGGTCTGAGGACCTGATAAAGGCTGAGTGCCTAGTTGAGGTGTTATCCTCCTCTTATGATGAGATAAGGGATTGCTATGCTTGGATGTTGGTGTAGGATGTTGATGCCTTGAGAGGAAGTAGCAATCTGTGAGGATGGATTGAGATCCCATGATGATGTGATAATAACAATATTAATGTATCTCAATGTTATTTATGTTTTACAACTTGGTTGCCTCAACAACTCACTTAAAATATACTAATTAATTACAGTGTAACATATCATGTAGTTGACCTGGACATAGATCCATCATCGTCAGATTTGGTGATGGTGAAATAGGTTTATCCTGCGGGATTACCTGGAGTGCATATTGTTGAATATGCATGGTTTTCTCCTAGTTGAAAATAGGAGGATTAGAGTACAACTGTGGTTGTAGTCTCTGTATAGTAAAGAGCATGGTGAATAGGCCTATGACTCAATGAGTTAGAGCATGAATGTGTTCATGGATCAAGAGCACGGTGATCAGGCCCGTGGCTCAAAAAGTATACTAGAACCTGTGTCAAGGTGAACTAGAGATATGGGTAGCTTGCAGAGCTGACCCTGAGGCTGAGGCCAGATAGGCATGAAATTGCGGTCCTGCATTGGTTTTCATGCACTGACCATGAGGAGGTGAGGTCATGGAGTCCGGATCTCCCATTGACCTTGTATGGCACGGGTTTTTGGGCTTCATAGCCAAAGGTTGGATTTGAGAAAGAACATCTCACTTCCTCAGCGCATAATAAAATGTAATCTAGTCGAATAGTATATACTACTTAGAAAAAAACACAAAACATTGGTTGAGGCCTTATTTATATAGCTGATCTAGTTATACCTTGCAGTTATGTGTACGATCCGTATATTTTGTGATAAGTTCTTATAAATCTTATCTTGTCAATCATGTTCCATAAAGAAATACTTGGTTATATGCCTCTTGGATATCTTGGTAAGATTGATGGTAATAATAGTCTTGCTCAGTATGCTGCTCTTATTATATGTCTTTACTAGCTATTTGCTTTATCTACCTTAACCTTCTGAGGTTTTATAGTTTCGGCGGGGAGTTATGTTTCTCGTTGGGACTGTGTGTTTCACCCCACTGGTTTACAACCTTTTTAGGTGATCACGCTAGACGTGGTGGTGGTCACGAGGTTGAGGCCAAGCCGTAAGAAGAGCAGTAGAAGGCAAGAGATGGACATGGTGCTATTTTTATGGTTTTGTAGTAGAGTCCTAGAGTCATCCCTGTACTCTCAAGTCCTCAGAGGTGTTTTGATGATGTTTCACGACGTATAGCTATTGTACTTTTTTATATCCTGTTGCTGGCCTAGCGTGGCCCGTTATGTATGTATAAATAGGTGATGAACTCTGGTACTGACAGTACAACTGGTTCTGATAAGCTGTGGACATATATCAAGACTTGTAATATTTATATAACATGTTTCTATGTAGGATCTGGATGCAAAAGTTCTCTTATGTATGTTTTCTACAAATAGTTTTAATTAACACGTGTTTCCGGTAATATGTGGTTATGGTGTTTCTGTACATTTTCGTGTGTCACCTTACTGTCTGTATGATAGCGGGGTGTCACAGTTGGTTTGGTATCAGAGCCCTAGGTTCGTTGACTCTACAAGGATCTAGGACTAGGTTGCATCTGTTCTTGTGAGTTTTCTAGATTTTCTTACAATAATCTTCTACCCTCAACGAAAGAAAAAGCTTAAAGATTTCTGGAAACCATGAAGAACATGTTGCCGAGAGCATCGATGATGCATCAGTTGATGGAGCTAGAGTGCAGGCACATGAAGATCGGGTGCCTGAGGTCCCCCAACCTTACCCAGACATTCTTGAAAACCCGCCTACCAGTAGCTTATGGGGAAGTTGATGGATATGATGAATCACATGGTGGAAAGAGTGCCAGTGCCTCCGCTAAGAGCACATGCTCCCCATGGTGAATCATCAGGCATTGGGAAGACCTTTGAGCAGCTTCGCCAAGTCAGAGCTTCAGATTATGCTGGAATGGTTGATCCGGTAGATGTAGATCTGTGGCTGACAGGTCTAGAGAAGGCCTTCCGCATCCTCGACTTCCCCGAAGCATACAAAGTAAAGCACGCTGTCTACCTTCTGAAGGGTAGTGCTGGCCACTGGTAGGCCATCGAGGAGGAGAAGCGACTCGGTGAGGTGATCGGTTGGGAGGTTTTCCAGCGAGAGTTCGTCAGCAGATACTTTACGAAGATGTATCTAGATGAGAAGATCAACCAATTTGAGTGTCTACGCCAAGGATCAATGAGCATCACCGAGTATGAAGCCAAGTTCATGGACTTGCTGAGGTTTTATCCTCACATGGCGGTGACAGATGATGAGCAGATCAGGCGGTTTGAGAAAGGTTTGAGTGTTGAGCTGTCAACACCTGCTGCTGCTTTGGAAAATCAGGAGCGGTTTGCCACATTCGTGGAGTCCATCCGTAGGATTGAATGGTCTGTCAGGGAGAAAAGGGAGTCCATGACCAGGAAAAGGCATGCTCAATTCTAGGGACAGAGATCTGGTGGCTTCAAGAAGACAAGGTTTTCAACACCTTCCATGATGAGAGGTTCCAGTACACCGTCATAATGGTCCCTGAGTAAGGGAAGATGTTATGTTTCTTCGCCATCGAAGGCACATAGTATAACTTCAGTGGCAGTGACAAGGCCATCTAGGCCGCAGGTAGAAGGAAGGTCATGTTACCACTGTGGATAGACTGGGCACTTGAGGTCAAATTTCCCAAAGAGAGATGTTGAAGTGACACAACAGCTGAGGCAGAATCAACAAGGATCAGATAGACAACAGCCTAGTGGTAGCAGAGGGTGAGGATGCAGTCAAGCATCGCAAGCGGGATCGTCTGCTCAAGGAAGCAGAGGACGTGGACAGCAAGCAACGACGTGATTCTATGCTATGAGTCAGCCAGAGGTGATATTCAACATGCGAGTGGTGGTAGGTCAGATGTAGTTATTTCATTCTAATTTGTCTTCTTCTTTCTTTATATCTGTTCTGGTTGACCTGGGTGCTACACACTCTTTTATCACACGAACTATGCTTGAAAACGGCCTCTTACCTATTAGTTGTAAGAAATATAGATTGTTGTTAGAAACCCCTCTTGATGGTTCCTTGATGCTTCAAGAAGAGTGTCCATCTTGTGTCTTATCTTTTTCGGGACACAATATACAAGTGGATCTTATACCACTTGAGATGCATGGATTCGATGTGATCCTTGGGATGGATACCTTAGAGAAGTATAAGGTTGTGTTGGACTATGGTTCCAAGCAAGCAGTGTTTGATGACGGTGGAGAGAAGTGGATCTTCCAAGGAGATAGGAAGATTCTCCCGACATGTTTGGTGTTAGCTATGGTGGAAGAAAATATGTTGTGGCAAGGATGTAAGGCATTCCTAGCTCATGTTGTGGATACCAAGGAAAAAGGTCTTAGCCTTGAGGAGGTGCCTATTGTCTGAGAGTTTGTGGATGTGTTTCCCGAGGAGTTTCCCAGTGTTCCCCCACCTTGAGAGATTGATTTTGAGATCAATCTGGTGCCAGGAACACAACCAGTTGCTCAGACCCCGTACAAGATGGCTCCAACCAAGATGGCAAAACTGAAGAAGCAGTTACAGGAGTAGTTGTATAAAGGTTTCATCCGACTGATCCCATCTCCTTGGGGTGCTCCAGTCCTGTTCGTAAACAAGAAGGATGGATCGATGCATTTGTGCATAGATTATCGGCAGTTGAACAAAGTTACGATCAAGAACAAGTACCCGCTGTCAAGGATAGACGATATGTTCGATCAGTTGTGTGGTGCTACAATGTTATCAAAGATCGATCTACGGTCTAGATATCATCAGTTGAGGATTAAGGCGGATGATATACCAAAGTCAGCGTTTAGGATGAGGTATGGTCACTTTGAGTTTGTGGTTATGCCGTTTGGGCTAACCAATGCACCTGCTGCTTTTATGGATCTGATGAACAGGGTGTTCCGTCCATTTCTAGATCAGTTTGTTGTAGTTTTCATAGATGACATCTTGATCTACAGTCGAGGCAGTCAAGAGCATGAACAACATCTTCGACAAGCTTTGACTCTTCTTTGCCAATATCAGTTATATGCCAAGTTCAGTAAGTGCAAGTTCTGGTTGAAAGAAGTGACTTTCTTGGGTCATGTGATATCTACAGAAGGAGTCAGAGTGGACCCTAAGAAGGTGGAGTCAGTTGCATATTGGGAGTAACTAAAGACACCAATAGAAGTCTGTAGTTTTCTGGGTTTGGCAGGATACTACCGAAGGCTTATAAAGGACTTCAGTGTGATCGTGTTGCCGATGACAAAGTTGAAGAGGAAGGATGTACCTTTTTTTTGGGATGATCGTTGTCAGCAAGCTTTCTAAAGATTGAAGGAGAATCTAACTAGTGCTCCAGTGTTGGTGCTACCAGAGCTTGGGAAAGGCGATGTTGTTTTCTATGATGCTTCCAAGAAAGGCTTAGGATGTGTGTTGATGCAGGAAGATCATGTGGTTTCTTTTTGGTTTGCGACAACTTAAGAAACATGAGGAGAATTATCCGACACATGATTTGGAGCTGGCAGCGGTGGTTCATGCATTAAAGATCTAGAGACACTATCTTTATGGGGAAGTGTGTCAGATCTTTACAAATCATAAGAATCTGAAGTACATCTTCTCGTAGAGTGAGCTGAACATGCGACAGTGTCGCTGGATGGAGTTGATCAATGATTATGATTGCACCATTGAGTATCATCTTGGTAAGGAGAATGTGGTAGCTGATGCATAGTAGAAAGTCTCCTTCTTCTCGCTCGATAAAGAAAGCACAGTTGAGTTCTTTGGAATGCCATAGGCGGGATATGTTTGTCTCCTTATGGAAGATGAACGTGTAGATGGAAGTTTCTTTGTTGGTAGGTCTGTTGGCACATATGCAAGTAAATCCTACATTGACACATCATATCAAAGATGCACAGTAGGCATATGCTTCAGTTCAGCTGATAAGATCAAAGTTTGGCAGAGAAAAGCATGATGGGTTCCATGAGTCCGAGGATGGACTAGTTTGCTATCATGGTAGGATGGTGGTCCCCAATGTTGATAATCTAAGAAATCTAGTACTCGAGGAAGCACACACATCGATGTATGCTATGCATCCAGGAGTCACCAAGATGTATCATAATCTGAAGGACCTGTATTGGTTGTCTGGCTTGAAGAAGGATGTAGTCGATTTTGTGGCTAGGTGTGCGGTATGCCAGCAAGTTAAGGCTGAGCATCAGAAGTCGGAAGGAATGTTGCAACCCATGCCAAAACTATAATGGAAATGGGATCATATAACCATGGATTTCGTAGTTGGTCGGCCAAGGACAGTTAGGAATTTTGATTCCATTTGGGTGATAGTGGATAGATTGACAAAGTATGCCCACTTCCTATCGATAAAGACAATGTATACAATAGAGAAGCTTGCTCAGGTGTATGTAGATGAGATAGTGCATATGCATGGTGTACCAGCAACGATAGTTTCTGACAGAGGTCCCCAGTTCATGAGTCATTTCTGGGAACAGTTGCACAAAGCATTGGGAACGCAGTTGAGGTTCAGTACTGCTTTCCACCCGCAGACAGATGGACAGTCGGAAAGGACTATTTAGACTTTGGAGGATCTTCTCTGAGCATGTGTTTTGCAGTTTCTAGGCAGTTGGGATGTGCATCTCAGTTTGATAGAGTTCACCTACAACAATAGTTACCGGTAGAGCATCGACATGGCTCCTTATGAGGCTTTATATGGTAGGAAGTGCATATCTCCACCATGTTGGTATGAGTCTGGTGAGTATCAGCTTTTGGGTCCTGAGTTAGTGCAGTTGACAATAGAGAAGATTAGAGTGATACATTAAAAGTTGAAAGCAACACAGGATAGACAGAAGTTGTACGCAGATAATCATCGATGACCTTTAGAGTTCCAGGTGGGAGACAAAGTGTATCTTAAGGTCTCACCATGGAAAGGCGTGCTAAGGTTTCGCCGGAAAGGAAAGTTGGCACCCAGATATATGGGGTAATATCTGGTGATAGCACATGTTGGCAAGGTAGCTTACAAGTTAGAAATACCACCAGAGTTGCACAGGTTACATCTGGTATTCCATGTCAGCATGCTGAAGAAAAGTCATCCAGACATAGGGACAGTGATACATCCAGTTGAGGTTGAGCTTGATGAAGATGTGACTTATGAGGAAGCTCCAGTGACGATCCTTGACAGAAGAGTAAAAAAGTTAAAAAGGAAAGAACTAGTTATTGTGAAAGTTCTTTTCCATCATCGTGGCGTTGAGGAAGCCACGTGGGAGCTTGAGGAAGAGATGAGGCAAAAGTATCCCTCACTTTTCTCTTCAGATTTCAGGGACCAAATCCCTTTGTAGAGGTTTATGGCTTGTAAGGACCCAGACCTCCATTTTGGGCTTGTCCTGTTTGCTTTGCCTAAACCTTGTGCTTAGTTTCTTTCTAATCACCTCTAGTGCTGATTAAGGTTTGCTTGAGCTTTGTTGAGAGTTGGAGGTTCTACTTGCAAATAACCTGAGTTTAGGGTTGATGAGCAAGTTTGTCACCTTGAGAGATGTTTCTATCTCTCCTTGCTTCCTCTAGAGTTGAGAGGAAGGGTTGGGCTCATTACTTGAGTTGCCCTGGGTTTTGTTGAGCTTTGTTGGGCTTTATTTTTCCTTGTTTGGGCCTTTTTTTGCCTTATTGGACCCTATACCGGGAAAGTGAGCTTGGTGTCAGCCATGGGTGTGTCGCCCATGGGGCTATGTCGGGCAAGGGAGTGTGGTGTGTCGGCCATGGAACATCTTTGACCTTTGGATTCATTTGTGTCACCACTCTAGTGGACACTTGGTGCATGATGCTTGCATGTGGAAATTTCCTTGGACATTTGTATGAGGTGGGATGAGAAGGTGGCATTGCCCATGGGCAAGTGTCCCTAGGTGGGTGACACATTGCCTTTTTTTCTCCTCCACCTTCTTCTATACATGTATCTCCTTTCTCTTTCTAAGGATCCCTTTAGTTCCTTAGTTTCCCCTCTTCCTTGGTGAACGACACCTCTCCTTTGCAACCTTGGTGGTCGATACCCTTAGAGGAGCCAACCTCGGTGGTCGATACCCTTGGAGGAGCTAAGCT
The DNA here is from genome assembly GCA_963693085.1 of Alisma plantago-aquatica. Lineage (NCBI taxonomy): Eukaryota > Viridiplantae > Streptophyta > Magnoliopsida > Alismatales > Alismataceae > Alisma > Alisma plantago-aquatica. The sequence continues at coordinate 787,134,042 of OY856414.1, read as the reverse complement.
TGGTGGTCGATCCTTCTCCTTGGAGTCTTCTTCTTCCTCTTGTGGTGGTGCTTGAGCTTAAAGCTTGGAGCTTTGGAGCTTGAGGATCTTTCTTAACGTGGGTTACATAACTTCTAACCCTAACTATACTAACTTCTTTATGTTGCATGTTCATATATGATCTTGATCGGACTTACATATGGTAGGATATGTTTCTTGCTCTAGCTTTTACCTTTAACATTGTGGATATAGTGATCATGTTGTTGATGATGTTGTTGTTTCTTGTGTGACCTTAGACCTTGTTGGATGAACCTACGGAGTAGGGTTTTCTTTGGGGCAATACCCCTTTCTCTCCTTTGGTCTTGAGAAGTGAGTTTGGATCTAGTGATATAGGAAACACCCCTCTCACTTGGTTGTTGAGAGGTGAGTCTATACTCTAGTTGTTTGGGCAACACTCTTCTCTCACCATGGATTTGAGAGGTGAGCCTCGGTTGAGTGTTGACCTAGAAATGGTTGAGAGTTGGCGGATATGGATATGATTCATCATGTTTCCCGATTGGTGATGGAGGTTGTGCAAAACCCCTCTCTCTTGGTTGTTGAGAGGTGAGACAATCCTCTTGATCTTTTAGGGTTTTGATGATGGTGATCTTAATGTTCATGATGACCTTGTCAGGATGAGCTTGGTGCCTTGCACGATACACCTTGGAGTAGTGTTGCTCGACACACCTCCCTTGGTCTAGGGTTTTGATCTTGGCCGATATGATGTGTTTGGTTGGCTTTGTGCCCGATATGGCTCTCTTGACCTTGATGATGAGCTTGGGCGATATGCCTTGATCTAGATGATCCTTTGACCTAGTATTTGTTGCCCCCTTGGTTGATAGAGTGCCTAGTTGATATCTCCGTTTGGAGTCTTGGGCGATACATGTTGGGTCGGGTTCTTACCCAACATGGGTTGAGTGGTGGCCCTTGTGAGTACCTTGTGGTGACCGATATAGTGTGTTGGTTTTAGTTGGGTGATAGGCTTCCTTATAGTGCCTTAGTGGCCACCTTGCCCATGAATGATAGGGTTCCTTGGACGACATGATGTCTTGGACGTTATGGTGTGATGGTTGGGTGTTAGGGTTGTTCTTGGGCGCCATGCTTCTGGTCGATATGACCCTTAGCTGATGAAGTGATGTGGGCTGCCCGACATGCAACCCTAACCCTAGATGGGCGATAGAGTTCTTGGCCATTTGGTAGTTGTGATGCCCGACGCATCCCTTAGCACCTGGCTGCACGACACAGTTCTTGAACCAGTTTGCATGATACCTTGGGTGTTGGTCTGCTCATCACCCTTTATGCATAAGTGCACGACATGATGTGGCCGATATCGCGGCATAACATCTTAGGGTTGGATGCCCTAGTCAATAGAGCCTTGGTGAGGGTTGTTACCCTACCCGATATCACCTATAGTAAAGGTTTCACTACCCGTCACACTTCTAGTGAGGGTAGTGAGCACCTTTGGTGAGGGTTATGTCCAACCCAGAAACCCTAGGTAGTAGTTATTTATCATGTAACTGCATCTTTTGATATATGGATGATAGTTTCAAACCTATGCTATGTTGGATGTCTAAACATGATGTTGTTTAAGATGATAAGATGCTTGCCCATGTTTATAAGGTAAAGAGCATAAATGGATGCCCATGATTTGATAGCAGTGATGTAACTGATACAGTGTATGCTTCATACGATTATGATCATGACATGTGCATCTACAAATCCTAATGACAAGACAATCCATAAGAGCTATGTCTAGTGATTTTAAGTTATATCTCTTATTGCGTATACTAACTATGCAGGTGTATAAGATGAATTCATAGCCATGCAAGAGCTATGAGGCATATGTGTTTGAATAACAGTGTATCATGATGATAACTCTTATTGATGAAATAACATGCATCACCAGTATGATGAGATAGGTCTGAGGACCTGATAAAGGCTGAGTGCCTAGTTGAGGTGTTATCCTCTGATGATGAGATAAGGGATTGCTATCCCAGGATGTTGATGCCTTGAGAGGCAGTATCAATTTGTGAGGAGGTATTGAGATCCCATGATGATGAGATAATAACACTATTAATGTAGCTAAATGATGTATATGTTTTACAACTTGGTTGCCTCAACAACTCACTTAAAATATACTAATTAATTACAGTGTAACATATCATGTAGTTTCCCTGGCCATAGATCCATCATCGTCAGATTTGGTGATGGTGAAATAGGTTTATCCTGCGGGATTACCTGGAGCGCATATTGTTGAATATGCGGGGTTTTCTCCTAGACAAAAATAGGAAGATTAGAGTACAACTACGGTTGTAGACTCTGTATGGTAAAGAGCATGGTGAACAGGCCCATGACTCAATGAGTTAGAGCATGAATGTGTTCGTGGCTCAAGAGCATGGTGATCAGGCCCGTAGCTCAAAAAGTATACTAGCACCTGTGTCAAGGTGAGCTAGAGATATGGGTAGCTTGTAGAGAAGACCCTGAGGTTGAGGCCATATAAGAATGAGACTGTGGTCCTACTTTGGTTTTCGTGCACTGACCATGAGGAGGTGAGGTAATGGATTCCGACTCTCTCATTGACCTTGTATGGCACCGGTTTTTGGGCTTCGCAGCCAAAGGTTGGATTTGAGCAAGGACAACTCACTTCCTCAGGGCATAATAAAACATAATCCATCCGAATAGTATATACTACTTAGAGAAAAACACGGAACATTTGTTGAGGACTTGTTTATATAGCTGATCTAGTTATACCTTGCAGTTATGTGTATGATCCTTATATTTTGTGATGAGTTCTTATAAAGCTTATCTTGTCAATCATGTTCCATAAAGAAATACTTGGTTATATGCCTCTTGGATATCTTGGTAAGATTGATGATAATAATAGTCTTGCTTAGTATGCTGCTCTTATTATATGTCTTTACCAGCTATCTACTTTATCTACCTTAACCTTCTGAGGTTTTATAGTTTCGGCGGGGAGTTATGTTTCTCGCTGGGACTGTGTGTCTCACCCCGCTGGTTTACAACCTTTTTAGGTGATCGCGCTAGACGTGGTGGTGGTCACGAGGTTGAGGCCGAACAGCAAGAAGAGCAGTAGAAGGCAAGAGATGGACATGCTGCTATTTTGGTGGTTTTGTAGTAGAGTCCTAGAGTCATCCCTGTACTCTCAGGTCCTCGGAGGTGTTTTGACGATGTTTCACGACGTATAGCTGTTGTACTTTTGTATATCATGTTGCTGGCCTAGCGTGGCCCGTTATGTATGTATAAACATGTGATGAACTCTGGTGCTGAGTGTACATCTGGTTCCGATAAGTTGTTGACATATATCAAGGCTTGTAATATTTATATAACATGTTTCTCTGTAGGATCTGGATGCAAAAGTTCTCTTATGTATGTTTTCCGCAAACGGTTTTAATTAACCCGTGTTTCCGGTAATATGATGTTATGGTGTTTCCACACATTTTTGTGTGTCACCTTATTATCTGTATCATAGCGGGGTGTTACACGGGGGAACTGCCCCTGGGGGCCGTCGGGACCTGGGGAAGGGAGGTAGTGTCACGCTTGACCACTGGTGTGGCGGCAGTGGAGGGCTGCGCGAGGAAGGTGATGACTAGAGTCACTCGGATGAAAGTTCCCTCCAAGGCGTGAAGAAGTGTGTCATTGCTCGAAGGGAAAAACTGCCAATTTGTTATGTTTTATGTTGGTCGGGCTACGCAGGAGAAGCAATGCATGCGATGGATGATGTGTCAGCCTCTCCTTGGCCATGGTAAGTAAATCTTGTAAAATTCATAAATATTTATTGGTGACTCAGATTACAACAAGTTATATATGAAAATTTATCAGGAGAATGTGAGGAATACAATAAAAATATTTTCAAGGCATGAATATTCTTGTAACACGAAAAGTATGTAAATATGCTACCTTTCATGATTTTATTAATGGAAAAACCATATTTTTTATGATAATGGGATTTAGTGGCGTTCTTTGGATAATTTAAGATGATAGTAACCTGTTTTTAATAAAAATCACAACCTAGATCTAAAGAGATGATTCTTGTACCCATTTGGCTGATTTAGGGTGTCATATGTATAAAGGGCTATAATAAACTTAGAAACCCTAATTTAGGGTTAATGTTTTCTTATGTGGACTAATTTGAAATTCATCATAGGGAAGTGATACTAAGATGATCTTAAGCCTGTTAGGAAGGATTTAACAAGCTAGTTAGGGTTTGTGATTAGATTTGCTGTTCTAGGGTTTATAGTGTCAATAATGAAGATATACCATAATAAAACCCTAAAAGGAAGTAAGAAACCCTAGGAAGCGAGTTCAAATTAATAAAATATGAGAAAGAAAATGGTAATTAGATTTCTTGTATTTTTCAGGGTTCTTTCTTGCATGTGTGGATTGAACTGCTTGCCTGGAAACTTTCTTGCTTGGGTTACTATTGTTGAATAGACTGAATAGGTATGTGGCTACTTTATGAATAATTGCCTTTAGTTTCACATCATTTCCTGAATGTTTCTCAATTGATTGCAACCTAAACTGTTGGATGTTCAATTATGCAATTTTTACAACCCCAATTTTGGGTTCATTTGCTGAGAAATATAATTTCTCATATTAAATATTTTTGAACAAATAATTGATATAATCTATTTTGAATAAATGGATTTCATTTACAATAGCCTTGTTGTTTGATTTGTGGGCTTTATTGGCTATTGGGCCCAATAACAAGGATATTCAATTAATTAATGAATAACTGAGAAATTGAGATAAGAAAGGTGTGGAAACCTCTAGAAGGCAAATCCAAAGAGGATTTCGTGCCTCTTAGATTCCTTGGGTTCCAATGAGTCCAAAGTTGCAAAGAAAAGGCAATAAGAAAAGAAAATATCGATTAAGTATTTCCTTGTTAATAAAGAAATTGAAAACATTGATGAAATAAGGAAAATATGTGAAAAGAGGTATATTCGAGTTATCCTTAGTGGGATTTCATATCCCAATGATTCCTAATAATAAAAGGAATACCAATGAGGAAAATAAAAGAGAATTAAAGAAAGAAGCAAGATAATGAGAATAATGCATATTGATGCATTTAAGGATAATGAGTATTCCTATAAAAGGAATTTCGAATTCTTTGAGTGTCTTGGGGTCCAAGGATCCCCAATAAAAAGGAAATAGAGAGAAACTACCACGATTACAAAATAAAATGATAAGATAAGACATTCTTAATGAATTTGTGAAGTTGATAAAAGGAAAGTATTTTTCCTATTTAATGAAAGTAGAATTTCGTTCCATTAGAATAAGGGGCAAGAACTAAGAAGATAAAGGGAAGGATTTTCGAAATTCTATTATCACAAGAACAAGGAATATCCAAGTAATAAGAGTGAGAGAGAGAGACTTGCTTATCATTAAGGAATATAATTTCTATTAGAGAAGGTTTGTTTCCTCTTTGATGGGCCTCTTAGGGCAAGGATTCCTCCCCTATAAAAGGGGCAGACTCTTTGGGACGGGTTCCAGAGAGATTACGCATCTTCCTCTCCTTTCCTCGTCTTCTTCATGTCTCCTACGTTCAAGACCCTAGCTATGAAGGGAGCCGCGACCATGGTACGTTGAAAAGCTAGTAGATGGTCTTGATAGATGCGAGGTACCCTCACGACGGCCTGGGAATGATCGACCTTCAACCCCGTACTCCTGCCTTCACGTAGCACTTGTTGGAAGAGCCCTAACCCTACCGCGAGTTGCAGGCCTAGTGCCCTTGCACGTAGCCGTTTCGGCCATGCTTTGAGGCTGGGCTAGGTGTGACGAAGATGGACGGAGGCAGGGCAATGACTACCCGAGAGGTTCATGCCTTAGAGGGGGGGGGGGAAGGCCCGCGAACTGCTGCACCAGCGGCCGCCCTAGGGTTCGCGGGGTTGAAGAAGGAGGAACCGTTGGACGGATATACCCCTGGGGTATGAAGAGCCGACCCGCTTAAGTGGAGGGTGAAAGCGTCTTTCAATTCTAATTCTAAACCAAGCCGCGACGTTGCATCGGCCTGAATACGTGGCGACCTCCCATTGGCTGAAAGTAAGTGATTTTTGATAAATTCATAATAATTAATTGGTAGGTCAAATAGAGACATGTTATACATGAAAGTTGATCAGAAAAACGTGAAGAATCCATTAAAAATATAATTGAAGCTTGATTTCTCTTGTAATACGAAAAGTAATGGAATTTGTCAACTTTATTGTATTAGTGAATAAAGAACCCTATTTTGATATTATTAAAGTGATTAGTAGGGTTTAATAGCTGATTAAAGTGGATATTAGCCTGTTAATGATAAAAAGAAACATTAGGAATAAAAAGGATGAGTTTTGCACATTAATAGCATAATTGAGAGTTCATGAGCATAAATAAACATTAATGGGCCTTGAAACCCTAATTTTAGTGAATGAGATTATTAATGGCTTTAATTGATCAATCTGATGAGTGGAGTTGAAACATGTTGAATCTAAGCTATTAGAGTATAAAAGTGCTTAATTCTGGATAAATACCCTAAAGGTAGTAATTAGGGTTTTCTCAGGAATAAAAGGGTAAAATTATGACAAAATGAATTCATATGTGACGTAGATCATAATGGGCTATGAATTGGTGACAAATGGTTATAATGAGTTTGCCATGGATTAAAAGGATTAAAATAGTAGCTTTAATGAAAAGAGGCTTGATGGACTTAATTGATGGTTAATGATGCCTTTAATTCAAAAATAAGGTTAAATGTTGTTAAGCGATAACCTTAATATCTTTTGTGAATAATTAGGGTTTAAAATAGTGAAAGATGAAATGAAACCCTAATTACAATAGAAACCCTAAAAGCGAATTAGAAACTCTAAGAAGCGAACTAGGTTTAATGGATCTTGATGACATGAGTAATAATAGGAAATTGTATAATTGTTTCAGGGTCTTATTGAATGCTTGCTTGCTTGGATTCTTATTTGCATGGATATTTCTATTCAAATCATCAGATCAGGTATGTGGTTAATTATGAATAACCGCCTTAGTTTCCCGATGACTTTTCAGATGATTAATCGCATTGAATGCAAATTATCAGTTTGGATGTTCATACTTGCAAATTATAAAGTCACTATGATTATCACATTAATAATAGAAGTATGGATTCTCGCACCTACATGCCACCCTGATGGATGATTCTAAAGGTCAGGCCTAGATGGGTAGACCAATGGACACCTTGAGTGGTGACCCCAGGCACCAAGAAGGTGGCCTATGATATTGCATGACTAGTGGGCACCATGAGTGGTGACCCCCAGGCACCAAGCTCAGGATTGAGAAGGTGGCCTTAAGTCCTTGGAAAAGGGCACCCTAAGGTGGATATGCCAGGGTTAGGGCAAAAGCGGTGGAGAATGACATACTGAAAAGTGTAGATTGACTTGTTAATTAATTTGATTGTGATTATTAAATTGTTAGCCATATTTGCAAGATTTTGGTTGTTCCCACATACCAGTATATTTTGATATACTGACCGACGTTTTGTTTGTCGGCGTTTTAGGAACAACAATTGAAAGAACAAACAGTAAAGTGACACATTGTGAAAGTAAAACATAAAGTGCAAGAAGGATTAGTTAGAATGGATTCAATCTTGGATAGATAGATTCCCAAGGTTTTCAAAGGTAAGAAAAGTTTTAATTTTATACCAAATTTCAGTTAGTTAGTAGAATTTCATAATTGTTATTGATTATTTGTCGAACCTTTGATCCTGTTAATTGAATAACGGCACCGACCTTTTGGTCTCCCTTAATTGGGGGTTACTGGAAGGCGGGGTCATTAAAATTGGTATCAGAGCATAGGTTCCTCAACTAATCATTAATAATTATTAAATTTTACAAATTCTGTAGAACCCAAGGGAGTTATTAAAGGATTATCCAAAAGACAGAGGTATCTAGAAAAGGATCACGACCGGGGGCTGGCAAGATTTTCCTCCGCACCGCTAGTCGGAATACGAGGACTCCCGGATCCGTGTGACTGCCTGGCCAAAGTCTTAGGGTATGAATCGAAATAAGATACCTTTTAGGACCCTCTCAACTCGTTCATCCTTTCTCAACTCAAATTCTTTTAAGGACCTTAAGGATTAGGGTTTTCTCTCTTTTCCTCACCCTCTTGAGGTATAAGGATTAAGGAATCCTCCATCAAATTAATAAAAAGCATGTAAATAAGATGTCATGGACATAAGCTTAATAGAGTAAGCATAAAGGAATAGATGCATGCTTAGGTCGTATGACACGAGTTGTCATTGCCCTCAGGTGAGACCTGAGGATAGACCTCCTTGGCAGGAGGATGAGTAGAGAGAGTTAGTCTTGGAGGTAAATACATCCATCAAAAGTAGATACCTGGCATATCCTTTGAGAATGATGTTCACCCTAACCCTAAGTGAAGGGTAGAGATAGAGATGACATGATGAGTTAGACCGAGTGTTTGGTTGGACATGCCTTGGGATCGTCATATGAGCCATAAGAGGTTGGATAACCTAGTACCTTTGGCGACCCAACCCTGGAGAGGGTCGTGCATGTTTGAGCGAAGGGTAACTCCTTCATGGATGAGGGTAGAGAAGAACCTATAGGGCTGTTGCAAGTAGGATATAACTTGTACCCAGAGTGCGTCAGTAGTGGTGACATTAAACGAAACCCTAGTCAAGGGATCATGATGGATGGCTTATGAGATAAGCATAAGGGGTTATGGATAACCTTTAGTAAACATAAGTTTGAGTATAGGCTTCATTCAGGTAACGACATGCTTAGGAGCTTGATCCTTCATAAAGACAGGACCTCTTATAGAGAGGTTGGTTGTAGGATTAGCTCTAGGGAGAGGGAGCAGACCTCGGCCAAGAAAGTTGGAAGCCTAAAACCCCGAAATTTGAGAAACAGTGGGAGTCGAGAATGATGCGACCTAAGCGGATGATAATGGTTGCCTCATGCATGATCCCTGGAGGTTGATGTCTTGGTTAGCTTGAGAGTAACCAAACCCTAGAGGGAGGATGGTGCTTCTGGTACCTAAGGTATAAGTGATTACCTACTAGATGTGATAGAGAGTGCTTTAGACCCTGAGGAGGTTAAGGCACCAGTTGTGAGGCTTTATACCTAGTAGTTGTCCAGGAAGAGGAATCAACTCTGAAGTGTTGCTTGAGTAGAAAGATCATGGGAGTACATGACATATCTTGGACATGCTGGATTCCTGGTTAAGAGAATGAGCATGCAGTTGGACACCCGGAGGCGAACCTAGGGTTCCTAGGCCTAAGAGGGGAAGCGGTGTACCCAATGCTCATGTTGAGATTTGAGTCTCTATAGTTTTGAGCATGGTACTCGTAATGTGTAGAGGTAAAGGAAAACCCCTTCAGGTAAGGGTATGTTTGATGAACCCCTCACGAATAAGTTGATCTGATGATGAGGAAAGAGAACGAGTGTGACCTAGCATGGTTTCGTAGGTACGCTTGTGCCTTAGTAGTTGTTGGTTTAAGCATGCTCATACGGATGTAAACCCTAAGGATGGTTGTGACCTTGCTGTCACAGGTTGTAGTTTCCTCCCATCCTGGGAGAGGACCCTTTGGTAGGGTGTGTACCAGTTCTGTCGGTTTTGAGATGACCTAAAGAGGTCTCATAGGATCTTGAGAAGCTAAGTGAAGAGTACATGGTATGAAAATGAACCTATAGGCCCATGGATAACCATCTCTAAGTGCATGTGGATGAGTTACCATGGAGGTAACCGGTATGGGGCCTGACCAAGGTAGGTAGGTTGCCATGACCCCTGTGAAGGGATGAAAGTCAGTCATGAATGCAGAAAGAGATGATGAAGGCTTGGGTAAGGTTCTAAGTCAGACATGTACTATAAGATAATCCCAAGTCTATCCTAGGGTCAGGTAGGGATAAGACCGATGAAAGACGGAGTTGCCTAATTCCCTAGTTGCACATGACCATAGGGTCGGGAGGTAACAACTATCATTGTCTGAGGGCCATGGGTTAGGAGATTGATCACCTTCATGAACTCATGGGACCCAAAGGGCAGATGAGTAGGGCACTCTCTGGTGCATAAGGGAAGAGGGATGACCCCAAAAGTGCCGACACCCTATCGACCTAGTGGAGATGACTAAGGATTGTGCTTGGACCAAGTAAGTTCGGGACCCGTTTTCCATGGAAGTAATTTTGATATCAGGATGATATGTGGCACGTTTCAACTTAGATTTGAAAGTGTACTGGAGAGGTGGGTTGTACCATCTCTACTCTTGGAACAGGAAGAACTTTGTATTTGGACTGCAGCCAAATGCTTATTTCCTCTTGTTATGGGGGTGAGAGATAGGACAGTACGCATGCCATACACCAAGGATAAAAGATAATGCAAGTTGAAACATTGCTACAAGGTATGAGGACAGAGATGATAACATACCCTTGTGAAGTGAATGGTACATGGATGGTTTACTAACACTAGGAGTATTAAGGAAATCATCTTGTAAGGATGTCTTATCATGAGCTATGTGGAAATTGCAAGTTATGCAAAGTTGAGTTGGATCACCATGAGGATGAGCTCAGAGTTTCTTGATGAAGACCAACTTAGAATTTGACATGAGATGATAAGTATAATACATGGAGATGTATATCATTACATTACCTGACACCTAAGGAGGTGAAGTGGTAATGAATGCTCTGGTTGAGATCTGTCTGCCTAATTTAGTTAGAGGCTAGAAGAGGTTGAGGTTGTTTGGTTAACCCTAAGTTTGGAAAGAAGATGTGTTTTGATACGTTGAACAAGTTAATGGTCATTTGGTTAGCCAGTTTAGTCCTTGATGTAGTAAAAGGATGGTAATAAGACCTCATATACACTTCTTTGGATAGGGAGGTAATAAAACCCTGATGAAAATAGTTTAGGGTTTCTGAGGTATCGATCTTGAGGAATCATGATTTATAGAAGATCATGGTTTTAAGATCATGATACACCTTGATACTACAAAGATAGTAAGTGAAGGTAGCATTCTGGATGCTTAAAACAAAGTTGCATGTAGCATGTGGCCATGCAAGCCAGGAGGTGAAGGACGAACACCATTAACCCAGTGCATGGATGTAAAGTATAAAGAGTTCCCGAGAAGGAATGAAAGTTCATCATTATGGATGTTGTGAGTCTCTCCTAGACCAAGAAGGTCAAGACACAATATGGGTTATGGTAGATCGCCTTACCTAGATGACATGAGAAAGGAAGAGTTCTGTCAAGGGACAGATCTAGTTGAACTACAGATGAAAAGAGATGGTTCGACTACACCATGATGTGAATTCAAAAGTTCTTGATGTGACCTAAAGGTTCACTTCCATGAGGTGGAAGTATATACAGGAAGAGCTCAGTGTTTGTACAGTTTATCACCCCATACTAATGGACAATATGATCCGGACTAGTGGGTCTGATGAGAGCATGTGTGCTCATTTAGGTTGATACATAGAGACAGTTCCTAAGATGTGATGTTAACCACCATGGCCTTTATCGGGATGCAAGATGTTCCATAAGGAGGTAGTGTCGGTCACCACTTCATTATGACGATGTTGGTGAAGGAGGCCTCACGAAGGTCATAAAAGAACCCCAGGTGTGTGCAGATGACGTCGCTTTGATCGTGCAATGGCTGAGAGAGAGCCCAGTGGTGACATGAGTCATGAGCTGATGCAAAGCAGACTGACATGCAGTTCACTGTGGAGGAATAATGTGAAAATCCGACCCCTCTAATCTATAGCTAAGAGAGCTGAATCCCTGATATAGGGATCCATTTGAGATGGATTGGTGGAGATGGTTGTGTTTAGCCTTACCCCTCAGGATAACATGATGTGTGATGTGTTCCATGAGTCCGATCTAGAGTACTATGTGAGGTACCCAAGCCATGTGTTGAGCCCTGAACCTATTCAGCTTTTAAGAGGCTGAAATGTCCTGAGTCACCTATGAGGGTACGATATACCAAGGTAAGAAAGAACTCAGATGGAGGAATATGAGATGATGAAGGTTCTTGGAAAGCACCATGGATAGGGTAAAGCCACATGGTAGCCCTGATGGACATAAGAATGGATTATCCTGTTTGTTTGCTTGCTTGATGGAATTTTGAGGACAAAATTCTTATAAGAGGGGAAGGATGTTACAAACCCAATTTTGGGTTCATTTGCTGAGAAATATAATTTCTCATATTAAATATTTTTGAACAAATAATTGATATAATCTATTTTGAATAAATGGATTTCATTTACAATAGCCTTGTTGTTTGATTTGTGGGCTTTATTGGCTATTGGGCCCAATAACAAGGATATTCAATTAATTAATGAATAACTGAGAAATTGAGATAAGAAAGGTGTGGAAACCTCTAGAAGGCAAATCCAAAGAGGATTTCGTGCCTCTTAGATTCCTTGGGTTCCAATGAGTCCAAAGTTGCAAAGAAAAGGCAATAAGAAAAGAAAATATCGATTAAGTATTTCCTTGTTAATAAAGAAATTGAAAACATTGATGAAATAAGGAAAATATGTGAAAAGAGGTATATTCGAGTTATCCTTAGTGGGATTTCATATCCCAATGATTCCTAATAATAAAAGGAATACCAATGAGGAAAATAAAAGAGAATTAAAGAAAGAAGCAAGATAATGAGAATAATGCATATTGATGCATTTAAGGATAATGAGTATTCCTATAAAAGGAATTTCGAATTCTTTGAGTGTCTTGGGGTCCAAGGATCCCCAATAAAAAGGAAATAGAGAGAAACTACCACGATTACAAAATAAAATGATAAGATAAGACATTCTTAATGAATTTGTGAAGTTGATAAAAGGAAAGTATTTTTCCTATTTAATGAAAGTAGAATTTCGTTCCATTAGAATAAGGGGCAAGAACTAAGAAGATAAAGGGAAGGATTTTCAAAATTCTATTATCACAAGAACAAGGAATATCCAAGTAATAAGAGTGAGAGAGAGAGAGACTTGCTTATCATTAAGGAATATAATTTCTATTAGAGAAGGTTTGTTTCCTCTTTGATGGGCCTCTTAGGGCGAGGATTCCTCCCCTATAAAAGGGGCAGACTCTTTGGGACGGGTTCCAGAGAGATTACGCATCTTCCTCTCCTTTCCTCGTCTTCTTCATGTCTCCTACGTTCAAGACCCTAGCTATGAAGGGAGCCGCGACCCTGGTACGTTGAGAAGCTAGTAGATGGTCTTGATAGATGTGAGGTACCCTCACGACGGCCTGGGAATGATCGACCTTCAACCCTGTACTCCTGCCTTCACGTAGCACTTGTTGGAAGAGCCCTAACCCTACCGTGAGTTGCAGGCCTAGTGCCCTTGCACGTAGCCGTTTCGGCCGTGCTTTGAGGCTGGGCTAGGTGTGACGGAGATGGACGGAGGCAGGGCAACGACTACCCGAGAGGTTCAGGCCTTAGAGGGGGGGGGAAGGCCCGCGAACTGCTGCACCAACGGCCGCCCTAGGGTTCACGGGGTTGAAGAAGGAGGAACCGTTGGACGGATATACCCCTGGGGTATGAAAAGCCGACCCGCTTAAGTGGAGGGCAAAAGCTTCCTTCAATTCTAATTCTAAACCAAGCCGCGACGTTGCATGGGCCTGAACACGTGGCGACCTCCCATTGGCTGAATGTAAGTGATTTTTGATAAATTCATAATAATTAATTGGTAGGTCGAATAGAGACATGTTATACATGAAAGTTGATCAGAAAAACGTGAAGAATCCATTAAAAATATAATTGAAGCTTGATTTCTCTTGCAATACGAAAAGTAATGGAATATATCAACTTTATTGTATTAGTGAATAAAGAACCCTATTTTGATATTATTAAAGTGATTAGTAGGCTTTAATAGCTGATTAAAGTGGATATTAGCCTGTTAATGATAAAAAGAAACATTAGGAATAAAAAGGATGAGTTTTACACGTTAATAGCATAATTGAGAGTTCATGAGCATAAATAAGCATTAATGGGCCTTGAAACCCTAATTTTAGTGAATGAGATTATTAATGGCTTTAATTGATCAATCTGATGAGTGGAGTTGAAACATGTTGAATCTAAGCTATTAGAGTATAAAAGTGCTTAATTCTGGATAAATACCCTAAAGGTAGTAATTAGGGTTTTCTCAGGAATAAAAGGGTAAAATTATGACAAAATGAATTCATATGCGACGTAGATCATAATGGGCTATGAATTGGTGACAAATGGTTATAATGAGTTTGCCATGGATTAAAAGGATTAAAATAGTATCTTTAATGAAAAGAGGCTTGATGGACTTAATTGATGGTTAATGATGCCTTTAATTCAAAAATAATGTTAAATGTTGTTAAGCGATAACCTTAATATCTTTTGTGAATAATGAGGGTTTAAAATAGTGAAAGATGAAATGAAACCCTAATTACAATAGAAACCCTAAAAGCGAATTAGAAACTCTAAGAAGCGAGCTAGGTTTAATGGATCTTGATGACATGAATAATAATAGGAAATTGTATAATTGTTTCAGGATCTTATTGAATGCTTGCTTGCTTGGATTCTTATTTGCATGGATATTTATATTCAAATCATCAGATCAGGTATGTGGTTAATTATGAATAACCGCCTTAGTTTCCCGATGACTTTTCGGATGATTAATCGCATTGAATGCAAATTATCAGTTTGGATGTTCATACTTGCAAATTACTATGATTATCACATTAATAATAGAAGTATGGATTCTCGCACCTACATGCCACCCTGATGGATGATGCCAAAGGTCAGGCCTAGATGGGTAGACCAATGGACACCTTGAGTGGTGACCCCAGGCACCAAGAAGGTGGCCTATGATATTTCATGACTAGTGGGCACCATGAGTGGTGACCCCCAGGCACCAAGCTCAGGATTGAGAAGGTGGCCTTAAGTCCTTGGCAAAGGGCACCCTAAGGTGGATGCCAGGGTTAGGGCAAAAGCGGTGGAGAATGACATACTGAAAAGTGTAGATTGGCTTGTTAATTAATTTGATTGTGATTATTAAATTGTTAGCCATATTTGCAAGATTTTGGTTGTTCCCACATACCAGTATATTTTGATATATTGACCGACGTTTTGTTTGTCGGCGTTTTAGGAACAACAATTGAAAGAACAAATAGTAAAGTGACACATTGTGAAAGTAAAACATAAAGTGCAAGGAGGATTAGTTAGAATGGATTCAATCTTGGATAGATAGATTCCCAAGGTTTTCAAAGGTAAGAAAAGTTTTAATTTTATACCAAATTTCAGTTAGTTAGTAGAATTTCATAATTGTTATTGATTATTTGTCGAACCTTTGATCCTGTTAATTGAATAACGGCACTGACCTTTCGGTCTCCCTTAATTGGGGGTTACTGGAAGGCGGGGTCGTTACAGCAATCCTATAAAGTCCCTATGAGTATCACAATTAAATATGAATGTGTTTCTTGAACCTACATGCCACCCTAATGTATGTTGCAAGATCAAGCCCCAGAGGGAAGGTCTGATTTGGTCAAGCCCCAGAGGGAAGACCATTGGGCACCTCGAGAGGTGTCCCCTGCCACCAAGATGAGGATGGAGAAGTTGGCCTTATGTCCCTTGCAAGGACAAAACCCTAAGAGAGGGTAATCCAGGGTTTAGGGCAAAAGAGGTTGAGAAGTCACATTGAAAGCATAATTTGGATTGTTAATCAATTATTTGCTATAATTAGGTTGTTAGAAATTATTTGTGATATTGTGAATGTCCCCCCACATACCAGTATAGCAATATACTGACCGATGTTTTGGTTTGTCAGCATTTTAGGTACAATTATGAAAAAGGACAAACAGTAAATCAAAATATTGTGAAGATAAAATTAAACTATTCAAGGAGGATTACATAGTTAGATTTCTACTACGGATCAAAGCCTTAGTACCTATTTTTGTCAAGGTATGCAAAAGTTTTATTTTATTCCAGCTTTCCAATTTAGTAGAATTTGATAATTATTTTTTGTTAAATGTCAAACCATTGATCCTAAAATATTGGGATAATGCCTATGACATCTTGGTCTCCCTTAATTGGGGGTTATTGGGAAGCGGGGTCGTTACAGTTTGGGTCTTGGTTGTGTGGTGACATCCTTAATGATGTTTTAGAACACATGTTTGAGGTGTGCCTTACACCTAGATGTGTTGTCTCAGGATAGAAAGACGTAGGGAGGTTGCCTATTAGTTTGTGAGTGTGCAGGGTTGCACCCTATTAGTTTCTGAGTGTGTAGGGTTGCTCCCTATCAATTTGTGAGTGTGTAGGGTTGCACCCTATTGGTTTGTGAGTGTGTAGGGTTGCACCCTATCAGTTTGTGAGTGTGTAGGGTTGCACCCTATTGGTTTGTGAGTGTGTAGGGTTACATCCTATCAGTTTGTGAGTGTGTAGAGCTGAATCCTATCGATTTGTGGATGTGTAGAGTTGTTCTATCGGGCATGACCTTGGTGGGAGACCAAGTGGGTGAGACCTTGCCTAGACCTTATCACCATGTCTTGCATGATATTGTGCATGTGGCTCTTTCTCATGGACAAGTAGCACCTAATCTCCTAAGGTGATGACACCTCTCCCATGATCCCTGTCTCATCCCTCTTATATATATACTCCTTTCTCTCCAAGCAAGAGGATCCTTTTGGCCATCTTTGCTTCCTCTCTTCCTTGGTGGACGACCTTGAGATGTTTAAGGAGCTAGAGGAATCCTCTTAGAAGCTTGGTGTACTAGTTCCAAGTTGTGGTTGTCCCTTAAGCATCCTTCATCTTCTACCTTGGTAAGCTATGCTTCCTTGCTCTCTTTTCTTCTCCTTCTTCTTCTCGGCCATGGATATTGGATGCCTTCTTTCCAACATGAACCATCCTAACCTTGGTATCATGTTCTTCCTTGGAGGTGTGGTGGTGACCGTGTTTGGTGGATCATCTTCTACCTTGAGCTCATGAGCTTGGACCTTGGCGGTGATCTTTGAGGTGGGTTATATAACTCTTAACCTCCTTTGTTATTTTCATTCTTCATATGCTTATGTTTTTTCTTCATCTTGAGATCGTTCATCTCTTCTATGCTAGTAATTGTTAATGGATTTAGAACTATTTTGATGATGGAATCTCATTGGTTTTCTCTTCATGTCTTGCACCTTCTTGTTGTGTTAGGAGATGAGCTAGTGTCCAACCATTCTAAGGTTAGAGACAACAAGTCCACACACTTACATGCATCATGGTAAGGGTAGGTCATCATGACTTGTAGTGCAACAACCCGACACCCTTTGTGCCCAAGTAGTCATGACTTAAAGATGCCTAGGTCGTCATGCCTTCGATGTGCTTAGGTCGTCAGGTGTTGAGAAGGTTAGCTCATTTTAGCTTAGGATTGCCAAACTGAAATGGTTGATAGATCTTGAGAAGCTAGCTCATCATGACCTAGTAGTACCTAAACTAATGTGAGATGGCTAACCGAGATGCTTGGTGACTGTTAGTCATCATGCTCTTTAAGAACCTATAGAGATAAGGTGTTTCTCAACTGATATGCCCTTGAAGATGTTAGCCCATCATGGCTATGGGTGTACCTCATGGAGTTGGTATGTTTTGAAGGCTAATTGTGACATCCTGGTTGAGGGAAGGATGACACACTTTGGAGTGATGATTCCTGACACACCTTAACCCATGATTCCTGGCTAAACCCCAACCCTAGTGACCGATATACTTATGGTTGCCTGATACCCTAAGGTGGTGCTGGCCGATATGTTATGGGATGGTGTTACCCGACACCCTCAGGTGGTGTTGCCGTCACACCTTAGATGGTGTTGACTGTCACACTCTTAAGAAGTGGTAAACCGATACACTATTTGTAATATTATCTCTTGTTCCTTGCATAGTGGTAGTTGACATGTTGTGATGGTGACAAGTCGACACCCCATGGCAAGTGCTAACCGATATACTACATGTTATCCCCAACTGATACCTTGTGATGGTGGCTATGTTACATCATGTTGATGATGGGGTTACATGTTATGATGTAATACCCTATGGAGTGGTTATGTGAATATTTAGGAATGTTGTTTTCTATATTCTTTATCTCATGACATACCTTATTATGATGATGGAAGTAAAAATCTAAGGGTGGTTGTTGATCCAACCGTGTAAACCCTAATTGATTAAGGAGAAGCCCTAACTCTAATAATGTGATGTGAATAGCATGAATCTTTTGAGATGGTAGTTTTGATGATGTATTGCTCTTCTTGTGATAAGTCTCTAACCATGCATGTGACATCAGTTGGTAAGCATAGCCATGTATTTGATATGTTGCTTATGATATGTTTGAATGGGCCTTGTGAGGCATAAGTGTTGTTGACATCCTTGAAAGAGGAGGTAAATGGTCTTATGACCTAATGATGGATTATTGCCTTATATGAGATGATGATTTCTTAAGTGATGAGATGAGGTCTTGGTACCCCAAAGTTTGTGATACTTGTGATGAGAAATATGGTGATTGGAAAATATTAAGTAATAATGTGATGAGATCACACCCTATGTGCTCAAATATGTCTGGTGACGTGTTATGCCCTTATCTTTGCAAAATTTGTTTAGAGGTAGTACATTGTAACTTGATTGATGAAAATATGCTAAAATGACTTAACTAATCAGTGGAACCTAATCTTGTAGCTTGCCTTGTGCCATAGATCCATTTAGTGTCAACATTTGTTGATTGGTGAAACAAGTTTAACTCGGAGCACATATTTTTGAATATGTGGGGTACAAGTCAAGTAATTCTTGTATCCTTAACTACATGATGTGTGAGTTGATATCATTGTATGGATGGCCATGCGTGATCCACACCTTCTTGTAGAACAACCATGTGTGAGACTATTCTTCTAGCACCGTACCAGTACCATGGTGGGCTAGGTATGATTATATATATATATGTAGATGGTGACGTGTGAGCCAATCCCTAAGCTTGAATATATGTCATTGTTTTAGTTGACTGATATGTCTCTGTGGTGTTTTCTCTTGTGATGACCACGAGGTGTGGGAGGTCATGGATTCCAGTTCTTCCATTAGAACTTATATGGCACCAATTTCGACTTAACCGTGGTCGGTGGGATTTGGTTGGTACGACTCAAATCCTCAAGGCTAATAAAATATGTAATAAACTATATAGTATATCTATATAGGATCAAATACAAAAACATTGGATGAGGCCTTTGTTGATCTTTATAAAATATTGTTGATAGGAACTATACATGTTCTTCATATTCCTTTTAAATTGTTAAGATGTTTCATAATTCAATAGTAATTGCTCTTCCTGTTAATAATGATTACCTTCTTCATAGTTGTAACTTTATTACTACTTTGTTTATCTTATCTATGATAATAATAGAGTTGGTGGGGAGTTGTATATCACGCTGAGATTTGAAATCTCACCCCATGGGCTTCCCACATCCTTTTTAGGTGGACGTGCACGAAGAGGTAGAGATTGTACAATGGAGGTTGAGCAGCAGCAAGAAGAGTAGTAGATGATAGGGTTGGAAGTTTTACTGGATGTCTTTTGTTGATAAAGTCCTAGTGTCGTCGTTGTGCACTCAGGTCCTTGGGGATCTTTTGTAGACATTTTGTGGACATTCTTTTGATACATTCTTGACTTGTGTGCTCTTTCATATATAGTTGTAGTGGATATATGTATATATATTCTGGAATAGGTTCCCTGATAACAGGTTGATGGCACACACAGTAAGTGCTTTGAGACATGAAATGACTCGTATGTAAAGTTTCTTGATATTTTATAGTTTTATAAAAATGGTTTTAATTTTTAGTTTTTTTCAATAAATTTTCCTTTAATGTGTTTGTTTAATCTTCTTCCACAGTTTATTTTGAGTAATCTCACTCTATGTGGCATGGGGCATCACAGATTCTAACCCTAGAGAGTAAGGAACAAATCTTTGTCCTTGGGTGGCTATCACTGTATGGACGGATGCCCACATGTCTATCCCCATCACTCTCTCTATATGTCCAATCTCTATCACCCTCTCTCTATAAAGGATTGTCATCATCTATATCGACCACTTTCTCAATGAATGGTCATCATCATTTTTGTCATCAACTCCAGATCATATTCATGGTGTCATCATCTTCATTGTCATCTAGAATTGCACATCTATATATCTTCCCAAGTTTGTCTTCCCCAAGCAAGAAGTCTATATTGAACAATCTTCCTCCTTGAAAAGAACTCTAGTGGCTCCAATTAATGTCCATTTGCACAAAAAAGTGTAATTTCTCTATAAGAACAACAACCTCAAGGTGATCTTTTCAATGGTGGCAGTCTTGTACACCACCAAACAATAGTACACTCTACCTATGCCACAACAGATAACTCCAAAGATCATCCATTTACGGTCCACCTTTACCCTCAAAATTAGTCCATGGAGACATGGTGGAATTCCTTTGACATTTCTAATTTTCTCTTGGCCATATCTATAGGTAAAAACTATCTTGGATATAGATTACACACTTTTTAAGTCACCTAAATGATGTATAAATTCATTTGCATTGGATCTTTTCATCAACACTACATGTAGGCATCCAACATAGTGTGTAGGTGTACAAAAGGGTGTTTCAATAGAAATCTACCCCACTCAACTTGACATGTCAACATCCAACACAACTCTCACTAGAGATCTACTCTAGTCAACATGTTGTGTTAGTATGCAACAAGATGTGTCACCATTAGGATTTCAATTCAGTCAGTGACAACGACACATAATGTCCTTTAGTCAACATAATGTGTGGATACTAGGGATTCAAGTTTTCTTGTTGTGGTGACATGGAGTGATATATGACAAACATGTAGTATCCGAGATCAATTTTCCATGCATCTTCAATCACAATGTGTCTATTAGTCCACACAGAGATTCAAAGGTTAGCCACTTCCATGTGGTGTCCAACATGGGGTGTCATCATTAGGGTTTCAGTTCAGTCAATGACTTCAGTGGAAATGACACAACAAGTCATATGTCCAACAAGGCATGTTCCAGATAAGTTCTCCAATAATATTAAAACATGCCATATCTATCAGTCTATATGACATCGCAATGGTTAGAAGCTCCCTAGAAAGTTTTCACCTAGTGTGCATCCATCCCACAAGTTGTGTCTTATTTAGAAAAGATCGATCTTTATCCAATCTTTAATTGGATCTTTTTTTCAACCTAAGGTCTAGAAAAATATCATTACTAGTTGTGCAAAGATACATTTTATCTTCTTCTTTGAATAGTTCAGTCAAATCATATATAACATCAAACATAGTTACTATTCGTTCAATTACAGCTTATGTTGCAAGTCATCTCTCTGAAGCGCCAACATGAAGTCCCATACTCACTTGTGTGATGTAGTTTTCTCTTAGGGACAACATATGCATCTCCCATGTGTGTAGATTCTTCACGTTCAAGCCCAAAGTCAAGCATTCTTAAGTGTGGGATCAAGTTTTCTTAGGCCTATTGAGCAGTCCCGCACACAAATTGTCAGCCATATCAATCAAATCCTTCTCCATCATTCTTCCTCTCTACCACGTGTCACCAATTTTTATTATCACATATGATTTCTCTATTTTTCTTAGTCCACCCCCAACCACTTCTGTGGTCACTTTGCGGTTGGTCTACTTGAGAGATATAGAGGCAGTGTGAAGAGGAGGATGAGGAGAAGCATTGAGGTGTAGGGTTCAGATCTCAAAAGAGGAAATAAGAAGAATATAATTTTCTATATATGGATATATGTGTACGTAACGTGTTGTAAACATCTCATTATCCACTTCAAGGCTAATTACATCCTATCCATTCTAATTTCAAGTTGCCTAGCATTGATTAGTCATTTAGAATTAATCTTCTTGCATCACTATAAGCTAAAGAAAATCAATACTCAGATCAATTGGATTTCATAGACGCTCTACATTTGGCAAATTTGTTTCTTCATCAGCCATGTCTTCGTCTTTCTACTATGTAAACACTTCAGTCATATAGAATTGGAGAACCTTGGATTATTTGCGCATCTTGTTGTGTTCTAGTCCAGTACACATATCTATTGTAGAAGATCATTCATTTGGAAATGTGAAAAAAGTTTTCTACATATTTGTATGTGCCCCTATCAAGCATGTTGTCTGTCTGTTACATTATAGACTTCTTGGTTATGTTTTACATCAAGTATTCTTCTGGAAACTACTTCAATGGTTGTATCAATAGAGTTTGTAGGCTCAGATGATATTTACATGTTCCTTCAACATACTCCAACATACAAGTTCAACCTAGTCAAAACTCTAGATGTCTTAAAGATATAGCATTTATCAATCTCAGGAGATGCTTCAAAGCATAAAATGACAAAGTTTGAGGGAGATTATGTGTCTCTCTATGTCAGGCACTATAATTTGTTTAATCATTAGTTTTTTATATGTCTTGTTTATGTTTTTCATCCAAGCTAGGCGTGCAATTCTTGCATTAGTGGGGGTGATAGAAGTAAAAATCATAGCATATCATATCCTACGTGGGATGGAGTATGTAGGTCCATATAGAGTATAGTCATGGTTGAATTTCTCTAGAGTTATGTCCATCTTATCCTCTATAAAGGAAAGTGGTTCTCTTGTATACATCATATTGTAAATACATTCTCAATATATCATCCATACTATTACCCTTCTACAGTTATGTATCCTGAGGAGGAAGGGTAAAGCTGATGATAGTAGATGTAGTGAGCTAGCAATGTTATGGGAGGTGATTAGATTTGAGGAGCTGAAATATTTTATTTGAACTAAACCAGGGGTACTTGTCCTAGTTGTTGGAATTTCTTGATCATGGATTATTTTGGAGCACTATAAGTGGCTAATAGGATTGATCTTTTTGTGTTGAAGTATATGACACTTAATTCATCTATGAAGTCAATAACCTAGTAAAGAACAAAGATGGCATGTGGGATTGTGTCAAAATCATCATTGACAAATTTAGAAGAGGGAGGGATGAATTGGATATCCTACTTTTACATCAGTAGGAACATTTGCATGATGTGGAAAATCTATATATCCTTCTTTGAAGTAGATCTTGACTATCCAAAAAAATGAGTTGTATCTTAGATCATGCCATAAAAAGAAGAAAAAATGGACCTTCTTTCTAGTTTGGAACATGAACCTTCTAGGCAAACATATAGGTCGTGGTTGTTCTAGACAACAGGGAAAATGACTTGGTGAAGCAGGGTCCTCTTTATTGGGTATATTATTCTCATGTTGTCTCTAAACATGTTTGAAGAGTGGGTTTGTATTCTACTACATGAGTGTGTGTTGATGGGGGTGTTGCATGGGACTATCTAGGGGTGTTATAGTTGGGCTACTAATCTAAACCAACACAATGACATTATGTTGGTTAGGTGAAACTTTTTACTTATCTGAAGATTTATGACATAGTTGTTTGTTTTTTCATTTGAAATTTCTCAAGTTATTGTTATTAATGCAAGGTATTCTCTGGCATTTTGTGCCCTTTAGAAATCCATAAAGGTGAAATAATTTGAAAAGATGAAACTTATTCAAGTTAGTGAGATGGTGGGGAAGAGGTAAATAGACACGATAGGGGAGAAGTGAAGGAGGTGAGGGATAGAAGAGAAAATGGTTATCAAAGAGTGCATTATTTTGAAGTAGTTGGAAGTATGTGTTCTTGAAATAGTCAATAGTTTGTTTTGATTTGATCGCTGAATTGTTAATTTATTAGCAAACTCTGATCTTGGTTTATTTCCATTAGGAAATGTTGAGTATAACAAATGAGATATATATTTTTAATAAAATATCATAATGTTGTGAAACTTTCAAAATTTTAAATGGATTACTAATCTTATAGTCAAATATATCACAAAATATACATTGTTAATTTCTAACCACTACCGTTCCTAACATGGTGAGGGTGCAAACAAGAATAATGCCAATGGTTGATATCTTAGTTAAATAACATCGATTTATATATCTTTTTTTGTTTAGAGTCTATGCTCAAATATTTTGAATACACCATTAATGTGTGCAGTTCACAAGTATACTACTATCTTAGACCGGAAAGTATTACTACAACACATATGTTACTATGCAAAAATTCACAATTAAAAATAGGTAGCAAGAAAGAGTGGATAGTTTTTTTATTTTTTAATACGATTGGTAAACCATATACATTTAAAAAAATACATTTTGTTGTTAAATAAAGAAAAAGTAAATACTATTATGAAACTTAGTTTGTCACTTTGATATGACATGCGGGAAAGAAATGGATGGTGTGTAATGCAAACAAGGGACGTACACCTAGAGGACATACGGAATGCCTAAAAGGAGGTGGGAGAAAATCATAAAGAAGAAAACAAATATAGTGAAAAATATGAGAAGAACGAGAATGAAATAAATAATTTTTGAAAATTTAGATT
The DNA here is from genome assembly GCA_963693085.1 of Alisma plantago-aquatica. Taxonomy (NCBI): domain Eukaryota; kingdom Viridiplantae; phylum Streptophyta; class Magnoliopsida; order Alismatales; family Alismataceae; genus Alisma; species Alisma plantago-aquatica. The sequence continues at coordinate 787,109,606 of OY856414.1, read as the reverse complement.
ACTCATCATAGCTTCAAAAATTAGAAATGGTTGCTTGTAGTTTCTCTATCAAATTCACTCGTGTAATGATTTCTTATAAGAAGTCCGTATATAAATAATATTATTTGCATATAAAGCACATGCAAATAGTTATAACAGAGCACTGTAAACTTGCTTTGACATCAACAAAGGTGTGTCGAAGTGAGTTAGAGAAATAAAAACATGGATGAAGAAAGTATTGTTGTATTAATGGGGAAGCACCCCTAAAAAACAGGTCGCATATAAAGGTCAAACTATCTAAAGTGAAAATATAAATAAAAAAACTAGAACCCACTATCGTCCACCATGATATCTTCACTACTAGCCATGATATCTTCACTACTACATACGGCCTGTATTTGCCACTATTTTTTTCACCATTACTAAACCGTTGCCATCTTAATATAATTCTAAAATAAAAAATAGGCAAAAGCGTGCCTTTCTCTCCTGTCTCCGCTTTGCACATCACGCTCAATTCTATGCGACCCATACGACAACCCAATTCTGCGTGTAACGTGCCCATGACCTTCGTTACCCCCTTTCTAGCCACCACTTCTCTCGACCACGATGCTCCCTTCCCCTCTTCCCCGCCACGGTTCTACTCCCTATTCCTACCCTTCTATCCATCATCATGCGACACCATCTTAATCAAAACCCTTTTTCTTCCATGGGAAAGAAGTGTGGTGGTGATTCAGATAGGGGCAGTACAAGGTCTAAAAGGTGAAATTGGATGCAACATGCGGTAGGGACGGGCTGCATACCCAGTTGAAAGCCAGCGGTAGGGACAATATCAGTGGTGCAGAACTTGGCATCTACGCGATATGAACTTTGATTGCATTTTCTGACCAAGAATCATTCTTCCCCTCTTTTTTGGATTGAAATTCTTTCATCACAATGACTCTTGGTTCTATTGATTAGTCGAGAACCAGAAGAGAGGAACGATGATTAGCAAAGAACCAAAGGAGAGGAACATGACTAAGTCAGAATTGAGGAACATTCCATCAAAATGGTAGAAAATCATTTGTATTTTTCTCGAGGAATAGGTCCAGGTTTGAATTGGTCCATTGTTTCTCGTTATTTGACTTTTACAAGTTGTGTTCTATATGTATTGGTTCATTTGATTGGGCTGAATGCTAATTCTATCCGTTTTAGCCTTCATAGCGTTTTCTGATTCCTGTGTTTATTCTGATTATAATATACCATGGAGAAGTGAAATACATGAAGGTATTTGATGATGCGTAAACCTGTAGAAAAGCAATCGCGTCTAATGACATCTATCGTCATTTACATTTTGGAATGCTTTTCCCTGCTCATTGTGATTGTCTGACATGCGTGAACCACTTCTTACCAAATAAAACCAATCTAAAAAAGAAATTTCATTTGAATTCAACCAAATAAAATACCTACAGTTCTAACTGATAAAATTATATTTCATGTCTTGCACCTACATGCATGGGTTGGTTTTACACTCAAGAAAAAAAGCCATACAATATGTTGCTTTAACAATGCTAAGTCCTATTAGTTATTTAATAGATATGTAGAAACAAGTTTGTCTCCTTAATGTCTTGAGAAAAAGGACATTTATCAATAATTTGTCTTATAATCCTCTTTCAAAAATGAACCTATAAGATATGAAAGAAAACATTCTAGACTTTGATAACTCTATTAGCTATATTTTTTAAAATCTCATACTAATAATCAAAGTTGTTCTTAATTTAATTCATGACTATTTTGTTGTTCCTCTTATAGTTTGATTGACATATATTCTTCATGCTTGTTATGTTAATAGTTGTAAATAATACAATTTTTTTTTGCATTTTTCATCCAACCTATGTTAAATTTATATCAAATTATTTGTAAAATAGGCCAAATGCCTTATTTCTCCTAAAAAAACTAATTTGACATAAGATGATCCTTTAAACCCAAATTCCCCAAATTTTCTCTAAACAAACCAAAATGAAATCTATGGTGTTCACAGAAGATCCTATTCATTAAAAAAACATTCTTCACCCTAAATTAGACCTTATTTGTCCTAAATCAGACTCATTTTTAACCCAAATTACCTTTGTTGGTCAACATTTACTTAATTCATGCCCAAATCAGACTAATTCACATTCAAAGTGGGTTATATAAATTGGACCCTTCGGGCTTTGCTTCTCACGCAAGTTATCCAAGAGCTTAGGTACCTAGGTTTGAGTCCCTATCTAGTGCATAAGAGGCCTAGGCAGGCTTGGGTGGTGCCTAGGCAGGTTCCTATGATTGAGGAATAAAAAATTAGTATGATAATTGCATCGTTATTCCCTATTTTAGAATCACAATATTTGATAGACATATATATATATTATCATATTATGAATGTCAACTATATATGGTCTATAGTGGCTATGTAATTTATATATGGTGATGAGTACACATATATGTTGCTTGTTTAAGCTTATGAGTTAATCAATGTCAAGGTGGATAGCCAATCCTCAACACTCGACGAGCGCCTATGCAAGGTTTCTACGTGCCTTAGTGTTACTAAGTATTTTATATTATTTTTCTACATATGTTTGGTTAGTCTTACATAGATACAATATCCTAAGATTGAAACCCCAGGCATGTAGGTTGGATCATGAGTGCTTAGGTGGGAGCCTTGGCATTTTTCATTTTTTTTCATATAATTGGTTAGCTTAACTTATATACATTTATTGACATTCAAATATATATTTCTATATACACATATATTAGAGATATCTGATTTTAATATATCCTAATTTGACATGAAGCACACATTAGATGACCTAAACAAGTCTAATTTGATCCCAACTTAACCTAAGTGACCTTCTTTGACATGAAATCAAACTTACTTGCCATTATTTTACCTATATAGACCTAATTTGGTTTATAATAACCCAATCAAAACTAATGTACCCAGATTTCACCTAAACTAACATAAATCAGACGTAAGTTGGTCAAATATGAAATTTTTTGTGAATCATACCTTAAATGGCCTAAAGTGGATCTTATTTTTCCTAAAAAACACTTAATTTAGTCTAAGACGACCCCCTCAGACTCACCCTTTTCCCTACATAGACTATAATGAAACTGACTTTGGTATACTCAGACCCTATTTGGTCAAATCAAATATTTTTTGGCCTAAAGTAGACCTCATTTGGCCTAAATTAGACCCATATCAAACCTAAAAGTGCCTTAGTTTGTCTAGTTTTACCTATTGGCTATTTCATTCCAAAATTAGACTAAGTCATCTTCAAAGTGGGTTGAATTTGACCTAAAAGCCATTGGATCCCACCTAGGTCATCATAGGGCCGCAATGTCTAGATTTTGGAGTCATTTTCCAATGCATAGGGGTATTGAAAATATAATATATATATATATATATGTTGATTTTGTTATTTGTTTAATTATATAAATTAATTAAGGAAAAATGGGTAGGCGGTCCTCTACACTTATAGGGTAAATATATAAGGATCCTACATGCATAGTTGTTTCTAGACATTTTTCATATTTATACATGTATTAGGTTAGTCTTACATCGACACAATTTTGTGACACCCTAGGCGTGCAGAAGGGACCAAGCATGCCTTGTTGGGTGACTAGGAATTTTCAAAACAAATACACATATTTGGTTATTCTTACATGTATACATTTAGTGACATTCAAATATATATTATAAAACCATGAATATTAGTTATTTCTAACCTAGATGAATCCTAGTTTGACATAACACAAACATAACAAGACCTAATTAGAACAATTTTATCTGATTCCAACCTACTTGATCTATATTTGGCATAAACTTGAACAAACTTACCCTTATATTACCTTTTAAGGCCTAATTTTGTGTAAGATACCTATTTCAGATGTAAAGTTACCAAATTTTGACCCAAAATATAATAAATCATGCTTTAGTTGGTCAAATCTAACTTTATTTGGATTAATTATACCTTATCTAGCCTAAATCGGGCTTTATTCCCCCTAAAAACACCTAATTTAGTTTAAGATGGCTTTTTAGACCCAACTTTTCCCTATGAAAAGTAAAATGAAACCTATGTTTGTCAAATGAGACCCTATTACGTTAAATCGGACATTATTTGGCCTAAACTAGACCAAATTTTCATGAAATTACCTTAGTTGGTAAATATTAAGATGGAAACCCTAGTCATGTAGGTTGGATCATGAGTGGTTAGGTGGAAGCCTAGACAATTTTCAAATTTTTTACCTAAACATACGTAATTTGGTCTGCAATAATTTGGTCTAAAATGAAACTGATGCTGGTCAAATCAGACCCTATTTGGTCAAACCAATTTTTATTGGCTTAAATCAGACCTTATTTGGCCTAAATTAGACCCATTTCAAACCTAAACGTACCTTCATTAGTCAAAATTTTCCTATTTCATTCCCAAATCAGACCAACTCAGCTTGAAAGTGGGTTGAATTTGGCCACCAAAGCCATTGGTTCCCACCCAGATCATACTAGGGCCTCTATGTCTAGGTTTTGGAGTCCCTCCCAACTCAAATGGGGCCTAGGTACACTTGGGTGATGCATAGGAAGACGTCAAGATGACTATGTATGTAATATTGACAACAATATATATAGGGATTTTATTCTAGTTATTTTTTTTAAAGTTTCTTAGAAATTCCAATAGTGTTGAATCTCGTTGAGGTGGAATTCTCTGTCTGGAGGGAGTTGATTAGGATCTGGTAAGAATCATGTTTATGTACATATCTAGTTATTGTATATATCTTTCTGGTCTTATAATTTTCAATTTAAATCTATGTTTGAAACTCATGATAAATGGAGCTTGAAGGCTTGATGTTTCCTAGGATTTTTATTGAGTTGTAGCTGATGTTTTTCTAGTATAATGATCAGTCGGTGCCATACATTTTAGTTGAATATTCTATTCTAATATTTTTTCTCTTGTGGGGTTATGATTACATTCATGAGAGAGGGCACTTGAGGATAGATTGTGTTCTACTTATATGGTTCCTTCATCTCATGTCCTTTCTTTTGGCCATAAAATTTATGTGTTTATACAGATTATGTATAGCAAGAATGGGACCGTCAAGGACAGACATGCTCTTTACATCTACAACAAAATAGACAAATTCTAGTACATTTTCTTCCAATGTTCACGACTCAAGTCCCAAGGCGCTATCAAGCTGCATTATCCTCAACACCAGATGATGGCCTCATGCTCTGTTCTGCAGCTCTAGTACTCGACCCGAGATGAACTTTTTGATATTTGATCTTTCAGTTGTGATTGTGGCAAGGACCAAGGTGGAGGTAGATGGAGATGGAGGGGACAAATGGAGTCCTTCTTGTATTCCCTTCCCTTAGATGGCTATTTTGTATGTGTCGCATAGAGGACGATGGTACTAGAGACACAATACATTCTCAATGTTTTGTTTTTTTAGAGGAAGGAAGTAGAAAATTATTAGATTCAGAAAAAAAGAAAAAAGCATAGTCAATTGACTAGCTATAGGTAACTAAAAGTGTAGTCCTCAAGTGGATGACATTGACCTCAAAATGAAGAAGCACCAACAACCCAATTGGTTGTTGTTTTTTTGTCTTGCTTTAAACAGTGATATGCCTCTTTTTTGGTTAGAGAAAACGACATAAACATTCATCCTTTTTTGAAACCTCTTCATTCGTACTTGGGTTGTTCGAAATAGTTAGATTCATCATAAAACCACATCTCGGTACGAAGCTAAAGGATGTGTCTGGGCTGGGTGCTGATATGTTTGGATTCCTAAAACCAAAAAAAAAAATCTAGTACATTTACCTTTGGGCTAGGTTGAGACCTCCAAAGAGAAATTATATCTAAGAAACCAAGTCATACGGTCAGTGAAACCAAATATTTGATTTGTTCCGAAAATTTGTACAATCAATAAGAAAACTTTTATTTGGTCTTGGTTCACATTTTGGGAAAGTGCTTAGTTGATAATGTACTCCATGGGTGCTCTACTGATTTCTTCATGAAGATGGTGGTTTGAGTTACTTCAAAGATAGACCATCTGTTAAAAATTTATTCTGAAGTGAATTCTTCCTTGAAGAGCTTGTCATTAATTTGTATTAGTTGCTCATAGATCATTGACTTTGTTGATGTCTATATGTATGTAAAACGCCCATAAATCCTCACGGAAAAGCATTTATATATTTAGATAACGTTTAAAACAATTTTGTATTACATTTGAATTTAGCCCACGGGAACAAGATGAATTGAATCCCCACCTTTCTAAATAAAATTTTATTATATCTTGACTTTGCTTGTATATTAAATCTTTGGATCTACTTTTATGGGTAATATTTCCATACTTTTAAATGTGTGTATTAGTTTTTTTTTTCTAATTTATCCACGCTCTTAGGATGGATGGCTATTTCGGGCGCCGAATAAACTTGTATAGTCAAAGTATGGGCCTTCCATGACAATAGGCGTGGGTAATTTATACTCGCCTCAAAATACGTGGTATAATATGAACACAAATAAGTGTGGATAAAATTCCACATTTAGGTTTGACATTCTATTGGTTAGCGTGGATACTATATTTTTTCACACTTAAAAGTGTAAAACAAAAATTAAGCGAGCAAAAACGCATAAATTTTATGTGGTTCTTCTGTAGTGAATTTCCTACCTCCATTATGTGAAAGATGTGCTATGGACATCCTAAACTCTATTCATCTCCGATTGAATCTGAGGACCTGCAATGTCATAAGAACTCTATTCACTCGTGTAATCATATTATACATATATAGTGTGATATGTAACTTTATGCCGAATTTCTCATTGGTGTGAAAAATTTAGGCAATGTATTATTCTTTATGGAATATACTTTCCATGGTTTAATATATTTTAAGGAAGAAAGCTACAACATTGGGTCTCATTGATTTAAAATTTTGCTAAATGTTAACATTTTTCAAGGTTCGAGCAACTTTAGGTTTAGGAAAAAAACCAAAATGGTACACTTTGACAAAAATAATTCTGGCTATAGCTGCTCCATGAAAATAATTCCCACAATAGCCCACTTTCTAGAGAAAACGCCACCTTAATTGGCATTTTTCTGGTCAAAGTAACAAAAACACGATTGCATCTGGAGCTTTTAATAAAAAAAAAAACAAAGAAAAAGAAAAAACACCAGATAAGTTGGCGTTTTCACCCCAAATGTGTAGGGTGAAAGCCCCAACATATGTGGCATTTTTCCTTTTTTTATTTATTTTTTGTTTTTTTTTTCATTTTTGACTAAAAGCTCCAAAGACAATAGCGTTTTCACATATTTGATCAGAAAAACGTCAATTCAGGTGGCGTTTTCTTTAAAAAGTGGGCTATTTTGGGAATAATTTTCACGCAGGTGGTATAATCAGAATTATTTTTGTAGAAGTGTACCATTTTGATTGGTTTCCTTAGGTTTAATTCATTAACAATTATAGAATATCTTAATGGGTTTATGATGAATCTCAAATATTATATGGAACGAATAAAATAAGTCATTCTAGAATACCGTACTTTTATGAGTTTGATATATATAATATAATACTGAGTGGACCAATATAGCTATAAACAAACATGAAGTGTGTGTGTTTACTAATATATCAAAAAGTTATACAGGAGAACATGCGAGAAATTGGCAATTGCCGTATGCGAGAAATTGGCAATTGCCGTACGTGAAAGGGTGAGTTTACCGAAGATCATCAATGGTAGAATTTGTAATAATATAAACGGAGGAATTTATTGATGAACATTGATCGCAATATGAGTTTCTTCGGGGTAGTAGCGTGTTGTTTCGTATTTGTGGCAGCTATGGATGTTTGACAATAGATATCCTAGAAAAGATATGGGTGTTTCAACACGTACAAAGTACAGGTGACAATCGCATTCGTGTTCACCGGGTTTTCTTCCCTGTCATTAAACATCATTACATTTATGCTAGATCTAAAAAGTGTAACAGAAGTAGTTTGTGTTGAAATTCTTGATCCTAACTCAATCCGCAGATACTTTCAGATCGTTGGGTCTAATATGTAAATCGACAAACCAAACAATACTTTTAAAACAAATCTATGATTTTTCTACTCCATGAAAATAGTAGAATATAACAAATAGATTCCATGATCATGATCATCATCATCATCTAAGCCTTTGTCCCAGCTATGTTGTGGTCGAATACATGGATCTTTCGTTTCCATTAAGCTGTATCATGGGCCATATTTTGGTTGAGATGTAGAGATTCAAAATCTCTCTTTATAAGCTCGTCCCATGTTAATTTAGGTCTTTCTCTTTTTCCTATTTATTATGCTTCACTCAATAGCATTGATTTGTATAGGGACATTAGTCGATCTGCGTTGCACATGTCAGCACCATCTGAGTCGGCCCTCACGCAACTTGTCCTCAATGCTCGCCACCCCCATTTTATTCCTGATATAGTCATTTCTCAGACGATCTTTTCTTGTATTCCCACACATCCATCTCAGCATACACATTCCATCCACGTTCATCTTGTTGAGACCTTATTTCTTCACCGTCCAACATTCACTCCCGTAGAGCATGTCTGGCCGTACAGTTGTTCTATAAAACTTACTTTCTAACCTAAGAGAGATCTTCTGATCACATAAAACTCCAATTACACTCCTCCATTTCAATCATCCTACATTGATCCTATGACAACCATCATTTTGAACATCCCCATATATTTGAATAATAGAACACAAGTAACATGATTTATCACATTTTGGTATATCTACTCAGTTCAACTTGGCTTCATCATTCACACTGCGAGATTGGCTGAAATTGCAATGCATATACTCAGTTTTGCTCCTGCTAATCATCAATCTGTTTGATTCCAATGCATTTCTCCAACGTTCAACTTTATCATTCAATCCATCTTTAGTTTCATCAATCAAAACAATATCATCAGCAAATAACATACACAAAGAAACAATATCATCAAAACAATATCATCCTGAACATTCTTTGTCAACTCATTCATAATAAGAACGAACATATATGGGCTAAGTGTGAATCCTTGGTGTACTCCAACTGTGATAGGAAATGTTGGTGTCTCTACTCCAGAAGTCTTCACACTAGTAGTAGATCTATGATACATGTCTTTGATCTAGTCAATGTATTGGATTGGCACACTCTTTTTCTTCAAAACCATCCATAATACTTCTCTGGGTACTCGATCATAATCATTTTCCAAATCAATAAACAACATATGAAGATCTCTTTTTCTTTCTCTATACTTCTCCATAAGCCTCCTAATCAGTTAATAGCATTTGTTGTTGATCTTCCAGGCATGAAACAAAATTGGTTGTTTGATATCTGCATTATAGATCTGAGCCTCTGCTCAATAGTCCTCTCTCAAAACTTCACTGTGTGACTCATCAACTTGATACCTCTCTAGTTTGTGCAACTCTGAACATCACCTTTGTTCTTATAGATGGGGACTATCATACTATTTCTCCACTCATCTGGAATCTGCTTGGCCTTCATGATCTTGTGAAAGAACTTTGTTAACCACATAACTCCTTCATCCCCCATACTCTTCCATACATCAATGGAATATCGTGTTGTCCGCATGTCTTTCTCATTTTCATCTTTTTCAAAGCATTCTTGAACTCAAATGGTGAAACTCGTCGTGTGTAAATGATATCTCTTGTATTCATGTCACACGAGTCTTTAACATTATTTGCAGTATCTCTATTGAAAAGCTTATGGAAGTAATTTCTCCACTGGTTCTTGATATCATCGTCCTTCACCAACACTCTGCCCTCTTCATTCTTGATGCATTTTACTTGACTCAACTTTCTTCCTTTCCTTTCTCTTATACTAGCCATTTTATATATATCTTCTTCCCCTTCTCTTGTGTCCAACTTCTTGTAAATATCAGCAAAGTGTCTACACCTAGCCTCCTGAACACCCTTTTCATCTTCTTTCCTTGCTTGCTTGTATCTTTGGAATGTTGCATCATCTTGAGATTTTGGAAAGGTCTTATAGATCTCCCTTTCTAGTTTAATAGCCTTCTTTACGTCATCATTCCACCACCAAGTCTCTTTCTGTGGAGGCCCGCATCCTTTGGGCTCCCTGAAAACCTCTTTGAAAAAAAAATTGTGTAGGAAATCATGTTATGTCATATAGTGTTAACATCAGACTCAAAGTTCCAAGTTCCCTCTTTGATGAGTTTATCATGAAAAGTCAATTTCTTTTCTCCTTTAATATTCCGCCACTTGATACTGTTATCTTGGTTTATGTAATGCTTGCATTTATTGATCTTCATGTTAACATCCAAAACTACCAACCTATGCTGAGTCGTGAGTTCTTTGCCAGGAATTACTTTACGATCCTTACATATATTATGATCTACCCGCCTCATTAGGAGGTAATCAATTTGGCTACAATTGTGCCCATCTTGAAAGTAATCTTATGAGATTCTCTTTTCTTAAAATGGGTGTTTGCTAAAATCATATCATATGCAACTATGAAATGTAATATCCTCTCTCCTTCTCTATTTATGTTGCCATAACCCAAACCACCATGAACTCTCTCATATCCAGCATTTCTACTCCCCACATGGCCATTTAAATCTCTCCCAATAATAATCTTCTTCTCTGTCAGTATTCCCTGCATCAATTCAATAATTTCATCCCAAAAATCCTTCTTAGCTTCCTCGCTAAGGCCAACTTGGGGGCATAAGTGCTAATAATGTTAAAAATATTTCCCCCAAGAACAACCTTGATACCTATGATTATATCACCCATCCTTTTGATTTTGATAGAATCATCCTTCAACATCCTATCAACAATAATGCCTACATTATTTCTATGTTTATCAATACATGTATACCAGAGTTTTTATCCTGTGTCTCCAATCTCTCTACAACATTCCCCTATCCACTTGGTTTCCTACAAACAAGATATATTGACTTTTCTTCTCACCATGGTATCTACTATCTCCAAAGATTTTCTCGTCAAAGAGTCAATATTCCAAGATCCAACTCTAATCCTTTTTTGTTGAACTTGTTTCTTTACCTTCATTCGTCAAAAATGTTGCCCTTGCACATTTTTCACTAGATTTGGGTAATGATGCGAAAGAACTAGCTTCTTTACCCACAACCATTCAAGATGTGGAAACCCTTGCATATTTTTCACTACGTCTGGGCTATGACGCAGTGGGACTAGCTTCTTTACCGACACCCGTCAAAAATGTGGAAACCATTGTCTGTCATTCAACACAACTGGGCACCACTGTGTTGAAACCCCTTGCATATTTTTCACTGCACCCGGGTGTCGATGCAGCACGTCACTAGGTAGGGATGCTCCAATGAAATTTTTGTAAGTATCCATGTCATAGAAAGAGTGACAAAGTTTTTATAGCAAGATGTCAACCTACCACCAACCCTCCTCCTTTACCCAGGCTTGGGACCGACTACATTTGCACAAAATGTACAAAAATATAGGTGGAGTTCCAATGTAAAAAATATAAGTGAAAAAATCTTATAAAATTTCTATAACCTGTACAAGAATTTTAAACACAAATTTATATAAAAATAGCATTCTCTCTCTCTATATATATATATATATATGTATATATGTATATATGTATATATATATATGTATATGTATATATATATATATGGGTGTATATTTACTTTTGTGTGGGTAACTAATTTTAGTTACCCATGGATCTGTTTTGTATTAGAAATGCATCTAAGGGTCTGACTGGTTTAATGTAACTGTAACTTTTTAGGAACTCATTTTCCCAGATGTGAAATTGAGTTTTGGGAAAAGGAGTTCTAGACGATTGTTTTGAAACATGAGTTTTCTTAAAAATTGACTTTTATGTGATTGGTTTGTTGTATGTTATCTATCATATTGTATGTAATGTTTGCAACGCCTACATAAGCCATGTAAATCATTTTGTACCTATGTAAAATAGTTCAAGTATATGTAATTTTTTTAATCAGTACAAACATAACAAGTTTACTTCATACAAAGTTATTCAACAACTTAGATTAGTAACTAAAATAATATGGGATTTCCATCAAACACCTTCAAGGCATTACATCAAATTTGATACAAAATGTCTTTGACATTACATCAAACAACTTTAAGACAAGACCGATGCCACTCTTAATTAGATCTGAAATGAGGAGATGTAATTGACGAAAAGTGGAAGTAAAACAAGAGAGATAGAATTATCTAAGTCTCCATAAATATCACCCCTCTTCGCACACCGTACATCATTTAGAAAAGTTATTCTGGATGGAGCTTCTGCTTGATTGAAAAATACACGCGCCATTTTCTGCAAAATAATGGCAACGCGTCCTGAATATTCTGATTTGCAATCACTAATGAGAACGGATGACACAGAGAAACAAATCTAAGCGGTGTCGTCAGCCTAAGAAGCAACCGGCGGCCAGCCACCTGGGATACGGTTTGCGAGCTCCTGGTTCCCAGATGAGGAACGGTGCAAGGACGACGAAGCGGGGTAGGAAGAGGGAGAAGGGATGCCCTTCGCTCGACGATCTGCAGGATACGGCTCTTCAACTACTCTACTATCACCCGGTAAGTCACCACACAGAACGAACGAATAGGGCAAGATTTACTAGGAACAGAACTCGTTTTCCTATTGATTTGGTGCGGAAGTCTAACACTACAAGATATATATATTTCTGGAAGTCTGGGGAAAACTATGGAACTTGAGTTCCAGACTTTCACTAAACCAGTCACATGAAATTGAAAACGGAACTCAACTTCTAGTGTTTTCTGGACAATTTACAACAAACCAGTCAGACCCTAAATGTAATGAGGAAATGAAAATTGTAATACAACAATTTGTTTTGTAAGTACAACGTGAAATAATTATTTTTCCTCTGAATACAGTAAAAATGATATTTATGACAGTAGTCTATTTCATTTTTTCTCATCTTATTATAGTTGGTGCATAAGTCCAGAGAGCCTATCATATGATGATTGTAATCACATAACTTATAAATGATTTTATTAATAATAAAAGCAAGCTTCCAATTCATTTTGTTTGTTCAAAACAATATAATAAATGTATAGAGAATAATATTACTCAATGACATATGTCTTCAGGTAGAGGACCTGAATAATGAGATTATACGGATGTTAAGAGTTTATGCATTCTTGTTAAGTCCCTGATTGGTTGTTATTATGGAAGGTAGATAGCCAGAAATAACACATAAGATTGGAGTGTCAGTTGGTTGATGACAAAATCTCATTAGGCATGATATGACGATATCAAATCAAGCACACATATACATGTTAGAGAACAATGTATCAGACAGACCCACTATAAGAGTAATACCCAGAAACATCAACTAGGTAAGTCAGAATCACGTCGTATAGTGATCATTGTGTTTGTGGATCTTAAAACTAGAAATCACTACACTCATCACATGTCATTCAACACACTTTTCTATCATCAAACACAATCTTGAAACATGGGTTGTCATAAATATGATGATTGGGTGACTGTGACACATGGCAACTGACTGTGAGTAATAGAGATGAGATTTGTCCCTCCTATTGGAGTATGGCTGTGACGTCCCCATATTTTCTAAAAATTCATCTGATGTGCGACGTCCAAATTGAAACCCTCACCTCAGTGAGAATCCCAATTTAAACTCCCCTCACTAGGCTAAGAAGAAGAAAATCAAGGGAGTTAGAAGGAACACAATCAGTAGCACATGCACATGAACAATAAACAAACTATACAACATATCTTCACCATTCAACATATAATTACAACATGAATTGTTACATCAATTTGATATTACATATTGAACAATAAACTTATACACATACATGTACTACAACTAAACTACAAGATCTTAATACAACAGGTCCACCTGTACATCATCTCGCCACACAACTCTCACTATCCTAGAGCTTCAAGAGCATAACCACAACCTAAACAAAAGATTACATGTGATACACGTTAGCACAATATTCAAGAATATTGTGCTGAGTATGCCTACGTGTCTTTTATATACCTCTCATCATATCTTGGCAATAAGATAAAACTAATACTTGGCAGTTATAAAGAAATATAAGAAAATCATATACTTGCACAAAGATGTACATTAACAACAAAGAACACATATTTTAAGCATATTTTCCATTATATCATCCATGCATTTACTACCTGAGAGTTGAATGCATTAAGACCTTTATGATCACTACCAAAGAGTTGGATCAGATGTACAATGTGACCACTACCAAAGAGTTGGGTCCAAGCACACTACCAAAGAGTTGGTGCTTCCATATGTACAATGTGACCACTACCAAAGAGTTCGGTCACTTCCAAGCACACTGCCAAAGAGTTGGTGCCTTCATATAATGGAACAAATATATTATGTTACATGTGTTCATAGCAATAAGTTCGGAAAATCAAGCAACATATCATACAAGAGCAATCATTTCATCCAATACCATATGCCAAGTATTGTACTATATATATAACACAAGCATATTGTATAATAAGCCAAGTAAGAGGTAATGGTGTACCTTCCAAAGAAACACCCTAATCACATATTCCTCACGTCATCTATATCTTTGTTAAACTTGATCAAGACAAGATCATATACTATCATTAGGTTCTCATCATCTTACATCTTATCCTAACCCAAATTATATCCATTTTAGGGTTTGCCTTATCAGATTATGATATATACATTATTACTGGTCTTATCTTCATCCTTATGTGGGATTTATGTTACTGATCTTATGTTTCAGATTAGGATACATAATTTGAATATCAGATTCCATATCATTATTTATACGTATTAACCCTAAGTTACATGTATTACTCAAATTAGGGTTTCATCACATGTATTATGGGTCATCTTCATATAACTTGAATTCTATGCATCTAACTGATATCAAAGTTCTAGATTATCTCCCAGTTACTGATATAAGAATGTTCAGTAAATTCCATCATTTATTGAGCATGTATGAATTAATTGCATTATCTTTAGTGTTATTAGCCGTAATTAGTCATATTAATGAAATTACATGATTTCGTGCATGAACATGACCATATCTGACATCATATGCATTAAAGACATGGTTATGGACTCACTGACATTTTTCCATAATTTTATATCATCATTTGATATTTATTACTCATGAACTAAACATTTTACAACTTACATGATATCTCTGATATTAAAGCATCAAAATCCTGATACTATTGTTACATCTTGTTTTTAAGCATTTTTTTTAGAATTTTAGTATATTATTTGTGATTTTCTGATAATCGAACTATTTACTACAATTTATTGAAGATATGCATATTTTTTGGGTTTTTACCTTTTCTTGGCCATTCACGTGTTGACACGTAGCATCAGGGTTGGGTGTTGCTCTATGCTTGGGTCGGCCGATTCATGCCCTGGACCCGGTCCTCTCTTCTCCCTTTCTCACTTTCTCTCACATCTAAGTCCCGACTGGGACTCTATTTTCCGTGCTTGAGCGACCGCCGCCGCGAGGTCCTTCTCTGGCATGCAGTCATCTGTCCTCCAATGCTCCTTACGAAGTAAAACTCAGGCTTGAGCTTCGGTCGCTCACACTCCACGTCGTCAGCCTGTTCACCTTGCTGGTGGAAGCTCCTCCTGGCAGATCAGTGGGATAATCGCTGTCTTCTTCCATAGCGCTGGCGAAGAGGAGGCATAGTGCCTCCACGCCACCAAACTTTCGTCTAAAATCCCTTCTAGCACCGCCGGGCCTCCCTGAACTCATGCATGCCCCTAATTCTCAGCCAGAAGTGTTGACCACCAGCCTTCGAGCTTCATCTTCAAGCTCCGGCCAACTTGGGTTCGGCGGCCATGGAACTCACAGTGACTAGGCATGAAACCAGTCGCATTCAATCCCTCTATCCTCCTTCTTCCTTTATACCTCTCTTATCTTACTTCATTCTATCCTCTAGCTCCACGCTACACCTTCAGCCACCACTTGCTTTTGCAGTGGAGAGCCACTGGCAATGGAGGGCCCGTTCTCTCTCTACATCGCCTAAAAGACTAACTTGAGGGGTCTGGATGTAGTTATGGTCAAGGCGAAGAGAACTGTCCACTCCTCGTTCCTTCCTAGGCCATGGACATGACGTGGAGAGAGGCCCTACCTTCCCACTCACTACAACCCACGATCTCCAGGCTGCCCGGAGGTAGGGGATGAGGATCCGAACGTCCAAGGTGCATCCAACAGCTGTAAGGGACCCAGTCTAAAATGTGATTTGTGGCTCACTTAAGTCAGCACTCCCAGCCACTAGATTAGTCACAAATGGCTAGGATCTGGCCACACGACCCAACCTCAATCAAAGGGGTGCGTGACACATCACCTAATATTGAATCTTAGGTCTATCAATCATCAACATGCACATTATTTCCTAATAAACAAACTTAAATAACTCCCTCTAGGAGCATACAAATGCCACCAAATTTTAACCATAGCTTCTTTACCTCTAGAGGTAACTTCTACTCAAATCTGGTGACCAAACTACTATATTAGACCATTCAATTAAATTCCTCAAAAAGGCATTAAAAGAGATGTCTTAATCATTATGTCAACCTCACATCAACACACCTACTTTGTCAAAAGCTTGGAACTCTTAATATAACTCAATCATATGATTTCAGTTGTATCATTGGACATTTAGGATTCCAAAATTCCACTCCATCACATCCTACACACCTTAAAAGATATTTCTTCCTCAAAATTAAGCCCAAAAATCCAGTCTTTCACATCATATACAACTTAAAGGAACTTTCGTCCTCAAAAGTAAATCATACTGTTACTTCCAAGGAAAACCTAAATGTCTTCATCCATATGTAGGCACCATTCTATGTACAACATAATCAAAAGCTCCAAAACTATATCTAAGCTACTAGGATGTTTTTCAAACATCTAAGGTGATACCAGGGTGGACCACTCACCATATAACATGGTTTAGGAGCTTAGGTTACATCATGACGTATCTCATATGTTAGGATTGCATCTTTATTTTTATTTTATTTTTTCCATGAATTAGGGTTCCCACATCATATTACCATGTTCTAAAGGAGTTAATTAATATTAAATCATACATCAAGGTGTCATCCACATTTATTGAGCTCAGTTGTTAGAACATGTTCAACATTAACACATGCCTTTTAGGTAGGTGTTAACTATAGTTAACCCACTTTATCCATCTAGATCATGTCAAGGTGTCATAATCATTATGTTGTGCTAAATGTCAAACTATATTTTTCATCTTTATTAAGCACTAAGATTTACATCTCAAGTAATATGTTTCATTCATATGATCTCCTTTCATTGATCGTAATGAATTGCAAGATTTACTAGTGATATCATCACAAGATTATCCAACACTATCACATTAGCATCATTATTCATGCATATGGTTAACCATTTATGCATTGATATCTATTAAACCATTTCTAGATTTCCATCATATCATGTCTATGTATCACATCTCGGGATTAGATCATAAACATATATATTATATCATGGTTGTGCTAAACAAATTATTGTGAGTGGCTTGCCAAACATGTACTAAAACTTTATCTAGTCCAACTGAGGTTCCCCCAACCCTTATCCTGAGGGTAGTGCCATGCTCAGACTCTTTGAGCTAACTCATATCTTTGAGTATCTCATAAGAACATACTTTATCTTTCCTCTCTTAGTCTAGGGTTCACAAGTATACCTCATTGGCACTAGTGATAACTTTACAAGATCTAGCCACATAAGCACAAACCAAATTATGATATGGCATACTCTTCGTAGGTTTTCTACCCATGAGACATGCTTAACCAAAACTCTCTCTATAAATACACCACTAGAGTCCTACATAAGAAACCACCAACCCGAGCATGAGGCTACTCAACATACTAACATCATTTACCTCCTCCAGGGTCTTGGGGCTCTCTCTCCCTCACCCAGATGGTAGGTTCTCACATTCTTATTCACATATTCACATATAACAAGCCTCTCTTTGACTCTAGGGTTTGGTCCTCCCAAGGACATCTAGGGTTCAAAAGGACTATAGGAATCATGTATCAGGCAACTCAACTCATTCACCCAGGAGTATTCTAGTTTAGGACATATCATATCACATATTTGTCATATTTCTCATATCATGGAGTCTAGGTTCTCTAACCTTCTCCCTGTGGGTCTCGTTCACTTTTGAGCTAACCCCAAAACTGGTCCTAACACTTGAGGTCCTCCTTTATAAAAGAGCTTGAGGCTCATGCTGACTCACAACCTTGTCTTAACCTAACATATCTTATCTCATAAAAGCCTAGTTTCTTGCATCATCAAAACTTATCTCAAATCCTTAAAACTGAACTTAAGTCCTTAAAGACAAACATAGATCATCATAACAACCTTATGTCATCTATGTAAGACTTACATCATAACATGAAAATTTCTTATCATCTATTCCATCTATCACATATTCTAACAAGGCTCTAGACATCTAATGTAGAACTACTCTCTCTTCTAGACTGTTGTCATTCACTTTCACTTAGGTTACATGACCACCTCCTACTCATACATGTGTGGGGACACATTTTTTAATACATATACATATTAAAATATTATATAGTTTTTCTCTGATAAAACAAACGTCAGAGAAAACTATCGAGGTTCAATTCGATTGGAATCAAAAATCTAAATCTAGAAAATGAGTGTCCCACACATAATAGAGAGTACAGTGCCACAAAAACTAGTGAAAAGGGTGAGAACGTGGTGTAGACTAGTGTAGCTACTCTAGACAACGTGCTCCATATGTCTAGGGTTTCTTTTCCCTTGATGCATGTCATTTCTAAATAGTGCAACGTCCCATACCACTGTGCTACAAGGAAAGAACGACATCTAAGGACTTGCTACTCAACAAGCACTAGTCTAGACCTAGTTCTCAGACATCTAGGTGCTAACCTAGAGGCTACGTCAAATCTAGTCTCTAAAAGACGACTAATCTAACCCTAAAAGATTATTAAGTTCAAGGTTTTCTTTAGTTTTGAGTTGCATAGTGATCAAATGTCAGGCTTTACTATTGTTCATGCTCTGATACCACCTGTGACGTCCTTGGATTTTCCAAAACTTAATCTAATGTGCGACGTCCAAATTGAAACCCTCACCTCAGTGAGAATCCCAATTTAAACACCCCACACTAGGCTAAGAAGAAGAAAATCAAGGGAGTCAGAAGGAACACAATCAGTATCACATGCACATGAATAATAAACAAACTATACAACATATCTTCACCATTCAACATATAATTACAACATGAATTGTTACATCAATTTGATATTACATATTGAACAACAAACTTATACATATACATGTACTACAACTAAACTACAGGATCTTAAGACAACTGGTCCACCTGTACATCAGCTCGTCACACAACTCTCACTATCCTGGATCTTCAAGAGCATAACCACAACCTAAACAAAAGATTACATGTGGTACACGTCAGCACAATATTCAAGAATATTGTACTGATTATGCCTATGTGTCTTTTATATACCTCTCATCATATCTTGGCAATAAGATAAAACTAATACTTGGTAGTTATAAAGAAATATAAGAAAATCATATACTTGCACAAAGATGTACATTAACAACATAGAACACATATTTTAAGCATATTTTCCATTATATCATCCATGCATTTACTACCTGAGAGTTGAATGCATTAAGACCTTTATGATCACTACCAAAGAGTTGGATCATATGTACAATGTGACCACTACCAACGAGTTGGGTCCAAGCACACTACCAAAGAGTTGGTGCTTCTATATGTACAATGTAACCACTACCAAAGAGTTCAGTCACTTCCAAGCACACTGCCAAAGAGTTGGTGCTTTCATATAATGGAACAAATATGTTATGTTTCATGTGTTCATAGCAATAAGTACGGAAAATCAAGCAACATATCATACAAGAGCAATCATTTAATCCAATACCATATGCCAAGTACATATAACACAAGCATATTGTATTATAAGCCAAGTAAGAGGTAATGGTGTACCTTCCAAGGAGACATCCTAATCACATATTCCTCACATCATCTATATCTTTGTTAAACCTGATCAAGACAAGATCATATACTATCATCAGGTTCTCATCATCTTACATCTCATCTTAACCCAAATTATATCCATTTTAGGGTTTACCTTATCTCATTATGATATATACATTATTACTGGTCTTATCTTCATCCTTATGTGGGATTTATGTTACTGATGTTATGTTTCAAATTAGGATACATAATCTGAATATCAGGTTCCATATCATTATTTATAAGTAGTAACCCTAAGTTACATGTATTACTCAAATTAGGGTTTCATCACATGTATTATGGGTCATCTTCATATAACCTGAATTCTATGCATCTAACTGATATCAAAGTTCCAAATTAGCTTCCAGTTACTGATATAAGAATGTTCTGTAAATTCCATCATTTATTGAGCATGTATGCATTAATTGCATTATCATTAGTGTTATTAGACCTAATTAATCATATTAATCAAATTACATGATTTCGTGCATCAACATGACCAAATCTGACATCATATGCACCAAGGACATGGTTATGGACTTACTGACATTTTTCCATAATTTTATATCATCATTTGATATTTATTACTCATGAACTAAACATTTTACAACTTACATGATATCACTGATATTAAAGCATAAAAATCCTGATATTATTATTACATCTTTTTCTATGCCTTTTTTTGAGAATTTCAGTATATTATTTGTGATTTTATGATAATCGGCCTATTTACTACAATTTATTGAAGATATGCATATTTTCTGGGTTTTTACCTTTTCTCATCCATTCACGTGTCGCCATGTAGCATCAGGGTTGGGTGTTGCTCTGCGCTTGGGCCGGCCGATTCATGCCCTGGACCCGGTCCTCTCTTCTCCTTCACTTTCTCTCGTGTTTGAGTCCCGACCGGGACTCTGTTTTCCCATACGTGAGCGACCGCCATTGCGAGGTCCTTCTCCGGCGTGCAGTCGGCCATCCTCCAACACTCCTTACAAAGGAAAACTCAGGCTTGAGCTTCGGTCTCTCACCCTCCACGTCGTCATCCTCTTAATCTCACTGGTGGAAGCTCCTCCTAGTAGATTGTGGGGCTAATCGCCAACTTCTTCCATAGCGCTGGTGAAGAAGAGGCATAGTGCCTCCACGCCACCAAACTTCCATCTAAAGTCCCATCTAGCACCACCAGGCCTCCCTAAACTTGTGCATGCCCCTAATTCTCAATGGGAAGCGCTGACCACCATCCTTCGATCTTCATCTTCAAGCTCCGGCAAACTTGGGGTTGGCAGCCATGGAACTCACAGTGACTGGGCATGAAACCAGTCACATTCAATCCCTCTATCCTCCTTCCTTTCTACCTCTCTTATCTTACTCCGTTCTCGCCTATAGCTCCACGCTACACCTTCGACCACCACTTGCTTTTGTGGTGGAGAGACACTCGCAATGGAGGGCTCGTTCTTTCTCTACCATTGCCCAAAATACTAACTTGAAGGGTCTGGATGTAGGTCTGGTCAAGGAGAAGAGAACTGCCCACTCCTCGTTCCTTCCTAGGCCATGAACATGACATGGAGAGAGGCCCTGCCTTCCCACTTGCTACAACCCATGATCTCAAGGCTACTCGGAGGTAGGGGATGAGGATCCGACCGTCCAAGGTGCATCCAACAGCTGCAAGGGACCCAGTCTAAAACGTGATTCGCGGCTCACTTAAGTCAGCACTCCCAGCCACTGGATTAGTTACAAATGGCCAGGATCTGGCCACACGACCCGCCCTCAATCAAAGGGGTGTGTGACACATCGCCTAATATTGAATCTTAGGTCTATCAATCATCAATATGCACATTATTTCCTAATAAACCGACTTAAATAACTCCCTCTAGGAGCATCCAAATGCCACCAAATTTTAACCATAACTTCTTTACCTCTCGAGCTAACTGATACTCAAATTTGGTGACCAAACTCATCTATTAGACCATTCAATTAAATTCCTCAAAAAGGCATTAAAAGAGATGTCTTAATCATTATGTCAACCTCACATCAACACACCCACTTTGTCAAAATCTTGAAACTCTTAATATAACTCAATCATATGATTTCACTTGTATCATTGGACATTTAGGATTCCAAAATTCCACTCCATCACATCCTACACACCTTAAAAGATATTTCGTCCTCAAAATTAAGCCCAAAAATCATGTCTTTCACAATGACATCCAAGGCCTCTTGATTAGCTAGACTGAAAAATGCATGACCATGCTCATGTGAGTCAATATGTGATATTGAGCTTGAATATATCTTAGACTGTCTGCTCTGGTTTAAGGAATAAGATTGAATGTTGAAGAGGATGACTTTTTGATGCCTCAAGTTCAATCTGGGTATCAGTGACATAGGAACCATACAAACATTTTAGCTCCATATACAGATTGTATGTTAAGTTGTTCTCCAAATTTCCATTCACTTGGGTAGAAATAATGTGTGACTATGCACCACTCATTGCTTGTGATTGCATAAGTTGTTATGAACATTCACTACCAATGTAATATGGGACCTATAGGGTACACACATAGGAACTCATCTAGAAGAGGATTTTAATCATGAATGATGATTGGAGTAATTACTAAAGTATATAGGTACTCAATTGATGCAACAAATCAGCTGAGTAGACTTCGAGATGATTGTCTCAAGTGTTGAGATGACCGTTTGGAGTGTTAGGTTGATTAGAAATGAATTAGTTGTGTTCTTCCTAAGCAAGGGAGCGAGACAACTATTTCACATAAATAATAAGACCATCTTGTGGTCGTGAGACGACCGACTCACAAGAACGAGATGACCAGTTCGTGGAGAAATTTGATTACATCAAGGATTAGTGATGATGTCATGTGAAGCATTTATTCTATTTGAATTGCCAATTCATATGTGATCGGGAAAAATGGTGAAACGACGGTCTCACTTAGCAAAACAAATGTCTTGGTTGTAAGATGATTGTTCCAAGTTTTGTAGTTTGTGAAAATTCATGATCTCCCGATCCCTTTCACTCCTACACAGACTGGGAAGCTTGACCCAAACCCCTCCTATAAATAGAGGGTATTGGTGGCTTCCTAGAGCACAACACAGACAATTGCGAATTAGTCACTCTAACATTTGTTGTCCTCTCTGGTTGTGGTAACCAAGAGAACCCAAGCAAGTCCTACCTGACTAGGGAGGGGTAGCAAGGGAGAGAACAACTGAAGATCATTATTGTGGGAGAGCAGGTTGGTGACTAGCATACCAATGGGATGGACAACTCCTTCTTGTCCATTCTAGCAGGACAACATGAGTTTTAGTTGGTCTATGTGGACTTCTCTAGAGGTGAGGTGGCCTTTTCCCGTCACTAGGAGGGTACCATCAGTCTGTAGTCCAGTGGAGGAGCTCC
Organism: Alisma plantago-aquatica; assembly: GCA_963693085.1. NCBI lineage: Eukaryota > Viridiplantae > Streptophyta > Magnoliopsida > Alismatales > Alismataceae > Alisma > Alisma plantago-aquatica. The sequence goes on along the minus strand of OY856414.1, from coordinate 787,086,110 downwards.
TGTAGGCACTGTCTGAGTCTGTCATCTATGGTGAAGACCAGGAGCTATGCAGACACTGACCAATAGTGCACAACCACATCAACGAGGATTGTCATTGGACTTGCTCT